>CM062816.1:129183991-130383991 GCA_031772625.1 Pinus tabuliformis
GCGAAAGTTCCAAGACACAGTGTTACACCATACATCACTAACCTCGTGTGCGGGTTGTTGGAGCCACTACTTACTTCTCAAAGAAAAGACTACAGCCTCTCAGGGCTATGTGGGAGGAGCTGAGGGGAAAATTCCTTTGCATGTACAAATGAGGGGGTATTTATAGCCAAGGGTGAAATTGACCCTTGTGGTTGTTCAACTTCCCTCATGACTGTTAGACTTCTATTACCTTTCAACCTTACATGACTCTTGATATGACAAGTGGGTCTCTTGGACTTCCACGTTACATTACATCAATTTTCATTATGGCCCACAATAGAGATGTGGACGACATGACTCATGACAAGACTCGACATGACAGTGCTGGGATGTTCGTGCTGTTGCCGGTGCATGTCGAGTTACAGTGCTACTGAGTGATGGATGTCCTCATGGTGTGTCACAGCTTCACCTCCGCATGGCATGGTGTGTGGAGTCTGTTAACACCCTATAATTTGAAGGTTGTAGGAGAAATCACAAGAATGTAACATCAAACCAACTTCAGGATGGGAATCTAGCCCTTGCAATCCCAAAGAGGGATCTCTCTGTAAAATTTATCTTTGTTGCTTGAAAATCTTAGAATAGTTATGATTGTACTTGGGTTTTGGGTTTTGATTTGGGTTTTGGAAGACTGATTGTATTCAATTTAATTAGCATCTATTGGGAAATGGAGTCAAAAGGTAAACTGGATGGTTGCATCAATTTTCCACAGAGTAAACTTAGGGCAAGTTAGGAATATTTACTAGATATTTCAAAATAATAAGTGGATGATGTCAGAACAATGAAAACCTTCAACAGAATTAAAGAGCAATTAAAGTGTGGAATTCAGTCAATCAAGCAGAACTAAAGAGCAGTCAAGAATTCTTTAGTGTGGCCTTTAGTAGAAAACATACAAATTGCAAAAGCAGCCAGAATAAGGTACTCAAAAGTAAATCCTATTCATCACATTTATGTTTTGCAATTGGAATTTAGATGATTATAGTGAAGAGATGACAGTGAAACACTTTAACATAAGAAAAACATCACCAATATTTAAGCCACAAGAATCCTATGAATGGTCTGCTTAGTATTGATGCTCCAGTGCTTTAAAAAAACTTACAATGCTCCAACAGATCACTAATATTTTTAATCTCAAACAATCCACCTCTAATACTTCAAAAGCATAAGTATTTATACAAAATTTACAAATTGTTTACAATAAATGTTGTCTCTAACAAACAAGACATTTTTAGACTATAGATGAACTAAAAAGCTCTAACTATTGCATATTAATAGTTCTGGTGGAATGGGTTGTGCAAATGTTGTTGTTTTGGAAGTGGGAGCAGGTAGGATGTGTAGGATGTGGACCCAAATTTGTGGTTGTGCTGGCAGATGAACTGGCATATGCAAATGTATCTCTCTTCTCTTTTTTTTATTAATTCACTCAACTGCTTATTGATCCTCTGACTTGATAATCTGAAACTTCCCTCACTGATGGTTGATTAATGTATCTCTCTTTTTCTTAGTAATTCACTCAACTGCTTGTTGATCCTCTGACTTGATAATCTGAAACTTCCTTCGCTGATGGTTGATCCTGTGACTGCCCTATTGTTTTATCTTCCATTAGTGTCACAAAATATTTTGGAAAATATCTAATATATATATTTGAATAATATTTCCAAAATATTTTAAATGAAATTTATAATTAAATTTATACAAAACCGTGTGTTGTTTCCAATCGGTGGTTTTGTTTTCTCTTTCCATGAATTCACAAAACTATGTGTAGTTTTGTTTCTATTACTTCTTCCTCTGTAAATTCATTTTATCTGTATGTAAATTCCTTTTGCCCTTGTAGAATACTGTTGATTTGTATGGTTGGAAGTGTGACTTTACTCTTTTACTTTCATTTGCAACATGATTTTACACCTGTAAATTGATTTCACCTTAATCTTCTATAGTGAAATGCATTTACATGAATGCTATCTTTGCTCTCCTGTACATTAATTTCATGTGAAAATTTCCCTTTTATTTTCTCTCATAAATTCATGGCATCAGCGAATTTTATTTCATGTGTCGTTGTAAACCATTTAACCTTTGAATCTCACTCCACAACCTTAGTCTCATATTGCCTATAGCTATATAATTTTACCTCAATTATGGTTTCACCAGTAGCTTTGAAATATTACCGCATTCTCATATCTCTGTATTTCACTTGAAATTAATCCACCCTATATTCCCGTAATGTTTATAAGATTCAAAACCAAAACACATAATGGTTTTCGCATGGGGGGCAAGTGGTATGGTGGTATTATTTTGGAGGATGCGATATAATGTGGGGCTGCCATGTAGCAAAAAGGTGGGCGGGAAAAACAACTTATCTCGCATACTTTATGAGTGTTAAGTGTTGGATGAGTTGAGCATGCAATACAGAATTTTAACCATTCATTTAATTCTATGAATCTCGAGGCAAATAAAAATGAAGGGGGTTTAATTCTTAGTGCGGTTTGGGCCATTGGTTGACTTTGTAGGGGGAAGAGGTAGTATAGGCTTGTGGGGAGAAATTAATATAAAGTCCAAAACTTTAAATTAATAGGCCTTTGCGAAGTAGGGGTAAAAAGAGGGATTTTATATAATCCCGTAGTTACATTGTGTTTCAACAAAATAATTCAAGGCTACCCACTTGTGCTTGGTGCTATATGTGCTAGGCTTAGGTATTGTGAATGTAGGTCACATGGAGATCGAGTAGAGCCAAGATTTTGGGCTTATTTTTTATGCAAATTTCAATAAAATCCAAGGCTTTAAAACCAAAAGCTCTCCAATATATAACCTTTTTGTCACACAAACCTATTCTTGATGATTTGAAAGCAGGTATTCGGCCTATGTTGGGGTAATATTTAGATGAACTAACAAGGAAAATGGGTGATAAAGCAAGAAGTTGAGTAAAGGATGATGCAAAATGGAGAGGAAGTAGGGTGAGTCAGCAAGCCAAAAGCTTCATCATGAGAGCAACAAATAATATTTGAATCATCATATTTTCTATAATTATAGGACATTAACAGAGCCTTTGATTATCGTTGGTTCACTTGATGTCACGTTGGCATGTTGCTTCCTTGCTCGTACTTAGCCATGCCAGACATGTCTGTTCGTTTGTGAAAATGTGCGTTCGCTCGTTCGTCCATTCGCAAATTCACAGTCGTTCGTCCGCGAACACATCTTTGCACATGTTTGTCTAACTGTCCATCCGTTCGTGAACACATCCTTCACAGTCGATCTTCCGCGAACACATCTTGCATGGGTCATTTGTTTGTTCGTTTGAGACCAAGTGCTCTTGCATGTTCTCTCCTTTGTGATCCCATCTATTGTCGTGTCACATTTATGCATGTATCTATATCTGTAGTCACTCATGACGAGACGACATAAAATTCATAAATATCATTTTCTACCATGATGCATGGTCACTTTAGATGCAAGCGACTGGGAGAATAGGTAAGGTTAGCTAGGATGTGGGTTCTGGGCATTATTGGTGAAAACGGCATAAGAGTCACTAGGAGATGTAGTTGGGCATGTTGGTCCGGTAGTGACTGCCTGTGGGGTCTGGCTCGGTTGGCGGACAAATCTGCACAAATTTTGGGAGGAGCAGTTCAGGCTATTGGGAGGCTAGGTAGATAAGGACTGCATAGTTTTTGAGAGGAGCATTGTCGGGATGCAAGATAACTAACAAGAAGGCTCTACACAGTTTTTTATGGGAGCGGGCAGTGGAACACTTGTCGGAGAAACTGCGCAATTGTTGGAAGGGACCAACAGCGGGCAACGGGGCACTAGCAAAAAAAATTGCAAATGCATGGAGGATGGCCTACTGACCACCTTTGCGCCGTTTTTGAGCTAGACGGACCGCAAGGCAACAAAGGGCTTTCTCAGGAAAACTGTGTATTTTTCTGAGGGAACAGTTGGCCGGCTAGCAGGTGATTGGCTAGGAAAACTATGCAATTTTCGGGGAGAGCCAGGCACAGACACTTGGTGTCTGTCTGACCTGTTTGTGCAATTTCCTCAGTTAGCGGAGTGGGAATGGTCAGCAGCCTCTATGTAATTTTTGGTGGGAGCTGGTCAAGGCGATGACTGATGAAGGTCTCATTGCGAGAGGGTGGTCCGGTCGTTAGAACTTCAACAAAATGACTAAGTGTGTGAGTGACTGAAATGGTGCATACGTGATCTTGCAAACACACACTCTCATGACTTGACAATAGGACATCCCAAAACATCAAGACACACATGCTCAACATGACTAACAGACAGTGCAAGCCACAAGCATGACGTGTATGATCGATCATTGGACGACCATGACGACTCTTGTGCGATAGTGCATACGACTCAGTGTGTGAACGTGACGGGTGTTTACATAGTGAATACAAGACCTACACACGCAGAAAAGACCTTGTGTATGACCAGAACATGGTTGCAAGTGAGACATCGTTATCAACATGCAACATTGGTATGTTGAATGGTCAAGAAAGGTAGGTGTGCAAACTCCTACAAGCTCACAGGGTGAATCCGAGTGCATGCAAACATCAATTCTCGAAGGAGGCTCTGAAATTGGATGCAGGCCAAAATTTTGGAGGATGTTGTAGCCACTACAACAAGTCCCTTTCTCGTAGTCCACCATGAGTCTTTGGGAGGTAGAGCTTATCCCATGCCACAAGGGACCATTTTTGTTTTTAAAATTTAGCACCTTGTCATAAGAATTTGTGGCATATTGATGCCATCTCTTTATAGGTGCTTTTGGGAGTTGGGAGGACCAAGAGATGATAAACAGGGATAGCCTACAATAGTGATTTCAGAAGAGTGGCTCATCTAGCAAGGTTTAGTACACAAAAAGGTCAAATTGGCCAAGCGCTCCTGGAGCTTGTTAAAAACTTCCTTTTAATAGGAAATGCATAGAGGATTTGCAACGAGAGGGACCTGTGGGTATTTGGACAGGATAGAGTCAATAGAGAAACCCAGAATGTGTGCGAAGTGTTGTTGCACTAGTTTCGTAGTGTGGGAAAAGTAAATATGAGACTATTCTTTATTAAGGAGCATATCTAAAGTTGCTTGAAATTCCGGTAGAATCGTAACAAAGGTCATTGCTTCTCAGACAGAAGGTTTGCCAAACAACAAATATCATCTAGAAAATGTTGATGGGACATAGAGATATCAGTTCCTGGGATATGGAGACCAACTATCTCATTATCTCACACTATTTTACTAATTAAACGGCCTTGGCCCTCCGTAGTAATGATACATAATAAGGTGGAAATAGGGTCACCCTGGTGAAGCCCACGAGAGGATATGAAAGTAGTCATAGGAGTGTCGTTGAGGAGAATACAAAAGAAAGGGGTGGAAATCAGGGAACGTATCAACCTGATACATTTCTCTGCAAACCTGAAATCCCTTAAGACAGAGAGAAAGAATTTCCAATTGAGATGGTCATGAGCTTTAGAAAGGTCCAGGTTCATTAACATGCCAGGGCACTTCTCCTAACGGAATGGATAACTTCATGAGCAGATACTATTCCATCTAATATTTGTCTCCCCTCCACAAAACCATATTTCTTTAGTCTAATAATATGGTGCAGGATGGGCTTAAGGCGACGAACAAGAACAGAGGAAAGGATCTTATAAATAAAATTATAAAGGGTGATGGGGTGGAAACCACTAGGATCATTGGAAGCATTAGGCTTAGGAATGAGAGTAAGAAAAGTTACATTCAAACCAGAAGATACCTGGCGATGTTAATGGGATTCCTCCACCAGGTTGATTATATTGGGACCTAAAATGGACCAGCATGCCTTGAAGAATTATGAAGTAAAGCCACCTGGGCCCGAGGATTTATTTCCTAACATCTTTATGACAACTTCTTCCACCTCATCGGCTGAAATTGGGTGCATTAGAGCCTCATTCTGATTTGCAGTCACAATTCGAGGAATACACTGAGTGACCTTTTCTATATCTTCAGAGCAGTCGAGAACATCCTCTGATAGTTAATTTGAGAAAAAGTTGATCAATTATTGTTCCATGGCCTGGTGGCTTTCAAGGTGATCCTCGTTCTTGGAGGTTATACATGTAATGCGATTATGCTCATGGTGATTGATCATAGACCGATGGAAGAACTTTGAATTTCTCTCACCCTCTCTCAACCATTGAATCCGATATTTATGATTCCATAGAGCTTCCTCTTGTTTTCTTTGCTCTTCAAATTGATTGATTAAGCACCCTTCTTCCTTTGCTAGTGATTCCAATCGGCCTTCTTGAATGATCCAGATCTAGATCTGTTCCATCGCTTCCTCTAGTTGAAACTTTGCTTTATATCCCCAAATTCTTCCATATTCCAGATCTTGATTTTAATTTTAAGGGCCTTGATCTTCCATTGGAAGGTTTGCATTTTAGTTCTTTTTGGAACCTCTAGATATTCCCATCACCCTTTTAATTTATCCACAAACCCACGGTGACACGGCCAGAAAACTTCAAACCAAAACAAATAGTTTTTGGGAGGGGAGAGAAGTGCCAAGTCAAGACAGATTGGCCAATGATCTGATACAATGGAGGGAAAAATGGAAACGTCAAGGAAGCGATCCCCCAAGATAAATTTCTCTGAGACAAGGAATTTATCCAAACGATCAGCCACCTAAAACTGTCAACCCCTTTTGTTGTTCCAAGTGTGCAAGTCATTTTTGGTATCCATATCTTTCAGCTTGAGCTCGACAATTGTTTCAGTGGAATCCATAGAGATTGGATCTAGTTTTCCAACCCCACCGTCCCCACCCCCTTTTCTCATCTAGATTTTGAATCATACTAAAATCACCAACAATAATGCATGCAAGGTCCGGGGGGCTAGATCGAAGATTCACCAATTCTTGAAGAAATCCAAGAGTCTGAACCTATACGTCATAATATTCCACTGAGACTATGTCGAGATCCAAGCCAATCCTGGGAGACTACTTAGTTTGGGTTCCATAGTACTGCGATTTCTCCTTATGTACCATCTGCATCTATCGTCATGACTTCACTTCCCCTCCAACAAATAAGGCTTACATCTTGGAATTTTTTCGTAGTCATCTTTGTTTCCTGCACTAGGATAGTGTCCAGTTTCACCTTATTAATTTGATTTTTTAGTGATTGGAGCTTACCTATGATATTTAAGCCTTGCATGTTCCATGAGGCTATCTTCATTGGGAAGGGGATATTGTGTGGGTAAAATAGTCCACCAGGGGTCCCATCGACCTAGAAATAAGAGTAAATTCACCCACCTCACAAATTAGTTCATTCATCATCTCCACTTTTTACCTTTCGCCATCGCTCCCTGATCTTGGAACATGATTGTCAAGACCCCTCCTTCCTTACTGGTGTTCTGGACTTGTGCTTCCCCATCTAATTTCACCATTCAGGCGCTCCACTTTCCAAACAAGTCCTTGAAGTGGATGAGTTGGTTAGATGGAATGTCTTTGATGTCTGCTTTGATCTATACCGTGAGGAAGTCAAGCATTTCGCGTTCATCAAATCCCTGAATTATTTTTTTCCTACACTTCCAAGAGCTTGCTTGTGTTAATCGGATCCAAACTCCTTTTTAATAAAACCCCTTTTATAGTTTTTCCCAAAGAAACTTTGTCACATACCCCGGTAACCTCGCATGTAAAAGTAGGGAGTTAGAATTTTTCTTTACAAATTACCACAAGTAAATAACCAATTCATTACTCCACAATCATCATTACCATTAAACATAGTGTTCATTAACACATCAAATAAATTGCCATCAAGACAATAAGTTTCATAACCATGGCATGACCTTTAACCATCACTGTAATAACATAAACTGTGTAATGAATCCATGCATTCATTTCTTGATATCCTTAACCATGTTAGATAGTCATGTACTAAGGCATTATGGTTGTCACATCAATTAAAGAACCATCATCATTAAGGACCATCATCATCAACGGACACATAAGGCAATCACATCATTCACACCATAGAACACGGATATACCCTGGAAACCCCGTAGGGTGAAAACCAGCAAACGTTTAATCTTCTTATTAAACGCTCGTGAGGGATTTCACCCCTCACTCAATGGCTTATAAGGGATTCCATCCCTTAACCATTGTTATAAAATCATTACAATAAGTTATCATTAAGTTATCACATAACTAGCTACGAGCTAATACAATTTACATGTAAATCTTTCACTTACATACCGCCACATACAATAATCCTTGTGGCATGATCGTTCTACAATGTATGTTTCCTGCAACTCGAACTTATCCGCATTGAGCAGTAATCCTTTTCCTGCCATAATGTTAAACAACACTTTCCTTTGGCACCATCTGCCATCGTTTCCAAGCAATAACTATTGTTCCGCGTCTTGCACATGCGACATAGTTTTGTTAACATATAAAGAACATATCTCTATGACACAACGACTGTTCTTTGAGCATCCATTAGCTTATCCTAATAGCTCTTCTTTAGTATATAAAGTTCACAAAATATTATAATGAAACAAGTATGGTTTCTCAATATAGTAAAAGCACTATTTATTTATTCTCTTAAAAGAAAGAATCTCTAATTTGTTTCCAAGAAAACCCCTATTGGAATCCTTCATCATCATACTTGAAGTATGCGTTCTTTTCTAGAAAGAAACCATATTTATTATGTATATAAAACACACTTATGCATCTGGAAGCACAGCATTAGAAATTTTCTACCATGCATGCAATGCATATCTATCTCAAGAACTTTCGAAGTCAGCTAACAACACAAAGAATTTAAGCTCATTAGCAATTTTCTATTATGCATGCATGCATATCTATATTTTCCAGAACTTTGAAATCAGCTAACACACAAGCATTTAAGCTTATATCTGTTTTTACGAAAAACAACAAGTGACTGGCATTTAGCACATGGTAATCTTTCAACCATACCCAGATAAAACATACTTATATTTTCCTTTCAAGGAAGCGAACAAGATACTTATCTTATTCAGGGCAGGTTCATCCAGTCTTGACGTTGAAGGTTCCAAAAACCGCATAACACCATTCAGTTTTGTCGCATAGGCTTTTGAAGATCATTCCGCTTAATGCGCAGTCCAGTCTTTTGCTTTCCAGGCGACGCAGCGATGTACAACCGTTGTCCGCCCACGGCTTTAATCTCTTTCTCTCCACATCAAACAACCAAACGAAGGCACGAAAGCCCTCACCAAACCAGTCGATTCTTCAGCCGTAGAACGAGAAAAGAGAGTTCATCGAAGCGGCTAATGATTGCTCCCTCGAGTCCTCACTTCTGGCTTTTCTAGAATGAAAATATGCGACTGTGTTTTCGCTTTCTCCCCCTTTGCGCGCTCCTTTTCTGTACCGAATAAAATCTTCCGAATATTTTTCAGGCTCGTGGGATCCAAAAACAACAGCGGTGTATTTCCGCAATTTTCAAGAGGAAGCCCCCTTCCCTTGTTTTTCTCCCAGCCACTCATATTTCCTCCACCGCCATATGGGCCCGTGGAACTATGGTATCGCTGCCTTCCGCATACTCCATCTCCAATGCGGTTAAACAGATTCCGTTAAGAACGGTTCCATCCCTTTCGTAATGGAGAATTCACCAGATCTCAAGTAATGCCTCCCATATTCGATCTCATCAAGAATCAGTTCCGGAGGTTAAGGATCAGTTCCGAAACTGAATAACCATTCACAACCGTTAATTATGATGAGTTACGTGAGGAATTGTAACTAACTCATAATTCATTTTATGTTGAGTTACGCGAGGGATATGACATACTCCCCCCCTTAACAAGAACACCGTCCTCGGTGTTCATCTTTCATCGGAACTTGATATTTTACTCGTGGTATTACCATCTAAACCACACAAAATGTGATCCTTTCTCTTTGAAATCAACGATTTCATTCCAAGAAGAGACGACAAACAAAATAGTAATGATATAGTCATAAGAAATATCATTAGTTATAAGCATCAATAGTTGCAAAAATATGCAACTTCTAATCGCCACCACTTGGCCCTTATTCATTCATGATAACAATTCTCTGTGTCAACTTACCATTACTTACCATATGTTCCTGAAAATCATGAATACCTTCATGTAACATTTAAAAGTGGTTGGACAACTCTTCAACCTTCCATGGTAAGTAACTCCTGTAATATATGACTAACAATTCAATCACATTAGTCACTATACTTTGAGTCAAATGAAATACTTTTGACTAGCAATCAATTGTGCAATGCTAGATGATTTCTAAATCACAATGTTTTTACAAGTACTTAAAGAGCACTAACACTAATCATCAAATGATGAATCACTGCTCTCGTGCACACTGAACGAATTCTCACTAAAGACATTCACAAGTGCTTCTAGATGTACCAAAAGAGCACCTAGCTCTCTAATCATCAAAACAGTCAATCACTGCATCAAGCAAGAACTGTCTTAGCTCCCACTAAGATGTTCACAACATTAATAATACAATAAAGGAATTAAAATTTCCAATTACTCCTTATTGAGCACTAAGCTCATTTCTTGTTAAATGTGCATAACATATTTCACACAACTATATATAGAATTTATTTTCAACATATCATATAGCTGATTCATTCATTTCTTTAGCTATGAGCACCATAATAGGCTAAAGAATTCCCAACCCATGGGAACTGGTTTCCACAACCAAACCGAGTCATTTTCACATCCAGACAGTTTCTTTGATAGAGACCTTACCAGGTCCAACATGGAATTCCACTGGCCAACCAGCTCAAGAATTCCAGGGAGAGTAAATCTGGGCAGACAAGTACCATCAACCCCTCCGGGCAGGTAACTGCCATCAACCCAAGGCATTCAAGCCTTTCACAATCCGGGCAGACAAGTACCATCAACCCTCCAGGCAGGTAACTGTCATCAACCCAAGGCATTCAAGCCTTTCACAATCCGGGCAGACAAGTACCATCAACCCTCCAGGCAGGTAACTGTCATCAACCCAAGGCATTCAAGCCTTTCACAATCCGGGCAGACAAGTACCATCAACCCTCCAGGCAGGTAACTGTCATCAACCCAACTATCCGCAACTGTATGGCATGTTAAATTTTTTTTTATTACTCTTTCTCAAAGTAATTTACACAATGAACCATATGAACATTATCATTAGCACAACAAACATGCATGTATACCATGCATTTACACTTAACCCCCAACATGGGTCCACAACATCAAGATTGATGGGAAACATATCCATCATACACATTGTGTGCATGCAAATTTTCCAAATAACATAATTCATGCATATCATATAACAACATTCTTTCTCATTTACGATTGTAATATCATACATGTTGTATGCATGCAAATTTCCCAAATAACATAATTCATGCATATCATATAACATCATTCTTTCTCATCTATGATTGCAATTCTCATTGCAAAAATTTACGTGATGAGTTTCCTTGTTTCCATTAAGCTACCACTACTTAATCCCATCAGCAACGTTAGTTATAAATATGCATCAGTTATCACATATTCAATTTCCAAAAATTCTCATGCATACAATATTGTCATGTATAAAAGCATATGCAAATACTCATTAATGTATAAATGTCAACAACAGTTGAGTTAATACTCTCAGCATTCCCAATTTTGCCATAGTCTGTTGTTCCAATTCAAATCATCATTAATGAAGTATTATCTTACGTTTACTATGGCTAGCTTTAGTCATGCATTGTTAGTGTAATTAAACATACTTTCTCTAACATACAAGAACATAACTCTTATGTCACAATGACTAATCTTTGTGCATACTATTGCTTATCATATAAGCCCTTCTTTAATGTATGCAACACTTATTCCCTTCACTAGAAGACCACCATCATTTCATACGACAAACCACATACCTCTTTCTTAAAGGAAGTCATTTTAATCCTCATTTCTCTATCTTCAGATGTGAGGGTTTCTCAAGATTCCCTTTCCAGAAATTATTAAAGATATCTATCTTTAGGCATAAAAATCAAGATACAAAAACAAGGATTAATTATCCTTTATGCATCAAAATCAAGCAATCAACACAGCTTATCCAACAAGACAATCTCTCCAAGAGATTATTATTTTCAAGGAAGCTAACATGACCACTTCCTCTAAGTACAACCAGACTCATAATTCCAAAGTCACAATAGCTACCAATATGCAACATGTGTTCTCCTAACCCAGTTACCTTACTTTAATGCATATGAAACAAGTAAGGATTTTGGTTCTTGTATGAACACTATTCTAATGTGTCTTTAAGGAAAGAACCTCTATTTCCATTTTCAAGAACTCTCATAAAATCCTTTATCTTCATGCATGAAGTATGCACACTCTTAGAATGAAACTATATTTATGCATATATATATATATATATATATATATATATATATATATATATATATATATATATATATATATATATATATATATATATATATATATATATATATATATATTATACTCTTCCTTCAAAAAGTTAGAAGTGAATATCTATGTGCCTAGAAGCACATCTTTAGCTATATTTTTCATGCATGTAATGCATAATCATTTCACTAGAGCTTAGAACTAACTAGAATCATAATGCAATTAGCATATATATATATATATATATATATATATTTTCCAAGAAGCTTTTATCAATAAGGATACATATTTTAATTCAAGCAAACTTGGCCACCTTCCATGCTATGTCCTCAGGACATTTATATACCTCATCCTCTTTTCTCAAGAAGATACTTTAGCTATATTTAGCAAGGATTTTATAGACAAGAGACAAGCATTTCACACACAAGACTCACGTGGAGTCTTTCTAATAGGAACTACCTGTTTTCTTTACCATGAAACATACAAAATAATCAATCTTTAACTGCATGCCTTAACACATTTTCTTTACCAAGAAAATCTATAAAAGAACCATTCTTTTATTGCATGCATTCAAATACTTTCTCTACTAAGAAATCATATAAAACATTCATACGTGTTCTTCAAGTAAGTGAACAAGACACTTATCTTATCCTTGGATCAACATGCATAACTAACAAGTTAAACCACCTTTACCGGAAGCAATGGCTCTACTTATGCAATTAGAAGCATAATCTCCTAAGTGTCACATATGCACCAGAGTTACCGCTTGATGCTAGATGCACAACTATCATAACCCTACTATGTGACCTTTTCAGAATAATGACTTCAAGGAGACATTACGAAAATCATTAACATCAACACACTATAGTTATCATTTTCCAACTCCTTAAGCATGGTCAAGGAAATACTCACATGCTCATTGAGCACTATCTAGTCATCCCCAGACTTAGAGTCTTCTGCAAGATTCTGACACCCAAAGCTTGCGCTATCTGGTCATCACCAGACTTAGCGATTTCTTTTCCCATCTCCGTCTGTCCCTACAGCACGGTCTTCTTCCTTCTCCTTGCTTCCTTTTCCTTTGGAAGCATCTATAGTTGGGGAAGGTAGTTAGAGTTTACTGACAACTGTATTAACACAGGTAGTCTATTTATGAATAATTATCACATGTAATTATACCATGAATGGGTCCTAGAAATTTACCCACTGAACATGCCTCTCCAATTAAGTTCACACTGGAATGCAACATGCATAAGAAATTCATCATTCCCATAGTGGAGATAAATTCAACCATCATTAAATCGAGGCTCCAATGATTTTTACCTCTCAACAAGTAATGATAAACACATACCAATTTAATGGATTTCACTTATTTAGAGGGTAATCATCATTAAAACTATTAGGACATAAGCATATACTATTCATCATGCATTCTCATGGTGAATAAAATTAAGAACTCTTCTCATAAACAACTAGAACTATAGCACAGAGAGAGTAAGAATCTTCACACACACATTCCATGCATGTGACATCAATCAACCTTCACTTGGTTACGAACTGTAACAATCTTAGTCCAATTGAATTAATGCATATAAGTTCTATGGGTTAGTCATACAACACTAACCAATCTCAACTACCAATCGTCTTCATGCATCCATGACAAGACTGAATCAAAAGTTAGTTATGACAATCAAGTCTCGCTGCTTGACTCATTGCATGTTTTCAATATCTAAGGGGTTCTTCTGATGTTCTTTTTAAAACAATTTTTTTTTTCATCCTATTCAAGGATGTTCCCCTAATTTATATTCATGCATTGGCTCATTAAGTTTTGTTCATTGTAACTTCAATTTTGTTCATTAAATGCATCATTGTTATTGCCATATTTGCAAATCAAACTTGGTAGTTGATTGTCACTTTCCTCAATGAGTGTTCAATATTGTTCTTAAGTGTAATGAGTGTTCAATTTTGTTTGTAAGTGCGACAAAAGTTTCATTGTCTTTTTCCTCATCAGGAATCCAATGTTATGAATGTAGTTATGCAACAACTTTATTGCTTACTACCCAAAGAGGTTATAGATATGAATCACACATATCATGCCAAAAGTAGTGTACTATGTAAATCAATATGTGAATGATTAAACTCATACCTGAGTTAATGCTCGTTGGTGGCGTACCTCAATTTATTTTCCGCTTACCAATTCCCAAAGGCGCCAGTGCTGCAACCTTTAGCTCTGATACCACTTGTCACATACCCCGGTAACCTCGCATGTAAAAGTAGGGAGTTAGAATTTTTCTTTACAAATTACCACAAGTAAATAACCAATTCATTACTCCACAATCATCATTACCATTAAACATAGTGTTCATTAACACATCAAATAAATTGCCATCAAGACAATAAGTTTCATAACCATGGCATGACCTTTAACCATCACTGTAATAACATAAACTGTGTAATGAATCCATGCATTCATTTCTTGATATCCTTAACCATGTTAGATAATCATGTACTAAGGCATTATGGTTGTCACATCAATTAAAGAACCATCATCATTAAGGACCATCATCATCAACGGACACATAAGGCAATCACATCATTCACACCATAGAACACGGATATACCCTGGAAACCCCGTAGGGTGAAAACCAGCAAACGTTTAATCTTCTTATTAAACGCTCGTGAGGGATTTCACCCCTCACTCAATGGCTTATAAGGGATTCCATCCCTTAACCATTGTTATAAAATCATTACAATAAGTTATCATTAAGTTATCACATAACTAGCTACGAGCTAATACAATTTACATGTAAATCTTTCACTTACATACTGCCACATACAATAATCCTTGTGGCATGATCGTTCTACAATGTATGTTTCCTGCAACTCAAACTTATCCGCATTGAGCAGTAATCCTTTTCCTGCCATAATGTTAAACAACACTTTCCTTTGGCACCATCTGCCATCGTTTCCAAGCAATAACTATTGTTCCGCGTCTTGCACATGCGACATAGTTTTGTTAACATATAAAGAACATATCTCTATGACACAACGACTGATCTTTGAGCATCCATTAGCTTATCCTAATAGCTCTTCTTTAGTATATATAGTACACAAAATCTTATAATGAAACAAATATGGATTCTCAATATAGTAAAAGCACTATTTATTTATTCTCTTAAAAGAAAGAATCTCTAATTTGTTTCCAAGAAAACCCCTATTGGAATCCTTCATCATCATACTTGAAGTATGCGTTCTTTTCTAGAAAGAAACCATATTTAACATGTATATAAAACACGCTTATGCATCTGGAAGCACAGCATTAGAAATTTTCTACCATGCCTGCAATGCATATCTATCTCAAGAACTTTCGAAGTCAGCTAACAACACAAAGAATTTAAGCTCATTAGCAATTTTCTATTATGCATGCATGCATATCTATATTTTCCAGAACTTTGAAATCAGCTAACACACAAGCATTTAAGCTTATATCTGTTTTTACGAAAAACAACGAGTGACTGGCATTTAGCACATGGTAATCTTTCAACCATACCCAGATAAAACATACTTATATTTTCCTTTCAAGGAAGCGAACAAGATACTTATCTTATTCAGGGCAGGTTCATCCAGTCTTGACGTTGAAGGTTCCAGAAACCGCATAACACCATTCAGTTTTGTCGCATAGGCTTCTGAAGATCATTCCGCTTAATGCGCAGTCCAGTCTTTTGCTTTCCAGGCGACGCAACGATGTACAACCGTTGTCCGCCCACGGCTTTAATCTCTTTCTCTCCACATCAAACAACCAAACGAAGGCACGAAAGCCCTCACCAAACCAGTCGATTCTTCAGCCATAGAACGAGAAAAGAGAGTTCATCGAAGCGGCTAATGATTGCTCCCTCGAGTCCTCACTTCCAGCTTTTCTAGAATGAAAAGATGCGACTGTGTTTTCGCTTTCTCCCCCTTTGCGCGCTCCTTTTCTGTACCGAATAAAATCTTCCGAATATTTTTCAGGCTCGTGGGATCCAAAAACAACAGCGGTGTATTTCCGCAGTTTTCAAGAGGAAGCCCCCTTCCCTTGTTTTTCTCCCAGCCACTCATATTTCCTCCACCGCCATATGGGCCCGTGGAACTATGATATCGCTGCCTTCCGCATACTCCATCTCCAATGCGGTTAAACAGATTCCGTTAAGAACGGTTCCATCCCCTTTCGTAATGGAGAATTCACCAGATCTCAAGTAATGCCTCCCATATTCGATCTCATCAAGAATCAGTTCCGGAGGTTAAGGATCAGTTCCGAAACTGAATAACCATTCACAACCGTTAATTATGATGAGTTACGTGAGGAATTGTAACTATCTCATAATTCATTTTATGTTGAGTTACGCGAGGGATATGACAAACTTTATAAATAACCACCACACAAAAAAAACCCTTAAAGAAAAACCTTCTCACTAGGATTGTCACATACTACTTTAATATAACTCAAAAAGAAATAAGTGCTACATAATAGCTAGCACGTGTCATTTATTTTGAATATAGCTAAATTAAAGTAAAAGCATTGAATTCGTGTTAGTTTTAAAGCTTAGAATCTAGTCATTTTAGGCTTTACTAATTGGTAAATTAAGATATTTTATTAATTGTAATTCCTCATTCTAGCAGTGGAGAATCTAATCCTACTCAACTACAATAATAGTTTTATTGTCCCTTACATAGCATAAAAATCGATTTCCATGGGCATTTTGAATAGCTATAGTTGATTTTTAAAAATATATTAGATTTTTTTATCTTATTAAATTGTTTTACAAAATTAAATAATTATAAAAATATTGTACTTGAAAAATAAAACTTTTTATTTAAAAAGAAAAAACAAATTTATAAAATTGTGATAGTTTAGTCTTTAAAACTTAACTAGGTCCTTTAAGTTAAATTATTATTAATCCTTCAATTAGATAAAAATTATCCAATTTAACATAAAATTCATAATTTTAGTAATTTTAATAACTTTAATTACATCCTCCTTATCAATGGGACAAAGATATTTGGCTCATTTCGATTTCCATATATCAATTTGTTAGAAAAGACGAGGAGAAAAAGTACAAATTAATCCCGAAGAAAAAAAACAAATTTTCACATAAATAATTTGGTAATAAATGTAAATATTTAATTAATTAATATTATAAAGCAACATTTTATAATTAATGTTACTCAAGTTAAAAAGTAGGAATCAATTTCTTATTTAAGATTTTGTAAACTTATATAGGAATTTATAAACTTTTCTTAATTAATTTTTTTATTTATGATTTACCATTGAAAAAATAGTTTTATTCTATTTTTGTGAAGACCCATAATATAACCATGCTTAATGATAATCATGTAATGTTAATTTAAGGACATTGTGAAAGTCTATCGGACAATGCTTTAATGTAATGTTAATTTTATGTTATTATGCACATTTAAATATTTAATATATTTAAATATCTCACTAAGGAATATTTTTTATTTATTTATTTATTTGTTACTAAATGATTATTTGGTGCATTTTAAAGAGAAATTTTCATTAGTATATATTTTTATACACTTTTTATGATAGTGTAAAAACAACCTGTTGGGATTTTTAAAAGTAAGACTTTTGAAAAAAAAGTGAGAGTTATTACTCTTCTTTATTAATATCACACATTTAATTTAATTAACTCATATTTTAAATATAAACTGCCCTGTATGCTGAAGTAATTAATTATTTTTAATATCACTTGAGTTATACAGCATCCATAACATTTTATTTCTCCATTAACTTTTATAGATGCAGGGTAGCTATGGAAAAACAAAGAGAGTGATTTCTTGTCCATTTTTTTTTACGCCTAATTTAAGGGAGACCATCAAACCTCAATGCTGCCACTATAACACCAAGAGCATAACCAACCACCTGCAAGTCGGGTATATTAAGTCTCTATGATTTTAACAAGAGTAGACTCACGGGAAAGGGGAATCCGCCCCTCTAGCGGCCACCACAGCAGGTCAATGTACTCAATAAATTTTGAACTTCAATCAACCTGGGCATAGCCCATGTGACTTACCATCAAACCACACATCACTGTCCGATTTCCTATCCATTTTTACAAATTAATGAAGAATTTCTTTAAGAGAAAATTTGAGGAAACAAAGCCCAGAAAATCTAGCGATATCAGGTGAGGGTCAGGAATTGTATTCTTAAAGTCAAATGATTTAGTGAGATTGCTGTTTCCACATGCATCGCTTGAGATATTTTTTATATTGAAGGATGAGTTCCCTTATGACTAGATTTCTCATTAAGTTTTGAACGCAGACGGAGTGCCTTACTATTAAAAAAAAATTAATTTGTAAAAATTATTTGTTGATATATAATTATATTTTTTAATCATTATTATATATTTAGTTTAATTTTCTCGACATTAAGACTAATGAAAAAAATATATTTTTCCATTCGATTCATTCTAGTCTATTCAGGATTTAGCCTACACTGGTGTCCTAGGTTGTGGTTTATATCTACTTAGTGACTTTTTTAGTCTTAATCAACAGATCAATCTCATCTTTATTCAATTTTTTAAAATGCATAAGATAGGTATGGTGAATCTATGAACGTGGTGATGAAATTTCAAAATTTTACTTTTTTATCAAATTGATGCTTTCAAAATTCATATAAGTTTTGTGGAAGACAATTTGTGGAGAATTATGTTATTGTCTTAATACTATTTTTTCCAAAACATATTAGTGTCATATGATTTGTCAAATTTCCATTAAATTAAATGCTCTTGCTAATAATTTTGCACACATCTTAATAAGTATGAGTGTGTTCATGTGAAATAAATTACTCTAATATATATTAAACAGATTGACTTTTACATCATGGTGTGTCTTAATAGTACACTCTATCACCATCTATTCTATGTGTTGTAGTTAAAAATAACTGATTATCATATATTTGATTTAATTTTCTTTACATTAAAACGGAATTGCCCAAATGGCCAAAAATTGTTGGAATCCTGGCAAAAAAAAATTCAAAAACTCTTGTAGATGCAGTATTTGGATCATATTCTTGATGGAGAAAATGGATTTGACACCATCAAAAACCTCTAAAACATCTAAAATTATAAAATTTAACAACGATTTACTTGAATTTACAAAAATCCCTACCAAATACTTTCAAAATATAAAAAAATTTCATTAACTTTCAAGGCAACAAAAACATAAACGTTACAATACGGCCATTAAAACGAATGACATACTTTACAATGTGAGTTTCAACAGAATCTTGCATAGTACACTCGAAGGGATTTCTCAGGGATACTGGCGGTATATTACAAATTCAATCTCAGGCATACATTTTCATAATCATAATAAATAAAATGATAAAATCATGATGAATGAGCTTCGGCTTCTGCTCCCACTAATGCAGCTCTTCCGACCACGTGCCACCCACTCGGCCGTTTCTTCAATCCACTCTCTTCCTTTTGTGACTTACGGCCGATCCGTTCTCTGATTCAGAAGCGAATGAGAGGGGGAAGTTAAGGAGTGCCCTGGATCCGCGGATTCTGAAGGCAGCACGGTCATATGCCAGAGCGGCCTCTTCGGCGGTGATGAAAGTGCCGAGCCAAATCCTGGCCCCTTTCTTGGCGGGGTCCCTGATTTCAGCTCCGAATTTACCCCATGACCGCTTCCTCACTCCTCTGTAGTGACTGTCTTTGATCGTCTCTCGACTCTCCTCCTGCTGGGGCTGTGGCTGTGGCATTTGCTTTACATTTACCGCCTCTGCTCTTCGTAAAACAGTGGATACAGAAGAAGAAGAAGAAGCAGAAGAGGGTTGTGCACTCTCATTCTGTTCTGATAATGATGTGCTGTCGCTGGTTTGGCATGGGCCACTGGCAGTGGCGTGGGAAAAATCCGAGCTCACTGTGGGAGAGAAGGATAATGAAGATGATGATGAGGAGAATGGATAATTTCCCCCTACCTCAAGAACATCCATTTCGTCTTCCTCTTCCAGCAAATGGTGGCGAATCAACTGCAACATCTGACCTGCGGTAATGTCCATGGCGGTGTGAGGCGAATGAGAATAGGCTTCACCTTCACCTTCAGATCGATTGATTTCACTTTCAACTTGATTGTGAAGTAGGCGACGAAGGCACCCAGGTTTTGTTGGAATATTAATTCCAACTGCACAGCGGCAGGCGGACGTGGGCAGCCAACTCAGCCAGCACGCTGCACCCGAAACCGCCAGAACGAAACCACCCTCTTGTTCGCACCGCCTTTGGCAAAAGGCTGTATCCGCCGGAAGGGCTCCGAACACACTCTCTTGCCGCCACGCGTCCCATGTACGAGCACCGAAAAACCACTTTCCCCGGACGCTAAAGGTCGTGCTGGTTGCCGGACAGTGGTGTGCGAATTGTGTTGGATCGGGTCTGCTGACTCAGATCTCCACGAAGCTGCGCGGAGGTTAATGACCGGGCACAACGAATAGGGTGGCGACACGTGGCACCGAAGTGACGTCAGCCGACCCCGCCCGCGTCAAATCAAAAATTGCGTGGAGTGTTTGACTTCTCCGCTGACCGCCGAGGATGGAAGCGTTAATGCTCTTAATGGTTGGTCGTAGTTTTTTTGGTGAGGCCTTTAATAAGGTAATGGGCATACGTAGAATTTAGTGAGGCTTTTAATATGTTATGGGCATGTGTTTAATTTTAGTTATGGGCCACGTTATTTTTTTTATATGTTTTTTTATATAACGCCATGTATGCCGGCGTGTGGCAATGTGTCATGTAGTTTTTGAGTGCAGTAGTGACTGCGTATGCTGTAATTTTTTTTGTATGTGTTGAGCCCGCATGTATATGCAGTAAAAAGAAAAGGGGGCCGACGTGAATTAGTTTTCATGGGTATGGTGACTACGCATGATGGGTGCGTGATTTTTTTTTGTGTGTTGTTCACGAAGAACAGTGTAGTGTGTTCGCGCAGGATTGGAAAGAAGAATTGAGAAGAAAGCACAGCAGTGCTGGAAACATAACAGAGGCAAACTGTTATGTATTGTTGACCATAAAGAAAACACAGGAACAGCTTGAAGCTGTTTTGTAAATACCCACAGCAGTGGAAGACCAGAAGTGAGAGAGAGACAGAGTTTCTCCAGTGAATCCCTCTCTGCGCAGAGGATGAAGCATGTATCAGTATTTTTGTTTTAAATCAATAGAAGTTTTTTTTACTGTGTAATGGACTGTGTTCTGAGTTAATTTTTTTTATTAAAGAGGTTCTCTGCAAATGATCCTGGACAAAGGAAACAGAGCATTGGCTCTGTGCTGTTTATTTAGTGTTGGTTTTGGTATTTCCCCCATTACAAAAATACCCAACAGTGGTATCAGAGCTAGTCCAGGCTCTTTGAAGACTCAAAGAAGCTGAAGGAAGGTGTTGTTGCAGCAGTCAAACCTCTCCAGCAGTGTGAAGCCACAACCAAAACAGTTAAGGTATTCCTCAAGCTTTCCTTTGTGTTACTGTTATAGAAACAGTCAGTGATTAATAAAACACAGTCAAGTATTTAAAGCCTAGATAAGAATGGCAAGGTCAAAGAAGAAATCCTCCAGGGCTGTTAAAAATGTGTCTCCCTCCTCTACTAAATTAGAAGGCAATCTGTTTGAAAGCATTGTATTTGAGGTTCCAAAGTTTGATGGAAACTTTGATGTATGGGAAATAATGATGAGGGCTTTCCTAATGTCTGAGGGGATTGAGATCTGGGAGTCAGTGATTGATGACAGCAAGATGGATAAAGAATCCATGGAGTATGATGCACAAGCAGCAAAACTAATCTTGGATGGACTCCCTGATTCTGTGAAGAGGAATCTAGGAAAATATACATCAGCAAGGGATATATGGGATAGACTGCATGACCTTCATGCAAAAGGAGCACTGACCATGACAATGAGTCAAGAAGAACCCATCATAAAAGCTGAGAATGAGAAGCTTGACCTCATCAAGGTTCAAGTAAGAGAAAGGGATGAAGAGCTTGCCAAGCTTAAGAAGGAACTTGAAGAATGCAAGAGGAAGCATCATGAAGAAGTCATATCCATGACAAATCAGTTGAACAAGGCAAATAAGCAGGAAGATGCCTTGACAAGTCAACTTGAAGAAAGACACAAGAGAGTGAATAAGCTTGTGGAAGAGATTGGACAGTACAAGGTAGAGGTCTCCTCCCTTAAGTCCGAACTACAAGAAGCCAGGAAGCAAGCACAAGGAGCTGAAAAGAAAATGGAGAGCAGTCAAGCAAAAGATGAAGAAATCTCCAAAATGAAGACTGATATTATCTCCTTCAAAGTAGTAGCAGCTGAAGCTACTCGTAGCAAGGAAGAAACTGAGGGACAACTAGCAAAGAAAAATAATGAATGTGAAAAGTTAGAAGAAGAGATTGTCCTCCTCAGGAAGAAGGTTGAAGGGATGAACAAGATTATGAAGAGCTCTCAAGCTTTGGATGACATGCTTAGCTATCATAGATCTCCATCTGATAAATCAGGACTTGGGTATGTAGGTGAACCCTCAAACAAGCATGAGGATGCTTTAAGCAAAGGAGATGTGAAGAAGCCACAAAGAGATGGTGATGCTCCTAGTTCCAGCAAAGGCAAGGAGAAAAATGAAGGCTGCAATAGAAGAAATCCTGCTCCAAGCAGAAAACCAGCTCTAAGAAGAAATGTAGCTGATGGCAAGAAGGCAAGAGGCAATGGTGATCATCAAAGGATCTCAAGGCAGCAAGGCTTCAGAAGTACATCAAGGAAACCTCCATCTCCCAGGTACCAAAGTTCATTTTATGGTTATTGTTATGCTTGCTCAAACTTTGGTCATATGGCAAAAGATTGTAGAGCATTTCATGGAGATAGATGTTGTGGTCCCCGACAATCTCCAAGAAATAATTTCACAAGAGGAAATCATGAATTTTTATTCATGAAGAATGTTAAATGTTTCAAGTGTCATAACATTGGGCATATGGCACGTGACTGTAACTTAAGATGGGCTGCTATGCAAGCTAGACCCACACAAAAGAAGAAAGTTACACAAGTATGGAGAAGAAAAGAAATACAGTGTGAAAGCCCCTTAAGCAACGCAACTGATCTAAGTTTGTTTTGAGAAAACTTGCTAAAAGAAGACAAGCATACATTAAAGGGGAGCTTGTAATTTTTACTTGCTGAACTGTATTAACAGTCATTTGTTGATGGAGGATGTATTGCAGCGCCGCAGTTGCAAATGAAATCTTTGTTAATCCCTCTGAAAGGTAATATGCAGCAGTGATGAAATCAGCAATGTTTTTGCTTTGTTTTTATGCAATATGCACAGAAATGCATGAAGAAGAAAAGATGACAGCGCTGAAATGTAAAGAGCAGCAGCGAGATAAGAAAAGTATGCATGGCAAGGAAACCCTCACAGCAGTGGGAAGACAAAATACAAAACAGCAGTTTGAAATTTTTTTTGTGGTGCACATGCATTGAAATGCATAGCAATGGAAGCATGCAAAGAAATGCCTAAAGAAAAACAGGGACAGCAGATTTTTAATGCACATGGGTAAATAAAAATGTGTGTGGCAGCAGAAAATCGAAAGGAATTGCACAGCAGTGCATTATGAAAATAAAAAAAATGAAGATGAAGATTGTGTGAAGCAAGGGTGCATAAGAAAAGGCAGCAGCCCGTGTTATTTTTTGTGTGGAGAATGAAGTGCCAAGAGTATGGACACAGCAGTATGATGAAACAAAAGGCAGCCACAGTGCAAATTGCAGCAGCAACACAACAGCAAGTGTATGGACAGCAGCAACTTGAAGAAAAGTTTTCCCATCATGAAGAAGGAGAAGCACACAGCAAAGCAAACAAGAAAGATGCAGCAGCATTAAAGTTTTGTTGAAGAAATGTGTTTTTACACAGCAATGCAAATGTGAAAAATGCAGCAGCAAGAAGTTATGGACAACAGCACAGGTAAAAGAATTTTTTTACAGCAGTAAATGTAAGTGCAGTGAGTGTGTTGTTTGCATCTGAAATGCAAGTAAGACACAGCAGAAGTATGATTGTAATTAATGAAGGGGAGCACGCAGCAGCGCGAAGAAAAGCTTTCCCATGGTGAAGAAGGGAAGCACGCATTAGTGCACAAGTAAAGAATTCTCACACAACAGTGTGAATGTGAGAAAGGAAAGGCACAGCAACGCACATGTGATTTTTTTATTGACGCACAGCAATGCAGAGTTTGTAAAGAAATGTAAGAGCAGTGCAGGTGTAGACGCAGTAGCGTGGAGCAGACACAGCAGTGTGGGGTAGATGCAGCAAAGAAGATGGAACAACAGTGTAGCAGAGAATATGCAGCAGCATAAAAGAACATTGTAATGAGTTTGCACACACAGCAGTGCAATGATCGTTTGTTTTGGAGCTGCATTTGAAGCAGTCATTTGGTGAAACCCTCTATTAAAGAGGAAGGTGCTTTTCAGCACAGTGTCATGGTAAATCCCTCTATCAAGAGGATGATGCTTTTCAGCATAGTCATTAGTGAATCCCTCTGTTAAGAGGAAGATGTTTTTTTATAACTGGTGAATCCCTCTGTCATGAGGAAGGTGCTCTTAAGCACAGTTTCAGGTGAATCCCTCTATTAAGAGGAAGACAACTTTGTTTGTTTGTGAACTGCATCAGAAGCAGTTGGTGAATCCCTCTATGTGAGGATGATGTTTGGGTAAGATTGAATGCCCAGCAGTTGAAATTAAAGGGGAGTGTTGGAATATTAATTCCAACTGCACAGCGGCAGGCGGACGTGGGCAGCCAACTCAGCCAGCACGCTGCACCCGAAACCGCCAGAACGAAACCACCCTCTTGTTCGCACCGCCTTTGGCAAAAGGCTGTATCCGCCGGAAGGGCTCCGAACACACTCTCTTGCCGCCACGCGTCCCATGTACGAGCACCGAAAAACCACTTTCCCCGGACGCTAAAGGTCGTGCTGGTTGCCGGACAGTGGTGTGCGAATTGTGTTGGATCGGGTCTGCTGACTCAGATCTCCACGAAGCTGCGCGGAGGTTAATGACCGGGCACAACGAATAGGGTGGCGACACGTGGCACCGAAGTGACGTCAGCCGACCCCGCCCGCGTCAAATCAAAAATTGCGTGGAGTGTTTGACTTCTCCGCTGACCGCCGAGGATGGAAGCGTTAATGCTCTTAATGGTTGGTCGTAGTTTTTTTGGTGAGGCCTTTAATAAGGTAATGGGCATACGTAGAATTTAGTGAGGCTTTTAATATGTTATGGGCATGTGTTTAATTTTAGTTATGGGCCACGTTATTTTTTTATATGTTTTTTTATATAACGCCATGTATGCCGGCGTGTGGCAATGTGTCATGTAGTTTTTGAGTGCAGTAGTGACTGCGTATGCTGTAATTTTTTTTTTGTATGTGTTGAGCCCGCATGTATATGCAGTAAAAAGAAAAGGGGGCTGACGTGAATTAGTTTTCATGGGTATGGTGACTACGCATGATGGGTGCGTGATTTTTTTTGTGTGTTGTTCACGAAGAACAGTGTAGTGTGTTCGCGCAGGATTGGAAAGAAGAATTGAGAAGGAAGCACAGCAGTGCTGGAAACATAACAGAGGCAAACTGTTATGTATTGTTGACCATAAAGAAAACACAGGAACAGCTTGAAGCTGTTTTGTAAATACCCACAGCAGTGGAAGACCAGAAGTGAGAGAGAGACAGAGTTTCTCCAGTGAATCCCTCTCTGCGCAGAGGATGAAGCATGTATCAGTATTTTTGTTTTAAATCAATAGAAGTTTTTTTTACTGTGTAATGGACTGTGTTCTGTGCTAATTTTTTTTATTAAAGAGGTTCTCTGCAAATGATCCTGGACAAAGGAAACAGAGCATTGGCTCTGTGCTGTTTATTTAGTGTTGGTTTTGGTATTTCCCCCATTACAAAAATACCCAACAGGTTTTCCCGTTTTACATTTTGGGAAGTGAATGCGAAATATGTAGCAATCATTTCCATTTCCATTTCCATTTCCATTTCCCACTTGTGGTTAGTGCATTGCAGTTGCACCCTGCTACCCCGTACTTTCGTGGCACGTTCCGATATATGTTTTCAACTTTCCGCTTGCCGTTGCATCCGGCGTCCTCGCGAGTCGCGACGCCATTAGTGTTCATTGACTCTCTTTGTAAGACCAAAGAAGATAAACACGTGGGAAATAAACACACTTGCTCACGAGCAAACCTCATCCACGAGAGAGAAAAAGTTACATGGGAAAAATTGCCCATCAAATGGCTAGTGTGATGTACTAAAAAAATAAAATAAGATCAAATGGCTTAAGTGCCATGTATTAAAAAAACGAAAAACTAAAAACCTACGTATAAATGTCAGTTTGGGGTCTGGATTGTGTCTTAAATTTGTCTTTGTGGGTTCATTGGTCCATTTTTACTGAGATGTCCAGATTGCGTCTTAAACTTGTTTTTGTTTGTTTAAGTACTTTATTTTTATTTATGGTTAGTTTTTGTTAGCTTAAAACTTAAAGGTATTATAAACAAGAGCCATGTGGTGGTATGCCATTTTATTTTTTGCATTAATAAATTATGTACATTCTAGGTTTATCTATTTTTAAATATTTTGAATTTTGAACTTACTTGAGTTTCATCTGTGTTTGATCTAAAAACACAATCAATTAGAAATTTTTAGATTTAAATATATTGATTTTATAATATTCATTAATTTAAAAAATATGATGAATGATCATTACTTTTAATTTTGGTAAGAAATCAATTAATGTTACCACCAATTTTTAAAGTACAATTAATTACAGTTAATTCTTTTTTATACAATAACATCCAATCAAAGAAGAAAGAAAAATTACAATAAAATAGAGATGATTTTATATAAATTTATAGATAGAATGTAAATATTATCTATATGTAATATTGATGTTATAAATGCCCAAAAGGATAACTCAATTAGCAATATTTGCATTATGAAGTATGGCATAAACCTTGAGATTCAATATTCAAATGTTAAGTAACTTAAAAAACTTTATACATTTAAAAAGTACATTTCTACTTAATTTTATTAAAAATATTAATTACAAAATAAAATAAAATACATTATTTTATTTACGAGGAATTCTTCAGTGTAAATCACAAGATAAATCATTTGTCGACGCGTTTCGAACCAACAAGTGTGGTTTATCGTCAGGACAAGTTGAAGAAACAGATTCAGCTTAGCATGTTAAATAGTCTGAGCAGAGACTCCAACGGCTATCTTGACTAACGTCTAATTTTGACTTTAGGACCAGAGTCAAGATTTAATGGAACTTAGTTAAATTATGTGAATAAATAAAAATATAAAATAATTTAAAAATTGTTAAAGGTTAGTTAGAAAGCTATTAAAAAAATTATAATTTGGGACTTAAAGTATAAATAATATGTATATATATATAAAAGAAAGAGAATCATGGAGGAAGATTGAGCAAATCCAGAAGCGTTTTATAACTTATAACCTGAAAATTAAAAGTAATACACCCTATCCTATTCTCCTTATAGAAGCGGATCTTTCTTCTATTGAGAGCCTAGCTATGCTCAGGTTTCTGATGTACAAGCACAAGCTCAATAACATAGACAATCATAGACTTCCTAAGCTAGCTTTAAATTCCAGCCAAAATCACCTAAGGCTTAACCGAGGATGGCATAAAGACACAAGGGCCTGGTTAAACTATTGGGAGATCAATGAGAATGATGCTTTGCAAAACATAAATAACATTAAAGATATTGTTACTTCTAAGTTCAAAGAAAAATTGTGGTGTGAGAAAGATTTAGCGTCTAAAAGAAAATTAAGTTATTATAAGAAGGTCATCAACCCCACCCTTGAAGATCAAAAGTATCTCTCTATTCTAACTAGCTCAAAAAAGAAAATTAATATAGCAAAGATTAGAACGAATTCTCATGAGCTCCATAGTGAGACTGGCCGCTGGGTAGTTCCTAAAACGCCATGGATGGAAAGGATCTGCCATATTTGTGAGAATAAGAGCATCAAGGATCAAAACCACTTCCTCTTAGAGTGCCCTGCATACAACCACATTAGATCTCAATTTCACAACCTTTGCTACAATACTGACCTTTCTAGCCTTTTACAATGCCAAAATTATAGTGAACTCGGGAGGCTTCTCTCCAAGCTTTTTGAGCATCGAAATAAAATCTTAAATCAAAATAAATAATTTGTCTTTTTAGGTCCGATAGATCATTATTTGGTCTCAGTGGACGTTAACAACCATCATCATCATCATCATCATCATCATCATCAGTTAGAAACTTATTGGAATAATAAAATTGAAATATACATAAAAATAATAATGAATAAAGTTTAATTAGGAAAGTTATAAAAGGTAAAAAGATTTTATTTCATTTTTGAATAAATAAATTCAAAAAATTCAAAAAAATAAATAAAATAAATAAATAAAAAAATAAATAGATAGAAAAAAAAATAAAACACTAAATCAATAAATGACTCAATAAATCAATATAATTATTAAAAAAAGAAGTCATAATAATAATAATAAGAATGGAAATTTAATAAATTAATAAATTAATTAAAGTAAATAAATCGAGAGCGAAAAACAAAATAAAATAAAATAAAGAGAAATCCCATCTCCTTCATGTCTTTATGGAGAATGGCTATAGTAGGCGCCTAGGTCAGAAGGCGTTCTTAAAAGCCTCTAAAAGCTCGTTAATCAAAAAAGAACCTAAAGAGCACTGGCTAGGGGTCCATCTTCCCTATGTCCAAGGAACCACTGACAAGATTGCTCGGATTCTTAAGAAGTATGATATTCCCTCAACCTTCAGGCCCCTCAACACTATTCGCAAATCCCTCAGATCAGTGAAAGATCCCATTGATCCTAAAGATATGAAGGGTGTCTACTTGATCCCCTGTTCTTGTGGGACCCCCTATATTGGGGAAACAGGGCGCTCCATCCATCAAAGGATTAGTGAACATGCAGCGGACCTAAGACATGGAAGAACCAAGTCTTCAGCGCTAATAGAGCATGCGGAAAAGACCAAGCATCAAGTGTGTATTGAGGAGGCCAAGGTTATTGCCATGGTTGCTTAGTTCCATCACCGTAAATTCAGAGAAGCTATTGAAATTGAAAGAAGGCCGAGCAATATCAATAGAGATGACGGCTGGAAGATCAGTAGCTACTAGATGCCAGCCCTTTCTTCCTAGTCTTGCCCTTTCTTGCTTTCATTGGTTCCCCTTTATTTCGCTGTTTTTCCTGGGTGCCTTGTTTTTTCCTTCCTCCTAGGGTTTCTCATTTTGACGCTGTTTATATATATATATATATATATATATATATGTTTTTTTTAATCGCTGCTTGTTTTATTTATTTTAATTAATTAATTAATTTATTTTATTTTATTTTATTTTTCACTGGCTTGATTTATTTACTTTAATTATTTTATTTAATTTCCATTCTTATTATTCTTATTATTACGTTTTTGTTTTTGTTTTTTAATAGTTATATTGATTTATTGAGTCATTTATTGATTTAGTGTTTTTTTTTTTCTATTTATATTTATTTATTTAATTTTTTTTTTTGAATTTATTTATTTATTTAAAATGAAATAAAATCTTTTTACCTTTTATAACTTTCGTAATTAAACTTTATTCATTATTATTTTTATGTATATTTCAATTTTATTATTCCAATAAGTTTCTAACTAACCTTTGTATATATTTCTTATATATATATATATATATATATATATATATATATATATATATATATAGATATAAGAAATGTGGGATAAAAAGAAGTTCCTCTTTGAAACTTTAGTCACTCCTGTTATCTTATATGGCTGTGAAGTTTGGGGCTGCAGCATCTCCAGAGAATCATGGAGAAATATTGAGCAAATCCAGAAGCGTTTTATAATTTATAACCTGAAAATTAAAAGTAATACACCCTATCCTATTCTCCTTATAGAAGCAGGTCTTTCTCCTATTGAGAGCCTAGCTATGCTCAGGTTTCTGATGTACAAGCACAAGCTCAATAACATAGACAATCATAGACTTCCTAAGCTAGCTTTAAATTCCAGCCAAAACCACCTAAGGCTTAACCGAGGATGGCATAAGGACACAAGGGCCTGGTTAAACTATTGGGAGATCAATGAGAATGATGCTTTACAAAACATAAATAACATTAAAGATATTGTTACTTCTAAGTTCAAAGAAAAATTGTGGTGTGAGAAAGATTTAGCGTCTAAAATAAAATTAAGTTATTATAAGAAGGTCATCAACCCCACCCTTGAAGATCAGAAGTATCTCTCTATTTTAACTAGCTCAAAGAAGAAAATTAATATAGCAAAGATTAGAACAAATTCTCATGAGCTCCATAGTGAAATTGGCCGTTGGGCAGTTCCTAAAACGCCATGGATGGAAAGGATCTGCCATATTTGTGAGAATAGGAGCATCGAGGATGAAAACCACTTCCTCTTAGAGTGCCCTGCATACAACCACATTAGATCTCAATTTCACAACCTTTGTTACAATACTGACCTTCCTAGCCTTTTACAATGCCAAAATTATAGTGAACTCGGGAGGCTTCTCTCCAAGCTTTTTGAGCATAGGAATAAAATCTTAAATCAAAATAAATAATTTGTCTTTTTAGGTCCGATAGATCATTATTTGGTCTCAGCAGACGTTAACCATCATCATCATCATATATATATATATATATATATATATATATATATATCTATATATATATATATATATATATATATATATACTTTAAGTCCCAAATTATAATTTTTTAATAACTTTCTAACTAACCTTTAACAATTTTTAAATTATTTTATATTTTTATTTATTCACATAATTTAACTAAGTTCCATTAAATCTTGACTTTGGTCCTAAAGTCAAAATTAGTTGTTAGTCAAGATAGCCGTTGGAGTCTCTGCTCAGACTATTTAACATGCTAAGCTGGATCTGTTTCTTCAACTTGTCCTGAACGCGTCGACAAATGATTTATCTTGTGATTTACGCCGAAGAATTTCTCGTAAACCTGATATGAATCACAGAAGCCTCAATTCAACAATTAAATCCTTGCACGGAAAGGCCATTGCAAACAAGGTTCAAATTATTTTATTTTGAACCATCTCTTATGAAATGAATTGTACTAACAAACAAACACTCATAAAACACTTTATTGCTTACAACATCAAATCTTACATATACAACATTTTCACTATATTTTCTTAAAAAGATCGCTAACAAACAAGCCAACAATAAAAAAAATGTTCTAATTACTTATGATATGGCTACCAAGTTTGAATTATTCTATAAAACCCGCCCCGCCTCTCTCACAACAATGGGTTTCTTGTGTGCACAAAAATTTCTTGACCACAGACCGAAAATTTGGCATTTAAACAAAAATTCAACCCATGTAAAAAAAGGAACAAGAGTTTACCAGACCTAAATTAAAGATAACCCAAAAGCAAAATACCAATCAAAACAAATAAGCAAATTCACCAGAAACACTAATAACATCCATGTCAGGAAACTCATTCTGAAGAAAATCCAAAACATTTTGCACTCCCTTGGATGCCATATTCATCGCATGGCATCCCTAATGAAGCAAGAAAACCTAATATACAGATTCCTCCCTGCATTTCTACACTATAGTCGTTACACCCTGTCAAATATATTAGTCCTATTATGCAGATTGGATCAACAAGAAATAATCAACACCTACAAAATGGTCATTATTCCAATTATTTGGTGAGGTTTCCAGAAACAAAAATTCGAACCCACTAATCTCATTTACGAACGAATTCAATGGCAATTAATTTTCTCAAACATACACATGGTAAGAAAAATTGTCGGAAATTTGTGTTTTTTTCTCAACTAAGACTTCAAATAAATATATATATATATATATATATGTTTCTAGGTTTTTTTCATATTTATATTTTATTATTTGATTAAATTTGAAGTTATCCAGATTAATTTTATATGATTTCATACTCAACCCATAAACCTTAAGCTGTGTATAATCTTTGTGGGGAGGGAGATCTATCAACTCTAATAAAGTGGGTGCATACATTGAATATGGGGCGGGATATCTGTCGACTCTGATAAAGTGGTTGCAATCATTGGATATGGGCATTACCAGAAACTCATCTAAACAATATACATGCTTAGGTTTCCAGCCTCAAGCTTCCTAAGTTGCTCTACAACAATAATCCTCTAGTCGGATGGACAATCCAATTTGCCCATATTAGGTCAGACCCACTTAAAAAATATTTACCTCAAACTTGTGAACCTAGAGGTGCATATCAAATGAGATTTAGTTGGGTGTGTTAATCATATTTGGAATTGTAACATAGGCATAACGACAACCGTATAACATACCATAAAGGATTTTATAGGTATAAAATGCTTTGCATACAGAACTAGAAAAGAAAGAAACGTATGGTCATACATGTTGAAGATCAAAGGAAAGTTCTCAAAGTTATTGGGATATTTAATGTAATACTTGATATCTGCAGCTCTCTTGGTGGTGGTGAATCTGACCACAGGACCTCTGGTCATCCCATCTCTGAGAAGGACATTGGTGGCACAACTTATATTGGTGCTTGCAACCAAGGATCCCTCCATGGTGGACATATGTACCATATATTTAAGCCCATCAAGAAGAAGAGGCCCTGCAACTCCCACAGGAATATGCCACTCAATAGGAAATTTACAATATTGGCCAAGAATGAACCCATAATCAAATCCATCCAAGGGAAATCCATCCAAAGATCTGTCAGCCATCATCTCTAAGGCCCTCCTTCTCACCCAAGAAGATCTCGTATAATCCCCAAGAGTTGAATCGATAGAATAAGAAGCCACGGTCCCATTGCAAACAACTGCTGCAATATCATCATCTTCATTATCCTGCAAAGAAATCCCCTTCAACTAGACTTGCACAACACTGGGCTTAGCTACAACTTCTTCCTTGGTAACAAGGCTCAACTTCTCTTCTTCCCTCACATCATCATCATCATCGTCATCATTGCCCTGAGTGATGAAATTCTGGATATAATCAATGCTAAAGAATCAAAGCAAATATATGAATGAAGCAAGATGAACTACAATGGCCACCAGGACCAACTCTCCTAAGCTCAACATCACAGTAGGCCTCTTTGTTTTTTTAAAACATCGTAGCAGGCCTACAACTCTCCACATCTAATGGTTATCATATCATGATTGGGCAATGAAACAAAGGTCTTAATCTGACTATTATAACAGTGAGAGTCGTGATGCACTTTAACCAGATTCATAACCATGGAAACCCCGCTTGATTTTTAATTTTACAAAAGACAGGAAAGTAATAAAAACAATTAAGGTTGCCCACAACTTCTCATGGAGTGGTGTAAAGTATACAAACATTACATCACAACCAATATTCATTTCCAAATATACTTTATGTAAAAGAAAAGACTACAATTTTCTAAAATAACCACACTATTTACATTGCAAACTATAACTCAAGGGGAAAATAAGCAGAACATGACATCTAGTCCACTCATAAAAAGTGTAGTGTAGAGCTAACTTGCTACATTGCTGGTAAACCTTTGTTCAATACCATTCACTATAACCTTCGCAGTCTTTGAGTGAACTTCACAACCCTTATGTCTACGGTGGTAATCTTTTGCACAAGTGAGCTCGTATTTATAACCCCCTACTTTAAAACGCGAAGTCTAAGAGGCCTGGACCAGAGCATGAGGCTTCTTCGATTGAACAAATGAACCAGAGAATACAGAGACTTGGCTTGGAGATTTTATTTCTCCTCCAGCATTTACATCTTCCTTCTCCTGAACTGTCCACAAGACTATTATGTTTTGAGTCCTTTCTCTTCTCTGCATTTGCATTCCCTCTTCCTGTTTTAGATCCATAACCCAAGAAGCGGGATCTCTGCAGACTCAATACAGTATGTTTATATGGTGCTCCGATCAGTTTCATATTGCATCGTTGTTACTGTTGTTGTTTCCCTGTGTATTACCCAGTGTTTTAAAAACCCGACTTGAACCGAAAACTGGTCAAACTAGCTGGTTGATTAGATGATTGGGTCAAACCGGTAGAAAAATCAGGTTTAACCCACCTCCTTATCCAAAAATAAAAAAAATTGGTGCTAACCAGCCGATTTAGGATGGAACCAGCCAGTTTACGGTCAAATAGGTCGATTCCAACCTAAACCGCTAGTTTAGCTACCAAGGCAGCGAAGAACCCATGCAACGCACTTTAGGAAGGTTCCAGGATGTTTTGGAGGGAAAATAAGGATTGTTTCCCTCCAAAAACACCATCTCCAAGCCTTTAAAAGGAGCTTACCCCTCTCATTCGTCTCACGCATCTCATTTGGAGTTTTTGTGAGATTTATTGGAAGCCTGGAGAGTGTTGAATTTTTGTTGGAGTAGTCATCTTGGAGGCTTGGAGTTGGAGTTGGAGCTATTTTGGAGATATTTTGGAGCTATTAGTGGAGTTGGCATCTTCAAGAGGAGGATAAGGAAGCTAGTTTGCATTTCCAAGTAAGGATTTTCACTTGAAAAATTCCTCATTTCATTCTTGTCCATGTATTAATTTTTTTTTATGTGTTCTATGCTATCAAATCTCTAGTTATAAGCTATCAAATTTTGTAGGCTACATGCGCATTTTCTTTCCTAAATTTAGCTTTAGTTTTCCATTTTTCTTAGTTGCAATATTTTTTTAAAATGACAAATCTCTTTGCAAATTTTAATTATTTCAAGCCAAGGCTCCAAAAGCCAAGGACGATGCATGGGCTCATTGTGAATTGATTGATGGAAAAATGATATGCAAAATTTTCCATAAACCTATTGGAGGTGGGGGTATTCTCATATTGAAACAACACTTGGCTGGGACAAGAGGCCAAGTAAATCCATGTGAAGCACCAAATGAAGTGTTAGGTTGGTGGGTTAGTCACAGGTGTTAAGGATAATCGTTCAATACTAGAAACAATTTCTTCAAGCTCGGGTGGAACTTCTTCTTGGGTTTCCTTTGGAGTATCAGTCATCAACATCCAATTTTAGTTATTCTGCCAAAACAATAGAACTGGTTAATTTACCCCAAATATGGCAAACTTCCACTTTTCCCACGGAATCAGAAGGAAGTAAAACTACAGTTCATATCCTTATCGCATCCGTGATTCCACAAACCTTTAGTGCATTAAATCTCCGCCGTTGATCTCATCCTCAATCTGATGGTTGTCACTTCGTCTGCTCACCAACTAGTCGAGACGAACTCCACCATTGATCAATCCCGCTTGATCCAACAACTGTCGCGTAATCTTGCGTGGAACCTTGCGTGATGTATAATGAGCCGAGAGCACGCGAGAAAAGTGGTTTTCCTGTGCCACGCGTGGACCGCTAAGGTTAATCGCATGAAATTTCAAAATACCACTTACCAGCTTGAGACTACGTGAGATACAACTTTCACCTATGAAGACTACTTTTCTATTCTGACTAACGCCTGTGCTTGTTGACACGCAATGACCGTTAGATCTATTGGATCTGTCGATCGGACGATTCAAATCTTTTCCTGGGTTTCTCGCAAAGTTATCAGGTTTTCCTCGTTCTTCCAAGATTTAGCACTTCCGCCAAGTTTAGTTCTTATCTATCATATTCAGGATATCACTAACTAACTCTGTGATTTCGAATATATCCAGGTTATTTCAATGCACAGTGAATGAATATTTAGATGCGATAACACAAGATTATACAAAACTCTAATTCTACAGGGCCAAACTAGAAATCAACAACACTTAACCCTTCAAGAATTGACCATTCAACACAGTATACACAGAGATACAGAGAGATTCCAAGTCCATTAAAATCCGTCAAAATTCTATTCTACTAATTCAAAACTTACATAAATACCAGTACATACAACAATCAGATGCTAAATCAATGGATCGAATCTGCCTAATCCTAGATAACATCTAATCTGCATGATATTCTCCTCACGAATCTGAACTAAGCCTAAATACTTGAATTAATTACAAAATAATTCAAATCCATGAATTCTAGCTCAAATCCTATTTAGAAATCTTTGTAAAGTGACAGCTAAAGGATCCCACTCCTTTGCTTGTAAACTTTTTTTGTATTTTTGGAATAAAATTCGAATCCTTTTGTCTTCAAGCCTCATGCTCGTGCATCAGACTCCTGAGGACAAAATTCTTCATGGGCTCTTATCTATGAGCTCTTCTACAGAACTGCCCAACTTCTGTAGCATGGCATCTGTCATCCAGGTAGCATCAGCAATTGGTTGATCCTTCCACTTGACCAAACACTGAAAATACTCCTATCCCCTTGTTTTCTTAAACAATCTCTTATCCAAAATCTTTTCGGGCTACAATTCCGTCGTTGTAGGTAATTGTTTTACCCAATCAACCTCATGTTCTTCTTTATCTTCTGTTGTATCATCTGCAACACTTTCATACCTATACAAATCAACAACATTGAAAATTGGAGATATTCCAATGTCAGGGGGTAATTCAATTCCATATGGATTTGCGGAAAATTCCTCATGACTCTGAATGGTCCAATTTTCTTAAATTTTAACTTGTTATACTCCCTTTTTTGAAATCTTTCCTTCCTCAGGTGTGCTAAAACCAAATCTCCAACCTCAAAATTAACTTCTCTCTTCTTCAAGTCCGCTCTGCTCTTGTGCTTTATGTTGCTATCCTATAATTGTTGTTTTACCTGTTCATGTATTGCTTGAATCTCTTAAGAAAAATCTTCTCCTTTAGCACTTCTCATTTCAGCTTTTCCCAAGTCTCTTAATTCAGACACTCCTCTTGGGTGCATTCCATAAACTATATGGAATGGACTCTATCCTGTACTCCTGTTAGGATAATCATTATAAGCATATTCAGCCTGTGCCAAAATTTGATCCCACTGTTTTGGATGTTCACCTACAAGACTTCTCAGAATATTACCCAAGTTTCTGTTTACAACTTCAATCTGTTCATCAGTGTGAGGATGATAAGTTGAATTGAAACTTAGTTTAGTACCAAGTTTCTTCCACAAAGTCCTCCAGAAATTAACAATAAATATGGTGTCTCTTTCTGGCATAATGCTCTTAGGTAATCCATGCAACCTTACAATCTCCTTAAAAAACAAATTAGCAATGTGAGTAGCATCACTGGTTTTATAACAAGGAATAAAATGTGCCATTTTAGAAAATTTGTCAACCACAACATAAATTGAATAATTTCCTCTTTGAGTTTTTGGTAAACCCAAAAAAAAATCCATACTTACCATATCCCAAGGTTTATCTGGAATAGGTAATGGAACATAAAAACCTGTGTTTTGGCTTCTTCCTTGTGCATATTGACAGACTTTACAGTTTTTTACATACTTCTCCACTTCAGATCTCATCTTCGGCCAGAAATAAAATCGATTCAACTGTTCATAAGTCTTGTCTGTACCAAAATTTGATCCCACTGTTTTGGATGTTCACCTACAAGACTTCTCAGAATATTACCCAAGTTTCTGTTTACAACTTCAATCTGTTCATCAGTGTGAGGATGATAAGTTGAATTGAAACTTAGTTTAGTACCAAGTTTCTTCCACAAAGTCCTCCAGAAATTAACAATAAATATGGTGTCTCTTTCTGGCATAATGCTCTTAGATAATCCATGCAACCTTACAATCTCCTTAAAAAACAAATTAGCAATGTGAGTAGCATCACTGGTTTTATAACAAGGAATAAAATGTGCCATTTTAGAAAATTTGTCAACCACAACATAAATTGAATAATTTCCTCTTTGAGTTTTTGGTAAACCCAAAACAAAATCCATACTTACCATATCCCAAGGTTTATCTAGAATAGGTAATGGAACATAAAAACCTGTGTTTTGGCTCCTTCCTTGTGCATATTGACAGACTTTACAGTTTTTTACATACTTCTCCACTTCAGATCTCATCTTCGGCCAGAAATAAAATCGATTCAATTGTTCATAAGTCTTGTCTGCACCAAAATTTCCTCCACGTCCACCACTATGTTTCTCCTTGATTAAATTTTCTCTCATAAAGCAATTTGGTATGCACAACTGATTTCTTTTAAACAACAACCCTTCTTACAAGAAAAAATCTAGACACTTACTTCTGTTTAACAAAACAGGATTTTTACAAGCTTCAAATGCCTCTTTAAAATCTAAATCTTTCTCATATATTTTTTTAAGAAAATAAAAACCCAACACTTGAATTTGAATTTCCTGAACTAGAATACTTTTTCTACTTAAGGCATCTGCTACTTTGTTTGAGGCCATTTATATGCTTCAATACAAAATTAAAACTTTGAAGATATTCTACACATTTTGCATGTTTTTGACTAAGCTTTGGCTGTTGCATAATGTATTGCAATGCATGATTGCTTGAATAAAGTATAAACTCCTTAGACATCAAGTAATGTCTCCACTTTTTCAATGACTGTACAACTGCATAAAATTCCTTAACATAAGAAGAATATTTCTTCTTTGATTCATTCAGTTTTTCACTGAAATAAGCTACAGTTCTGTCCTCCTGACAGAAAACAACGCCAATAACTTCTCCACTAGCATCACATTTCACTCGAAAAGGCTTATTAAAATCAGGCAAAATCAAAATAGGTTTTTCAGTGATCTTTCTTTTCAACAGCTGGAAGTTCTTTTCTGCTTCAACAATCCATTTAAATGGTTGTTTATCCTTATTTATAGTGTCAATAATAGAAGCATTGATCTTACTAAAATTCCTTATGAATTTTCTATAAAAACTAGCAAGACCATGAAAACTTCTTACCTCAAAAACACTTTTCGGTGAAGGCCATTCAATGATTGCCTTTATCTTCTTTGGATCCATATTTAATCCATCAACAGAAACAACAAAGCCCAAATATACCAACTCTTCCTTCATGAATGAACATTTCTTTAAATTTAGCAGTAACTTTTCTTGTTGCAACTTCTTTAAGACATAACTCAGATGTCTCATATGTTCCTTTTGAGATCTATTGTAAACTAATATATCATCTAGATATACTATTACAAATTTGCCAATAAATTCTTTCAGCCTTCATTCATAAGCCTCATAAATGTACTAGGGGGATTTTATAACCCAAAAGGCATTACCATCCATTCATACAGTCCTTCTTTTTTTTTTTAAAAGCAGTTTTCCATTCATCACCTTTTCTAATCCTTATTTGATGGTACCCACTTTTTAAATCTAGCTTTGTAAAATATCTTGCTCTACTTAAACAATCCATCAAATCTTCAATTCTAGGTAAGGAAATATGTACCTGATTATTATTTTGTTGATTGCTCTCGAATCAGTGCACATTCTCCAGCCTCAATCTTTCTTTGGACTCAACACTGTTGGCACTACACAAGGACTCAAACTCTCTCTAATCAGTGCTTTATCTAACAATTCTTGAACCTGGGTTCTGATTTCTTCATTTTTTGTGGGAGTCATCCTGTAAGCTGCTTTATTTGGTAGATTTTCCCCTAGAATCAAATCTATATGATGACTGATTTTTCTAATGGGTGGTAACTCATTAGGAAAATCATCTACAACGATATCACAATAATTCTCCAGCATCTCTTGAATTTCAATTGGCAAATAATAAATTTTGGTGGAAGTAATTATTACCTTGGGTTTGCAAATCAATGCAAAATTTACCTCATCCTCTTCAATCTGCTGCAAATATTCTTTTCCACTCAACAATAAAGTCTTTGGATCAGATTTTCTTGATGCATCCTCTTCTTCCATAGGTAGCAATGTATGATTAATACCATATTTACCAAATTTGTATGTGTTCTTTTTCCCATCATGCATAACTCCTCTATCATACTACCATGGTCTTCCCAGCAATATGTTACACACATCCATAGGCATCACATCACATAGAATTTTGTCTTTGTATCTGCCCAACTGCAACAACACTTCACATTGTTCCTTCACTAACAACTGATTTCCTTTTAGAAGTCATGACACCTTGTAAGGTGTTGGATGTTTCTTTATCTTTAATTTCAACTTTTCCACCACTTTTGTAGAGACCAAATTATCGGTGCTGCCATTATCAATTACCATTTGGCAGCATTTTCCTTGAACCTTGCACATAGTCTTGAATAAAGTCTTTCTCTATGCTGGTTCAACAACTTCTTTTGTTGGCTTTAACAAAACTTTGTTAACTACCAAAGATTCCCCTTTCTTTGGTACATTTTCTTCTTATGACACCTTTACTGCTTCTTCTTCAATTTGAGCAACAATTACATTTCTCTGATTTGTCCCTGCATTTTCTAGGCACTCATAGGCTCTGTGTCCCAGCTTGTTCGCTGGTCAATAAGCTGCACATATAGGGGCAAACATTATTTTGGAATTTAGGCTTCTATGATCCATAATTATGATCGTTGGGACATATTTTAGTACTAATGACATCTAGAGCTTTTTGTTGACGCTTTTCGAACTATCTAGTGTGGTTCATCATATCATGAGGACAAGATGTAGAGTCAGATCATGGAAACACATTAAATAGTGATAGTGATGAAGGGTTTTTTATCGACCTTTAAAATTTAACACTTAATTTTGACTAAATATTAATAAATAATATTATAATTAATGAATGAAGGCATGAACTATTTTTGAATAAACAATGAATGTTATTTTAATCAATTTTAAGACTTTTTTATCACTAAAAAATTCCAATAAATAATATTAATACCATATAAAGGTTCAAACATATTAATATTTCGAATTCAATGAGTAAATAAATAATTATCTAATTTTTTTTTTTCACTAAATAAATAAAATATATTTAATTTAAACTATGACTAAATAATATATTTAATTTAAGCTATGACTAAAATATATTTAATTTAAGCTATGATTGTGAAGTGAGCGACGAAGGCACCCAGGTTTTTCCATTTTGGGAAGTGAATGCAAAATATGTAGCAATCATTTCCATTTCCCACTTGTGGTAAGCAGACCTGGAATTTGACGTCCTGTAGGACGTATTTTGCATTCGAAGACGTATTTGACGGTTGTTGTAAGTTTTTTCACGTCATATTTGACTTGTGTTATACCTCTTCATCCCGTCATTTTGACGTTTGATTTCAAATGTAAACCGTAAAAATTTATGATACCTCCATCCTACCTAAAGTTGCAAGCAATGTGAAATTATGAATGATGGGACACTCGACCATAGAGTTCGACTTCGAACTTCAAGCACGGTATGTTTTTGAATTCGTCAAAACATGTAGTTGGTCAGAGAATAGTGCGACGCCATGAAGAAGTGTTAAGGCGGCCCTTGTAATTTAAAAATAACGAGCCTCAAACCAATTATTGATTACGCGGTCGTCAACTTACAACCTTTCTGGGCAATTCAATTAATCGGTTGATAGTCACTGGTCATATGACGGTTGCATTAATTATCCATTCATTATGAGTCATTAACATTTGATATTTTTCTTGACTTTATTGAGAGAGCGGGATACCTACAGGCTAGACCGCTTTTTCCAAACAAATCCACCCATACTATCACATGAGTTGTATTCAAATTCGGCCATACTAACAAAGACTTACTATTCCCACCTGTTGAAACTAGCATAATAGTGATCATGGTGGTAGCTCCATCATCTGCATTCACTGGGAGGTCTTGTTTCTTATCCCTACTTATTTAGCTCTTTGCTGCGTGAATAGCATTCAGAATTTTGTAAATGTTTTGCAGACAATCCATTCAAACAGCAGCTCGCTGTGACTAAGTTGCCCCTAGGAAGCATTTACTCCATAATAACATCAAGGTTGAACAGAGGCCTTCCTCAGGGGAACCAAGAATAAGCTTCATTATTGGATCAAAGGTCAGTTGCTTTCATTTCTCCCTAACACCTCATGGATTATTCTCTTTTAGTTTTTAAAAAAAATCCAAAAAAATCGTTGAGCTATGTGCCCCTGAATTTTGTTTTGTTCTTCTATCCTATGCCATTCTTGGAGGCCTCGTCCATTCCTAATAAGATTTGAACCGTCGACAACCTAGTGAAGTATAAAATTTGACCACTACCCATCATAATTTGAATTGTTGTTCCATGATCTTTTGGTTTGTCTCTCAGAATTTGAAATTTCGCTTTCATTCCCTATTGTCTGTTTTTCCAATCTATGTTTATAAACTTATGAACATGCGGATTTTGTTTAAAGGAAATTGGAGAAATAGTAAAATGGAGTAGTTTCTAGTTACTCAGTGATTTTTAAGAAATGGTTTTAGTTTTATTTGTGAAATTAATTTTTATTTTCAATTATTTAATTTTATTTAATTTTTTTTGAATTAAATTATTCTTTATCCCCAGAAACACAATGTCTTGTTCAAAGCTATGACAATTAACGAGTATTCATCCCATCAAAATCATCTAGAATTGCACTCATGTCCTCATCCATTAGCAAATTCATTGCAAGCAACTTCTTGTTGAACCACAACTGAACATACAATCTTTTAAGATATAACTACATTGAATTAAATCGATTAATGTAGAGAAGCCTAGGTGATAACTGCTCAAGGATTTGACATTTCGTTTTCCATATAAAGTAGCCACTTGAACGTGTTGGGCCTTGATAACCCGACTTCACCAATCTCTTTCATTTGGTTGGCCTTGTTAGATCCCGAGTGTCGAATCACTGTATAAATCACTCATTATGTTGTATGTTGAGGTATAATTAGTTTTTTGAGCAGCTTTTCAGGTATTCAAGTTATGGATTGTCATGTTTTATTAAGGGTTTAATTTACCATTAGAATTTTATTTTGCAACTTATGTTTGAGGAAAACAAATTGGAATTAGTTTGTAGTAATTGTCAAGAATGTCAATGGTCTCTCGACACAATTTCTACTGATTCACTTTATCTGTTATTATGGAAATTTATTTTTTAATGGCCCATGGGAACTCATTTTAGTTAGGTTTGCATATATATTGAAGATTCTCTACTTAGTCTTTGTTCTTCTTTATGCTTCCACTGTTCATAATAAACAAGATTTTTTTCCAAATAATACAATGAGGAATTTTAAATGTTATGATATATTTACAGATAATGCAGGAATGCATATCCAATGCTGCTACATATCCTAACATATCCTAATGAGTATAAAGAGGGCATGGTGATGCATATCCAATGCTGCTACATATCCTAACATATCCTAATGAGTATAAAGAGGGCATGGTGATAGTGATATATTTTCTGGTATCAAGTGGAAGCTATATGCTAAAGTTCTATATAGTTTTTTTTTAAATCTCCTTGTGGAAAAAATTGCAATTTCTATTTAAAAAAAATAGAAATCACATGCCTAATGTGCTTTAAGCACGATTACAAAGGTAGAGGAAAGTAAAAATACTAATATTTTGCCCTGAATACATGTGGATCACAAAAATAAAAAATCCCACCCTAGAGTCCACTCTAGAAGCTTTCCTCCCAAAATAAGCCCCCATAATATAAATCTCATGGCAGTTTTGAGTTATAAGGAATATATATTATAATTAGAAAATAAAAAATTAGTGAAAATGACTCATCAAAACTAGACATCAAATCAAAAGATAGAATACATTGATTGTATCAAAGTTCCAGATATAGAGTCTTCCAAAATAGTTCATCCAGCAGAACCAAGATATTGTTTCACGATTACATGAGCCCTACATTCCACTCTAGAAACTTTCCTCCCAAAATAACCCCCCATAATATAAATCTCATGGCAGTTCTGAGTTATAAGGAATATATATTATAATTAGACAATAAAAAATTAGTGAAAATGACTCATCAAAACTAGACATCAAATCAAAAGATAGAATACCTTGATTGCATCAAGGTTGGAGATATAGAGTCTTCCAAAACAGTTCATCTAGGGGAACCAAGATATTGTTTCATGATTAAATGAGCGAATGATATTGTCTCAAACATCTGATGCCTCTTTTCACTGATTTACCAAATCTTCCAATAGAACCTAGTGAATTTGTATCTTCCCTTTCATTAATTGAATAACCAAGGAAGAATCCTATATATGTCAAAACTCACTCATTTTCCCACGATTCTCTCCAAAAGAAGATTGAATAACCAATGAAGAATCCGATATATGTTGAAACTCACTCATTTTCCCAGGGCTATCTCTGAAAGAAGACAAAGGCCATCATTTCAGTATAATAGTTTTTCTCCCAATATTTATACTTTATATTATAGTAGTTGAAAGATAATATATATTATAATTAGACAATAAAAAAATAGTGAAAATGACTCATCAAAACTAGACATCAAATCAAAAGATAGAATACCTTGATTGCATCAAGGTTGGAGATATAGAGTCTTCCAAAACAGTTCATCTAGGGGAACCAAGATATTGTTTCATGATTAAATGAGCGAATGATATTGTCTCAAACATCTGATGCCTCTTTTCACTGATTTACCAAATCTTCCAATGGAACCTAGTGAATTTGTATCTTCCCTTTCATTGATTGAATAACCAAGGAAGAATCCTATATATGTCAAAACTCACTCATTTTCCCACGACTCTCTCCAAAAGAAGATTGAATAACCAATGAAGAATCCGATATATGTTGAAACTCACTCATTTTCCCAGGGCTATCTCTGAAAGAAGACAAAGGCCATCATTTCAGTATAATAGTTTTTCTCCCAATATTTATACTTTATATTATAGTAGTTGAAAGATAATTTTCGAATAAAGGAGTTTGACACTTACAAATTTGTGTAGAACGTAAAATGAAGGGCATGAAAAATGAAAAAACGTCATCAAATTTTCAATTGACAAGCAGGAAGAATTTGAAATTCCAGGCTTGGTGGTAAGTGCATTGCACGCTGCTCGCCCGTACTTTCGTGGCACGTTCCGATATGTGTTTTCTACTTCCCACTTGCCGTTGAATCCGGCATCCTCGCGACGCCATTAGTGCTCATTGACTCTCTTTGAAAGACCAACGAAGATAAACACGTGGGAAATAAACACACGTGCTCACGAGCAAACCTCATCCACGAGAGAGAAAAAGTTACATGGGAAAAATTGCCCATCAAATGGCTAGTGCGATGTACTAAAAAATAAAATAAGATCAAATGGCTAAGTGCGATGTATTAAAAAATAAAATAAGATCAAATGGCTAAGTGCGATCGTTTAAAAAATAAAATAAGATCAGATGGCTAAGTGCCCTGTATTAAAAAAACGAAAAACTAAAAACCTAACATGTATAAATTTCAGTTTGGGGTCTGGATTGTGTCTTAAATTTGTCCTTGTGGGTTCAGTGGTCCATTTTTTTTTTACTTAAGAGGTCTGAATTGGGTCTTAAACTTGTTTGTTTTTGTTTGTTTAAGTAGTTTATTTATTTTTTTATTTTTTTTAAGCCGTGGTTCACGGTCACTGAGTGGCCGCTACATCCACGGTAGAGAAGCGGGGTAGTTCCATCCGAAGGGATCTGCCCGTCGGCCATAACAGGCCTAACCCCGAGGGCGTCGAGGAGATTTGACCCCGTGACCTCCCAACTGGGAAAATACTTAGCAACGGGAACTCGACCATTTGAGCTATCCCTTGGGGCTAGTAGTTTATTTTTACTTATGGTTAGTTTTTGTTAGATTAAAATTTAAAGGTATTATAAATAAGAGCTATGTGGTGGTATGTCACTGTATTTTTTGTACATATAAATTATGTACATTCTAGTTTTATCTATTTTTAAATACTTTGAACTTTGCTTCATTAAATTCACTTGAGTTTCATCTATGCTAGATTTAAAAACACGATCCATTAGAAATTTTTAGATTTAAATATATTGATTTTATAATATCCATAAATTTAAAAATTATGATGAATGATCACTAATTTAATGAAACCTTAAAGTGCTAAATGAGGATAACAAAGAAGACATTAATATTAAACTTTCATGTAGTAAGTATTTGATTCAATCTCATGAATAGCAAGTGACTATGTTTTTGTGTTTTTTTTGTGTGTGTGGAAAAAAACTATAGTTGAAGCCTCATAGAACAGTATGAAAAGTTTTAATCAACTTAATAGTTTTAATTTTAGTAAGAAATCAATTAATGTTACCACCAATTTTTAAAGTACAATTAGTTACAACTAATTCTTTTTTATACAATAACATCTAGTCAAAAAAAAAAAATTACAATGAAATAGAGATTATTTTATATAAAATTATAGATAGAATGTACATATTATCTATATGTAATATTAATGTTATAAATGCCCAAAAGGATAACTCAATTAGCAATATTTGTATTATGAAGTATGGCATAAACTATGACATTCAATATTCAAATGTAACTTAAAAAACTTTATACATAAAATATACATTTAAAAAGTACATTTCTATTTAATTTTATTAAATATATTAATTACAAAATAAAATAAAATAAAATAAAATATTTTATTCTGAACCATCTCTTATGAAATGAATTGTACTAACAAACAAACACTCATAAAACACTTTATTGCTTACAACATGGAATCTTACATATACAACATTTTCACTATATTTTATTAAAAAGATCGCTAACAAATAAGCTAGCAATAAAAAAAATGTTCTAATTACATATGACATGGCTACCAAGTTTGAATTATTTTGTAAAACACGCCCCGCCTCTCTCACAACAGTGGGTTTCTTGTGTGCACAAAAATTTCCTAGCCACAAACCGAAAATTTGGCATTTAAACAAAAATCCAACCCATGAAAAAAAAGGGAACAAGAGCTTACAAGACCTAATTTTTTTTTTTTTTCTCGGTAAAGACTAATTCTATTAAGTAGAAAATATAGTACAATCAGGAAAAGCAAGAGACCGGCAGGCCGGAAATGATGTATCCATCAACCTCGGTCCCGGTGAAAAGATTCAAACTAATGGCAACAGCAGATAGCATGTAATCACAGACATCCCAAATAATCTTTACCCCATAGGGGTAGAAGCTACAACGCATTGTTTTTTCCCTTTCTTTTTGTTGACTTTTGTCCAGCCATCCTGGGGAGGATGAGCTAGGACAACTTGAAGACTGGGAAACTCTGACATCTGGAATTCCTTTTCAGATTCTGAGGAGGTCTCATGGCTGCGCTTCAGGGCGATTGCTGTGTCCGGGGGATGGCCCATGGTATCCATGGGAGGATCCATCGGCTGAGGCTCCTGATCTGGTTCTGAATCGCTATCCCCATCCTTCGAACCTGGGGAGCTGGGGCTCCCAGTCGGCGGAGGAGGGCAGGGAGTCCAACGCTTGGGCTTGGATTTTGCATTGAATCCCTTTTTCGATCTTGCTGTCAGCGATGGGCAGGAGTTCTGCAGGTGTCCTGTAAGGTGACAATGGCGGCACCGAAAGGCAGTGTTCTCGTAGTCTAGAAGCTGAGTCCAAACAGAGTCCTTGATCTTGAGATTGATTTGCTCTGGCAATCCCTTGCTTAAATCTAGCTCCACACAAATTCTGGCATATGTGTAAAGACCCTGCATTTCCCTCTTGTAGTCTCCCATTAAGAAGCAACCCAAAGTGTTTCCTATTTGCCTGTATACCTCTATGCGCCACAGGTGAATTGGGAGATTTGGAAGTCTGATCTAGACAAGGGCTTTTGTGATGACTGCAGAAGCTGGATCAAAGTCTGGGAACGATGGAGTTAAGAAGAGGCCTGCCGAACCCATGAACCAAGGGCCTTCTTCTAAGGCCTCTGTGTAGTCCTCGAGATTATCGAATAAAACTATAAAATATCCCTTTGCACAGAAGTAAATCTTGCATCGGTGAGTCCAGTTGTCCTTGATCCAGTCATAAAGTTCCTTTGAGCGTGGCCAGAGACCATTGAATCTGCAGATGATGGCCCTTTCAGCAAATTGCTGGGTGTCATCTGCTAAGTCAGGGTAAGAGATCTCAACAGAGGGGACCTCTTCCAATTTGTCAACCAGAAAGGGCTTGGGAGGAGCCTGAACTGGCGGATCTGTCTTTTCAGGCTTATTAGCATGGACTGCATCTTTATAAGAAAATGCCTTAGCTGAGGAAGACTCTCCAGCAGCTCCTCCCCTCAAACGAAGGGTTAAAATAATGCATGCATCTTTCTCAATGCCGAAAAAAGAAATGGGATAGGGATCCTCAAGTTGTTTACCTTCATGGAGAAGCCTTTGAGCTGCAGAGGGGATTCCCAGTTTGATGCTCAGTGTATGCTTGAGATTCTGCACTAGATCCGTCTGGTTGACCCATTGTAGCATAGTTTTGCCTGTAATGAGCTTGATTTGTATCTGGAATGATGCAGAAAAGTCCGAATGCCTCTTTTCATTGCAGATCTGTGCAGAGAGGCAGCATGCGTGAAGATTGGTTTTCGTATCTTGGATTTGCCTCATTTGCGGAGGAGGCATACCGCCCATCGAAGCAGGCTTTTCCTTCCCAGTATCCAAGGTCAGTGGATACGCTGCGTGGGGTTCTGCTGGAGTGCCCTTGGCTGCTGCGTCGACAGGCTGAGGATGGCTCCATGAGCTTTTTGTGAAAGCGGGGAGCTGATGCCGTGCTACTCCAGGGCACTCTGCAAAGAGATCCGCGCGAGTAATCTTGTTTGCGGCCACAACATTCACAAAATGAGCATCCTGTGCGTCTTCAGTGAGGGATAAATCCCTTGATCTGTGCCTGCGGTACTCGATTCCATTCGCAGCAGGGGCGATCTGAGAAACCATGGCGGCCGAGGGCATGGCGGCGGCTGCAGAGCTAGGGTTTCGATCTTTCCGCGACCAACAAATAATGGATCAAATAAATAAGCTCTTACTTCTTACAAGACCTAAATTAAAGATAACCCAAAAGAAAAATACCAATCAAAACGAATAGGCAGACTCACCAGAAACACTGATAACATCCATGTCAGGAAACTCATTATGAAGAAAATCCAAAACATTTTGCACTCCCTTGGATGCCATATTCATCGCATGGCATTCCCAATGAAGCAAGAAAACCTAATATACAGATTCCTCCCTGCATTTCGACACTATAGTCGTTACAACCTAGCAAATATATTAGTCCTATTATGCAAATTGGATCAACAAGAAATAATCAACACCTACAAAATGGTTATTATTCCAATTATTTGGTGAGGTTTCCAGAAACAAAAATTTGAACCCACTGATCTCATTTACGAACGAATTCAATGGCAATTAATTTTGTCAAACATACACATGGTAAGAAAAATTGTCAGAAATTTGTGTTTTTTTCTCAACTAAGACTTCAAATAATATATATATATATATATATATATATATATATATATATATATATATGTTTCTAGGTTTGTTCTCATATTTATATTTTATTATTTGATTAAATTTGAAGTTATCCAGATTGATTTTATATAATTTCATACTCAACCCAGAAAACCTTAAGCTGTGTATAGTCTTTGTGGGGAGGGAGATCTATCAACTCTAATAAAGTGGGTGCATACATTGAATATGGAGCGAGATATCTGTCGACTCTGATAAAGTGGTTGCAATCATTGAATATGGGCATTACCAGAAACTCATCTAAACAGTATACATGCTTAGCTTTCCAACCTCAAGCTTCCTAAGCCGCTCTACAACAACAATCCTCTAGTCGGATGGACGATCCAATTTGCCCATATTAGGTCAGACCCACTTAAAACATATGTACCTCAAGCTTATGAACCTAGAGGTGCATATCAAATGAGATTTAGTTGGATGTGTTAATCATATTTGGAATTGGAACACAGGCATAACCACAACCCTGCAGCATACCATAAAGGATTTTATAGGTATAAAATGCTTTACATACGGAACTAGAAAAGAAAGAAACTTATGGCCATACATGTTGAAGATCAAAGACAAGTTCTCATATTTATTGGGATATTCAATGTAATACTTGATATTTGCAACTCTCTTGGTGGTGGTGAATCTGACCATAAGACCTCTGGTTGTCCCATATCTGAGAAGGGAATTGGTGGCACAACCTCTATTAGTGCTTGCAACCAAGGATCCCTCCACAGTGGACATATGTACCATATATTCAAGCCCATAAAGAAGAAGAGTCCCTGTAACTCCCACAGGAATATGCCACTCAATAGGCAATTCACAATATTGGCCAAGAATGAACCCATAATCAAATCCATCCAAGGGAAATCCATCCAAATATCTTCTAGCCATCATCTCTAACGCCCTCCTTCTCACCCAGGCAGATCTCGTATAATCCCCAAGAGTTGAATCGAGAGAATAAGAAGCCACGGTCCCATTGCAAACAACTGATGCAATATCATCATCTTTGTTATCCCACAAAGAAATCTCCTTCAACTAGACTTGCATAGCACTGGTCTTAACTACAACTTCTTCCTTGGTAACAGGGCTCAACTTCTCCTCTTCCCTCACAAAATCATCATCATTACCCCCAGTGATGAAATTCTGGACATAATCAACACTAAAGAATCAAAGCAAATATATGAATGAAGCAAGATGAACCAAAATGGCCACCAGGACCAACTCCCCTAAGCTCAACATCACAGTAGGCCTCCTTGTTTTTTTAAAACATCGTTGCAGACCTACAACTCTCCACATCTAATGGTTATCATATCATGATTGGGCAATGAAACAAAGGTCTTAATTTGACTGTTATAACAGTGAGAGTCGTGATGCACTTTAACCAAATTCATAACCATGGAAACCCCACCTGATTTTAAATTTTACAAAAGATAAGAGAGTAATAAAAACAATTAAGGTTGCCCACAACTTCTCGTGGAGTGGTGTAAAGTATAAAAATGTTACATCAAATCCAATCTTCATTTCCAAATATACTTTGGGTAAACGAAAAGACAACAATTTTCTAAAATAACCACACTACTTACATTGCAAACTATAACTCAAGGGGAAAATAAGCAGAACATGACATCTAGTCCACTCATAAAAAGTGTAGTGTAGAGCTAACTTTCTACATTGCTGGTAAACCTTTGTTCAATACCATTCACTATAACCTTCGCAGTCTTTGAGTGAACTTCACAGCCCTTATGTCTATGGTGGTAATCTTTTGCACAAGTGAACTCCTATTTACAACCCTCTACTTGACAACATGGAGTCTAAGAGGCCTGGGCCAGAGCATGAGGCTTCTTCAATTGAACAACTGAACTAGAGAATACAGAGACTTGGCTTGCAACCTTTATTTCTCCTCCAACATTTGCGTCTTCCTTCTCCTGAACTGTCCACAATACTATTATGTTTTGAGTCCTTTATCTTCTCTGCATTCGCATTCCCTCTTCCTATTTTAGATCTATAACCCAAGAAGTAGGATCTCTGCAGAGTCAATACAGTATGTTTTGAAAGGTGCTCCGATAAGTTTCACATTGCGTTCTTGTTACCATTGTTGTTTCCCTGTGTATTACCCAATGTTCTAAAAACCAGCCGCCTTGAACCAAAAACCAATCAAACCGGCTGGTTGATTAGCTGACTGGGTCAAACTGGTAGAAAAATCAGGTTTAACCCACCTCCTTACCAAAAAATCAGAAAAATCGATGCTAACCAACTAATTTAGGATGGAACCGGCTAGTTTATGGTCAAATAGGTCGATTCCATCATAAGCTAGTAGTTTAGCTACCAAGGCAATGAAGGACCCATGCAACGCACTTTAGGAAGGTTCCAAGATGTTTTGGATGGAAAATAAGGGTCGTTTCCCTCCAAAAACACCCTCTCCAAGCCTTTAAAAGGAGCTTACCCCTCTCATTTGTCTCACGCATCTCATTTGGAGTTTTTGTGAGATTGATTGGGACCTTGGAGAGTATTGACTTTTTTCTGGAGTAGTCATCTTGGAGGCTTGGATTTGGAGTTGGAGCTATTTTGGAGATATTTTGGAGCTATTAGTGGAGTTGGCATCTTGAAGAGGAGGCTAAGGAAGCTTGTTTGCATTTCCAAGTAAGGATTTTCACTTGAAAAATTCCTCATTTCATTGTTGTCCATGTATTAAATTTTTTTATGTGTTCTATGCTATCAAATCTCTAGTTATAAGCTATGAAATTTTGTAGGCTACATGTGCATTTTCTTTCCTAAATTTAGCTTTAGTTTTCCATTTTTCTTAGTTGCAATTTTTTTTAAATGACAGGTTTCTTTGTAAATTTTAATTATTTCAAGCCAACATGGCTCCAAAAGCTAAGGACAATGCATGGACTCATTGTGAATTGATTGATGGAAAAATGATATGCAAAATTTTCCATAAACCTATTGGAGGTGGGGGTGTTCTTAGATTGAAACAATACTTGGTTGGGATAAGAGGCCAAGTAAATCCATGTGAAGCACCAAATGAAGTGTTAGGTTGGTGGGTTGGTCGCAGGTGTTAAGGATAATCGTTCAAAACCAGAAACAATTTCTTCAAGCTCAAGTGGAACTTCTTCTCGGGTTTCCTTTGGAGTATCAGTCATCAACCTCCAATTTTAGTTATTCTGCTAAAACAACAGAACTGGCTAATTTACCTGGAATATTGCAAACTTCCACTTTCCCACGGAATCAAAAGGAAGTAAAACTATAGTTCATATCCTTATTGCGTCCGCCATTCCAAAAACCTTTAGTGCATTAAATCTTCGTCGTCGATCTCGTCCTGAATTCGACAATTGTCGCTTTGTCTGCTCACCAACTAGTCCAGACGATCTCCATCATTGATCAATCCCGCTTGATCCAATGGTTGTTGCGTAATCTCATGTGGAATCTTGTGCGATGTATAATGAGCCGAGAGCACACGAGAAAAGTGGTTTTCCCAGGCCATGCGTTGACCGCTAAGGTTAATTGCGTGAAATTTCAAAATACCACTTATCACCTTGAGACTGCGCGAGATACTGCTTTCACCTACAAAAACTACTTTTCTATTCTGACTAACGCCTATGCTTGTTGGCACGCGATGAACGTTAGATCTATTGGATCAATTGATCGGACGATTCAAATCTTTTCCTGGGTTTCTCACGAATTTATCAGGTTTTCCTCATTCCGCCAAGATTTAGCACTTTTGCCAAGTTTAGTTCTTATACTCTGTGGTTTCGAATATATCCAGGTTATTTCAATGCACATTTAATGAGGATTTAGATGCGATAACACAATATTATACAAAACTCTAATTCTACAGGGCCAAACTGGAAATCAACAACACTCAGAAATAATTCAAAGGAAATTCAACCCTTCGAGATTTGACCATTCAACACAGTATACATAGAGATACAAAGAGATTCCAAATCCGTCCAAATCTGTCAAAATCCTATTCTACTAATTCAAAAATTACATAAATATCAGTACATACAACAATCAGATCCTGAATCAATGGATTGAATCTGCCTAATCCTAGATAACATCTAATCTGCATGATATTCTCCTCACGAATCTCAACTAAGTCTAAGTACTTGAATTAATTACAAAATAATTCAAATCCTTGAATTCTAGCTCAAATCATATCTAGAAAGCTTTGTAAAGTGATAGCTAAAGGATCCCACTCCTTTGCTTGTCTTGTTTAACAATGCTCCAACAAGCTTTACAGAAATCCACATTGAAACCATTAGGGCCTGGCGCTTTACCATTCTGCATTTCTTTGATGACCTCACTAACCTCCTCTTCAGTCACTGGCCTATTAAGATTGAAGTTATCCTCTCTTGTTACAAGCCTAGGTATATGCCTTGTTAAGTCCTTGATAGAATGATCTTTGTCTGAAATGGTTTCCTTTGCTATACTTCGAAAGTGCTGGACTAACGCAACTTCTATATCTTCATGGGAATTAAGAAGATGACCTCCCTCATCCTTGATCGAAGAGATCCTATTATGAGATTTGTTCGCCATGGTGGATCTGTGGAAAAATCGAGTGTTTCGCTCCCCTTCTTTTAGCCATTGAACTCTAGATTTTTGTCTCCAAAATATTTCCTCTTGTTTACATAAATTCTCCCAGTCTTGATGATGTTTGGTAACTTGATCATTCCTGACTTTGTCAAAGCCATCCGTGATAAGGGCTTGATTGAGTTCCTGCATTTTGTCTTCATTAACTTTTTTCGCTTCAAAAATATTTCCAAATTCATTCTTATTCCAGTATTTAAGTCTGAGCTTGATGTGATTTAGTATTTTGTGTAAAAGAAACATTCTTGTACCCTGAATATGCAGATCTTTTGTCCACCATTTTGCAATGTTGCTGATGAAATCTATTTGGGTGAGCTAGATGTTCTCAAATCTAAAAGGTCTATTCTTGGGGGTACCAATGCCCTGAACCTCAAATTGTACAGGCCAATGGTTCGAGCCTCCAAAGGGGAGAATTCTCGCTATCATTTCCTTGTCAGTTAGTAGAAGGTCCTCTGAGATTATGAATCTGTCTAACTTTGAGGCTACTTGAGACTCTCCTCCTCTTTTATTGTTCCAAGTAAAGAGGCCATTACTCATATCAGTGTCAACTAGCTTCATATTATCTATAAAAGTTTGAAATGCAATGGAGTCTTTGCTTAAAGTTCTGGCTCCTCCTTTTTTCTCTGAAAGTGATTTGATCATGCTGAAGTCCCCACCTATGATCCATGGTACTCCTACATGTCTATCTCTTAAATCCACAAGAGAATCTAGAAACCTGAGTTTATCATCCATCCTTTGAGGGCCATAAACATTTGTGACCAGATAAGTCTCCCTATCTCCCACAGGTTGGATAACCACTGATAAATAATTCCTAGATGCCTCAGCATCTATTATGCCAAGCTTTTGGGGGTTCCAAAGGGTGAGTATGCCTCCTGTTGTATTATCTTCTTTAACTTCTAGAAACTCAAATCTATTGAGCCATTTGCTGTGAATTTCTTTTATTTTTTGGATGGAACATTTAGTTTCCTGGATGAAGATCATATCTGGAGCTTCTTGCTTCATTCTATTGCTAAGTATTCTTTATTTTCTTTTACTACCTAGACCTCTGATATTCCAAGATCTGAACTTCATTATTAAAGATTTGTAAAGGAGTAACTGGTTAGGTCTTTCATCTTGCCTGAATCTATCATTAGCTTTCCACATTCCATAAATAACTTGTTCTGCTTTTTTCTACCTCTTTTCTTTCCTGGGCTTCTAGGAGCTAACCCTGGTGTGGTTTTCATTGTTTTCACACGTTCGTTGCTTTACCTTTCATTGTTCTTTACCCTTCCAACCCTTTAACCTGTGTTTTCCATAGGAACAGTTGATGTACTCTGTTGAAGTCTTCTTGAGGTAATGATTCTACCCCTCCCCCTGTTTCAGGAACCCTTCCAAATCTAGGTGTTCTCTATCAAGAATCTCCTGCAGTTCATGATCCTCCGTGTCCATCTCACTATGGGTCATTTCTTGGTCCATCTCAAGTTCTCCATCGCTCAGCATAGGCTCTTTCTGTTTATTACGATCATGTGTTTGTTCCCTATCTTCTTCTTTCTCCTTCTCCACTGGGCTTCCTTCCTTTACCTGATCTATTTTTGTTATCTCTTCCTCTTCTTTGAGACATTGGAACCTGTTCAGACTGGCTTGTTGCCCTCTTGTTTGCTGTTGCTTTTGCCCCCTTTTGCCCCATTTTCCTCTATATCCCACTTTGTGAAAGTTTTCAGTATCTTTCATTATGGTAACTTTACTTCTATTCTCTGTTTTACTGAGAGTGTAGTCTCTAAATAGGTGCCCATGCTCATGGCACCTACGACATCTGAAGGGAATATGTTCATAATCTACTGTTTGCACCCATTCTTCATCAAAAACTTCCAAGATGACCTCATCCGGTAGAGCTCCAGAGAGATCCATCTCCACACATATTCGTGTGAAGGAAGTGTATTTTCCCTTCTAGTGGCCTCAGAGGCTTTAACAAAATGCCCTAGTTTATTTCCTATGGCAAATAATGATTCTGTTTGCCAGTAATCAAGAGGTAGGGAGTAGAGTCTTACCCAGACCGGGACCGAAGTGAAAGTCTCTTGCTCCAGGACAAAATTCATCATCCACGGCCGCATGTAGAGGCTTGCTGCAGCGTAGAAGTAGGGTCCTCCTTCAAACACCCTGTCTTTGTCCTCAATATTTGTAAAGACCATAGTGAAGAAACCCTTTGACCCAAGATGTAGGTCTATGCTTCCTTTTGGTTTCCAATGGTATTTAATCCACGCTTGTAATGCCTTTTTAGTGGGCCATAATCCCATGAATTTGCAAATGATAGCATAGGTCCACATGTGGTCCCTGTGCACCTGCAGAGCAGGATCATTTAAAACTACTCTGGGAGTAACCTCAGCCTTGGGTTTACATGGCCCCTTTTGCGCCTTGTTTTCTGCTCCTTGTTTCTTGTCTTCTTCCTCATTATCTTTTGTGCTATTTTCCTCCCTTGGTTTGGTTAAATCTTGATCCTCTTCCATGTTCCTTTTCCCTTCTCCTGAAGGACCTCTGACAAATTCTATTGGTTTCTTACCTCGGCTGGCCACTGCCTGCCTGTAGGAGGGAGTGGAGCTCCCCCCTTTGCGCGCCTCCATGGAGCTCAGAAACCTGCAACCCTAGCTCTTCGTCTGCGTCCTCTGTCCGCAATCCCTATAACAAAAACAAAACCATCGATAACTAATTTCTTATTAATTATGATATGAATTTACATTTTTTTTTATTGTGCAGGAGATGTTTTTGTTGTCATTGCTACATGTTTATTCAACAGTGATGCAAAACCAACAATTTAGATAGAGATCAGGAAATTCCTTAATCTCAATCTACTATGTAGCCCTTGTTATTATATTAAAAACGTATTCTAATAAATTTAATTATAGACAATTATAGATATTAATAAAAATAAGACACACATACATATAGATATATATATTTTAATATAAACAATGTTAGTTAATCATATTTTTAAATTTTTAATGATGGCATTCAATAGTATAATATTTTATTAGTTGTTTTATTTTTGTGATAAAATTTTTATCTTTTTTTTTTCATTAAACTATATTTAAACCAAACAACAAGTACTAATTACTATATAACCTTCATTATATTTCTTTATATTAAAAAAATAAAAACATCTACTTAATCGAAAAAAATAAACATCTACTTAATCGAAAAAAATCCTAAAACCAAAGTACAACTTAACATAAATAACATTTCACTAAAAATCATGACTAAAGCCATATATTACCAGGAATTCGAAATTTAACATCGTATCTAATGAATGACCCCATCCTCCTCCTATCTCATCACGACCCCATCCTCCCCCGGGCATTCGTATATACAAGTATATCTAACATTTCATACATTTATTTTATGTGGCATTTTGTTTTTAACATTTTAATAACATATCACGCATTTATCACGTGTGACATTATGTTTTAATTTTTTTAAATCAGTTTCTAGCGACTACTTTCAACATTGTATTAGTTGATGTTCTCCACGGCATTCAAGGTATCATAGAAGGCAATTACATGTGGATTTCAAATATGAATGGAACCGATTTTAGGTCTAAGTGAAGAGAGGCGGCCATATTCCAGGTCCATGAAAGAGAAATTGACCAGGCTAAAGAAATTACCTCAGCGGTGGCTTAAATGGGTGAAAATTGACTCCATCCATAAGAGAGTCTCATTCAACAAACTGGGCGTTCCAATTTGTCTAGTATGCCCAACGCCAAAGCATCTTGGCAGGCAAACAGTGAAGAAGGGTTTTGAGAGAAACACCCTCTACCATCCCTTTTATGGATCAGGGTTTGAAAGAATAAAGTATGATTTTATTGGGAACACCAATTATCATATTTGGGTTTTCTCGGTTATTTAATTTTATTTATATTTAATAAATATATGTTTAATTGTTTTTATTTTATTTTATTTTGGTGAATTTTTTTATTGAAATTTGAGATACTTTAAGACTTTAATTTAAATCCAATTTTTGTTATATGGGTTAGCAAAGATTTCATTGGCCTAGACCTTTTCAAACACCTAGTAGGTTCTGTTATCATTAGAAAATGAGTTGAATATTTTCTTTAGGATCTAAATTAAAAAAGAGTTCCATTTAAGTGTAAGAGGTTCCATAAGTATGGCCACCTTGTTAAGGATTGAGTGCTCTATTTCAATAAAAAATGAGTCTAAAAATGTCTCCCTAGTTAGTGATCATCCAACATTGGACTCCTTGGCAAAAAGGTTAGTAGGGGAACATTAGGTTTCTCCCATGAAAAACCTTTATATTGAAGAATAGAGTTCATTTGCTTTGGCTAAGACTCCTATTTCTTCCCTTGATGCTCTAGATGTCAATGGTGTATTAGAATTTGGATCTTGGGAGGTCAATGTAGAGAACATGATTGGAATTATTCATGAGTATTTTTTGTCTATTCCCCTAGGGTCCTCGAAGCCCTATCCTTCTTCACTAATCCGTTAGAATAGGCTTGAAGAACCTCTTGGCACAACTCAAAACTCCCTTGAACTCATCCCCTCACCCTTGATATAAGTACATAATAATGAAACCATGGAAATATATGTTGAGAAATTAATGCTAGTAGAGTTAGGGTTAGATTTCTCCTTTTTGATAATTCTTGTGAATTATATTGACTTCTTTTACTTCTTTTTTATATTATCTTTCATCAAGCAATTACCAGATTATGTGTGCATGAAGATCATAAAACACAAGACACAAGACGTAGGCACTCTTCCAGGGAAAAACCCCTATCTAGGGGAAAACCCAGTCGAAATCTCTTCCTTCAATAGTTTTCTCAAGATTGTTCAACCTAGACACATACCTCCTCCAACCACCAAGTTAGACTCCTATTTCAGCAACTTCGACCTTGAAGCAACAACACTTCAACCCAGCAAATGGCAGTAGTAGCAACAACAACAACTTTGACTTGACAAGAAAAACTTCGATCTCCTAGAGGAACCCACACAAGAGAGAGATAGATAGCCCAAAATTTTGATCTTGCTTTTTCTCCTTTCTTCTCCAACTTCACACTTCTTTTAGCCTCCTTTCCTACTTCGCACTTTTCCAGCTCTTTCTTCTAGATATCGAACTTGTGTGTGAGTGAGTGAGTTCTCCAAATGAATTCAATCTGCTTGTATATATAGGCTAGGGGTGAGGTCAAATTGCCCAGTTTGAGGCTGACTTGGTGTGGAGGTGTCAAATACCTAATTTGACTCAATAATAAATCTTTTTACATGATTCGAAAGCCCAAGAAGGGTCTCGTAAAAGGTACAATGACTCTAATCACTCAATATAAATCCTAGGAGTCCACAAAGGGGACTTTGACTAATAAAAGAGGACCAAAGCATGAAACCCATGCTTTAATAAGTCATTATAACAATAATAAAGGAAATATTTTTCATTATTTTAACAAGTATATTATGTAATGACTCAAATACATTTATGAAGACTGAACCTAGTTACATTTTTCAACACTCCCTCTTAACTAAGGAGGTATTCATAATAACATATACAAGTAAAAATCCCCAAGGGTTAGCTCAACTGATCGAGTCCCCATTGTTTAGTATCTCACTTATCGGGAGGTCACATGGTCAATTCTCCTCGATGCCCTCGGGGTTAGGCCCTGCTAGTCTAGCCGACGGGCTTTAAACGATCCTCTTCAGGGTTGATCTGCCCAGATTTTCTTATGGGAAGAAAAACATATACAAGTAAAATGAAGATCTCAAAACATATGAACTATGAAGAATTTAGGCACCACAATGCCATGGACTAGACTCCTAACTAGGGAAATATATCTAAGGTCCTCCAATAGTTTAGGCACTCACGATGCCATGGACTAGATTCATGACTAGGGAAATCTATCTGGGCGGGACTAAGATGGACTAAAGATTTCAACCTTTCTAGGCACCATCAAGCTTACTTTCTAACCATCAACCCAGGGATCGAGGTGTGTATCTGAGTTCAGAGCTCCATGACCAACATTACCCTCCCTACTTCGGGATCCAAACATCAACACATAGCGTTGACCAGATGTCCTCCAAGGCAATGTGTCTCACACACAAATCCTCAACAAATCTCTTCCAAAATTTTATCACTATCAACAATATCAACTAAACCAAGCATACTTCTATGATATTCAAACTTCTTATTAGGAAGAGACTTTGTTAGTATATCAACGACCTGATCGTCTGTCGGGACATATTGTAGCTTCACGATCCCATTCTCCACCAAGTTCCTGATGTAGTGGAACTTATTGTTGATATGATTCGTCCTCACATGAAACACAGGATCTCCAGATATCTTGATGCAGCTTTGATTATCACGTTTTATCATAGTAGGATCCAGAGGCTTCTCGAACAAATCTGTCAGAAGCTTCCTCAACCATACAACCTATTTTCCTACTTCACATACAGCCACATACTCTGCTTCAACACTACTCAAAGCAGTGAGATCTTGCTTTCTACTAATCCATGAGATCATTGCAGATCCCAAACTAAATCATCCACATGTAGTGCTTCTTCCATTGGTCTCACTTCCACCCCAATCAGAATATATGAAGCCAATTAGCTTGACTTCCTTCCTATCATACTTTAGGAAGTGATGTATAGTGCCACAAAGATATCCCAATATATTCTTGGAAACTATCCAATGATCATGACGAGTCTCCAACTGAAAGTAACTAAGAGCATTCACAACAAAGCATATATCTAACCTAGTATTTACTAGATACATCAAAGAACCCACCAACTCACGCTAGGAGGTAGGATCTATGAGACTTGAGTCAGAGTTCTCAACTTATTGAGATTGGTGATCATAGGAGTAGGCATGGGCTTGGAATCCATCATCACAAATTTCTGCAACAAGTTGATGATATACTTTCCTTGCCCTAAATATATCTCCAGAGGATTTTGCCATACTTCCAGACCTAGGAAATAGTGCATCAGTTCTAGATCCATCATCTCAAATTCAGTTGCGAGCATCTTTTTGCATTCTTGTATCCTTCGCTCCACACCTGTAATGAATAGATCATCCACATATATAGAATAATGACTGGCTCATTATCCACGACCTTGATGTAGAGATTTGGATCAATAGGACTCTTCACAAACCCAATTCTTAAAAGGTATGCATCCATTCTCTCATACCATGCCTAGGTGCTTCCTTCAAACCATATAGGGCCTTCTTGAGTCTACAAACATGACTATATTTATTATTTACTTCAAAGCCTTCGGGTTGTTCACTGTATACTTCCTCATCGATGTTCCCATTCAGAAATGATGTTTTCACATCCATTTGATGGATATTCCATCCCATTGTATCAACCAATTAAACCAAAGATCTAATGGTAGTATACGTTGAAGTGGGTGTAAAGGTTTCTTCATAATCTATGCCTTCCTTTTGAGAGAAACCCCTTGCAACAAATCTAGCTTTGTATTTTTCTATACTTCTATCAACAACATGCTTGATCTTGTAGATCCATTTGGAGGTGACAACTATTTTGTCACTAGGTCTAGGAATGATTTCCCAAATCCCATTCTTCATGATGGATTGATATTCTTCCTACATTTCCTTCTTCCATACTTTTTTATGAGTGGCTTCTTCAAAAGTTGATGGTTCAACTTCAATCAGTTTTGTCATATATGCAACATCTCCAAAATATATTTTCGGCCTTTTACTTTCTCTAAAGGTTCCTTTTGTAGCTCCATGTCCTTCAACATATTTAAGAGTAGCCTCTTCCTTGTGTTCGGTATGATCACAGTTTGAATAGGCTCACTTAGTACTTCTTCTTCTTCTTGAATTGTAGATGGATTATCATGTTGTACTTCTTCTTCTTCGAATATAGGTATATCTTCATCGTCAAAATTAATAGGAATGTCCTTGGCTCTTTTGTAGGCATGATTTTCATCAAATATAACGTCCCTGCTTACTTCAATATGTCTTTCTTCCTTGATGTAGATTCTATATGCCTTTGAGGAGAGACTATAGCCAACGAGGATCCCTTTTATGCTTGTAGAATCTAACTTCTCTCATTTGTCCTTTGCAATGTGGATATAGGTAGGACTCCCAAATATTCGAAGATGCTCCACACTGGGTTTCTTCCCTGTGAATGCTTCCTTAGGTGTCATATTCTCAAGAATTCTACGAGGACTTCTATTTTGAATATATACCGTTGTCATTGTTGCTTCTCCCTATATAAATTTTGGTAAGTCTTGATCAAGGAGCATTGTTCATATACTTTCTTCAATTTTCCTATTCTTTCTTTCGACTGTGCCATTTTGTTTAGGATAGTAGGGAAGAATAAGCTCCCTCTTAATTCCTGCTTCTTTACAATATGCAATCAATTATTTAGAAGTTTATTCCCCACCATTGTTAGATCTCAAAGTATTTATTTTTCTTTCAGTTAGGGTTTCCACTTTAGATCTAATTAACTCCTTGAAATTTTCAAATACATCATCAGTTTTCTTGAGAAGGTAGAACCATGTCTTTCTAGAGTGATCATCAATGGATGTTACATAGTAAAGATGACATCCAAGTGATTTGTCAAACACAGGCCCACACACATTAGAATGAATGAGGTCTAATATTTCTTTAGACCTTGTTTCACTATTTGAAAATTATTTTCTTGTATGTTTACCCAAAGAACATCCCTTCCAAACTCCTTCACGATATTCTTTGATATCAGGGATGCCATGAAATAGTTGATTAAGAGTGGGAGTAACCTTGTAGTGAAGATGACCATATATTCTATGCCATAGCTCAATGGGAGTGATTTCCATATGAACCAGTGCTTGAGGAGGTGGTGTAATGAATTTATATAAGCTTCCTTCATGAACTCCAATAACCCTAGCTTTATCAATACTTGAATCTTTTCCCCAAACCAAGACATTTTCATAAAAAAAAGAAACTCTATCCCCTTTATCTTAAAAGCAAGAAATTCAAAGAAATTATTTTTCAAACCTGGAACATATAGTATATTGTTGAGATGTAGTTTAGCTCCATTCTCTAGCTTCAAAGATGTTGATCCCAAGCCGCTAAAAACATAGCTTTTGTTGTCTCCCAATTCCACTCCATGAGAAGATGGTTATTTTGATAGAGTTTGAATTTGTTTAATTTCCCTTGTCATATGCCTTGATGCTCCACTGTCAATTATACATGCATTATCATCATTAAGTGAACTTATAAGTGCAGTTAAGAACCCTTAACTTTTGACCTTATTGAATAAGTAGTTGAAGATATTTTTGATCCAACTTCCTGCAATATTGAATCCCATTCTTATCATAGAGGGAGTAATCATTTCCTTCAAGCCAACGAAGTGATATTCAATCTTGTTTGACCTTATCTCTGATACCATGTTGAGAAATCAATGCTAGTAGAGTTAGGGTTAGATTTCTCTTTCTTGATAATTACTTGTAAATTATGTTGACTTCTTTTAATTCTTTGTTCTATTGTCTTCATCAAGCAATTACCAAATTATGTGTGTATGAAGATCACAAAAACACAAGACACAATATGTAGGCACTCTACCAAGGAAAAACCCCTATCTAGGGGAAAAACCAGTCAAAATATATCCCTTCAATAGTTTTCTTAAGACTCTTAAACCTATACATAGACCTCCTCCAACCACCAATTCAACCTCCTCTTTCAACAACTTCAACCAGAACTTCGACCTTGTAGCAGTAGCACTTTGACCCGTTAAACGGCAGTAGCAGAAACAACAATAAATTAGACTTGACAAGAAAGAATTTAATCTCCCAGAGGAACCTACACGAGAGAGAGAGATAGATAGCCCAAAATTCGATCTTTTCTTTTTCTCCTTTCTTGTCCAACTTCGCACTTCTTTTAGCCTCCTTTCCTGCTTCACACTTTTCCAGCTCTTTCTTTTGGATATCGAACTTTTGTGTGAGTGAGTGAGTTCCTGTTGTGGGGAAAAGTATCCGACTCGGATGACCCTATCCCTACTCTAAAGGTGACAGTCTTTAGCAACAACTGAAAGTAAAGCTTTGATATTTTCCTTTATGAAAGTACAGAGAGAAGGAAGAAAAGATTAACCAACCTGGTGTCTTTCGATTAGTCGATCCTTATCCTCTCTCTTTGTCTCTTGTTCCCAGCTCCTTGCTCTCTTTGCCGGTCCAGCTACACACAGATCCTGCACAAAACAAGAGAGGAAACTATAAGATACAAGTACTCATAACTGATGCATGGATTAGAGTGAATCAAATATACATGTAAATACAATACATCAATGCAATACAAGTATATAGGAGAACATGCAAAACTTTATTGATAGAAGTAACAGGGTTCTGAGAAGGTTACAACCAATGATGGCTCCAATCCAGCAGCACCTCCCCAGTAGCAAGAACTCTCCTCTTCACCTCTAGTAAAACAATCACCCAATAGCTCTAACTGTAAACCAACAACACCTCCTTGCTTTACACAAAATTCCAGCCTCCTTAGACCTCATAGAAGAGCTCTATATATAGGAGAGAAGAAGAGAGGATGAGTCAGCTTGAGACTGACATAAAGCTGCCTTGTGTCCTCTCCTTCTTCAGTTAAACTTCAGTTCTTGAGTCCACTTGGAGATCCTTGCTTACACATGGAGATCAAGTACCTCTTACTCATCACAGGGCGAATCCCTTGAACCAAGTGTCAGTTTGGAAGCTTCCTGGGCAGTTGACACCTTGCAGAATGACTGTGCCACTTGGCCAATCTCGCCCAGCGCAGGTAGCCTTCATTGGAGTTGACTTTCAGCGCAGGTACAAGGAGGAGCAGTTGACATTCAGCGCAGTTGCTCAGTGGAGCAGCTGACATGATCCAAAAATAGCCTGTTTTCGAGTGTTTTCAGGTGGAGAACTGATAGGAAGTGCTGTGGTTTGCTGACCTTGTTCCTCTAGGGGTAAGAACAACATGTTTAGGGACTTTGGATCCCTGTAATTATCGACATTTCATGCTCCATGCTGCGAGGCACAAAAATGTCTATAACAGTTGCCCCCTAAAGTATGAGGCCGTTTATCGGGTGAAATGCTTTATCCAGAGGGTCCGAAGTTCATTCAAGTGCTGAGAGGTGCCCTGTAATACAATACAATACAATACATTATTTTTCATTCTATTTTCATGATCTAGCTGAGGCGGGCATTCCCATGCTCAGCTTTATAAATACATTTTGGTACATAGAACAGACGATCGTCTGATGGTAGACTGATAATTCTCTGCTGAAATTATCATCCTTTGAGTAGGATGATCATCTGCTGCAATGATGTACATGACAAATGCTTTTATATTTCCCGAATATGTATCGCAGCCCGGATGGATGAAACTAGATCCGGGGTCTTCAAACTCGTTCGATCTTCACTCTAAGTACAAGTCGATCCATGTGAGAATTTCGCTGAAGTCGAACATGGAAAGACATCGCTTGATTACCGGTCAATGATGAAAACCGTTAACAAGCGCGAGAGGAATCACCGATAATGATAATGACCCTCAAGGTACTGCAGTACAATTCACGTGGCGTGAATAAAGGACTTGGCGTCGAACGCCACGCAAAATCTTCTGGTCGAAGGTCATTGATGTATACCTGTCGCCGGAAGTGAGAAACTTGCCGTTGAGGCATGCAAGCTTCAAAGTACTGATGGGGTTGTTCCTAGATCAACTTCTTGGATAATGAGCCGAAGTCGACAAGAAGCGATCCGTCAAAGGAGGGCCTTAATGAATCCCACATCAATGACATGGAACGGAGCTAATGATTTTAGTGGAGGTGAAAACAAACTGTGATATATGATTCAGGGTGGCGATCATGAATGGATGAAGGATAATGTATGGCAGTGGATGGGACACGGTTGACACTTTCAGAATGACCTCTCTTGAACATATAACGACACTGATGCGATGGATCGGTAGCATTACCCCAAAAAGTGGATGGTTTGGCGAAGACCATGGTGATGAGACTGGTGAATGAAACAACCCAACCCGATGTGGTACGGAAGAAAAGTGTCATGTTCAAGAGCGACTTGCTACCATTAAGCTTTGATGTTCTCCCAATTTTTCCCCAGTCATTTCTGACCAGTACCTCTTTATTTTTGTCAAGCTTGAGGAGGATAACATATGCTTGTTCTATAACCTGCCCTTCGGGCAAGCCCATCGCTATGATTTAACGAGCTTAGCGATAGGGAAACTCGTTCTCGTCTAAAGACAAGTTTGTCGCTATTTAATCATTTTAACGAGTCTAACGACAAGGAAAACTCGGTCCTTTTCATTTTTAGAGAGTCTGAAAAGGTACAGAAAGTTAACTCCATAATTCCTTTTTCGTCATCTAATCCCTTAAGTCCGAAAAAGTATAAAACAATACAGAAGGGATGGGTGTTCGGTACTTTTAACGAGCCGAACAAGACAAGCGCTCGATCTTTTTGTGTAATAATCCCTCAGGTCCAAAAAGATTAAAGTCTAAAAGAGGGATAGCTCTTCCGGTCCCTTTAACGAGCTGGAAGGCCAGAACTCGGCAAACTTTTCATATTTTACGAGTCAGAAAAGAGCTCAAAGATGACTCGTCTTTTGAGGAACGAGTGATAGACAGGGATAGCAACTGATTCCAGGTACAAATTGGAATTTTCCAATCACGGCAGTGTCACAAGGATGGCTAGGTGAAATCACTCTTCGCAGATGTTCCTCAAAATGGGTAAACACACAAATGGAAGTGAATGATCGGCCAAATGACGGTGGAGGTGACGGTGCACAAACACGACCAAGGCTTTTATGGCTGATGAATTTACGATCTCAAAAGGGTATTTACCGGTTCATTTTTTCTGAATGAGCTTGAACTCTAAAGGAAAGCCTGCTCATAAACTTATGTTTATTTTTTAACGAGCATGAACTATGCGCTAAAACTGCTCGGATCTTGCGTTTATTTTTTAACGAGCATGAACTATGTGCTAAAACTGCTCGATATACCAGTCATAATAAGAACGCCTCCTGTGAGATAGCTATTTTTTAAGGAGCTTTATCTCACGAAGCTATGCTCCAATTTTGGCAAGTTTTTACCTTTGCCCCACAGGCTTTCTTCATGTAAGGTCGGAAACGGCTAATCCTACGAGTTTAAAGGGTTAGACCTACGGGTTTAAAGGGAGGACCTAAAAATTTAAAAAAATAAATAGTCGTCCCTTGCTTACATTCCAAAAGTTTGCATGCCCCCAGGTATAGGATAGAATTTCGAGGCTGCCCCTCCTCTCCCCTACCTCTGCTTTTCTTTGGGTGTTCACAGTTATTTGTCATCTTGCCAATCTAATGTTAACGATACTTGTCTTCTCGTTATTTTAAGGGGTCTTACGCAGTACTCAGGCTTCCCGTCGGCCCACTTTTGACAAACAGCTATTTGTGACAAAAGAAGAACACTACTCAAAGACAAAACATTGGTATTATTGAGGGAGGCTTGCCTCTTTCTTATTATCCGAAGAGGGTTCTATTCGCTGCCGCAAATCAATCTCTTTCTTCGGCGGTGTCTATCATTGGGTTGTCCAAAGATGGTTACCCTCTGTCACAACAATATAGTCCCCTACTTTGTAGGCTGCCCCTGCTTATCCTTCAAAACATATGTTTTAATGGGCGAGGCTTGAATTCAAAGATGGTTACTATTCGTCGCGATAAGGGAATTCCTACTTGGGCAGTGCCCACCTATTTAGACAAAGGTGAATGACTCTTTTGTCAAACACATAACTTTAACAAAAGACTACTATTCCAGAACAACCCCTCTTCCATTCACGGACGGGGTACGGACTAGTCATATTCTTCTGCGGAAATTCTTCCTTACACCCAGGGTTTCTTCTGCCCGAAGCAGACCAGGGTGCATGCCCCCTGGGTTCCAGTCTTTCTTTCCGAATCACTCGCACTCATCGGGAAGGAGGACTGGGGGTGGAGGCGAATCTTGAGTGAACAGACCATTTAGGAATGGTATTTGACTATTTGCGATGCGAGATCCCGGAAACGAAAGTTGGTCTACGAGCTTGACCACCCTTCCTTCGTGTGGAAAACACATTACTCTAAAGAGTGAGGAGACTATCGCTCCCATGCAATACATATAGTCCCGCCCAAGGAGTAGGTTATAATCCAAGGGTCCTTGGACGACCATCACGTTCAAATTAACGGTCTTCCCTTTCAACGTGACAGGCACGTTGGGGAGGATTCCTAATGGTCGACTGGTTCCTTTATCAAAACCCGAGAGATTTCTTAACTCAGGTAAAAGCGCCGGGGAACCCAGTGCTTTCCAAGCAACAGAGGAAAGGATACTCACAGACGCCCCTTCATCAATGATAGTACCAGCCATGATCATTCTATAGATCTGGACAATGATTCTGAATGGTACACTGGCTGGTAACCGGGGTCTGCCTAGTTGATTCCAATCAAAGGATACAACCAGGTTGCTTGGTGGTGGGACCGAATATATGGCCGGATATGACTCTGATGATGTTCCTTACTGCGATAAAGGAATGGGCGCATTTCCCTGACGCTCATCGGAGTCGGTGCTGATGAAAAGAACCTGGATGGTGTCATCCTTATTCTCTTCAGTGAGGGTGTCGCATGAAGATGACTCTTCGGCGACGGTGTCATTTGAAAACGGGTCTTCAATGACGGAGTCATTGGACGATAGAACCTCTGAAGGAAGAACCGGGCCAACTGCCGTTTCGACCTTTAGACTTTCGTCTGGTCTGGATTCAGTAGGTTCATTCTCAATGACCGACACTTCAGCTGACCACCTGAGCGGGTCAACTGGATTTTCAACTATCGAGGGATTAGGCGCGAGTTTTCGGTATCCAGGAGGAAGTTGCAACGGTGAAACCGGGCGATCTTCCGAAACTCTCTTTGCCTCATCTAAGAATGGACATTTGTGGATGGCATGATTGCCTTCACACAATAGACAGGGTGATCTTGGTCCCCTTCTTCGTCCTTCACTCTCATTAGTCGACGGATTGCAATCAACATGACAACCAGAGGTTGATGCTACCGGATTGTGCAACCTTGGGGACCAGTCCCTTAGTATCCGGGGAATACAAGGACAATCACGATGGAAGTGGATCCCTTTGCAAATGACACATGGCGATTTAGGCCCGGTCGGTGCAGTGTGTGGGTTTTTGTCAGCTTTCTTCTGCTTGCCCCCAGTCGCCTTCGCCAGAGGCTCCTTCTGCTTCTTTTCTCTCTTCTTCTTTTCCTTCTTCTCCTTGGGAGGCTGACTTTTGCCAGCTCTACCTTGCGAAGATGAAGGATCAGAGGAAGTATCATAAGAAGTGGAGGGCTGGTGGGTAGTTCTAGATTGTTCTGACTGTTGATTCGACTGCTCAGGATTAGTGGCGATCTGGACTACATTAGTTGAAAAGAGCCATACAGGGAGGCCGATTGTCAACCCTGGAAGTGACAATGTAGCCATATGAGGCGCACCAACATCTCCCCAAGAGGAGAAGGGGTTTGGACTTCCGCCAAGGTTACTTCCTTGGTTGGTGGGCTCCATACTTTTCAACTGAAAGATCAACGTGGGAATAACAGGTGATTATGTTCCGCTTAAAATAAATTTTATTAACGACGCTTTTAGACACAAACTTGCTTTTTCATGTTTTAAGAGTCGAGAAAAAGCTAAAGATGACTCTAGTCGCCTTCGATGTATTAACGAGCCCGAAGTGACAAATGCTCGGTTGGACTTTTTCAGTTATAGAGTTTGAAAAAGGCCAAAAGAAACTGCTCTGGAGATCTAGGCAGAGGGTGTGCCAAACCTTTCGCGAAACCACAGAATACGTTTTACGGTACGGGTGGTCGATCTTCGTGAATGCTGTGTTCACTGCATCGCGATCAGTAGGGCGGCCGACACGGTTTCCTAAGGATAAAGGATAAAAGCCTATAGGGGTCTCCCAATATACGCGACGGTACGCGGGAGCACAAGTCCGTGTTAGTGCCACCAACTCTCAGGAGGAATCACCCACCTTCGTAGAGATCGACAGTCACTATGTTTAACGACGCCGGAACACGTCTCTACCTAGACCTCTAGATGTTTGCGTTATGTTACAAAGCGTTGTTATGTAAATTGGGTTTATTTTAATGTTGATCTTGCTTAACAGTTTGCCTTTCAGGGTCGCCACGAGATGTATATATACAACTTCCTATATGCAATCTAAGATGAGAAGCAAATCTTTTCAATCTTTCAACTTTGAAAACCTTAATCTACTGAGGGAAAAGAAAGACACAACTTTTTCCACAGATCATAGAACACACACTAAAATGCAAATTTTCCTAAATCGTCAAGCACACAGTCAAATGCAAAATGCACAATGCATGTATTTCTTTTCGTTATCCTTAATGTTGATGTAAGACAGAAAGGAAACTGTTGTATAATTTTGAATCTAATTTCAAGTAGAAATAAACAAGCTTGTCCAAAATCAAAAAGACACCTTATGATCGACTTGTTTAAACACAGGAAATGTATAGATCCAAACCATAAAATGAAAAACAAACAAACTCAAACAACCATGAACAGTAATAAAACTAGCTCTTAAGATCACAAAGACACTTTTACAGTTCAGGATCTAAGAGGCCACAGCTATACTGGTTCGCTTTTCACAATGGGAAACTGTAACTGAAACAAGAAATACTAAAAGAACATTCACAGTTTCATCACACAACTGAGGCGGAATAATGTCAAGGAGAATGGTTTACAGCAAGTACAATGACCAGCAAGCAATCAGCAAAAATCAGTGAAAACAAGGCCAAGACACAATGGGAAAACTGAGCAAGACAATGGCTAACTGGACCAGCGCAGGCTCTGGTCTGTCAGTTTGACTCTCAGCGCAGTTCCCGAAGGGAGCACCTGCGCTGTAATGCAGACTGCCTGTGGACAGCCTGCTCTGGGACACGAGAGTTGCGTCTACAAAGTTTTCCGGGTCATAAAAAGCTCAAAAATGCACTGTTTTTGCTGAAATAAAAAGCTATAGGTCAAGTACAGGCTAAGGGATGATCAAGAGGATGAAGATCTATCACAAAGAGTAAAGAGTCTTTTGTAGATAAGCTCTCCAAATCTTGAATTTGCTCAGCAAATGAGCAAGAGCAACAGTCCCTCTACTTCGCTTTTGATATAGTCAAAAGCTTTTCGATTTGGTACTCTTTTCTTCAAGAAATGAATAGCAAAATACTACAAACACCAACAAGATACTAGGCTCCCCAGCGGAGTCGCCAGTTTGTTGTGGGGAAAAGTATCCAACTCGGATGACCCTATCCCTACTCTAAAGGTGACAGTCTTTAGCAACAACTGAAAGTAAAGCTTTGATATTTTCCTTTATGAAAGTACAGAGAGAAGGAAGAAAAGATTAACCAACCTGGTGTCTTTTGCTTAGTCGATCCTTATCCTCTCTCTTTGTCTCTTGTTCCCAGCTCCTTGCTCTCTTTGCCGGTCCAGCTACACACAGATCCTGCACAAAACAAGAGGGGAAACTACAAGATACAAGTACTCATAACTGATGCATGGATTAGAGTGAATCAAATATACATGTAAATACAATACATCAATGCAATACAAGTATATAGGAGAACATGCAAAACTTTATTGATAGAAGTAACAAGGTTCTGAGAAGTTTACAACCAATGATGGCTCCAATCCAGCAGCACCTCCCCAGCAGCAAGAACTCTCCTCTTCACCTCTAGTAAAACAATCACCCAATAGCTCTAACTGTAAACCAACAGCACCTCCTTGCTTTACACAAAATTCCAGCCTCCTTAGACCTCATAGAAGAGCTCTATATATAGGAGAGAAGAAGAGAGGATGAGTCAGCTTGAGACTGACATAAAGCTGCCTTGTGTCCTCTCCTTCTTCAGTTAAACTTCAGTTCTTGAGTCCACTTGGAGATCCTTGCTTACACATGGATATCAAGTACCTCTTACTCATCACAGGGCGAATCCCTTGTACCAAGTGTCAGTTTGGAAGCTTCCTGGGCAGTTGACACCTTGCAGAATGACTGTGCTACTTGGCCAATCTCGCCCAGCGCAGGTAGCCTTCATTGGAGTTGACTTTCAGCGCAGGTACAAGGAGGAGCAGTTGACATTCAGCGCAGTTGCTCAGTGGAGCAGCTGACATGATCCAAAAATAGCCTGTTTTCGAGTGTTTTCAGGTGGAGAACTGATAGGAAGTGCTGTGGTTTGCTGACCTTGTTCCTCTAGGGGTAAGAACAACATGTTTAGGGACTTTGGATCCCTGTAATTATCGACATTTCATGCTCCATGCTGCGAGGCACAAAAATTTCTATAACAGTTCCCCAAATGAATTCGATCTGCTTGTATATATACGCTCGAGGTGAGGTCAAATTGCCTTGTTTGAGGACAACTTGATCTGCTTGAGGCCGACTTGGTGTGGAGGTGTAAAATACCTAATTTGACTTAATAATAAATATTTTTACATGATTCAAAAGCCCAAGAAGGGTCTCATAAAATGTACAATGACTCTAATGAGTCAATATAAATCCTAGGAGTCCACAAAGAGAACTTTTACTAATAAAATATGACCCAAGCATGAAACCCATGCTTTAATAAGTCATTGTAACAATAATGAAAAATTGTTTTTTCATTCTTTTAACAATTACATTATATAATAACTCAAATACATTTATGAAGACCGAACCTAGTTACATTTTTCAATAGTGTCTACTTCAAAAGGCTCATAATATAATTTGAGACCTCACAACAAGGACTTTGACAATTACAATAAATAATCAAAGAAGTTATTGAACACCTAAAAGATAAAAACAAAAGAAATGTTAGCAATGACGTAGAAAATATTTTTTATCCATACTCTAGAAGTAGGAAAATTCAAAGCTAAAATGTGGTAGTAAATAATCTTTATTGAGAGATCTTGGAGCATTTTCTCCTTATATAGGTTCAAAGTGATCTTACTCTCCATAAACTAGAGAGGGTTGGTCAATCCTTCCAGGAAATTGGCCCTCAAGAGTTTGATTAATAGTCACAATCTTGTCATTCTGTTACAAGGGATAATGAAACATTGAGTAAAAAGTGTTCAATATGCATCTAAGACTTTTAAAGGATGGGAATTCAACTATGTTGATGTTATAGGTTTTTTAAGAGGGCTAGTTATAGGGTGGAAGAAAAACAATTTTCCCTCTCTATTGTGTGTGATTTTGATTTAGTATTGGTTGTCTCTGTTGCTTATTTTGATTAGCTGAAAAGTCTTCAATTTTCTAAACATCTATGGGCCTTATGGAAACGATAAAGTGTATTAGGAATGATTTGTTTTTAATTCATGACATGAGAAAGAGATCATAATTTTGGAAGAATTTTGAAATTTAACTCTTTGCACCTTTGAGATAGGAGGTCTTATAGACCTACCAAATTCTTCCTCAAATTTATTTATTAAATGACTCGAGCGACTTGGTTTTGACAACATTGATCTTACCAAGCTTACACCCACTTTGACCAACAAAATAGCTAGCTAGAGGCTCACAAAGTGATATGAATTGATATATTCCTAGTTACAAAGGATGCATTGGATGATGCACTAAGAATCAAGTAATGAGTGCCTTCAACAGGAGACTTTGACCATGATCCAATTCTATTGTAAGTGGATCCCATTATAGGGAATCCCCCTAGCCCATATAAATTAAACCTAAAATGGATAAAAGTGACAATTTCATCCAAATTCTCAAGAAATCTCCCTTACAACAATTCATTGCTGGAATCTATTGCCATTCTATTCTACTAGAACCTATGTATGGCCAAACAATTGGCTATACAATGGTCTAATAACAGTTGAGATAAATATGAAAGATTCCTTTTGAAGGTAGAAGATGTTATATCATATAGAATTTCTTTAGAAGGATTCAATCTTCTTTTGGATACATAAAAAAGAAGAGACTTGTCAGCTGAAAAACAAAATAAGAAGGTTGTTGTTAAACAAAAAGGGAAGTGGTTCCTAAAAAGTCGAGCATTGTGGTTGGAATCTAGAAATGAAAACAAGAAATTATAGGAAAAATTATGAACCTAGTCAAGAAAATTGATAGAGGAGGCAAGTTGTGGGATGAAAATTTCGATGAAATTGCTTCTAAATGGGTCTCTCATTTTATAATATTTTCCAATAGATAGGGCCACAATAGATTCTATTCTTAAAATATCTAGCTTCTTCCCTAAATTCATGTATCCAATAGATAACCACTTTCTCACTTTCTCATGAGAAAAGTAGGGAAAGAGGATATATGTTGAACCCCGATCTTTCAAAAGAATAAGAGCTTGGGTCCACATGGGACACTCATCTTTAATAATTGCTATGAATTCATTGAGGTCGACCTTTGCAGGATATTAAAAGCAACTTGACTCTAATGGAAGTTATTGGATTCCTTCACCACTATAATCATTACACATATACCAAAAAAGGAAATCCCCACAAAGTTTGAAATTTTTTCTCCAATCACACTTTGTAATAGTATGTAAAAGATTGTATCCAAAATCATTTTTTGTACGATCATATAAACTCTCTCTAAGCTAATCTCTCAGTGGTATGGCTTTCTTAAAGGATGCTAATTACACGAGGCAATTGGCATCACCAAGAAAGGGCTACAAAATTCAATAAAAACACTCAAAGGCCATGATTGCAAGGGTTGACATACCTAAGGCATTTGATATAGGTATTTTGCTTTTCATCCGACTCATTTTTAGTCCATTCAGGATTTAGTCGACACTTTGTGTCATGCGTTATGGCTTACATCTACTTAGTGCCATTGCCATTGTTGTATGAGTTTCAACCTATGGTCTGACAACTTACAAGATGATAAAGACGTGAGAAATAACACACGTGATCACGACCAAACATTATCCACTCGTGAGAAAAAAATTAAAAGAGAAAAAATTGGCTGATTAAATGGCTAAGTACGAATCACGATGCCTTTATTCCAGTCCAAAGGTTGCCATTGCAGCCGTCATCCTCAGCAAGCCAACCTGTTTAGACTATGCGCTTTCTTAGTATGGTGTGGCAAGAAGATAAAAGAACTGGGACATAAACACGTCACATAACGCACGTGCTCAAGGGCAAACATTATCCGTTCGATATAAATAGATTGAAAAAAAAAATTGCAGGCTAAATGACTAACTATAGATATTTGACTAAGTAATGACTAACTATAGATATTTGAAAAATGACTAACTATAGATATGGAAATTGGTATCAGAGCCAGTAACGTCTGGTTCTAAAAGGTTGGTACTCAGATCTATATTGTTTTAAGTGAAAATGGAGCCATCCAGAAAGTCTGTTTCATTTAGAGAGCTTGAAGAAGATTCACATCCAGAAGAAAATCCTCTTAAAGAAATGTTTGAAAATAGTTCAAGTAGAACCTTAAACTCTGCTGAACTTACTTATGAGGAATTTCAGCCTTCTGCAAGATGGGCTTTACCAGATATAACACCCTCTGAAGTCTATAGTGACTTAGCTCCTTTTCATTTAATTGCTGCATCAAGAATTAGTATTAAAGAGTCTGTTAGTCAAGTTCAGGAGAACTCTGAGAGTATTAAGACAATACCACTGTTAAATCCTCAGGCTTTACAAGCAGAAGCAAAAAGGTTAAAAACAAATTATCTGCATCTTGGTTGCATTCGGGTTGGCATCAATCCTTTGGTCCATAAAGGATTAAAAACATTTGTGCTTGCTACTGTTAGAGATCTAACACACAACAGATATACAGATTCTATAATCGGAGGGATTGTAGCTCCTTTGTCTGATGGCCCTGTATACTTTGATTGTTTCCCAAACTTTTCTATATATGTGTTTGATGAAACCATTAAAGATATCTTACAGCTGCAAATCCATACTACTAGTTTTGATATGAAGAGAAAGAGGAACAATATAGCCATCCAGACCAAAGCCTGTTTCAGGCATACCAACACTTTATGGCCAGCAATTCGTCATACTCCCAGTCGAGATTCCAAATCAAGTGTGGTAGTTAAAACTGACCCAAAGAACCAAAAGATTGAACATCTATTGATAAAATGGGAAGATCTGCAATTCACTGAACATTGGGTTGTCAATCACTCCAGGCCACAAATTCCCCGAAATATCACTTCTGCCAACATAACTAAAAATGCTTCCAATGCAGTCATATCCTTTCCTCGCAGGTCAACTATTGATCGGAGAAGAATAGACGCTGCTTGTAAAACATCCAAATACTACAGAGATCCTTCCACTGTTGATACCGCCTGTTCATCATCATCCTTTTCTTCTTGTAAACATCCACAGCTTTTCGAATTAGCTCAGCTTGTTAATTTTTCTTCTTTAGAAGTAAAATGTCCAGATTGTACAAATGTCGTAAATCTGCTTACTCTAGCCGAACAGAATGTTCATCTGCACCATAATCCTCGTACTGGTGTTGCTCCTCCATCTACTTCTATCAGCTCATGCCCAAATCCTAAATGTTCTGATATTCCTTTCCCACATGAGCCTGAGCCCGATTCAGATCATGTTCTCATGATCCATTCTATAGAAGAAGAAGACCCTAGGCTTACTCAGATGATTTGCTTAATGAGACCAGCAAAGCCGAGGTATGGGTTGGGGAAACTTGAGCAATCAGAACTGATTCCAGAATGCAGATTCAAACAGATTCCTTCTGACTGTAAAAGGCTTGCAGTCATGGAAATGCATAAGTTTTTTGCACTTATGGATGGATGCTTAAAATCACAAATCAGTTCTAAATGGATGAAAGAAATGTTGAATTGGGATTTGTATACAAATCCTCAAGCAGATGAATTTGACCAAGGATATAACCCAGATCAGAAAAGAAAGTTAGCCACAGACTGGAAACATTATATGGAAGTAAATAATGTTTGGATATCCTTCTACTCATGGAAAGATAAAATTGCTCCTATAAATGTTTTAACTGGTGCTACTTCTAGCAGTATCATTGATAAGCATGGATGGACTGCAATTGATGGATCCACAGTTGAAACCCCTACTACTTTTCCCCCATATAAAGGAATCATCTTGGGAGAAAAGACAAATGCAGCCAAAGCCATACCCCTGGTTCAAAAAGATGATAATGCCTTAGGAATTGATGGTAGAATTCAAAAGGCTAGTGAACAGTTAAATTGGACCAATACTGCTCTAAAGGGTCTAGAAATGAATGTGGCTAAAGCAGAAGATGTAAAGAAGCAAGTAGATATTGTACAGTCTTCACTTAATTGTGTAAATTCTTGTTTGAATAATTTACAATTTGATTCCAGCATGACTTGTTCTTACACCAAGGAATCATTGAATAAGATTGAAGAAATAGGAGAAAACTTAGTTGGACATATTGATGTAACTAAGACACTCCTTACTGGGTTAAATGAGAAATTTGAAAGGATGCAGGTCACAAAAGTTGAAAAGCCAGTTCCAAATTCTTTCCTGGTAAAAAGAAATATAAAGATTGAGAATCCAATAAGGAATGTACAGAAATTCCCTCTGCTGTTCCCCAAAGAAACCACCTCAAAGACTGATGAGTCTGAACACATCAGTATTGCTTCCTTATTCAGGGAACCAGAAACAGAAGAACAAAAATCTCAGGAAACACAAATCCTCCCAATCTATGAGCCTCTTGAACATAGATTTTCCAGATATTCTGCTCCTGACATTGAAGGGAAGGGAAAATTGCCTGAAGCCCATACTTTCTTCCCTGATTCCCACAGAGAATGGAACTTAGACAACATGAGCATTGGCCAAATTCGCCAGATGATTGATTTAATGTATATTGAATATAAACTCATGTGTCTTAGAGGAAAATTAGAGGTAGATGCTTGCAGAACCATCATCCAATGTTTTACAGGTACTCTTCTCAGATGGTGGGAAACTGAATCTTCTCCTAAACTTATTGAGACCATGGAAGCAGAAGTGCTCAAGGATGAAAAAGGAGATGTTATTCATAATCCTGATGGTACTGTAATAAGCAATATGATTGGCGCGCTAACATCAATGATTCTAGAACATTGGTGTGGCTGTGAGATAGAAATTGCCAACAAACATGAGGTCATTTTGATGAACCTCAAATGTCATAAGATGTCTCAATTTGATGATTTCCATAGAGATTGGATGCAGCGAATCTATGAGGTGAAAGATTCCAAAAACTTGCTCTGGAAGCAGGTATATCTAGCTGCTCTACCCTCTAGATTTGTTGACTATATTAGATTGCAAGAAATTTTTCAGTTACCTTTTGAGTCTTATACATGGGGAGAAATTTATTCCCTTATTACAAAGACACTGGTAAGTCTTTGTACCAGCTCAAAGGTAAACAAGTCTTTGGAAAAACTGTCCAGACTACCAGATAGAAAGTCCATTTGCAGCAAATATGGACTGACAATAGATGACCCATTGGTCAAAAAGAGAAAGTCTAGGAAGAGGGCCAAAAGAGAATTCAAAGAGACTTTCTACAAAAATCGAAGGGATTATCCAAAAAATAAAAGGAAGTATTCTACAAGGGATAAAAGCCATAAAAAGAAGGGCCACTACAAATATATCCCAAAAACCCATTATTATACTCCTTCTGACATCCATTTGCATACATCCAAGCAAGACAAATGGAACAAAATTACTTGCTGGTTGTGTGGCCAGACTGGGCATACAGCTTCAAGATGTCCCCAAGGGGAAGAATCAAAGCTTAATAAGGGAAAAAAGACAGCTGTTTATGCTCAAAAGGCCAAACAGGTTAAGAAAGAGCATTCAGGCCCAAGCTTTTGCCTGAGATGCAAATCAAGGACCCATGCTACAGAAAGGTGCCCAAATCTTATTATCAAAGACTCAGCCCAGCAGCACCAATTAGAGGAATCGTCTCTTGATTCTTTTAGCACTTCAGAAGAAGAATTTCAAGTTAACATGGGCCAGTATACTGATTCTGAATCATCTGAATGTTCTTGCTATAATTCAGAAGAATGTGCATGTCATATATTTTGTGAAGATGATTCTGAATTTTTGTACAGTTCCAGCGAAGAAGAAGAAGAAAGAACAAAGCCTCCTAAAGAAAAAGTCCTAATGGCATCTGTTGAAGAAGAAGCATAAATGAAGATTTTATCACATATTAGGACAATGGAAGAAGGAGCCATGAAGAACCGCCTGATAGAAGCATTCACAGATCAGCTTAAATCAAAAGCCTCAAAAGAATCAGGTAAGAAACCTTTGTTTGTCGATGCATCCTATGAAAGGAACACTAAGTCTTTCCAAATGCATCACCAGAAACCAGGGAAAGTAAGATCCTTGACTTTGGGAGAAGTGAGTGGTGAAATTCACCAACTCAAAGCAGAGATTTCTGCAATCAAAGCTCAAATTGCAGAAATTAAGAAAGGCAAGGAGATTCAAGAAGAAAAAGAAGAAGAATCCTGGAACACAACAGCCCATAGACAAGAAATTCAGGTTGCTGAAGGAAGGTCAGACCCAAACTTTGGCTTTCAAGATATGAGATTGTTTACCATCACATATCAGCAACATCATGTCAAGGTAAAAATCTGTATCCAAGGCCAGATATTTTTCATGACTGCATTATTAGATTCTGGTGCAGATATTAATATTCTTAACATCAGAAATGTTCCAGCAAAATATTGGGTCTCTGTTGAAAGAGAAGTTGTAGGCCTAGGAAATAAGAAACTCAAATATGAAATTCCTAGAGCTTCACTATGTTTTGATACCCACTGTGTATACATGAAGTTTGCCATAGCAGACATCCCTATTGATTGTATATTAGGGAATGTTTTTTTAGCTGCAGTGGAACCTCATGGCTCAGCCAGATTGAAAGGAAGTAGAGCTGGTTATTTCATTTCTGTGCCCACATCTAAAGGAAGAAGAAAAATAATTGAGCTTCCTTATGTTTCAACTCCACGAGTTTCTACAATGGTTCAAGCCATGCAGAAATTAGACAAAGCAGAATCTTTGCTATCAGATCTTAAAGATCTAAAAAGCACATTGAGAGTAGAAGAACAACTGAAAGAAGAATCCAAGAACTGAAAGGAAAACTGGAAGAAAAATGCTGTTCAAAAGAGCCAAATGCCTTTTGGCACAGAAAGCAACATACCATTAAGTTGCCCTATAAAGAAGGATACACAGGAAAGCCCTGTAAAAGCAGAGCGATCCCTATGAGCCAAGAATACAGAGAACTATGCCAAAAAGAAATTCAGCAATTGCTCAATAGAGGATTGATCAGAGAATCCACTAGCCCCTGGAATTGCTATGGATTCTATGTAAACAAAAGAGCTGAACAAATTAGAGGTATCCCTAGACTTGTGATAAATAACAAGCCTCTAAATTCAGTTTTGGCTGATGATACTTATCCCATTCCACATAAAGGAGACTTGATCAGAAGAATTGCAGGGGCAAAAATATTTTCAAAATTTGATTTAAAAGCAGGATTTTGGCAAGTTGCCATTAATGAGGAAGATAAGTTCAAAACTGCTTTTAGTATTCCTGCAGGGCACTATGAATGGAATGTCATGCCATTCGGTCTTAAAAATGCTCCTTCAAAGTTTCAAAAGGTCATGAATGATATTTTTAAGCCATATTTTGATTGGTTACTTGTATATATTGATGATGTTTTAATTTTTTCCAAAAATATTGATGATCACTTCAAGCATGTAAATATTTTCATGAAGTTGGTCAAGAAAAATGGGCTTGTGCTTAGTAAAAAGAAAATAGAAGTATTTCAGACTTCTATAAAGTTCTTAGGCCACCAGATTTCTAATGAACAAATCTCTCTGCAACAACATGCCATTGACTTTGCAGACAAATTTCCAGATGTCTTAAAAGACAAGACACAACTGCAAAGGTTCCTTGGCTGCCTAAATTATGTAAGCAGTTTTTATCAAGACTGTGCCAATGACAGGAAAATGCTGAATAAGCGGCTTGGCAAAAATCCCCCTCAATGGTCAGATGCCCATACCAGAGCAGTGCAAGAAATCAAAGCAAAGGTAAAGTCCTTGCCTATACTGTACATAGCAGATGATGAAGCATTCAAAATAGTTGAATCCGACGCCAGTGACATAGGCTGGGGAGGGATTCTAAAACAAAAAGTTGACAAAGAAGAACAAGTGGTACAGTTTGCCTCAGGAGTATGGAACCCAGCAGAACAGAATTATTCTGTTATTGAAAGAGAAGTGAAAGCTGCATGGAATTGCATCAGCAAGTTTGCAGTATATCTAATAAACAAGCCCTTTCTTCTCAGAACAGATGCGTCAGCAATGAAGAAAGTCCTATCCAAGGACATCAAGAAACCAGAAGAAGCAAAGTTTGCCAGATGGCAGGCACTCTTTGCAAATTTTGATTTTTCCATTGAGCACATCAAAGGAAAGGAAAATTGTCTTCCTGACTTTCTCAGCAGGGAATACCTTGAACAAAATATAGCACATATCATGATGATTATTACTGAGTGGGACCAGCACCAAAAACAAGAGGTCTTGAGAACCATTCCAGATAATCAAGACTGGGATACATACAGAGACAATTGGAGACCCACATGGCAATTAAGGAACACAAAAGTCCTTGATGCCAACTTACAGCCTCACACTGATCTCCAGCATTATGTACCTGAAAGAAAGGTGTACCCAAAGGGCAGAAAATGGATCCATGATATGATGTATGACAAAGCAAAAGCAGATGCTGGAACCGCAAGACGGGCCCTAGAAACGAATTTTCATGACATTGGATGTATCTGGCACCATGGAGGTCGTGACACAGGAATCTATGAAAGCTATTATTGCATCTACCGAACCAGAGACTTGTGGATCAACCAACCCCAAGTCCAACCATGTGCTCGATGGCCCATAAATGATCCCAAAGTAATGTTCCCTGACACAGTTTATGATTTTTCAGATTATAAAAAGCTGTGGTGGGACTTCATGAATGTTGATGACAGAGAAGAAACCCATTACACAAAGTTGAAATTCAGTACAATGGCAGCATCCCAGAAAAATCTACAATGTGAATGGTTTCAGAATTGGTGGACAGATTACGGAGTTAGCAGAACAGCCATGGACCCAGTATATCATGAAAGATATGAAAGAAAATATTGTCACAGATGTTTTGAGTACAACATTGGGGAATGTTTTCATCGTATATACAACACAGTCAAAGAAATGACAGTTCAAGAGTGGGATCCTTTTCACATGACAAATTATTCCCTCCAGGAATACATGAGAGAGCACTTAGAATGGTATGTCTTAACCAAAGTCCAGCATCAAATCATACTGGGTAAACCCATGATAGTCCGGAGGATTTATACAAAGGCATGTGATGATATACTTTATAAAAGAAACAGATTCCCTGATCTGACTGTATTCTAATTACGTACCAGTCACAAGGGCTTAATTGTGACCAGAGTTCCCGTGGGCTTTACTGATTAAAAGCTTCCACAGTGTAAATATTCTTATCTAGTCTTTTCCCGTGGGCTTTTTGTACAAAAGTATCCACTGTGTAGATAGCCATAATGTCCGAATCTACTTTACAGACTATATCTCATGTGTTACCCGGAAGCAATTATTCGGTCTGTTTTATGGACCCGAATATTTGTGCGGACGTCGCTCTGATAAAGACTGAAAAGCAATGATTCTTTAAGCTTTAAGTCATTTATGTCCGACCAACAGTAATGCTTGTCCCCCCTTCTCATCCTATATAAGAAGGGTAAGGTTCATTTGTTGGGCATCGGCATTTTGAGAGTTTTGCGTGTTTGAGTCGAGTGTTCTCCTGCTCTGCATCTGCGGACATCTAGTCTGATCTGCTTGCAACACGAGAAATCACTCAAAGTCCTTAGGTGGTTTGAGAAGCCTGCGTACCAGTGTGCTCGGCACTGGTAAGAACCTAAAGTGGCCGAACCATTAGAAGAGTCAAGTGTTTGGGTGTTAAGTTTGATTCTGAGACAGAGCCTATACCTCGCCAGGAGCCTCCGGTAGTAACTTGCTCAATTTTGAGCTGTGAAAAGTCCGGTAAATGCGAGATTAGTCTATCTCTGTATAGAATCCATTTCTATAAAAACTCTGTAAGAATTTTCTCCATTCTGAAATAAAATGAGTATGCCATTCTGTTATTGAGTACCTCTGTGTGTTTATAAGTCCGTTGTGGTAGTAGTTTTCTCTGTGCTTTCATCCCAAGTTCGCAGGAGGTTCACCAAAAGATCGAAGGGACACCAAGGCCATTTGAAGGCGTGGATGCCGCTGTTGAGGTCGTCAGAGTGTGAAAGATCCAAGTAGGTTCGTCACTGGTTCATCAGGAGTTGGCTACCAGAGAAATACGAAGAGACACAGAGAAAGAGCAAGCTCGTGACAGAAACTGCAAAAACACTCTTTTGCTACGAAATCATGAAAACACTCTGTTTTCTGCCTATTTGAAAATTTTTGATATCAGACATCCAAGCTCCACGTGGATTTCAGTTGATAAAGGGTTTCCATTTCATCATGATAAACTCCTATTTTTTAGCCCACCAAGTCAACAAATAACCATATCTACAAATTTGCTAGCTCATCAAGACAGTCAACAAAAAGGAAAATTAAATTGTTGTCTATCAACAATTTGAAGATTTAATGACACTTCATCAAATCTAGCATGTAGTTGGCTTCAGTTATCTACCAACAAAAAGTGGTTATGGTTTTAAAGTTAGTAGAGTCCTAGTTGAGTTCCAACTATTGTAAAACAAAAAATTCCTATGAGGACTCTGTTAGTTAGAAGAAAAGTAGGAATATGTCTATAGAATAGTGGATCGAATTTGGCCCAACTGGCAAGATATGTAAAGAGATCTTTTATCTGTAAATAAGTAGGTTTTCAACTTTGAGAAGGGTTGATGAAGAATGTGAAGAAATGACCTTTTGTAATTTTTTGATCCTTTAATAGAAAATTTGAAGCTACTCTATTTCTGTACGCGAGATTCATGTCATGGATTTTATGGGTTTTTATCACGTTGTTTCAAGTTTTACATAGTATCTTGATTACTTGGAAATCTTGTCAAACTGCTCCAATTTCCTTCATTTACTATGTATGACTGTAGATGTTCATTTGTGTCAGTTTAAAAGCTATAGATGCCTCAACTTCCATTTAACTTTGTTTTTTTCCATTTTTGTAATTTGACTCCATGCCCAATGGTAGCAGTAATCATGTTTTTATTCACCTACAAAATCACAAAAATAAATTAGAGTTAGTCATCTTACTATTTCAATTGTTTCAAAAAGATTTGATAAACATTTGAGAGATCCCTCTCAAATTGGAAGGAATAACTTCCAGTTCAAGTGGTCTAAAATAGTTACACTAGGTTAAATGTTGAAGAAACTCGATTATTTCTAGCCTAGTGATAACAGGATCAACGAAGCTTATGTGAACAATGATAAGACGTAACTGTGATCACACACTTGGAACACTTGACAACACAACATAGATCATCTAGAACACATGAACAACAAACTTCCCTCAGTGTGACAACTTTGTGATGATAAGTGTGACAACAAAGATACACTTTGCGATGACCGTGATGATGCTTGTGCGATAGTGCTAAAAACTTTGGAAATGAGTGCGACGGATGTTTACATAGTAAGAAAAAGTCATTTTCACAAATATAACCCCTTAAAACAACCAAACCAAGCTTATATTCATCGTGTGACACTTAACAAAAACAAATATGAGACTTTGATTTTCTTGGAAATGGGAGAAAAACACTTAGAGAAAACACATGAAATGAGTCCTAATGTTTGTGGCAAAAGTATGCAAGATCAAGGTAGGCTCTAAAATTTGGGCACATCCTAAAATTTTGGAGGCTATTGTAGCAGCGACAACACCTAGCAACATACTGGTAGAATTCCAACTTCTCTCTCATGGTTGATTCTTTTGTGAAGGGTCTCAATTATTCTAGGAGTATTGATTAATCTTGCATATCACTTTTGCTTCCCCACTTACCACGTGAATAAACATGGCCCCCTTTGTGCCATCTCAGTTGAAAAAAAAACATAAGATCATCCATATCGCAATGTTTCGAATCAAAAAGGGTAGTGTAGTTTTCAAGATTTAGATTTTCAAAGAATGGTTTTTCATCTTTGGTGTTTCTCCCTTGTGAGTAGGCCTGGACAATTACCTGATAGAGTCACTACAGGAACACAAACATTGCTCCGCTACCAGGGAGCCTAGACAGTACCCTGACATACTTGATTGCTTCACCTCTATGTGCAGGAAGCCTTTCTCTTCTTTTGAATTTATTTATATATTTATATTGGACTATGCATAGGCACTTATTCATATTATCGGCGGAAGAGGGATCCCAAGTTATTGAGAGCAGGAGAGTTTTTTTCCTTCAGAGAAGCATATAGAGACCTCTGATTTAGGTTTAACCATTTGGGTTTTTTCCCCTTTCCCTCCTCTACTGATTGGATAAGCATGAAAACATTGAAACATAAGGAATTGAGTGTAGGCATAAGGTTACCATAATAAACCCACGTATCATGGTTTGACATAAAAATATCCTTACAGATGGATCATATTTTTCGTCAAAACATCATTGACCGAAAGATATAACAAACACAAAGAAGTAGGAGTGAAGGTTAGCCAAATGTTGAAGTGTCATAAGACTCTTTTGAACTCAGCCATACACAAAGAAGCCATAAAACACATTCACACATGACACTTATTCACAGAAACAAAAACAAGCACAAGACCAAACAGACAAGAAACAAGAAAGAAAATTTTGTACGTAGGGCAAGGCACAACCCCAAATGACCATTGAAAATATTGTTTTAAATCTTGGCCATTAACAGGAATAGAGTCAATATTTTCATCTAGAGCTTGAAGATGATATGTGTGTTGGCCAAGATTTTTGTGGACAATGAATAGTTTGATCCATAGGGATTGAAACTAAGTGTGTTTGCCTTTTTCCTTGTGGGATTTGTCCCACTTTAAGACTAGGTCTCCCACAATGAATTCATTTTTCTCTAAATACTCCATGTTGAATCACCTATTGATACGACTTTGGTGAAGATGATTTTTTTATTTTTCTTCCTGTGTTTCTTCCTACATCTTGCAGAGAGTGTCTATCCTACTTTGAACCAATATGCACGACATGCCCTGAGATTCTTGTGAAAGTTGAAGGGAAGGAAAATAAATGTTCGGGCGTAGTATGGCTTCTTTTCCATACACCAAGAAGTAAGGAGACATATTCATAGAACGTTTAGTGTGACTCGGTTAACCCATAAGGAATTCACCAAAGCGGAGTCCCAATTCCTTTGTTCAAATAAAATGGTCTTCTTGATAATGTTAATAAGGTTCTTGTTAGTGGACTCAACAAAACCATTTCCTTGCGAATAATAATTAGCAGAATATTTCAATACAATTCCATTTTTCAATGAAAAATCATATAATCTTAATGATGAGAAGTATGTTACATTTTCAAAAACAAGTGAAGTTGGAATGCCAAACCTGAAAATGATATCCTGCTTAAGGAAATTGATGACTTCTTGATCATTCACCTATTGGAGTGGAATTTATTTTTCCCACCGCATGAAGTAATTTGTGGCAGTGAGGATATAACGGTACTGCTTTGATGAGTGCAGAAAAATCTCACCAATAACATCTAGGCCCCATTGTTGAAATGGATATTCCACAGTGATAGGCTGCAATGGGGCGGCTAACTTATTTTCTCGGGCACCACACTTCTGACAGACCGAACACTTGCAGGCGTATGCATGAGCATCTTCGAATAATGTGGGCCAATAAAAGACAACCTACATAACTTTGTGTGTTGTTGTGTCACCAACAAAGAGTCCCTTGGCTGGTCCATCATGGAGATCCCGCAAAATTCTCTCTGAATCATGTGATTCTAGGCATATGAGCAAAACTCCATTATGGTGCTTTCCGAAAAGCACCTAATGCACCAACTAGTAAGATAATGCTTTCAATATGTCTGCCCTCTTATTTCATGCATATAAGTGAGAGGGAGAAGTTCCATGCTCGAGATACTAGTGCACATCTGTGTACCAAGAGTTAGAAATAGAAGTGGGGGAGGCTCGCTCAACATTATACATTTCGATTTCTTGCTCCCAACCGGATGGATCATCTTCTTTTGCATCCACCACTTCTAATGCTATCCGATATAGACCATTGCCCTTGATAGTGTGAACATGTTTGAATTCTAAGTCATAGTATTGCAAACCAGTCATCCAGTTCAATCTTCTCTCACCCAGCTCTTGTTGGACAAACAATGATCTAACTGCTAGATGCAGAACAAATATAATGCAATGATTCTTCAAGATATAGGGTCAAAAGTAATTTAATTCCTTATAGACTACATACACATGTTTATAAATGGTGTGATAATTAAGCTCAAGTCCTTGTAGGCTGGCACTCATAAAAGATATTGTCTGGTCATTATTCTTGTCATCTTTCTCTGTAAGTACGACAACAAGAGAAGTGTTTGAAGAAAAAGTGTAGAGCAGAAAATGTTTATTGTATAAGGTTGGTGCTTCTACGACATCTTGTTTGGTATGGGAAAAAAAATCTTTCCATTTTTATCCCACTTGTATATCACATCCTACCTTACTATCTCCTGCATGCGTTTGAAAATTTGAGCATAATCAGAGATGAACTTGTGGTGAAAGTTGATTTTCCCCAGGAAAGACTGCATAAATTTTTTGTTCATTGGGAAGGGAATCTGTGTAATAGATTTGACCCTTTTTGGGTCTACCTTAATCCCACTATTTGTGATAATGTGGCCCAAGATATTACCCTTGGACACTACAAAAATACTCTTGTTGGGATAAGCGATATCCCATACTTTCAACATCACCTGAATATTTTATTCGAGTAGCATAAGTGGTCATATATTTTATCTGAAAACACTGACATCATCAAGATACACCACCACACTATATCTGAGCAGTGCATGAAATGTGATGTCCATTGCATGTCGAAAGGTCGCACAGGCATTAACTAGACCAAATGGCATTCTTTTGAATGTGAATGTGCCCCACTTCATTCAAAAAGTAGTTTTTAGTTTCTCAGGCTCTGAGAACAGAACTTGGTTGTAGCCCAAATAAACATCAAGTAAAGAAAACATCTTTGACCTTGATATTGTCTATAGTATCTGTTCCATAGACGACACAAGGTAGTGGTCTTTGTTCGAGGTGCGATTCAAGTTTTGAAAATCAACACACAAGCGAATTTCCCTAGACTTATTTCTTACTGGGACCATATTAGATAACTAGGTTGAATGTCGTGCCTTGTATATGATTTGATCATTCAACAACTTCCTTAACTCTTTTTGAATCAAGGTATCAAGCATTGGATGTACCTTGCACAACTTTTGTTGAAAAGGCTTGGCCCCTTCCTTGATTGGGATGACGTGCTAGAATATTCATTTGTTGTAGGTTTTGAGCTCATCATATGTCCACGTGAACACATCTCAGTACTACTTGAATACATAGATGAATTCTTGTCACTCTTGTGGTGTGAAACAAGTACTAATATTGACAAACTTCATATCTTTCTTTGTTCCACGACTTATCTGCTCATGTGACAGGGTTGAACTATGGATTTTTGCGTTGATTGGCCCACTAAAGTGATTTTACACATCATATAGATTTTACAATGATACCACACCTTCTTCCAGGGGGTTCTCTTTATTTTCGTGTGCTGCATCTTGCAACGCTCTTTCATGCTCGTCTTCATCGATAGCTACATCTTTGAATAGATCAACGTTCACCATAAAGTGGAGTATTTTCTAGTCATCATTAAAACATGTAAGTTAGTGATATTATCAAGGGATGGATGGTTTGTAAAGAGTTTCAATAGAAAAACCATCCCTAAGCAGTAACAACCTAGCAACAAAATTTGCTAATGAATTCATAGTTGTGTTACACATTCTAGGAATAAATATGATATTAAAATCTTGGAAATGAGAAATCAAATGCCATATATCTTTTTGATAACCTTTGAAATGAGGTGACACATAATGTATAGTATTACATACTTATCGTACGATGATTTCAGAGTCACCTATTGCTTTGAGAACCCCAACATTGAGGTTAATGGAATTTTGTAAGCCCAGGATAAGTGCTTCATATTCCACTGTGTTATTCGTGCACTCGAATTCCAAGCAGCTTGTGATCAAGTGTTTTCTCTATCGTGGGTCTATTAAAACACAACCAGCTTTAGAGTCCTCCCTTGTCTTTGAATTTTCAAAATAAAAAAATGAAAACAACATATGTACAAGAACTATGCACTACACTAGTACTAGTACTAGTACTACTATCTATTGTACAAATGTCATTTCTGCCAGTTGGACTAGGAAGGAGTTCCAACTATGTGTTTGGTGGGACTGGGGAATATTGAGAAAGATAACACCCCAGATCAGTCTCTAGGCAGAAATGACCAATTATTAGATCTACAAAAGAAACCAGTTCATTTTTCCTCTCAAAGGGTGTGACAATATGCTTCATGTAAGGTTTTGAGTTCACTTAGATTTGGTTATTTCTTCCCTTGTAAGAATGATCCAAAATGGATTCATTTTTAATTCCAGATCAAAATTCTTCAAATGTAGGTGAAAGTAGGTTCAAGTCAAAGTGCTCGTTAATACGAAACCAATGGTGCAAAGAGCATGTAAATCTGAGTCCGGATGAAGAAATTACAACCAATTAAAGATTTAGGTCAAAAAGTCAATGCTTACGCCAGTAGGACACGTGGCAACCTGGGAATGAGTCACAGGTTCTAGATGATGTTAGCAGAGAAGGAATGGCATATGTGTGATTGGTTCACACCATTGTCGTTGGATCATCCGATCACAGGAGATCGACGCATATCGCGTTGAGACATGCAAGCAGGTTATCTTTGAAAACAGGCATGATGAGGATATTCAAAAGAAGTTAAACTTCTTTGAGTTCCGGTAGGGAAGCGGTAAACGGTTTCTCGCGTGCCTCAAAGTCTGGAAATGGTTTTTTAGAAATCTACGTGATTACACTCACGACAGTTGTCAGATCAAGCAAGGTAGATCGACGGTGTAGAATCATATGGATTAGTTGACGATTGGGATGCGATAGCTGTCAAATCATATGGTATCGAGATATGCGCCAGGAAAAGGCCGGACGGTCGAGGTAAACTCCTCGCCCATCGGTACTTTGGTTTATCCTTTGTTTTTAGTGTAATCATGTTATTCCACATTTATTGTAGTTTGTAACTAAACATGGTATATTAATACCATATCACCAAAAAAATTTGACAGCGTCTAGTTTTGAACCGTGCCAGGGCGTCTGAAGGTCATGGTGGCCAAGTACGGTTGAGTGTATACTCATTTTGACTTGAAAAATCGAGCTGAACACAGTGGTGAGATACATTTTCATGTTTGAGACTCTGTTTCTGAGCTCACACTTGTAACAAAAATTTGAAGACATAATAAAGAGGTCAGCACTGGAAACGAAAGGACCAGGAGACATAGGCAGGAAGTCTGGTGAACTCCTTTATTAAATTTGGTTGTGCTGATGTGTTTGAATGTTTTTTCTAATTATTTAAGTGTTTATGTTATTCACAATATTTTCGATCTGTTGCACTAAGTAACATAGGCAACTTCACACAGTCTATAATACCTTTTTCATTAACGGATCAAGTGGTATCGAAGCTCAAGGTTTTTAAGGTTGACAAGTTTGTGTGGAGATTTGAATGCTTACTAGGTTGAGGCTCGGACTAGGAGAAGGTGAACTTGTTGAGGTGAATCTAGAGATTGGAAGGGTCTTTTCACAAAGGAGGATGGTAGATGAAACTCCACTTGGGTCAGAATCCCAATACTTGGATAGTTTCATGACAAAAAGTGCAATGGTGGAAGAGATGTATAATTTGTTTAAAAATGGAAAAGGTGAAGGCACTTCATCACCTAAACCAGACAAAGGAGAAGAGGAACCTTTTCTTTTTTTCCCTCCAGATAAAGAAGATAAAGGAAAAGGAGAAAAGCGTCCTCCACCATCTCCTCCATCATCACCATCATCATCATCATCGTCTTCTTCTCATAAAACTAGTTCTTCTAAGAAGAAGAAAAAGAAAGCCTCTTTGATCAAATTAGATGTAAAATTTGATTTGCCAATTTATGATGGAGAACTTAACGCTGAAAAGCTTGATAATTGGATAAGACAACTTGATGTATATTGTAAGGTGCAGAATGTTTATTCAGAAAGGAAGAAGATCCAGCTTGCTAGCCTTCGACTTGGAGGAACCACACTTGTATGGTGGGAAGGCAAGACACAAGCAGATCTCCAAAAACTTGTTAAAATCATTTCAACTTGGAATGAATTTGTTTCTACCATTAAAAAGAAATTTTATCCTTTGGCTTATATGAAACAAGCAATGATGAGTTGGCAAACACTACGTCAACTAAAAGGTCAAAGTATTCAAAGTTATACTCAGGAATTTCGTAAGAGAGGTTTAACATTAGGCATATTGTTGGACTCACCAAGGACATTGGTAAAATACATAGGTGGTATTCATAGTTATTTGAAGCATACTATACTTATGTTTAATCCAACTAGCTTAGATGATGTATCAGTTCAAGCAACTAATCTAGAGGCTAGAGGTAAAAATGTAACCCCAGATGTTGGGAAATCATCCAAACCCATTGAAAGCAAGCATAAAGGCAAGAAGAAACTGAGATGGAAGGAGAGGGAAACAAACACTGTGAAGAAGGATAAACCTTCATGCACTCATTGTAAGAAGGAAGGACAAGATGAGGCACACTGCTGGTCTTTGCATCTAGAATTAAAGCCTAAGAAGTTCGGGAGTAAAGAGCGAAAGAATGTTGTTGCTGTTCAAAAGGACTTGGGATCAGACTCAGGTGACGAGACAATGGTTACAACTACAGGTATAAAAGGTAAAGATTCTAAAGCATCTACAAGTACTTTGCATTCTGTTGATAATGATAATGATGAGAGGAAAAGGAATGAGCTATTTCATATTCGAGTCATTTCCAAGCATACTAAAATTGATACTTTATTTGATAGTGGGTCACAATTTAATTTGATTTCTGAAGCAATTGTAAAGAAGTTGGGTCTAGAAACAAAACCTCATAAAAATCCATATCCATTAGGTTGGGTGTGTGATAAAACTAAGTTACAAGTTATGAAACAATGTAAACTTCGTTTTGCTATTGGGTCAAAGTTTGTAGATGAGGTTGAGTTAGACATAGTCTCATTGGACATATGTGGAATTGTATTAGGAAGTCCATACTTGTACAATAGAAATGATATCTTCTATCGAAATGAAAATAAGTATCAACTCACTAAGGATGGAATTGAATATATTGTAAGGGTTCATAAACTCAAAGATAACTTCTCTCTCATAAGTTCAGGACAGATGAAAAGAATTGTAAATTCAAGTAAGAAAATTCTACTTATGATTGTAAAAGCAAAGGATATTGATAAATCCGATGCATTCCAAGGCTATAATCCTAAACAGAAAGCAGATCTAGTTAAAGTTGTTTCCAATTATGATATTCTGTTTCAAGAGCCTAAAGGGCTTCCACCCAAGCGAGAGATGGAACATGAGATTTATTTGCAGCAAGATGCTCCACTTCCTAACATTGGAATGTACAGGTTATCAACTCTAGAGAATGCAGAGATAAAGAAGTAGGTACAAGAATTGTTCGATCACCTATCATGTTAGTGTGAAAGAAAGACGATTCGTGGAGAATGTGCATTGATTATAGAGCGTTAAATAAAATCACAATAAAAAATCGTTATCCTCTTCCTCATATTTATGATTTGTTAGATCAGTTAAAAGATGCAGTTTACTTCTCTAAATTGGACTTGCGAAGTGGCTACCACTAGATTAGAGTTGTAGAACAAGATGTATGGAAGACTGCTTTCAAAATGAAGCAAGGACTCTATGAATGGATGGTTATGCCTTTTGGTTTAACTAATGCTCCATCCATATTTATGCGAGTCATGAATGATGTATTTAGACCATTTATTGATGATTTTGTAATAGTATATTTAGATGATATTCTTGTTTTTAGTAGAACATGGGATGAACATGTAAAGCATGTAAAGCAGATTTTAGATGTATTGAAAAGATAAAATATCTATGTAAAACTATTAAAATGTGAATTTAGCAGAACATCCTTGAATTCTTTGGGTTATATTGTAGGGGGTGGTGAATTGAAGATAGATCCCTCTAAGGTTGAAGTCATTGTAAATTGGCCTAAACCCAATACTGCTACAGAAGTTAGAAGTTTCTTAGGGGAAGCAAAATATTGGAGAAAGTTTATTGCTAACCTTTCTTTGATTGTAGCTCCTTTACATGCTTTGACAAGTGTGAAACAGGTGTTTCAGTGGGTAGGCAAACAACAGAAAGCCTTCGACACATTGAAAGAAAGGCTCAATATAGCGCCAGTACTAGAACTGCCAGATCTTCAACATCCATTTGAGATCGAGACAGAGCAATTGAATATGCCATGGGGGCAGTGTTGATGCAGCACAAAAAGCCTACACGCTTTCATTCTTAGACATTTACATCAGCAGTAGTTAACTATCCTACATATGATAAGGAATTGTATGCATTAGTTCAGAGTGTTAAAAAGTGGAAACATTACATAATGGGTAAAGAAACAATCATACATACAGATGATCAACCACTTCAATATTTACACTCACAAACTAAACTACAACAATCAAGACATTACAGGTGGATGGGTTTTCTACAATAATTTCATCTTGTTACCAGACATAAGAAGGGCATACACAATAAGGTAGCAGACATGTTATCAAGACCAATTATAAATGCATCCACAATACTTAAGCATAATTCAGTAATTTATGAAAGTTACATTGAACAATATGCTCAAGACACAGATTTTAAGGATGTATATGCAACTTTGAGTCATGGAAAGTAGGTAAAATAATTGTATTATTATATAAAGGACAAACTCTTATATCATTTGGGAAAGTTATGCATTCCACAAACTGAAAGGGTTAATATAGTTCAAGAAGCACATAGTTCTCTCATATCAGGTCATTTTGGTGTAAGTAAACCACGAATGAATGAGACAATTTCTAGATATATTAAGGGATGTACTATGTGTGCTACAAGCAAGCCAAGTAATAGAAAATTAGGCTTGTATACTCCACTTCCAATTCCTTCTCATCCTTGGGAAAGTGTTTCCATGGATTTTGTTGGGGGATTGCCAAAGTATAGAAAGGGTCATGATTATTTGTATGTAGTTGTGGATAGGTTCAGTAAGATGTGTATTTTGACATCATGTAATAAACAGGTCATAGCTGAACAAAATGCAAAGTTTTTCTTTCAAAATGTATGGGTTCATTTTGGGTTACCCACTTCTATTGTATCTGATCGAGATTCTCGATTTGTTGGGAAATTTTGCTCAAGTCTATGGGGGTTAATGGAAACAAGGTTAAAGAAGAGCATAAAATTTCATCCACAAACAGATGGTCAGACAGAAGTGGTCAATAGGACAACGATACAGTTGTTTCGAGGATATTGCAGCAAGCATCCCAAACTTTGGGATGAGCATTTTTGTTATGTGCAACATGCTTACAACCATGCAAAACACTCTTCTACTTAGAGATCTCCTTTTGAGACTTGTTTTGGTTTTATACCAAAGTCTCCCTTGGATTTTGTTTTTGGTAAAGACATAGAAGTGGTGGACATAGTGATGTGGACAAATCAACCAAGTTCATTGAATAAATCTAGGAAATTTACCAGGCAGTACAAGAAAAACTAGAAAAGAGCCAAGAAAGTATAAGGCATGACATGACAAGCATCGAGTTGAGCATAGTTTTCAAGTTGGTGATCAAGTCTGGCTATATATCAGCAAAGAAAGACTGCAAGGGGAAGGTAAAAATTTGAAACCAATTAGATATGGTCCTTTAAAAATACTTGATAAAATTGGTGAAAATGCTTTCCGCCTAGGTCTACCAGCCTCCATGCAAATATGCTCTATCGTAAATGTTGAAAACTTGAAATTATATGAACCTTCATTGATTGAAGATCCCGAAGAGCAAGGTCAGCTACCCTCCATTAAAGCTTTATTGCCTGAGTATCTCAAGGAGTGATCCAGGTCCGGGTGTCATGAAGGACCCTTCCAAGACCTTTTACTTTCGTGATGTGTTAAATTTCATTTTTAAAAGAAAATAAATGAATACATGTGCATGCTGTAAAGAAGAGGAACATGACAAGCATCAATACATGAAAACATAAGACGTTGATAACGGAGTTCGTCCAGGAGGGACTACGTCTTCGGGCCCCGTTGTCAAGATGGTGTAGGCCATTGCATTAAGTGTTGTCAATAGTGATGATGTACATATGATCCGAATTGGATCCATAAAGAATGATCAATAGAACCATGGTTGTACCAGGTCGGGACAAACTTCAAAGAATTTAGAATAGTGATCAAAAACACCTCTGAACCAATGGCAGTTGGCAGCCAACATGGAACGACACATGGAGACTGCGCGGGAGGCAAAATTAGCCCTTGGGAAGCCCAGATTGGGAAACAGAGGGAGTTTTTGATGCGTGATTAGTGCTAATCACACATCGCTGGGCGAAAACCCTCAAAATGGAGAAGCCCCGAGCACTTGGTCGCATGAGAGCCGGGAAAACCGTGGGAAAGAAAGGCTAAAGGCAAAGGCGGGACCTGCGCTCCAAAAACTGGTGGTATTGATCGGAGGCATCCTTGGGCGGTAAGCAGTTTCGGTGAAAATGGAGCGATTCCACTCAGTGCCCGACGCGTGGCAAGCAGAGGAGAGAGAAAACTGCCACTCATCGCGTGCTAACGATCGAGCAAGTCAACCACACGAAACGAGCGAATGGCATCGGATCTAGGGGATCCAGATCTAATGGCTGAGATCGCACCCCATGGAGAAGACAGAATTGACGGGGGATTAAGTCGCGATATGAAATAATTGAAGTCCAAATTGACCGCCAAGGTGGCAAATGACTCATTCCATAACGTAACTGAAGAAACGAACCGACGAGGCAAGCTGGCGCAGTTCACAGGAGGACAAGTGGTCGCTCCCTGTGAGTCTGATGATGACACCGAGATAGGGGACTCCAAGCGAAGCTGTAGCAGGTGAATCAACAGAGTTGGAAGAGGAATTGAATAGCCATGAGCTTGAATGGCTTTAAAGCCATGCACAGACCAGTAGGAGTCAAGACCGAAAAATGGGACACACCCACACCCACACACATGGAAGAACAGAGAAAGCAGATAGAGAAATCAAAAAAGCAGAAAGAAGACAGAGGGCTAAGCTGACCAGAGGCAGCATCGAGCACCAAAGGGCTTGAGAAATTCGAGCCATCCCTAAAGGGGATCTGTCAGGATCGAGCACCACATTGGGCTCCTTCCATTATAGACCCGAGAGGTCAGAAAGTTGGTAAGGCCGAGAGTCTGTGTACTCCAGTGGCTTGGGGAATCCAAGAACCACCCTGCCAAGCTATCCTGTGACAGGAGACTCATATTGAGCTCCTTCTTTGTAAATCACTGCTTTAAGAAACAATAAAATAAGGCCACCATTGAAAGTTGGACCGGAGATGTAGCCCTGGAGGATAGGGTGAACTCCTTATTATTTTCTTGTGTTCTTATATTTGCTTACTGTATTTCTCTGTTGTCTTCCATTTCAAGTGTCTATGTATTTGCAATCTGATCGATCCGTTGCTTAAATAACCTAGACACACACTAGCACATGAGTCTGTAATACCTCCATTCAATAATTCTTAACTGAGATCACTCATAGGGTGGTTATCAGATCAATGAGTGATCCAGGTCTGAGTGTGACGAAGGACCCTTCCAAGACCTTTTACTTTTGTGATGTGTTAAATTGCATTTTTAAAAGAAAATAAATGAATACATGTGCATGCTGTAAAGAAGAGGAACATGACAAGCATCAGTACATGAAAACATAAGACATTGATAATAGAGTTCGTCCAGGAGGAACTACGTCTTTGGGCCCCGGTGTCAAGATGGTGTAGGCCACTGCATTAAGTGTTGTCAATAGTGATGATGTACATAAGAGGTGATGTCGCTATCATACAAGGAAAATTCCCTCACATAGGAGTGGCTCCAAGAGATGTTCCATTACAGGAACTCTTAGTCAAAAGACTCTATCAGTATGACACAAACTCATGCATGATGAGCATCCCGCCAACATGGCATGAAAGGGATCTCAATGCAAACATACATGACAACAACATGAATATCCCATCAACATACAACAAAGGGATCTCAAAACACATGACGAATCATGACAACAAGTACATCACATAGACAATTCCGCGTCACATCAAGCAGGAATCATGAAAACAAGTAATAAAAGGGATCCCTCGTCAACATCAAACAAAGATCTGTACATCACAACGCATAGGAAAAGAAGTATATGAACACACTGCATATACCTCATAACCAAGGGCCATCTGAAGAAATGGATTTCAAACTACTAAAGCTCACAGCATCGAATCACATGAAAATGGTTTCTCGCACATGAATGCTGACACTTGCATTCCACTTAGAAAAGTGGCTGAAAAATAGAATGAGAAAATGAAAAATCTAAACTCACCATCAGATTTGAGACGTTGAATAGTGCAAAATCGTTTGTCCAATTTTTGAATTCTAAGAAATTGAGAATCTGGGGGCTCAAGGAATCTTTTAGATTCCCCCTAGATTCCTCAAAGATTCTGTTCCATGGGTGGACTAGAAATCTACAACTCACAAGGCGAATCTGATCTTGCCATTGCGATCCCTGCAGAAAACCGTGAAAAACGACTATAAACTTGACTATATTCCGATATGGAGAAAAATTACCTCGGAAAAATTTCAAGGATCATGGTTCCACTCCCTATTTCTACAATAGTCATGGTTCCACCTTGCATTAAAATTAATTAAAAAAAATCATGCTTCGATTTCTATGCCACCCTTCTGCCTCTCCATCTATACGCTCCCTTCCTTTTCTTTCAAATCCGACCTCCTCAGAAATGAGGAATATTTCCCTTTTAAATATCCTTCTTGGACGGAGATATCAACGAAGAGGTCATTGGTGTGGTAGTAAAAATGCACAATCGGTTGAGGAGGGGTCAGGGGTCAAATCCCTCCCCTCTTATATTTTAACATACATTCCAGATTGGGTGGGCGGCCCCTTGAAATGTGGCAATCGTAATCAAGTTTACTGTCAGAACCTTTTTACATGGCACGTTATTTGATTTTTGGTGAAGGAATAAAGTTTGTTTGTTGAATGTTACATGGTGGTTGTGTGTTATATGAGGCTGCTGTGTGGGCAGGGTCGGCCCTCCTGCCGGCCGTGGGTTCAACTCCTACCGACCTCCCTTAATATGTAATGTTGAGTGTGGTGGGGCGTGGGTCGGGTCCACCGGAGGTGGCCCGCCCACTGCCCATACGTATTACATGGGTTTTTAATGGGAGTTGGTTGGAGGGCTCAGTGGGGTGATGGCTTCCGAGCCATATTTAATTTAATTTTGTTATGTGATATGAGGGTGGCAGGGGTGGTGGCCCGCCACCACATACATATATATTTTTATTTTTATTTAAAAAAATAGGCCTTTTTAAAATTATTCGTATTTTAGGCCGAAGGAGACAAATTAACCGGGCCACAATTTCGCCCAGAATCTGGCCGGGTTCTATCCCAATTGTGGCCTCCTTAAGCCTTCCCAGTCAGCAAAAATTCAACTAAACTTTGACTTCTTCTAACTTTGGCATATGGACTCGGTTTGAAGAACCATTCACATCACCCCGATGAGCATGACGAGATCTTCACTCTGGTCCTAGTTCGAAATCATTCTGATCACTTTGATTTTCGAGCTTCCATCAGCCTCTTTTTCCTCTGTGTGTCTCTAGAGCCACCTGGATCAATCCTCCCCACTGAGGAGCTTTTGGTCCTCCAAAAGCATGAAAAATAATCTACATCTTCTATGTACCTTGTCTGCATCACAAGCGTCCTGAAAGGTCTCGCTTCCATCACCTTCACCTTTGTTCTTCGGAGCCTTAAGCGACGAGCTGACACCTGCTACTTCTGTAACCTGTAGTACATTGTTTTGCAAATTACATGCTTGACTTTCATGATCAGCTGATGACCCACACATCCCATACTTGCCACGAGTTTATAACACATACTCGGTGGTCTAGTTTACATCAAGATGGACACAATACCCCAACTACAAAAACAAGGCCAACATATCATTGTCGCTTCAAAAAGTGATGGTAAACACATAATCACTGCAACACATGATTTACAACAATAAAGCCAAACACTATTTGCTTTGACAAGTGATGGAAACACAACATCACTTTCAGAGTGTAAAATGCAACTCAAAATAAGACTAGACATCATTGTTGCTGAATAAGTGATGGAAAACACATCATCACTTTTACATTTTAAAATGCAACAAATGATTTACAAAAGCATGACCATGAAATGCTAACATATCTAGAAACCATTTTTCACTTATCAAGGTGAATGGGTCACCTCCTTGTGGCGATTTTTCTTGTCGAACAATCGTTTCACCTGGTTCATGCACCGACACTTTATCTTTAAGGCGCTGCTCTGGATGGAGCCTCCAACAAGTGGCTCTTTGATGGCCACTTCTATTGCAATGACTACAATAGGTTTTCTTCCTCCAGATTTGCTTAACATGTTTCTTTACGTGTTGTTGAGAGGGTCTTTCACGCCTCATCCTTTTGAGTGCTTCCATTCTTTTCCAAAACTTATAAAATGTATGGTTATGTAATCCATAAAAGGTGCATGTTTTTCGATGCCATGTTCTTCGTTCATCATTAACAACATGATCATAATCGAAATGAACATTTGCATGTCAAAAGTGGTTATACCTTTCGTTGCCGTTTGTGGTGTAAGTATGGTAATGAGAGCTTGCCTTAGCTCTCCCTGCAATGGGCATTGCCGTGGGATGATGGGGATGTGTTTGCATCATTCTCTTTTCTAGACAATTTCGACAATGTCTCGGAACAATCTAACACCTTCAAGCATTCTCCTTTGGTGTATCTCGAGCCTGAAAATTGAGGACTCTACACAACTTGCAATAGTTGAGTTATGCCTTGGTTATTAACACAAAGTTTTTCTTCCTCCTCATGCCTTGTCCTTGTAAGGAGCCTCATGTTTGTCCCTGTAATTGGGATCTCCAAATCTCCAGTAGAAATCATACTATGTGACGACGAAACTAAAAGGAAATTAACATCTTTTACCTCCTTTGTTGATTTGGAAAGAATTGATGATGGCTTCTCATCATCTGTTGTTGGTGGTTCGCTAGCTATCTCGGTGCATTCCTCAACTTCCTTTATGACATACCCAAGTCCTACTTGACGGGGTAATTCTTCTACTTTGATGGGGTTGACAATGCCTTGGCCATTAATGCCCAAGCCTTTTCCTTCATACCCCATTTTCTTCAACAGTTTGGAGCCAATTCCTATGGTATGATTTTCAAAAATATCGAAATCATCATCAAGGCACATACATGAATTCAGAGAATTACATTTTACCTCACATGGGTCACGCTGTAGTTTTTCCAAGGTCTCGTCCTTAGCTTGCAGCTGTCATAGCAAACTTTGTTTCTCCTCTTTCTCTTCTTGTAGACGCATCTTCAATTCAACGTTCTCTATTTGAAGACTTTGGTTGTTGTGCTTCAATTCTTCCAGGGCCTCTTTCGTGGCTTGCAACTGAAGCTACAATCGCTCCTTTTCCTCTATCTCTTTTTGTAGAGTTTTATACATTATTTCCACTCTTTTGGAAATTTTTAGCATGGTATCGTACATTGCTTTTTTAGCCTCTATTGCTGCATGTTCCATTGTTCACGTTGGAATTCACATCAACACAAAGACTGCTCTGATACCACTTGATCCAGGTCCAGGTGTGACGAAGGACCCTTCCAAGACCTTTTACTTTTGTGATGTGTTAAATTGAATTTTTAAAAGAAAATAACGAATACATGTGCATGCTGTAAAGAAGAGGAACATGACAAGCATCAGTACATGAAAACATAAGACGTTGATAACGGAGTTTTTCCAGGAGGGATTACGTCTTCGCGCCCTGGTGTCAAGATGGTGTAGGCCACTGCATTAAGTGCTATCAATAGTGATGATGTACATAAGAGGTAATGTCGCTATCATATAAGGAAAATTCCCTCACGCAGGAGTGGCTCCAAGAGATGTTCCACTATAGGAACTCTTCGTCAAAAGACTCCTATCAGTATGACACAAACTCATGCATGATGAGCATCTCACCAACATGGCATAAAATGGATCTCAATGCAAACATGCATGACGACAACATGAGTATCCCATCAACATACAACAAAGGGATCTCAAAGTAGATGACGAATCATGACAACAAGTACATCACATAGAAGATTCCGCGTCACATCAATCAAGAATCATGAAAAAAAGTAATAAACAAGATCCCTCATCAACATAAAACAGGGATCTATACAACACAATGCATAGCGAAAGAAGTACATGAACACACTACATATACCTCACAACCAAGGACCATCTGAAGAAACGGACATCAAACTGCTAAAGCTCACGGCATCAAATCACATGAAAATGGCTACTCATACATGAGTGCTGACACCTGCATTCCACTTAGAAAAGTGGCTGAAAATAGAATGAGAAAATGAAAAATCTAAACGCACCATCCGATTTGAGACATCGAATAGTGCAAAATCGACTATCCAATTTTTGAATTATGAGAAATTGAGAATCTGGGGGCTCAAGGAATATTTTAGATTCCCCTTAGATTCCTCAAAGATTCTGCTCCATGGGTGGACTGGAAATCTGCAACTCACAAGGTGAATCTAACCTTGCCATTGCGATCCCTATGGAAAACCATGAAAAATGACTATAAACTTGACTATATTCCAACATGGAGAAAAATTATCTCCTCGGAAAAATTTCAAGGATCATGGTTCCACTCTCTGTTTCTACAGTAGTCATGGTTCCACCCTGCATTAAAATTAATTAAAAAAATCACGCTTTGATTTTTGTGCCACCTTTCAGCCTCTCCATCCATACGCTTCCTCTGTTTTCTTTCACGTCCGACGTCTTCACAAGTGAGGAAGAATTCCCTTTTAAATATCCTTCTCGGGTGGAGATATCAATGAAGAGGTTGTTGGTGTGGTGGAAAAAATACACAATCGGTTGAGGAGGGGTTAGGGGGTCAAATCCTGCCCCTCCTATATTTTAACATACATTCCAAATTGGTTGGGCAGCCCCTTGAAATGTGGCAACCGTAATCAAGTTTGGTGTTAGAACCTCTTTACATGGTGCATTATTTGATTTTTGGTGGCAGGATTAAGTATGGTTGTTGAACGTTACATGGTGGTTGTTTGTTATATGAGGCCGCCGCGTGGGTAGGGCCAACCCTCCCACCGGCCTCCCTTAATATGTAACGTTGAGTGTGGTGGGACGTGGTTCGGGTCCATCGGAGGTGGCCCGCCCACTGCCCATACGTATTACATGGGTTTTTAATGGGAGTTGGTTGGAGGGCTCAGCGGGGTGATGGCCGCTGAGCCATATTTAACCTAATTTTGTTATGTGATATGAGGGGTGGCGGGGGTGGTGGCCCACCACCACATATATATTTTTTAATTTTTATTTAAAAAAATAGGCCTTTTTAAAGTTATTCGGATTTTAGGCTGAAGGAGAAAAATTAACCGGGCCACAAATTCACTCAGAATTTGGCCCAGGTTGGCTGGAACCGGTGGCCGAGTTCTGTCCAAATTGTGGTCTCCTTAAGCCTGCCCAGTGAGCAAAAAGTCAACCAAACTTTGACTGCTTCTAACTTTCGCATACAGACTCGGTTTGATGAATCGTTCACATCACTGCGATCAGGACGACGAGATCTTCACTTTGGCCCTAGTTCGAAATCATTTTGATCACTTTGATTTTTGAGCTTCCATCAACCCTCTTTGTCCTATGTGTGTCTCTGGAGCCACCTAGATCAATGAGTTACAGGAGGACACAGTTCTAGATAGGAGGATAAGAACTTCGCGATGGGGAAATGTTGAGTATCTTTGAGTGGGACTCAAAGGTACAAATCCAAGTAAAGCATGATGGATAGAGATTGGAAAAGTGAAGGAACTTTATCCTCACTTACTCGATTGCTAAAACCAACTTTTGGTGGACCAAAAGCTTCCAGTATGGAGGAGTGATCCAAAATGGATTCATTTTTACCTCCATATAAAATGTCTTCAAATGCAAGTGAAAGTAGGCTCAAGTCAAAGTGCTCGTTAATATGAAATCAATGGTGCAAATAGCGTGTAAATCCGAGTCCAGATGAAGAAATTAGAACCAATTAAAGATTTAGGTCAAAAATTCAATGTCTACATCAACAGGTGATATAAAAATGGAATGTACTTGATTAAGGGTGCAAGTTATCCATTTTCATTTATGTAAATGAGTGCACAAATACTCCAAGTTTAAATCTGCAAATATGTGAACTTCTTATTTCTAATACAGAGATAGACTGTAGGGGCATTTATTGGATATGTCACCTCTAAAGAGAGGATGAGATCCAGAAGCTACTTGGCCCTCTACAGACTCTGCCTAAAGAAATAAGAAGTAAACACTCAGATTCAATTAAAAATAGACCTTGCTTGAACTTGACGTTATGCAGAATTTTAGCTTGAAAGAGGTGTATGTCTTTTCTTCTGTTTATGTGTTTTAACTTGATTTGTTTCAGCTGATATTAAACATATATATCAGACATATAAGGCAACAAATAAACATCACACATAACAACAAATTTAATAAGGAGTTCACCCCAATCTCGTGGGCTACGTCTCTTGTGAGCTCTAGTCAACTAGACTTGTTTCTTTGGGGTTATGGCTTGAATTATTTTACAAGTTCCACACTCAACTCCAAAAGGTTACTGATTGAACCTATGGGTTTAGAGAAACAATATACATCCCTGTCATGGCTGTCCTCTTTGTGCAGGCAGATCTAGGCTCCCTTGGACTTGATTCCTTTAGTAGGTGCACTAAGCTTCCCTGAGCTTCTTAATGGAAAAAACTACTTCAGAATGCTTCAAATGTCTTTGAAACCTCTGCTAATGTCTCCAGCACATAGCTGACATAAACAAATGATTATTCATTTGCTCAAAATGAGCACTGCATCCCCGATCTAGGCCTTCTCCCATGGTTGGCCCTAGGTTGCTTGAAACTTCTCTTCGGCATCTCAGCCTTTAGAAGTATCTAAATGCTTTTGAAAATACCTTCATTGGATTTAGAAGGTTCCTTACAGCAGAAATAGGCTTTTTTTTCACCTCAAACAGATGAACCTAGCCCAGCACAGCTCAATCACTGTAATGGCCCTAGTGGCTCCTAGAGCTTCCACGAAGCAAAATGACCTGCAAATAATCTCTGTTGGCTGTGAAACTTGTGCTAGTGGCTTCAGAAGGTCGAAGAGACCCAGAATAAAAAAAAAAATCGTCCAAAAAGGCCTTTCCTAGCCAAAGTTATGGCTCATTAAAGAACTGTTAGTTGCCCCTGAAAAAACTCAAGTTTAACTTTAGTTGGGGCCAGTTAGGCCCACCAAATATGGCGTGACCGCCCAAATTTGGTGCTCCGCCAACTCCGCCTCTAAACTGACCTTAACTGCTAGCTAACCGTTAGTTACAAACTGCATGTGACCGGATTTATGTGGAGGTGGTTAGGCGCCTCGGAGTTTGCGCCAAGCCCTATGGTTAATGAAACTGCGTGTTAACTCACCATTTAACCCGCATGTGAACTCGTTCAACATTAAACGTGACCCTTATGTTTACCGGCGGTTTAGGGGGTAGAGCCCACGGTTCAATGGCAGAGGTCACATGTATGGGGGGCTGGCCCCCTTCGAGCCTCGCGCTACACAACCATAAACTTTAAATATCTTTCGTTGGCAAACCAAACAAGATACGTTGCGTTGGTTGGATGGTAAGACGTAGGATTATTTTCCCTGATGTCGTGGGATCGAACCTCACCGCCACCAACATTTTAAACATCGTCCATACCACAAGCTGATGTCATCTCGGCCACGTGGTGGCCTCCGGGTCTGCCACATGGTATCCTCCTATTTGCTGTCCAAAAGGAATATTCCAAAGAATATTTTGCAAAATATTCTCTCTTTTTCTTTTTTTTTGGAAAAAATTTCAAAAATTAAGGGTTATTGGGGGATTTTGTTTTTGGCATAACTTTTGCATATGGAGACGATTTTTTGAACCATTCACGGTGCCGGAATCAGGAGGATGAGATCTATCCGGTCATTCAGGTTCCATCTCAATCTGAGCACTTTCGTTTTTGAGCATTTTTCGACACTTGGTCTTGAGCTCCTGATCAACAGGACACGTGGCAACCCGTGAATGAGTCACAGGTTCTGGATGATGTCAAAAGAGAAGGAATGTCGTATGTGTGATTGGCTCACACCACAGTCGTTGGATCCAATCAAAGGAGATCGACGCATATCACGTCGAGACATGCAAGCAGGTTATCTTTGAAAATGGACGCGATGAGAATATTCAAAAGAAGTTAAACTTCTTTGAGTTCTGGCAGGGAAGCAGTAAACGGTTTCTCATGCGCCTTAAAGGCTGGTTTTTTAGAAATCTATGCAATTCCACTCAATGGTCAACACGTAACACACCAAAATAGCCTTTCTCGTGTGCCTTCGGAGAATTAACCGATGTGCTAGTTGGAGTGCGAGATTGTGCGACAGTCGTTGGATCAAGCAGGACAGATCGACGGTGAAGAATCGTCTGGACTAGTTGATGAGCAGGATGTGATAGCCGTCGGATTGTATGGTATTGGGATCTACGTCGGTAAAAGGCTGGACGATTGGGGTCAACTCCACGCTTGCTAGTCCTTTGGTTTATCCTCTATTTTTAGTGTAATCATGTTATTTTGTGTTTATTGTAGTTTGTAACTAAACATGGTATATTAATACCATATCATCAAAAAAAATTTGACAGTGTAGTTTTGAACTATGCCAGGGGGTCTGGAGGTCATGGTGACCAAGTATGGCTGAGTGTATACTCGTTTTGACTCGAAAACTTGAGCTGAACACAGTGGTGAGATCCATTTTTGTGTTTGACACTCTATTTTTGATCTCACACTTGTAACAACAATTTGAAGACATAATATAGAGGTCAGCACTGGAAGCGAAAGGACCAGGAGACGTAGTCAGGAAGTCTAGAGAACTCCTTTATTAAACTTGAGTGTGTTGATGTGTTTGAATGTGTTTTCTAATTGTTTAGGTGTTTATGTTATTTGCAATCTTTTCGATCCGTTGCACTAAGTAACATAGGCAACTTCACACATATTCTATAATACCTTTTTCATTAACGGATCAACGAAAGCCATAAATGTGACCAGTCAGTAGCAAAGTATCCCTAGAATTTTTTGGACCAGTCTTTACTTAGCAATGCAATGCATGCTTCTGGAATGTCCACAATTACTATATTTATACACTGGTGAACTTGTTGATCAGATGATAGGCGAATGAGCACATTTCTGAGTTCACCCATTGCGTGGAAAAGAGTCTTGTCCAAATGAATGATCTATGCATCTATTTTATCCTATCTTGCATTGATTTTCCTAGCTACAAATAGAGGCATTACATTTACAGATGCACTAGAATCAACCAAGCAATTGTGTACATTGTAATTAAAAAATTTCGAACATTAACAAAAATGGAGGACGGAGTGTGTTAGCTTCTAATGTTATTTTTTTAAGTACTGATTCCAGGGGACCATAAGACTTAGCATATCCTTTCTGTGAAGAAGCGTTGTTACCGGAGGCAGGTTGTTCAAGAGTGCGAACGAGAAGTTTCCGCTGGCTTCTGATCCTTGTATGTTCGAAGAGTGAAATGTTAGCACACATTTTCTTCATGTCTTTGACTATATTATAATCAAGGGAAGCGGGCATCATCGAAGTGTCTGGAGGAATAACTTGATCTAATAATTCCAGAGTGATGGACTTGCTTTTACCATTGGCGGAAGTACCCTTCATTGTAGTAGTGTTTCTAGACTTTCTCCAAGTGTTCTGCACTGATTTGAAAGGTGGTGTGATATTCCTTAACAAACGTTCTTTCAGTTTTAGCCTTGTCAACTCTGGTTCAGAAACTAGAGCTTGGATTCCCAAGTTATATCAACCATTTTTCTTTTGACTAGGGTCCTCACTCAGTGGCTGCTTTTCAATAATTTTCTTTTTAGCCGTGAATACACAATTAAGCGTATTTACTACATTCCCAACACTCGTAGTTTCTTTGGTTGCAAAAATTTCTTCCTTTTCTTCCACAAGCTCAGTCTACTCATTTGAAAGAATTGTGTCAATGGAGTGCGCAACTAGAGTGTTCATGTTGTGATTCCATTGTGGGCATGCCTTTTCTAAGTGATATTCTTGATTAAACGAACAATATTGATACATGCCCATGCTCTCAACATTCAACATGAAGTTTGAGCTTTGTGAAAACTTGGATAGCTTATTGTTGCTATTTCGAGAATCGACAATCCTTCTTAGAAATTTTAATTTAGGAGTCTTGCTTCTTACGGTGGTTTCGCTTGACCTCTATTTTAACTCTTCCAACTCATTGGACATAGACTTGATGGTCCGGGTCAAGCTCTCAAGATCGGTAGTTTCCTTTTCTTTGGCCTTACTTGAGGAGGGATGAGACATTTTTCCCATGTTTTTGGAGTCCCTTGATGGTTCATCGTCAATGATGAATCCATTCGCACACAATTCCTTTTCAACCGCAATGGCTTCATAATTTTCTGCAAGGGTTGCTTTCAAAGTTCTCTTCACGAACTTCGCAATGCTTGTGGGTAGGGCATAAGTATAATAATCAATAGTGATGGTGTCGTGATGTTTTGTATCTATAGGAAATATGTTCAATATATGATTGAACCTATGATTAAAATCTTTAACTTTCTCTTTCTTCTCCATCTTTAGAGTACTCAACTATTTCATTAACATGGCAGGGGTTTTTCCATCGACAAATTTTTTAAGGAACAACTTCTTAGACTCTTTCCAATTTTGGATTGAGTTCAGAGGGAGAATGTGGTACCATTCAGTGGCTATGCCATATAAGGTACAAGGGAATAGTCTACATGCTACATCATCGTAATGTACCTTAAGCATTTGCAAATGCAAGTAGAATTTGTCCAAATGGTCCTCCACTTTCACTCCTTTGTCAGTGTCATACTTTGTAACAAATTTTTTGAGTGCCTCGCATCTTGTGTAAAACACTCGGTAGAGAAAGTGGGACCTAATTCATCTAATCTAGACCTTGGTATGCCATATTTTCATCTTTGTGCTCCTCCTCTTCTTCAGAGTTTGATGGATCTTCCTCTTCTTCTCCGGAATTTGATGGAACTTCTTCTTCTTTTGCTTCACCACCTAGCCCATGGAAAGTATCAAATGAGAGTAAAACGTTGTCTTCATCACCTATGTTAAAATATGGAGGATTCTCCAGTTTCTATACGATTTCTATAGTCTCTGTTAACTCTTCAAGGGTGGTGAGAATTAGATCTTTGACTGTCGAAAACACTATCCCAGTAGGAGTGGTTGCATTCTTCTTTGGAAAATAAGGCATATTTTGTACTCTAGGGATCAATCCAATCACATTTGTAAAATTATGGGTTATAGGACCGTTGGCCTAGATGTGCTTGTAAGAGATCTCACAGGTTTGTTCAAGACCGGGCTGAGAAGATCATCTAACTTCAGGAATATGAGCAAGGGAGGTGCTGGGAATATTTCTTCCTTGACCGAAACAAGTATGATGATGGTGGTGAGGTTATCAACCATAAAAATCTTGCTACCCTCCTTCTAGTGCCATAAATGTTTAAAGTGTTGGACCTGCCAACATTTAAGGGGTCTCCCTGATATGTGGTCGCAATTAGACGTCACACTGTTTGGGATAGGAGCGCCATCTAGAAGATGACCCAATTACCATTTTCTTAAATATTTTCCTTGGCTCTAAATATCAACAAGAGAGAGGAATGCATGTGTGCCTTCGAAAAGTAATTAAGTGTGCCTGGTGAGTGTTCGATTGTAGGTGTGTCAAGGTTCTTGTAATGTGGAGGGAAAATAAAGTGAGCCTCTAAGAGAGAGGTAATATTACCACTCTAGTAGAAACACACACAATGAGAGATATCCATCTAACATCCAGCATAATAGTCCACAAAGATGCGACGGGCATTGTAACCATTACAACACATTTTCAATATGATAAGCACTAAAATAACTAAAATAGTTAAACTACCTTAGTACAAGTGAAAACAAGCATGAATCATAAAAATTCACAAAACAATCTTACAAACATTCATAATCCATGCATGAAGAACATGTTGGACATCAAGCTTCATATAGTAAGTAAAATCCCCCAAGACACATGTAAACAATGAACACCACTAGCTCCAATAGTGGAGCGTTGGAGCCACTACTTGCTCCCCAAAAGAACTAGCTTGTATATTTGATGCCTTGTAGGAGGATCCAAGGTGAAAATTCCTTTGCTCATATAATGAGGGTGTATATATAACCAATGGGGTGATGCTTCACCTCCCTTGTGACTTTATGACTAACCTCATGATTGTTTGACTTTCTATGACTTTTCGAATTTACATGACTCTTCATATTATGTACATGTCCTTTGGACTTCCACTTTACAATAAAATATGAATACGAGTTTACATAATCCACAAAAGTGATGTGGGACATGCTGACACATGACTTGACACTGATGACATGGAGTGCATGTTGACATGGCAATGCCAAGTCATTCTTTCTGCTTCTTACTATGTGTCTTCTTGAGAATTCTCTTTAGTCCACCTCCATATGGCTTAGAGACAAGGAGTCTTTAGTGTTATCATACCTTGAGTAGTAGTTTCAAACTGATGTCCCTTTGCTTTCTTTTGATCGATCCGCTTTCATATTCAACCACAAAGGTGTCTTCTTGCATGTTCCCCTACTCCATATCCTTCTTCACCATATTTTCATGGTATGATAGAGTACCTATATCTGCAATTCACTCATGAAAAGACGACATTAGTTTGATCAAACCCCAGTCTAACATGTTGCATGGTAATCCACTAACTAAGCCAGAACTGGGTGACAGGTTTAGGGAGAGGCTCAATGATTGCATGATTGCATAACTCAAGTAGTCAAGGGTCAAGATTGAGCCTTGAGACTACACAATGTGCATTTCAGGATGGATTAAGCAAGAAGATTGCACAGTTTGGGAGCTTAAGGAGATAGGATGAGGGCTTGAGCATCGATTCTACAATTTTTCATAGTTCCAAAAGGAATAGGAGGCTAGATGATTGCACAATTATGTAGTTCAAGGGCTCAGAGTTGGGGCTTGAGCCTTCTATTTGCACAGTTTGCAATACTAACTATGCAAGAGGGAGAAATTGTGTAGTTTTTTGGGTCAGAGGATGAGCTTGAGCACTGTGATTACACAGTGCATAGTCCTGGGAGGTAGGAAATACACATTTCATAGTGCCAAGAGGCAGGGTTGCGTCTTGAGGGATGAGAGTGCACAAAGTGAAATTCAGGAGGGTCAGAAGAGGCTAAGTTGGTTGTGTTAGCACTCCTTAGTTTCCCAAGGCCGAGAAAGGAAGTGAAGGAGGTAACCTCAGACTAAATTTGGACTTGGTAGCTAGCCTTGCCAAACCAGAGAGGGCTCTCCCTAAATCAACCTCACATCCAATGAAAGTGACTAGAGAATACTAGGTTTTAGGCTAGTTATTCAACTCATTAGGGTTTTGAAATGGGGTTTGCTGGATCAAGGTCATAGATTTAGGAACTAGGTCAGGGTTTCGAATGATCAATTGCAGGGATAAAAATGAGGCAAGGTAGGTATGTTTAGTGACATATTTGGGTTTTAATTGTGGTATAGGGTTGAAAAATGAAGGATCAAAATGAACATATGACTATGAATTCATTCATAAGAAGAAATGGAATACAAACATGAATATCTCATCAAAGCAAAGCATAAAACTTATGAATTCTGCTTAAAAACTAATGAGATGATCACATGAAAGAATCCATATGGTTGCAAGGAGAAATAAAATTTAAAATTGATGATAAAACTAAGAAGAAACACTGTCAATAAGCATACCACAGGAATTCCAAGATTATAGCTGCAAATGTCTTTCATATCACTGTAAAATGGTGTACACTAGCTCCACACTATGATTACCAAGTATCCAACCCCTCTTTTGACTTCATTTAGTCTACATATAGATGAAAACAACCATTCCCCTCTCAGGGGTCAAATCCTACCTTCTAGGAAATGATTACAAGATTATCTCCAACCATGCAAAAACCTAGGGAGATTAGAAACCAATTCCCTTTTTACACTAACTGACTTAGTTTGACTTTGAAAGCATTGATTACAAGGAAATTAACTCTAACCACCACTAGAATATTTAATTAAATCATGTAAAATAATTGAAAGACTAATTACCTCAACCAAAGCTAACTCTTGACCATCAAAACTCAAAAACATGCTTCTTCTAGAGAAGCGCAGTGAAAATTGCAGAAGCATAGCATGTGATAGAAAAAGTGCAGCGTTTGACAACAAAAGCACAACGAACTATAGGAAGATGTTTTGAGGACTTTGGTGGATCTCTGATCTTAGATGAAGGTTGGTATAGGTAGCTTAGGATTTATTCTATACCTCTGAAGCTTAAAATCACCAAAAACACATCTCTAAGACACCTCAAAACTCATTCTACCACAACTACTCCAGAAACACAGTGTGTGCCTCAAAAGAGTGGTAGAAGGGTGAAAATTTGATGGTTTTTGACCTTTTTTTGGAAATTCATGAGTTGAAAAGAGACACAAAGTGGATCTATGAAATTTAATAGTCAAGAAACACCTACACATTCTTACAATTCTTCATTTGGAGCCTCTAAGAAAAAGCGCATCGTGCTCATGCTACGTTTCTGTAGGGTCAAATTTCTGCATTTTTTATTATAGAAATAGGGATCAAAGAAGGAGTGATATCTCTTCAACCATAACACGTTTTACAAAACTGGGAGAGGTCTTTGTAGATAAGGTTGATATGAAGGAAAAAAAATCTCAGTTTTGTGAAATTCATTCCCATATGTTTAGAATCCAAGTTTGAAGTTGGTCATTAAAAACCCAACGAATCTTGTAGAAATGCGGAAAAAGCGCAACAGAAGTTTGGAGAGTGTTTTGTAGGCCTTCCTGGATGATTTTTTGGCTGCAAAATGTATGGTTGGAAATATGATGATGTCTACTACACCATGGAGTCATCAATCACTACAAATACCTACTCCAAACACTTTGAAAATTGCCTTGAAGTCAAACTGTCCCAAAATCACAGCGACTGGCCTGAAATAGTGGCAGCAAGGTGTAATCTAGATTAAGGATAGTAGTTGTTGAAGCTATTACCTCTGATGACATTGGAAATTTAACCCCTGCTATGGTGGTATTTTTCCTCTTGAAATTGGTGGCAAATAGACTAGTCAACTCACAATGGTAGCCCACCTCTTGTACTTTCTCACAAAACCCTAAGTGACCTACTTGTTCAAATGACCTCTTGATGCACTGTGAAGCATTGATATCTTGCATATGAGTTTGCTAATATCTTGAGATTTGTCCCCCCTTGCTTTATTTCTTCTTTTCATTGGCCATGTTGTTGGTTTTTCTTGACTGAAAACCCTAGTTTGATAGGGGAAAGGGTAGGGGTTTAGGGTTGCAAAACAGGGAAAACAGAGCAGCTAGTTTAGCGAGGGAAATGGAGGGGATAGGACTTAGTGAAAATTTAGGGGGTAGGGGTAGATGTTAGGGACATAGGGGTAGTGAAACTTCTTAGAATGGGAAAGGGAAGGAAGGGAAAAAGTGGAAAACATAGGGAAAACCCATAAACGTAGCATAAACACAGCGTGGGCTTGGGTTTTTGGGGAAAAGTGGTGAGATAGGAGAATAGGTATGGGAAATGGTTGGGGATGGTGTCTAAATTGTATAAAATGGTGTTTAGGAAAAAAAAATAGGGATTTTCTTCTTAAAATAAAGAAAAAACAATGAAATATTAAAAACGCAACATAAACCCTTAAGAGAGGTATTTCATCATTTTTTGAAGGAAAGCGCTGCATGAGAGGGTTGATGAATGCTTCACTTACTTATTTAGGAGTGTTGAAAAATTATTGAATGAGAAATAGCTGGTTTCTTTCTTTCTTTGACCTTCAAACTCAAAAATGCAGTGAATGTCCAAAAGCGCAGTGTGCAGGTAGCAGAAACGCAACAAGCTGATGGAAAAAGAAATGGGTGATGGAATTTCGAAGGTCTGTTGGCTATGATGAGGAATGATGGTAGAGAGGAGCTCTTGGAGGATCAAATGAAGTTTTTTAATGATTTAGTGCCATTTATTAGCTTGAAACTCAATTTTGGTTTGATGAAAACATGACATCATGTGTACTTTTGAGAAAATGACAATTGACTAATTTGTCATGCAGCATTATTTCTTCAAAAGGAAACGTTAGTTTGATTTATTTTGTTCCCTAATTTCTAACTCCCATGACGATGACCAAATGGATGACATGACTCCTAAATAGATATTGATGACTAATATAATGGTGATAATCAAAGGTGAATCCTAGACCATGACCTATATGATGACACATTAACTCTTTTCATGACCTATGACAGGGCATGCTGACATGACCATGATGGGTGATGGTGACCTTGGGAAAATGGAGGGAGTAGCAATGACCTAGATAGTAACCAATGACCATTTGACAACCAAGAGGTATCAAATTTTATTTGAAAATATAACAATTTGACCTAATGACCCTATCAACCACATGGAAAGAGTACATTTGATCACTGGTGACTTGTAGACACTAACATTTTCTCTAGCGAGGGATGACAGCTTCTTTAGGAGGTGTCAAGAACACAATAGAGCAAGTAGCCTTATTCATTGGATAATGGAGTCATATATAAAAAAACCCAACACTCAAATCAAACTGAAATCCGAACTGTACACCATCAACTACTAACTCTAATGTAAATTGATATTGAAAAAGATGCTCAAAATGTTGAGCTTATTCATCAAACCTTATCGACTCTAACTGATCCATAAATCATCTGATCAAGTAAAATGGAACAACCAATGCAACCATGCAAGCATTTTATTCACTAATTGAGTTCTTTGCATATGCCTATTCACGAGAAAAATAGAAATTATGCATGATGACATCTCCAATAAAAACTTGAAAAGAAATCCAAATTTGGTAGGATTGAAAAATTTGGATCCCCTTGTTGACTCTAAAAATGGTGCAAAAGGATCTTCAAATAAATGTGCACTGATGTTTAGCTCATCCAACAGATTGTAATTTTTCTCTAGGTAGTCTTTATACCATCGTTATAAACTTTAATTTTCATCCTTACTCTCATGCAATTCTAATTTACAGTTGTCCTAGTATGACTGCAAATTTTCAGATGAGCTTTGTCATGAGACTTCTGCTAAACAAGACAATGAAGCTCGATGCCAAAATAATTTTTTAACAACCCTGTCTTCAAACTCATAGCTAGCTAAAGGATGAGAATTTTGAATACAAAGATCATCCATATAATTTCCTATTGGATCATTGCAAATATGAGAAAGTTGTTGTAACCTGTTGTGGATTGGTTCTGATGAAACTGCATGATCTTGTATAAACTCTTCATGTTCCACACTTTCAGCTGCATTTTCAAATTGAATGTTGCTTGGTAACTATGATTGTGGACTGAAAAAGGGCTCTGTATTATAAACAACACTCTCAACAACTTTAGGAGAAGGTTGCCAACTACTGTCAGCTTGTTTATTTGCTTCCTTGACAACCTTATAATTTTCTCTTATTTTTTCGAATGAAGAGAAACAAAAAGGTAATGAGCCCCAATCAAGAAGTTCAATGTCTTTTTCGTGCTCAATATCAAAATTGAAAGACTGCTAATTTCTAACCTTGGGAAAGTTTTCTCTTAGTAATTGAAATGAAGTAAAACATAAAGGCAAAGACCTTTCACCTACTTTAAAATTTTATGCATTTTCTTCATTGTTGTCATGATTGATATGCATAGGATGATTGCTATATTTGAGTTTTTGTAACTGAACTTCCTCTCCCCAAAAAATTCGTTGATTGGTTTGAAGAGTCATCCTCAAGTTCGATAACATAGTCATCATCATACTGATCATTCTTGGGTAAATCATCAAGATAAGGAAAGTCATCAAGAATACACATTGGATCAACAGATTGCTTCTCCACAGGTTGATCTACAAATCCATTTTCACGACTTTCCATAAATGAATACAAAAAACAATCATTTTCTGATTTATGGTAACTGGGATTAGCAAGAAAATGGTTAGGACCAATAACCTTTTCTTCTTCTGCAATAAATGGGACATGGTTTTTTGAATAGAAAGTTCATATCTCATGATGATATTTTGCATCATTTCTTCATTTTTTCTTACCAAAATGTCAAGCCTCACTTCCAAATATGTTAGGCACTCCTTCTCTATGTTCTCCCTTTCTACTGCCTTCAACGTTGACCTTTTGACCAATAGGTTAGCTTCCACATCTATTGCATTGTCTTGCATTTATTCGAGTATTGTAGTGTTCCTTTCTCTCAATTGAAATTCCATTTCCGGATCGAAGGCATCTAGCTAGTGTGAGAGAGCTAAATAGGGTGGCAGTTTTATATCAACAGACATTGAATAGTATACTTGATTGACCTCGGCGGAAAAGTGTTGCACTCTTTCTCCTAGATGTATTTTCAAATGATTATATTCTTCTAAAATCAGAAAAGGATTCCTCTTGATCACCTATTTATCAAGGAATACTTTCACAAACTAATGGAAATAAAAAATGCTTGCAATTGGAAAGTTTTTGAACCATTTCTTGGCTTCACCTTGCAAATATAGAGAAAAAATCCTGATACTAACATCATCTTCTTCAACCTAAAAAATGTCGAGAAAATTTTCAAAACTCTGAATGTGTTTTTCAGTAGTGATGTTACTGTATTCTCCATCAAACCTGGGAAGATATTTGTAATAATTTTCAGGGAAATCATGGAGTATAGGAGGTAAGATGAGTGGCTTGTATCTATTTGGAATTTTACAAGGTATAAGAATATATACAAAAGTTGTAAGATTAGTCTTGATATCTTGAGGCTCATCAAGTTGAATATGATCAACATAAGTTTCAGAAGAAGGGTCTTGACCAAGTTAAAAGACGTAAGGAGAATTTGGATTCACAGTCTTCAAAGGAAAGGATTCAAATGCAGGTATGGGATATTTTCTCAAACACAGTATACTTTAGAAAACCTTCTTGACATTTTGAGGAAAAGAGAAGAAATAATTTATGACAAAGAACATGAATTCTTGGATGAAAGTCCAAGTTGAGTACCTGATCTTTCCATATTGTCTTTTCATGTTTATGTTTGTAAAGGTTTATCCTCAAGTGGAGTCTTTGAATTAAATTTGAAACTAATTTGGAGTTGCTAGGTGAATGATTTAATCTTTCCTATGTCTGATCACTGTCCATCATCAACAATCAGATCTGATCCTTGTCGTTCACACCTAGGGAAATGTGACCTTTCGTTCCCCGACAATGGCGCCAAAAATGTTAGCACTCCTTAGCTTCCTAAGGCTGAAAAAGGAAGTGAAGGAGGTAACCTCAGACCAACTTTGGAATTGGTAGCTAGCCTTTCCAAATCAAAGAGGGGTCTCTCTAAATCAACCTCACATCCAATGGAACTGACTGGAGAATACTAGGTTTTATGCTAGTTATTAAGCTCATTAGGGTTTTGAAATGGGGTTTGTTGGATCATGGTTGTAGACCAAGGTTACGGTTTCGAACGATCAATTGTAGGGATAAAAATGAGGAAAGGTAGGTATGTTTAGTGACATATTTGGGTTGTCATTGTGGTATAGGGTTGAAAAATTAAGGATCAAAATGAGCATATGACTATGAATTCATTCATCAGAAGAAATGGAACACAAACATGAAGATCTCATCAAAACAGAGCATAAAACTTATGAATTCTGCTTAAAAACTAATGACATGATGACATGAAAGCATACATATAGTTGCAAGGAGAAACAAACTTTCAAATTGATGATAAAACTAAGAAGAAACATTGTCAATAAGCATACCATAGGAATCCCAAGATTATAGCTGCAATTGTCTTTAATATCATTGTAAAATGGTGTACACTAGCTCCACACTATGATTACCAAGTATCCAAACCCTCTTTTGACTTCATTTAGTCTACATATAGATGAAAACAATCATTCCCCCTCTCAGGGGTTGAATCCTACCTTCTAGGAACTTATTACAACATTATCTCCAACCATGCAAAAACCTAGGGAGATTAGAAACCAATTCCCTTTTTACACTAACTGACTTAGTTTGATTTTGAAAGAATTGATTATGAGGAAATTAACTCTAACAATCCCTAGAATATTTATTTAAATCATGTAAAATAATTAAAATTCTAATTACTAAACCAAAGTTGACTCTTGACCGTGAAAACTCAGAAACAGGCTTCTTCCACAGAAGCGCATCAAACTTCGGGAAGATGTTTTGAGGACTTTAGTGGATCTCTGAGCTCATCTGAATGTTGGTACATGTAGCTTAAGATGTATGATATATCTTTGAAGCTTCAAATCACCAAAAAATTATCTCCAAGACACCTCAAAACTCATTCTACCACAACTACTCCATAAACTAGCGTGTGCCACAAAATAATGGTAGAAGGGTGAAAATTGATGGTTTTTGACCTTTTTCTGCAAATCCATGAGATGAAAAGAGACACAACGTGGATTTATGAACTTAATAGTCAAGAGACACATGCACATGCTTACCATTATTCATTTGGAGCCTCTAAGAAAAAGTGCAGCATGCTCACGCTGCGTTTCTGTAGGGTCAAATTTCTGCATTTTTGTTATAAAAATAGGGATCTAAGAAGAAGTGATATCTCTTCAACCATAACACATTTTACAAAACTCAGAGATGAATTTTTAGATAAGGTTGTTGTGAAGCAAAAAGTCTCTCAACTTTGAAATTCATTCCCATATGTTCAAAATCCAAGTTTGAAGTTGGTCACTAAAAACACAATGAATCTTGCAGAAACGCAACAAAAGCACAACAGAAGTTTGGAGAGTGTTTTGGAGGCATTCCTGGATGATTTTCTAGCTAAAAAGGTATGTTTGGAAATATGATGATGTCTACTACACCATGGATTCATCAAGCACTAAAAATAACTTCTCCAAACCCTTTGAAAATTGCCTTGAAGTAAAGTTGTCCCAAAAGCGCAGCGAGTGGCCTGAAATAGTGGCAGCATGGCCTAACCTTGATTAGGGATAGTAGTTGTTGAAGTTATGACCTCTTATGACACTTGAAATTTAAGCCCTGCTATTTTGGTCTTGTTCCTCTTGAAATTGGTGGCAAATAGACTAATTATCTCACAATGGTAGCCCACCTCTTGTACTTTCTCACAAAACCCTAGGCAACCTACTTGTTCAAATGACCTCTTGATGAACTCTAAAGCATTGATCTTTTGCTTATGAGTTGGATCATATCTTGAGACCTGTCCCCACTTGTTGTATTTCTTCTTTTCATTGGCCATGTTGTTGGTTTTTCTTGACTGAAAACCCTAGTTTGATAGGGGAAAGGGTAGGGGTTTAGGGTTGCAAAACAAGGAAAACATAACAGCTAGTTTAGGGAGGGAAATGGAGGGGATAGGAGTTAGGGAAAATTTAGGGGGTATGGGTAGATTTTAGGGACACATGGGTAGTGAAATTTATTAGAATGGGAAAGGGAAGGAAGGGAAAAATTTGAAAACACAAGGAAAACCCAAAAACACAGCAGAAACGCAGCGTGGGCTTGGGTTTTTGGGGAAAAGTGGTGAGATATGGAAAACATGTATGGGAAATGGTTGGGGAGGATATATCAAGTGTAGAAAAGGGTTTTTAGGCAAAAAACATAATTATTTTATCCTTGGAAGAAACAAAAAACCTTGAAATCTTAAAAGCGCAACATAAAACCCTAAGAGAGGGATTTCATCATTTTTTGAACAAAATCACTGCATGAAAGGGATGATGAATGATTCACTTATTTGTTTAGGAGCATTGCAAACTTATTGAATGAGAAATAACTTGTTTCTTTCTTTCTTTGACCTTCAAACTCAAAAACACAGGGAATGTCCAGAAGCGCAGTGTGTAGGCAACAAAAACGCAACAAGCTGATGGAAAAAGCAATGAGTGATGGAATTTCGAAGGTTTGATGGCTGTGATGAGGCACAATGGTAGAGAGGAGCTCTTGGAGGATGAAATGAAGTTTTTTAATGCTTTATTTCCCTTCATTAGATTGAAACTCGATTTTTTCTTGATGAAAACATGACATCATGTGTACTTTTGAGGAAATGACATTTGACTGATTTGTCATGCAACATTATTTCTTCAAAAGGAAATGTTACTTTGATTTCTTTTGTTCCATAGTTGCTAAATCCCATGATGATGACCAAATGGATGGCATGACTCCCTAAATAATTATTGATGACTAATATAATGATGACAATTAAAGGTGAATCCTAGACCATGACCTATATGATGACACATTAACTCTTTTGATGACCTAGGACAGGGGATGATGACATGACCATGATGGGTGATGGTGACCTTGAGAAAATGGAGGGAGTAGCAGTGACCTAGATAGTAACCAACAACCGTTTGACAACTAAGACGTATCAAATTGTATTTGAAAATATAACAATTTGACCTAATGACCCTATCAACCACATGGAAAGAGTACATTTGATCACTGGTGACTCATAGACACTAACAAGTTGGTCAGGAGTCTTTCTGAATTTGGCTAAGTATGTGATTGACATAGTTGATGTGAACAATGATAAGAATTAACTTTGGTAACACACTTAGAACACTTGATGACACAACATATATCATCCAGAACACATGAACAACAAACTTCCCTCAGTGCGACAACTTTGCGATGACAAGTGCGACACCAAAGATACACTTTGCAGTGGTTGTGATGACACTTGTGCAACAATGATTATAAATTTGGAATATGTTAGATGGATGTTTAAATAGTAAGAAAAACTTGTTTACACAAGGATAACCCTTAGAAACAACCAAAACAATCTTATATTCATCATGCGATACTTAACATGCAAAAAGAGGACACTTTGATTTTCTTGTAAATGGAAACTTAACATGCAAAAAGAGGACACTTTGATTTTCTTGTAAATGGAAACTTAACATGCAAAAAGAGGACACTTTGATTTTCTTGTAAATGGAAGAAAAGCATTTATAGAAAACACATACAATGAATCTCAATATTCGCGATGATAGTATGCAAGATCATGGTAGGATCTGAAATTTCGATGCAAGCCAAAAGTTTCGAGGGTGTTGTAGCAGCGACAACATGTCCCCTCAAGATTCCAAATTTATTACATGACCCCCACCCTAACATTCCGTATGCATGGGGATACTATGGATATTTTTAACTCTCACAAAAATATGGTAGAGCATGCTCCATTGTGTAATTCACGTTATAAATATCTCCATATCCATGCATCATCCATTCCTCAAACTTTAGGAAAATAAAAGAATCATGTGGAGCAAGATTTTCATGGTTGCGAGTATATCTATTATTGGCCTCACTACTTGGAGTGCTCGAAGATCCCTATTAATTTATGTCAATGGAGTTGCAAGTTACAGTTTTGAATCTAGTTCTGGGCTTGGAGTCACTCGTTCTGATAATGGTATTGGTAGTGGCATAGGTTACATGGGTGGTGGGGGTTCTGGAACTAGAGAAATTTTGAGCTTGAAAATGGGCCTCAAAATAAAAATGTACAACCAAAATAAAATTTATAAGAACCAATAAGATTCAAGATGATGATGTCAACCATGGGCGATGATTCACCATTTTTGGAGTTAAAAAGTGAAAAAAAAAAATTCGTTTTCAACTACTATTTTCAACTTATCTCCCTACGGTTTTACTCAAATATGAAGTGGGAGCACTCATTGGATACATAATTTTATTGTACATCCAAGGATTATTCATATTTCATACTTTCAATGGACCCTGCTACATGAAAAAATGAGAAATACATGAAAATCGTGATTGTAATCAAATTGTTTCTTGTATTTCCCAATTTTCGTGTATTAGGTCTATTGAAAGTATGCAACATGAGTAATTCTTGGAAGAGGAATTAAATTGTTCATCCAATGAATGATATTTCTCGAAATTTGAGTAAAACTGTAGGGAGATAAGTTGAAAATACGAGTTGATTTTTTTTTCCCTCTAAGATTTGATGATTCACTATAATATTATTTTATTATTTTCAGTATTATTTTATAATATTATTTAGGAGATTGAATTTAGACCTCAAAATTTCTATAATTTTATGGTGGTGCTGATTCAAGTTTCACTTTAGGCTTTGGCACCAACAAAGGACACTGAATATGTGTCGGAGGTGAGGGAGATGGATTCAAAGCTATTTTTAGCGGTGGTGTAGGATACAAAACTAGAGATGGGGGACCAACTGGGGGTAACTTTGGAGATGGTTTCGACAATGGTGCAGGCTATAGAATTGGAGTTGGGGTTATGGAGCTGGTGCAAGCATTGAAACTAATGGTTTGAATAGGGATTGAATCTAGTTGTTTGAGTGGGGAATTGAATATGGTTGTTTGAACAATATCACAAGGCTTTAAATGTTGCTTCATTTCATGTTTACTGTTGACTATCATGTGAGGCACAAACTGAGTAAATGACCATTGAAATGTACAATACTAATCCAATTGTAAGAAAATATGATTTGACCATATGTGTCATCCTTCCATTTGCTATGGATAGACGACGAAGGTTAATGGGTAACTCTCCCTTATAAAACACCTTCAGTGTAATTAAAAACCTACCAAATGGTCTATGTGTCAAAGTGAAAACATTAAAGGCTCATCTTTAGAAAAATAAATGGCTATACGTTTAATTATAAGTAGAAATTTAGATTGTGAAATAAGGCTCATCTTTAGCAAAAGAAATTGTTATATGTTTAATTATAAGTGGAAATTTAGATTGTGAATTAAAAAATTTAGCAACTCCCTTTCATATTTAATTTCATTATAACAAGTTTTAACAATCTTTTAAAGTAACATTTTACATTCAAAGATATTGAGAAAGTCTTTGTTTGGTTCCATCTTCTTTTATTTTCTTTTTTTAATAAATTAAAACACTTTATTGCTTTGGAATGCCTTTTAAACCATAGTATAATGTTGTTCTTCATTACATATGGTGAGATTCTCACTGCATCAAAGGATTCCAGGAGAATCATCCAACTATCTTCCTCAAATAAGCCCAAAAAACATCCCAAAACTAGACATTTTGGTAAAGACTAGATAATAAATAACATAAGAAAAGACCAAATCTACTTCCATTATTGCAAGCCATTAAGAGTCAGAAGAACAGATATGGGTTGGGTACCTTACACTTGAATAGAGAGGAGTAAGTGTATTAGATTTACATTAAGGATTCCCTTCTACATGGGCTAACCTTTTGTTGAGCCTATCCATGGGAAAACATTGATTTCTCAACATTCTTTTGATATCCTCTAAGGAAGCAAACAAATTGTACCTCTCCACTTGTTTATCCTTTAGCACCATGCCAAGTAGGGTCTTCATCTGCTAGTGCAATGCAACTGGATTGAGGTATTTCTTTCTCCTTCCCTTGGTATGACCAAGGGAAGGAACCCAACAAGAAACAACTTCCATAATTTCCAAGTCATAATAAGATTGCCTCTCAGCACCCACCACAGTTTCCAAATTCCTGATTTCATGTCAAGTATCTAGCGAAACTATGTTGAAATACGCTTTGGCTGAGACCTTGGCGAATGTACCAACCCTGTGATGGCCCTGAGAGCTATTGTTGCCATCATCCCTCCTACACTGCATGTGTTTCCTAGGAGGCTTGGCTTGTAGGAGGGCCTCATACCTCAATTTATCACCGTAATATCCACAACCAATAGTTAGACTGTTGAGCCAACCCATAACATGCACACTTACAAGAAATAACTAATATTGCAAAAAATAGTAACTCTTTGCAATTGATTCCAATACAGAATAAGGGATGCACCACACCTATCATGTACATAGAGACTACGTTCACCACCTCCCTGAAAACCCTCGTTCTCTAAGTGAAGATACAAAGCCACATACAAACCCAAATAAAATAAATACTAGAATTGCCCCCCCCACCCCTTTTCTAAGCTAGGTAAACAAAGTACCAAGAGTTGACATGAACAAACCAAAAAATATTTTTGAGCCCCGTTAATGAAAAACAACCATTACAATCTCAAGCTAGTCGTAATTGGAGCAAGGTCCAAATTGTTGAAGAATCAAGGGCAATTAGGTGTAGTGTGATTCTTTTTGACTTGATAACAATTTGTGGAGACTTTTACTTTTCTTGTTAGCTTAATCTTCTTCTTATTATTAATGCATGTGTGTGTACTTCATCAAACTTCTACCAAAAACATAAGAACAAGAACATAAGATGTTGGCTCTATGCTAGGGCCAAAACCTCTCTTCTCTTGAGAGGAAAACCCTTTAGTAAGTTTCTCTTCTTGAAGCTTATTATTTATCAATTCCAAACCCTATACCCTTGACTAGAATGTCCTCTAAGCACAAGTCAAGTCTTTCCTCCTTTTTGGACTTTGCTCCCCGACACTTTGTTCCCAGGCACTTTGTCCTCCTTCTTTCAGCACTTTGTTCTTCTTTCAACTATTGGTAAACCTTGTTGTACCTAGTCTTGATGAGATGCTTCTCTTCTATACTTAGAGATATCTTTCACTTATGTAGACACCTTCCTTCAAATGAGATCCTTCTTGAGATGTAGGTGTAGACTAAAGTGATTGTACAATAACCCTAGATTCTCGCACATGTGGGAGGTTTACTTGCTATTGTATACCCTTCTCTCCTTCGCTTGAGCACCCTTATTCTACACTTGAGTAGGAGGCCTTATAGGCCTAGATTTATCCTCAGACAAAGAGAGATAGATAATTTTGAATTTCTACTGTCATTACCATAGTGAAAACCATTTTTTCCCTTGCTCGTGTGACTGCATCTTCCCTAGAACATACCTCTTAGACTCAGTTGTGTACCCTTCTTCCTTGCTACACTTGGAGACCCTTTTCCTTCGCTCTTTACCACCCTTTTATAGTCCCTTTTCTTCGTTGATTTCATAGAGGATTTCTTGACGTTATAATGGAGTGGACAAACTCTATATATAGAGGGTCGTCCCTCCTTTTAGGCTGACTTGAAGGCCGACTAGAAGACTACTGACCGACTAGACATATATAGCTCGGATTGCTTCTTTGGAGGAGAATTGACTTTGCTTGGAGGGTTATTATTTGACACTTATACAAACATATACATGGAGTAACATTCCCTTAAGGTCTTCAATCAATTTCTTTTGACTCCTTGACTCACCTATAACACTTACATGCGCTAGACCTATTTCAATGAGCAAGAATCTCATTGACATATAATATAAAAACAATATTTCTTTTCTTGAATAAGTACAAATATCAAAAGTACATTTATGAAGATCGAACCTAGTTACATTTTATTCAACACTCCCTCTTAACTAGGGAGGTATTCATACAACATTACAAGGTGTTTGGCTATGTTTCAATGTTGAAGAATTCACATAAGAGAAACCGGATTGGAAATCCATCTGTTATAGCATCATAGTAACCAACGTTGTTTCCAAATCAAGGCCTTGATTGACAACTCTATCTCTAAATAGATCAGAGCACAATGTTGGTGAGACCAATGACTTATAAACACCTTAGTCATTGTCTCTCAAGGTACATACCCACTAGATTTTTCACTGAGTATGACCTTCTAGGAATATTCTTGTCTTGGATGCCCTACATATCCTCAAAGAGTATCGGATGCCAGATGATTACCCAATACTACAATTCTTTCTTCCCAAGTGAAGACAAGAATGTTGTGTATATCTCTCCCCCTCAATTGAGGAAGACATGCTCCAAGTATCCTCTCACAAGGTACTTGTCCAAGTTTCCTTGTAATTGGGAACTTGTTATAACTCCATCTTAGTTAGGGACTTGTCCATTCATCAACAACTTATTCTTTTTTGGTCCTCCAGCTGCTTGATCGCATTCCTTCCTTTGATGTCATGAAGTCTTTGTTCAAACTTCTTCTTGGTAGGGCACCAATACCATCCATTGATCACTTTCCTTCATGGTTTGTCATGTCATTGCTTCCTTCATGGAAAGTAGCCTTCTTGTCATATATCAGGTTCTCTTATCATTTGTTTATTCCTTGTCATCTTGTCTATGCTTCGGACTACTCTTCACATGGATGCTTCTTTGTACTTGCTTGTTCCAATGCTTTGATCTAGTAGCCCTTCATGACTTCATCCTAATATTGCTTCAACATTAAATGATGTTTTTGTTGGATGAATTCTTCATCATGGCATATTCATAGAGTAGAAACAGTTATCTGCACCTTTCATATCTCAAAGGCCTTCATAGGTGTCAAGGGTCCTTTGATCTTTTTATTCCTTTGTCAGAGTTGTCATGCCTTCTTTTGGGAGATGACTTCAAAATATCTTGTCAGATAGTGATTCTTGGTGATCAAGGTGTTCTTCACATGCTTGATCTCTTTCTTCACTTGCTTCTTCTTGGATATATTGGACAACCACCTTATGCTCCTTGTGGCAGCACTTCTTCATTGCTTACTTCTAGGACTAGTCAGCAATGTGGATTCCTTTTTATCATTCTCTTTCTCTTCAAGAATGCAATGGTTTTTCAATAATTTTTGAACCTTGAATACTTTCTCTTCCATACAAATTATGCATCTTGTCCATGATTGTTTTTTCGGTCTTGCAGTGTCTCACTTTAGCTACATCATGATTTGACAATACCTTTGAAATGATCTTCTTGTTTTCCTCATTAAATTCATCCTCTATACCATATTCAATTGAGAGCAAACTATATTCACATCAAGAGTTAAAAAATATTGCTTCAAATTTCACCTTCCAAAGCATATAATATGATCCATGTAGAAAAGGAACTCCATATGCTGTAAATCTTTCCTGGTTACCCATGATCTACCTTCCAACAATGAAGCTTCACTAGAATGAACCATTCTCTTATACCAATTGTTGGAACCAGGATCGCTACTGAGAGGGGGAGGGTGGTGAATTAGTAGTGATAAAATTTCACACCAATAACGAGACTTTTTCTCCAATATATTAATTAATTCATCACTTAATAAATACATATTAGATTTGAACATGCAACTTCAACTAGAATCAACACATGAGAGACATAACATATGAAATAAAAATGCACAATGAGACACAAATCATCACATGACATAGAAACACAGGATATCTGGTCGAAAACCCCCTCCGGGTCAAAAACCACCCTTACTGCACTACTCAATATATTTTATTATCTATTAAGAAAATAATTTCATAGAAAGTACAATATGGAAACTATATGAAAGGAACTCTGATCTGTTGGAAATAATACTGAGAGGGGGGTGAATCAGTATTATTAGATCAATAATTTCATTTCCCAAACATATTTATATACGCTACTCCAATGAAGTGAACTAGCATATATACGTGATTGTGCTTAAAGAAACCAACGTATATGCAGAGAATTTGTGATTTAGACAATTTATCATGTGTCGAGCTTAAACCAATATATCAGATATTTATTAGACATTGCAGTGAAAACAGAATAAAGCATCACACATAAGCAACACACATGAACACCAAGATTTAAGGTGGAAACCCAATGTGGGTAAAAACCACCTGCTATTGTCGTCCCTGTCTTCTTTTAATAATAAGAAAATATGTTTACAATCTTGTACTGGTGCAAACTCATACCAGTATGTAGGCTTCCACCTACAGAAGGTTACAACCTTCGCTTGTTCTCCAGCTTCTACTGGAAGGGAGCTACAACCCCCTAGCTCTTGTACTAGCTAATATGTTTACTAGTACGTAGGTGCCAGCCTACATAAAACTCCACTCTTCCACTAGGGACCACGTTTCATGAATTTTCACACTGGATACTCCTGGATCACAATACCACAAACTGAAGGCCATGTTTCATCAAATTTTCATACTGGACACATCAAAGTTATTAAACTTAAACTACATCAACAATATTTAGTTAATCTGAACAATCAGATCACTGACACCAAAACACTGTACTGAACCCAGAACCCTGCATCATCATTCAGAACCAGTTGTAACCTCAAAAATCATGCATTAGAATGTATATGCTACTTGGCTGTACCCAAACTATGTGTGTACGTTACTTTCGTTAATTGAACCTGCGTATAACTTTAAAACTACTACAAACATAAACTTTTGAATCAAGTCTGAACAAACTATTAATATTATAAATATCTACTGTCAACTTTAAGAGATTTACACAGGTGGGGATAGAGATCACTTCTTCTCACTTATACAATCAATCAATCAAATGCCAGCCTCCTTATGCATTAAGTTTTAAATTTAGATCTAAGAAGACTTCATTGACAGACAACAGTAACATAACATAATTTTATCAGATAGATCAATCAAATCTGAAAAAGAATCTTTTCTTTAGTATACACTACTTGAAGGAACCGAACCTACGTGTATACGCTCTTTGGCTGAGACGAACCAACGTACAGATCTGCAAATATTGATTTATAATTTTGTTGCAATTCTAGACTTCAGATAGACCCAGATCATAATAGGTAACAAATAGAACAGGTGCAAAACATCAGATCTAGTCTCACCCAATATCATATCATTCAAGAATAAGTCATTTCAAGTCTCATGATTCCTAATCTAATATTGAACTCATGGTGCACATGAATATTTCAGATCTAGTCCCAAACATAACCTTGAAACATAAAATATACTTCAGAGAGAAGTATTCCTTAGAATCTTATTGCTTGCACACTTGGCCTAATGATCTTCTCCTCCTTATATACTCTTAGGCATTTCTCAATACCTTGGACCAAAACCACTTAGGACCAATACCTTGGACCAAATATCTAGGGTCAATACCTTGGACCAAATACCTCAGACCAAATACCTTGGACCAAAATGCATTGGATCAAATACTTGGTTTTTCAACACGTACACACTTTTCCTCCTGTGAAAGTGCGTGTATACGTTATACGCTACTTTTGTTCTGTTAACCCGCGAGTATACGCCCCTTGGACAAAGTGAACTAGTGTATACCTCTCTTTCTTCATTCTTTGGAGTCTGATATGTAGTTCTTTGCTGTTAGCCTGCTGCACTGTGAACTGTCATCTCAGAGAGTTGCCATCAAGGGAAACACCTATATCATAATGCCAACAATCTCCCCCTTTGGATTGGATGGAAACAACAATAACACCAAGACACTCTCCCCCTTTGACATCAAGGGCAAAGGGTGGACCAAGATATTCTCTCCCTTTGACATACATTATGTTGTCCATGCTCCCCCTGAGTACATGCTGAAATGTTTGATTGAGATCCCCTGTGTACATGCTGAGATGCACTGAAACTATCCATGCTCCCCTTGAGTACATGTAGAGTGTGCAAAAATATTCTCCAAAAGAATAACATGACTCTATAACTAAACTATGCGAGTATGACCTTCCTATCACCAATGACCCATACATACATCCATCTCCCAACCAAGTGGGGATATACCAAATTTGACTCATCCACCCAACCAAGTGGGGATATACCAATTGTTTATATATGATAAAAATAATAAATATTATATAATCCATCCCATGCAAAGTGGGGATACAAATTAAATCATTTGTCCAAGAGGACTCATTCCAATGTATGAGAAGACATATCACACCCTAGACTTTTACATGACTTAAGCAAAAAATGGTATAAATATATGACACCATAGCTGGACTCAGCAACCATAATGCCAAAAATGCTGAATGTACGTGAAGGCTAATTCTCCCCCTGAACCTGTGCTATCTGTGTATTGTTAACAAGTCAATGATCAAGGCATCTTTTTCAGTCAGATAAAAATTAATGAACAAAGCATACTGATAGACAGTAATCATCAACATCAGACAAAGCACCCATATTAGAGCCTACACCATTGTTTTTCTTGTCTGAAAAACATATACGTTCCTTGACCCATAGAAACCCGCATGTGTACACAACTATACTTTATGAAGCATGCATATAATAACCTATCTCTGAAAAAATTGGATTTAACAGCAGGATGATGTAGCAACTACTCCCAACTTTTGACTGAGATATTCAAATGTTTCTCTGGGCAGTGGTTTAGTGAATATATCAACAACCTATTCCTTGGAGGGAACATACTCCAATTTTACCTTTTGTTCAAGCACTTGTTCACGTAGTAAATGGTACTTGATGGGTATGTGCTTGGTCTTGGAGTGCATTGTAACTTTTACCCCTGTACAGAAATTACCTGCATACGAATTATAAAACACAGAAAATAAACAATGCGAGAGCATAACACATAAAACACATATACATAGAGATTTTCCCCTGGATCCCAAAACCGGGACTACCAGCTTGATTTTTCATTATATTCCTTTCAATGTTACAATACATATTTATACATGCCGAAGCATCCAATACCATGGATCGAAAACCATCGCGTCCAAAACCATGGACTGAAAACCATTGCATCCAAAACCATGTGTGAAAATCATGCACAAAACCATAGGTAGATCCACCTAGAACCCCATAGAGTGGGGTTACTTGCACCCCTCAAACCCCCTTTGCCCCTCCTCGCCACTACGAAATCAGAGCAACGAAGGGGTGGCTCCACCCCCCCTTCTAACCCCTTGGTTAACTACGTCGGCTAGTCGTGGAAAGAATATAACACAACCCAACATTATCCCAATTGTTGTTTTCTTTCCACAGGGGGCCATAGGAGAGCTTAGTCATTTATCCAGCCTTGCAACGCCCATTGTTTCTCTACACCAAGAGAAATTCTAAGATCTCACATATTTTGTCAATGCATCTGCAGTATTCTTCAAAGTGTCCACCTTTACCAGCAACACCTTTTTGTCTTCTATCATATCCCTCACAAAGTGATACTGAACATCAATGTGCTTTGTCTTTGAATGATATGCAGGGTTATTTCCCAAGAAAATTTCACTTTGGCTGTCACAGTCTATCCTTATAGCTCCCTGTACTAACCCCATACTTGAACACAATCTCTACAACAAAACTGCTTCCTTGCTTGCATGAGTGGCTGCCATGTATTCTGCCTCTGTAGTTGATAGTGCCACTGACTGCACCTCCAAATAGGTTAAACACATACCCACTTGTAGATCTTCTCTGATCCAAATCTCTAGCCCATTCTGCATCAACAAAGCCATGAATATCCAACAATCTATCCAATCCTGGTCTTCCTTGGTAGCACAAACCATAATCACTGGTGCCACGTAAATACCTGAAAACCCGCTTCACTACTGTCCAACGCTCCTTCCCTAGTTTTGACATAAACCTGCTCAATACTCCCATTGCATGTGCAATTTCTAGTCTAGTATAGAACATCACATACATTAGGCTATCGACTGCACTTGCATATGGAACACAGGACATGTCCTCTTCCTCTTCTTGTGTCTTGGGACACTGTTCAACAGATAACTTTACACCTACAGGAATAGGAACCTTCATCGATTTACTATCCTGCATATTAAACCTTTGTAATATTGTCTCAACATACTTCCTCTGGTTTAACCAAAGCTTCCTCTTTATATGATCTCTTTTAATTTCCATGACCAAAATATAGTTTGCGGCACCAAGATATTTCATGTCGAATTTGGAGGACAAATGGGTCCTTAAATCGAGGATAACTTCTTTGTCATTTCCAACCAGCAACATATCATCCACATAAAAGACCAGATAAATAACATGGTCACCAGTTAATTTAAAATACACATAGTGATTTTCTTTTCTTCTGGTGAAGCCAAGTCCCCATATAAATGCATTAAATTTCTGATACCACATCCTTGGTGACTGTTTTAATCCATACAGAGCCTTCTTTAACTTGCATACCAGTTCTTTCTTACCCTTCATCACAAAATATTCAGTTTTCTTCATGTAGATCTCCTCTTCTAGATCCCCGTGAAGAAATTTTGTCTTCACATCCATCTATTCTACCTCAAAATCAAAAGCAGTAGCAACAGATAGAAGCAATCTGATAGAAGGTACCTTGGCAATAGGAGAAAAAATATCACCAAAATCAATTCCCGATGCCTGGGAATAACCTTTTGCTACCAATCGAGCTTTATATTTCTCCATCTTTCCTTCTGCATTTGTCTTCTTCTTGAACACCCATTTGCTGCCAATGGGTTTCCTTCCAGTCGGCAACTCCACCAGATCCCATGCCTCATTTTTGTGCAAATATGCCATTTCATCAAACATGGCCTCTTTAGAGTTTGCCATCCTCTGAATCTACTACTTCCTTCACAGTTCTAGGATCATCATCAATAATAGATGAAGCAAAATTTGAACAGAAAGAAGATGGGCTATACCTTTCTAGCTGCCTTCTTTCTCAAACTAATCTTCTCACACCCAGAGTTTGTGGCTCTTCATCTTCTGATTCCTCCTCTGCTGTAGAGTCTAAATCTTCCTCCTTAAGCTCAAACTCTATCTTCTCAGGTTCCTTTGGTTGGACTTCATGTTTAATAACATCTTTCACCTCTCTAAACACCACATCTCGGCTGTACACAACCTTCCTTGTTACTGGGTTCCAAAGCTTATAACCCTTTAAACCATCCTTATACCTAATAAAGATGCACTTTTCAGTTTTACTATCCAACTTGGTTCGTTTCTCCTTTGGAACATGTACATATACATCACATCCAAATACCCTCAGATGTGAAAGAAAGAGTTTCTTACCAGTCCTTACCTCTTGTGGAGTCTTATCCTCTAACACTGATGAAGGTGATTTGTTGACCAAGTAACATGCAGTCTCCACCGCCTCTGCCCATAATTCTTGTCCTAACCCGACACCAATGAGCATGCTTCTTGCCCTTTCCATCAATGTCTTGTTCATTCTTTCTGCAACTCCATTTTGCTGAGATGTATATGGAGTAGTCTTCTGCCTTTCTATACCACACTTTTACAGAATTCTTCAAATTCCTTACTACAACACTCTCCACCGTTATCTGTCCTCAGCACCTTTATCTTCTTCTCTATCTGGTTTTCCACCAGAGCCTTAAATTCTTTAAACCTGTCAAGACTTCAGATTTCTTCTTAAGGAAATATATCCATGTATTCCTTCAGAAGTCATCTATAAATGATACATAATACGTAGACTTACCCAGTGATGGAACCTTCACAGGTCCAAACACATCACTATGCACAAGCTCTAATATTTGTTTTTCCCTCTTACCACCAGAGGGGAAACTCACCCGATTCTACTTCCCATATACACAATTTTCGCAGAAATCAAAATCCAAAGAGCTATTACTCATACCTTCTACCATACTTTCACCCTGAATTATTCGAAGGCCCTTCTCTCCAATATGTCCTAGTCTTTGATGCCACAAGATGGTCTTCTCTCCCGAGACAACTAGATTTTCTACTCCACTTTTAGGAACCACAGAGCTATTGCACCCATCAACAACATTGTTACCTTATAGCTTGTACAGAGTTCCAGTCTGAACTCCCCACATCAATATCAGTGCTCCCCAAACCATCTTGTAGGTATCCTTCTTGAGCATTGTTTTTACACCCGCATCATCCATCTTGCTTATAGAAATTAGATTTCTGTCCAATGCAGGAATATGCAGAACACCCGGAAGTGTTCTAACCCTTCCACCTTGCAACTCAAACTTTACTTTTCCGCGACGAATAATTCTAGCCTTCCTATCATCCCCTAAGAAGACATTACAGCCATTGTATTTCTCATACTCGTAGAACCACTCTCTATGCAGAGTGAAGTGAAAGTATGAACTTGAGTCAATCAACTATGCCTCATGATCTACATGTGTACTTGAAGAAGCCAAGTACACATCCCAACCTTCATCTGAGGTGGTTTTCGCCTCTACAGAAGGAGCATCATCAAATCCCTTTCCTTTATCAGGAGCTTTAGATTTATATTCCCTTTTGTAGTTCCCCCCCTTTCCGCATTTCCAGCACACCACCTTTACAGGTTTTCTTGGAGATTTAGATCTCCCTCTATATTTAGATCTCCCACTTGATGACTTATTTTAGTTTCTGTTCTGGGACCATCATCGTACAGACAAGGCATCACCATTCTGGCTCTCCATGTTTTTCTGTCTCATCTCCTCCATCAGTAAAGCTGAGACTATTTCATCAAACTGCAAGGCAATTGCATTGCTACCTATTGCAATAACCAGACTATCCCACAAATCTGGTAGAGAACACAACAAACTGATGCACTTATCTTCATCTGAAATTTAAATATCAACAGATAATAATTGAGTTACCACAGTATTAAATGCGTTCAGATTCTCTGTCACTGAGTCTCCATCTTTCATCCTCAGGTTATACAACATTTTCTGCAGGAACATTTTATTCACCAGAGACTTAGATTGGTACAAATTCCCTAACTTGTCCAACAAAGCCTTTTCCGTAGCTTCCCTTGATACATTTAGAAATACTGAATCCGAGACGCACAATCATATTGTGCTCTTTGCCTTCCGATCCGACTTCTTCCATTCTTCATTGGACACTCCCGTTGGTTTAGTACCTAGATCTACCATGATCCACTGATATTTATCCACTAATACATCCTCCATCTTGCGTTTCCACAACTCAAAACTCTGACCATTAAATTTCTTGATCTCTATCTTTCCACTGCTCTCCATATTCTTTTACCACTAGAATCGATCTCGCAGATCTCCCATTGAATAGGGTCTACCATAGGCCCGAACAAAATCCCTCAGCAACAAAGTCGTGCCGTTGAAGCCAAAACAACTTTGATACCAAATGTAGGTTTTAACCCTATACATAAATTACCTGCATACGAATTCTAAAACACAAAAAATAAAAAATGAAAGAGCATAACACATAAAACACATATACACAGAGATTCTCCCCTGGATCCCAAAACCCGGACTACTAGCTTGATTTTTCATTATATTCCTTTCAATTTTACAATACATATTTATACATGCCGAAGCATCCAATACCATGGACCGAAAACCATCACGTCCAAAACCATGGACCGAAAACCATCACATCCAACACCATGTGCGAAAATCATGCACAAAACCATAGGTAGATCCGCCTCAGACCCCATAGAGTGGGGTTACCTGCACCCCTCAAACCCCCTTTGACCCCCCCACTATGCAATCAGCGCAACGAAGGGGGGGCTCTACCCCCCTTCTAACCCCCTCGTTAACTACGTCAGCTAGTCGTGGAAAGAATATAACACAACCCAACATGCATGACTGGATTTTTTGAAATGCTAATGGTACTTGTATTATCACATGGAATGGAGATAGGTGGAGTACATGTGATCTGAATGTCTTGCAAAGTTTGCATCATCCAAAGTAGTTGTGTGTAGCAAGATGCAACAGCCACATATTTTTCTTCAGCTGTAGATAAAGCAATTGAACTTTGTTTCTTGCTGAACCAAGACACTAACCTGGAACCCATATAGAATGCACCACCACTAATGCTTTTTCTATCATCAACACTTCCTGCCCAATCTGCATCTGTATAAGCATGAAGAGTAAGATCTGTATCTCTAGGATACCATAAACCAAAGTCCTAAGTTCCTTGAAGATATTTGAAAATTATTTTGACTACCTGAAGGTGTGATTCCTTTGGATTTGCTTGGAATCTTCCAACTATTCCTATTGCATGCATGATGTCATGTCAGGTACCTGTTAGATAAAGCAGACTGCCAATCATGGATCTGTAAGTTGGTTGATGTACTGTTGTTGATTCATCATTTGAGCTGAGACTACAACCTGTTATCATTGGGGTACATACAGGATTAAAATCTTCCATTATGTACCTTTTCAGGATCTGTTTGAGATATTTGGTTTGTGACAGAAAAATACCATCTTTAGTTTGTTGAACTTGTAGACCAAGAAAATAGGTAAGTTCACCAAGCAAGGACATTTCGAATTCTTGCTGCATTACTGAAGCAAAATTTTGACTCATGGATTCTTCGTTGCTACCAAAAATGATATAATCAACATAAACAATAATAATTAGCAATTGATCAGTTTCAATATTTGTATATAGATTGTTATCTGTTGAACCTTTTGTAAAACCTTTTTGGTGTAGATATTTGTCAAGGCGGTAATACCAGGGCCTTGGAGCTTGTTTCAGACCATAAAGAGCCTTTTTGAGTCTGCATACAAGTTTTGCATCATTTCCAAGAATGAATCCTTTTGGTTGTTCAATATAAACTTCTTCTTCTAAATCTTCATTAAGGAAAGCTGATTTTACATCCATTCGGTATAATTTGAATTTCTGAAAGCTAGAAAGAGAAAGAAACATCCTTATGGCTTCAAGTATGGAAACAGGTGCAAAATTTTCTTCAAAATCTATACCTTCTTGTTGAGTGTACCCTTTACAAACATGTCTGGACTTGTTTCTAATGACTTCTCCATTTTCATTCAGCTTGTTTTTGAATATCCATTTAGTTCCTATAATATTTTTATCATGAGGTCTAGGAACTAATTCCCAAGTATCATTATTTTCAATTTGCTCAAGTTCTTCATCCATGGCCTTGACCCAACATTCATCTTTGCATGCTTCATTTACATTTTGAGGTTCAGTGGAGGATAGTAATGCTAGATAGCTTGAGGTCCCTGTAATGGTTCTTCTTGTCTGTACAACTGCCTCTTTTTCCCCTAAAATTTGAGTTTCTGGACGATTTTTCTGAACATACCTGGACAGAGTCTTTTCTTCTACCATTATCTCTTCTTCTGGTGCTTCATTGGTTTCTTCTTCAATATCATTTTGATTTGATGTGGGAAAATAATCCCCATCTTCTTCATTGCCATAATCTTCTGCTTTTATCTATTTTGGATTTTTGCATGCTTCATCAACTACAACATCAATGCTTTCAACAATTTTCCCAAGTCTTTTATTATAACATTCATATCCTTTACCTCTGGAAGAATAACCAAGAAGAATACCTTCATCTATTCTGGGTTCGAACTTACCAAGTTTTTCATTAGTCCTTTTGATAAAAAATTTGCTTCCAAAGACTTTAAAGTATTTTATAGTAGGAGTCTTACCATACCAAAGTTCATGTGGATTTTGAGTGCTACTTACCCGAACATTTTCTTTGTTGAGAATAGTCACGGCAGTGAATGCAGCTTCATCCCAGAAGGTTGTAGGAGTTCCAGATTCATCTAGCATAGCTCGAACCATTTTTTGAACTATTCTGTTCATTCTTTCTACCACACCATTTTGCTAAGGATTCCTTGTGGTGGAGAATTGCCTTTTTATTCGATGTTGTTCACAAAAGTCAAAGAATTCATCCGATGTAAATTCCCATCCTCAATCAGATCTGAGGCATTTGATTTTTCAATCTGATTCATTTTCAACCAAGGCTTTGAAGGCTTGGAATTTTTCAAATGCTTCATCTTTATGCTTTAGAAGACCTATCCAACACATTCTGGAAAAATCATCAGTGAACAAAATAAATTATTCTTCTCTACAAGGTGACTTTTTCCTTGATGGTCCAAATAAATCAGTATAGACAAGTTCAAGAGGCTTACTCACTGACCCTTCTTTTTCCATGATGTGAACTCTGGTTTGCTTACCAATTTGACATGGTTTACATATTGTATTTTCTAGGATGCTGATATCTGGAAGATCATGAACAACCTTGAGTCTGCATGCTTTTCTTATTTGAGAAAAGCTTAGATATCCCAATCTTCTATGCCATAGCCAGTTTTCATCATTTTTGCTTAGATAGCAGTGTTGTTGTCCTCCCTTGAGTATGTATAAGTTGTTTGGAGTTATTGTACCTTTGATCATCATGGTCTCTCCTGTCAAGCTCACGAACAACACATTTGTTTGATTGAAACACCAATCCATTTCCTTGATCACACATTTGACTGACACTCAATAGGTTATGCTTTAAACCGTCTACATACATAACATTTCCAGCTTTAACCTTTTCTTTCAAGAAAACATAAATTTTACCTTTTATGACAACAGGAGTGTCATTTCCAAATGAGACATTCTTTTCTTTTTCTAACGCATTATATGAGTGAAGTTTTTCTTTGTCACCTGTCATGTGTTTGGAGCATCCACTGTCGATGTACCATTGATTTTCTTGTCCTTCTGCATACAAGGCTATACCATATCTTCCTGTTTGAGATTCTTTCCTTATCCATACCTTGGGATTTAATGGTGTTTTCTCTTTTTGCCGAAATTTACTCCTGCATTCATATTCTTCATGACCAAAGTTGTTACAGATTGAGCATTCTATTTCATTTTCAAGAGGAGAAAAGTTATTATAGGAACTTCTCTTGATCCCTGTTACACTCCTTTGATTTCGTGCTTCTCTAGTCATGATGGTTTTGTAAGCAACACATTGAGCAACTTTGTGCCAAAATTATGACATGAAAAACATTTACCATTAAAGAAGTTCCTGCGACTATCGAATCTATTAACTCGGTGATTGAAGTTTCTATTGATATTCATCTTTGGAGAAAATTGAGTATCATTTGCCTGAGGTTGGTTGTGGCTTATATTCATCCTTGGAGTAAATTGAGTATGATTTACCTGATGATCTACTTTATGCCTTTGCTGCCAATTGTCATACTGTTCATTCGTCTTTCCTGCATCAAGATAACTTTTGGTGGAGGTTGATGGCTTCTATGATTGAGATGCTTCTTCAATATATCCAATACCTGTCTTTATCAGAGGAGAACGCTAAACTTTGATAATTTCATTTAAAGTTTCTAATCCTTTAGCAAATCTAAGATTGAGAGATTTTGTTTTCTCAAGATCCTTTCTTAGACCCACAATTTCACATTCTAGTTTTTCATTGTGTTTTTCCTTTTCAGCAAGTTGCTATGTCAAAGTATCTATAATCATATTCTTTTCTTCCAAATAGATTTTGATTTTAGATATTTCTTCATGAAGGTCTTGCTCTTCTAAAACATCCCAAAAATTATCATTGTCGTATGCCATGAGAAGTCTATAATCATCACTATTAGATAAACCATCACTATCCTCTTCTAAAATATCTCAAAAATCATTGCCATCATAAGTCATGAGAAGTCTGTAATCTCAATTTCATCTTCATCACTATTAGATAAACCATCGATATCTTCATGAGTATAGTAACTCCTTTTATTCACAACTTGTTTTCTATTCGCTTTTGCATATTCCTTTCCTTTTTCATATTTATCTTTATGAGGACATTTGGCAGCATAATGACCGACTCTACCATAAGGAAAGCATTTGAAGGGTAACTTACCTCTAAACCTTCCAGAACCCCGTTGAATTTTCTTGACAAAGTTTACCTCATCTTCTTCTTCTAAAATATGTCCTGATTCATTGTGTTCTTCCTTTCCTTTTGCTAAGGCTTAAAATGTGGCTTCTCTCATATTTTATGGTCCTCCTTTTCTCATCTTGAAGGAAGTTAGGATTCCGTGAGGCTGTGTCATAGTCATTTTTTGCAGATACTATTTTTCTTCTATGGCAAACACTTTGGATTCAAATTTAGTAGACAAGTATCTTAAAACTTTCTCAATTAAGGTAACTTCCTTTATTTCTTCACCCAGATTCTTCATACAATTAACAACCTCATCTATATGTAAGAAGTAACTAGCTATACTTTCATCACTATGCATCTTAAGAGTTTCATATTGAATTCCGAGAGTTTGAAGTTTAGCACGTTTTACTTGAGAGTCTCCTTCGTAGCTTAGAATGATTTTGTCCCATATTTCTTTGGCTGATTTGAGCTGCATGACTTTGACAAACTTTGATTGTGACAAACTTCCCAATAAAGTATTGACAGATTTCGCATTGGTTTCATATTTCTTTTTACCTGCCGCATCTGTCGGAATTGCTGTTGGAAATGTATATCCTCCTTCCACAATTTCCCAGACATCCGTTCCAAGTGATTGTATATAGGGTGTGGTTCTTATTTTCCAATAAACAAAGTTTCTCCCATCGAAGATTGGCGGTCTGATGGATTGCATGCTTTCTTGATTATTCATGTTGATGGATTTCCCTTCTCAAGCTTCTTCTGAAGGACCTGCTCTGATACCAAGTGTTGGAAATAATACTGGGAGGGGGGTGAATCAGTATTATCAGATCAATAATTTTATTTCCCAAAAAAATTTATATACGCTAATTCAGTGAAGTGAACTAGTGTGTATACGTGACTGTGCTTAAAGAAACTAGCGTATATGCAGATAACTTGTGATTTAGACAATTTATCATGCGTTGAGCTTAAACTAGTATATCAGAGATTTATTAGACAACGTAGTAAAAACAGAATAAAGCATCACACATAAGCAACACACATGAACACCAAGATTTAAGGTGGAAACACAATGAGGGTAAAAACCACCTACTGTTGTCATCTTTGTCTTCTTTTAATAATAGGAAAATCTATTTACAATCTTGTACTAGTGCAGAGTCATACTAGTACGCAGGCTTCTACCTATAGAAGGTTACAACCTTCTCTCATTCTTCAGCTTCTACTGGAAGGGAGCTACAACCCCCTAGCTCTTGTACTAGCCAATATGTTTACTAGTACGTAGGTGCTAGCCTATAGAAAACTCCACTCTTCAACCAGGGACCACGCTTCATGAATTTTCAGACTAGATACTCCTGAATCACAATACCACAAACTAAAGGCCACGTTTCATCAAATTTTCATACTGGACCCACCAAATCTTTTAAACTTAAACTGCATCAACCAATATTCAATTAATTTGAACAATCAGATCACTGACACAAGAACACTGTACTGAACCCAAAACCTTGAATCATCATTCAGAACCAGCTGTAACCTCAAAAATCATGCATTAGAATGTATACGTTACTTGGCTGTACCCAAACTATGTGTGTACGCTACTTCTGTTAATTGAACTTTCATATACCTCTAAAACTACTGCAAACATAAAATTTTGAATCAAGTTTGTACCAACTATCAATATTCTGAATACCAACTGTCAACTTTCAGAGCTTTACACAAGCGTGGACATAGATCACTTCTTCTCACTTATACAATCAATCAATCAAAAGCCAGCCTCCTTATGCATTCAGTTTTACATTCAGATCTAAGAAGACTTCATTGATAGACAACAGTAACATAACATAATTTTATCAGATAGATCAATCAGATCTGAAAATAATCTTTTCTTTAGTATACGCTACTTGAAGGAATCGAACCTGCATGTATACACTCTTTGGCTGAGACAAACCTGCGTACAGATTTGCAAATATTGATTTAGAATTTTGCTAGAATTCCATACTTCAAACAGACACAGATCATGATAGGTAACGAATAGAACAAGCACAAAACATCATATCTAGTCTCACCCAATATCAGATCATTCAAGAATAAGTCATTTCAAGTCTCATGATTCGTGATGTAATATTGAACTCACGGTGGACATGAATATTTCAGATCTAGTCCCAAACATAACCCTGCAACATAAAATATACTTTAGATAGAAGTATTCCTTAGAATATTATTGCTTGCACACTTGGCCTAATGATCTTCTCTTCCTTATACACTCTTAGGCCTTTCTAAATACCTTAGAACAAAACCACTTAGGACCAATACCTTGGACCAAATACCTAGGGTCAATACCTTGGACCAAATACCTCAGACCAAATACCTTGGACCAAAATACCTTGGACCAAAATACCTTGGACCAAAATACCTTGGATCAAATACTTGGTTTTTCAACATGTACACGCTTTTCCTCCTGTGAAAGTGCGTGTATATGTTATATGCTACTTTTGTTCTGTTAACCCGCGAGTATAAGCCCCTTGAACAAAGTGAACCAGTGTATACCTCTCTTTCTTCATTCTTCGGAGTCTGATCTGTAATCCTTTGTTGTTAGCCTGCTACACTGTGAACTGTCATCTCAGAGAGTTGCCATCAAGGACAACACCTGTATCATAATGCCAACATGATTTCCATCTCATGACTCTACGGTTCACCCTCCACTAGAAGCCTCCATGAAATTGAGCCTTAACCAACTCCAATTGGACTTATGAAGAAATATGTTCTCAATACTTGTTTGTCGAAGCACCCATGGTACTTCTCTTTTTGGTTCACCTTTCATGCATTTTCAAACTGGAACCCCAGAGCTACTCAACATGAAAATCATAACAACAATATCATCATAAAACATTATCAACACTCTCAATACGAAACATTAATCATTGAATCAAACTCAACTCATGGTCATCTCACAGCCATGCATCATCCTCAACTCACATAGCCTCAATACATTATCTACAAATAAACTAGATGCAAAAACCCAATGATGTAATATATAATTTCCATATAAAGACACGAGACACTATTGCAACCAATCTATTACAATCATATCAACAACACATATAAACTTGAAATAAAAATTATGCTCTTGCAATCACAAATGCATTAGAAAACTCCTTAATAACTTTGTCATTTTTCTTCTACATACAAGTAGTCTTCGGCGATGCATACTTTTGTCTCTACTACTACAACACCTCCATGCAAACTTTGCTACAACAAATTCACTTTCCTCACCACTGGATCTCCAAAACTCTATAACAATTTTCTCACACAAGAGAACCAACTAATAACCTCATGATCTCCATCTATTTGTAATCTTATGTAATGGTTAAATCAATAATTATAATTATGCAGTGGAGCTTTGTTCATATGTTGGAAGTGGTTTGGTTCATTTATTTTTACTCAATCTATCCACTAACTTCACTTAATAATGAATATTATCTTTTATCCATCTTCTACAAGTTCAATAACCTCTTTTCTCTTAGACAGTTGAAATTACCAGGATGACTAGTGGCTGCAAATGTGTTGGGATTGGTGTCAACAATCATGCTAGGAGATGTGTTGAGTAGTTAGCATTGTCTAACTATTGGCAAGAGTGTTGGCATTGATGCTAACAAGACTAGCATGGATGTTTGTGGAAGTAGATGGTGGCTTTGATGTCCCCTAGCTTAGATGTGATGATAAGTGGGTTAGTTTGATGTGCTTGATGTGTCAAGCTCAGGGGGAGTCCTATGGTTTCTGTAGTCTTCAGTAGAGAATCACCATTGTTGTAGGCTTATTGGAGAAAGCATAAAATGATGAATATTGTGGTTGGGAATCCCATAATGCCTCCGAAGAGCAGGTTCTAGGAAGAAGAAGAAGAGCTAAGGCGGAAAGAATGACAAAGAGTTTGCAACCATTTTTCAAGTGGTAGATGGGCTCAAAGACTACATCAGACCTTCTCCACTAGAATTTTCTTTGAAAGATATTTCCAATGGTATGAGGAAGTTGAAAAATTGCCTCTTGGATCAGGAGTTATTCCTAGTCAAAGTTTGATGACTTAAGCCATGAAAGATGAGTTAAAAGGTGCTTGGAGGAGTCTTGACGCATAACCAAACTTGGAAACACTACCAAATTTAGCAGAGATGGTTGCGGAACCTCAGAACTTCATAACCGTAATGTAATTAACCTTTAAGAAAGTTCCAATCTGATACCAGGGAAGCATGCCCGAATTTTGGGACCTGATATCGGAACGACAAAGTAGGTAGCATATCGGAGGTCAGAGCCTTGGGACCTCGAAAGGTCAAAACATCAGGAACTCAACAGTTTACTTAGAAGTGACCCGAGATGACATGGAACCAAGGCAACAGACAAAATTTAGAAGGTCAAAATATCGAAGGTTAGAACCTTAGAGCAGGCGGATATCAGAATATCAGAGAGGGCTCAGAATTTCGGAAGGTTCGTCGTATCAGAATCTTCGAAGGAAGGATATCAGAAGGCGCAAAACATTAGAACCTCAAAGTTTTGTAAGTTCTTAAAATTTAAATTCTTTGAAAGTATTGAGGTTTGCAAGAAAGAGAAAATACAAAGGAATTCGTTCAAAAACAAAGGAATGAGGGACCCTTTCTCTCTCCTCAAAATAGGACACATGGTAGTAGGTGATTGGCCTTGAGAAGCTGACGAGGAAGATGATGTCAGCATGGCATGGCAGTGCAAAGGACATGTGGCAACCAGATTCAACATTTTGGGTTTCTTAATAGGGAAAATCCACGTGACACGTGTCACCAATAAGGTAATGCCACATGGAGTTGATGACATCAGCATGATGTCATTTCAAATGTTGGAATGTCAGAGGATGGAGTTTTCGTAACTCCTGTCTAATTTTTTTATGGAAAAATTCTGATCTAATGTGTGGAGATCTGATGAGACTGGCACATGGTCGTGGAAGACCCAAAGAACTAAGGGTGCACAACGGGGTTATCACCTAAGTGTTATGAAGAATTTCGGAGCTCGGACTTTCATAACTCCTATGCAAATTCTTTATGAAAAAGTTCCAATGAAAGGGGCTCTGATGTATTGGCGTCTAGACGAGGAACCCAATAGAACCAAGGGTGTAAAGTAGGCTTAGCACCTAAGTGCTATGTGATGCCACGTGGGAAGTATTTCAAAGGTAAAAATTTCAAAACTCCTCCGTAATTGAAATTTGAGAAAAGTTACAAAATGAGGAGCTTCTGATGTATTGGTACATGGACAAGAAGCTAAAGGAACCAAGGGCAGAAAATAAAATACATAAGGAGAAAGGCCCCTGGTAGGAGCTTGGAGGCCTTATCACCTAAGTGTTATGCAATTGGTCACAACATCTACTCCTATGGAGGAAATGCGATAACGGGCTAAGAAGAGAGAGCTAAAAGCCAATCGGGACTTTGGAATTTCGTAAGGTATTTCAATAAAAGTTACGATATGTAGGGCCTCTGATATAACACTACAATGATATGTGAAGCCACTGGTCACAGCTCTTGGTCCCATTGTGAAAGAAAAAGCGACAAGGGATAAGCATAATAGGGGCTAAAGGCACTTCAGAATATTGTGATTTTGTAACATCTCTTTAACAAAAGTTACGATAAGTTGTGGCTCTAAAATTGCAGTATGCTGTAAAATATCTGAAATGGTAGAACATAGGTGTATGGAGGATGGATGAGTCAACAACAAGGACCATGATCATGTAGAGGAGTTTTTCAATGGAGTCAATGGAGATGAGGACCATGATGTGCATAAAAGAGTGTTGAGGCATGTCTCGAAGTTGAAACAAAGTCATCCATGATCTTCCCATGCACGCCTTAGTGAATTAAATGAAGTGAAGATAAGCCATGCTAAAATACTGTCAAGTTCTATGAGCCATGAATAAGCATGAAGAGCCTCGGGATATGAGATTTTTTCAAAGAGAGGACAGTGCCTGGTTGAAGTTTACAGGTGTACGGAGAATTAATTCTCAGTATGAAGATCACTCAAATTTCCATTCTCAGTGATTAATGAAGTCGAAGTGGCCAAGTCAGATGCAAAACAAGATAGAGAGCCATGTAGAGGTACACTTAGGTAGTGTGGAAATAAGCAGCAGAGACAACATTGACCAGTGTGCTGCAAAAGAACAAAATAGAGGATCACATATCAACAATTAGGGGGAAATTCAGCATTGTTGAGTGAGTTGTGAGGAGAGCTCGGTGTAAGTGCACTATTGTGTGAGAGGCCAAGTGAGCTTGTTCTACAGGGGAAAGTTGAGAGTTCCAAATCAGAAGAAAGAGACCCCATGAGAGGTTGTGTTGTTGTATGAGAAGATGTCGAAGGTGCCTGTGTAGAGGAAGAAGGTTGAGTGAGTTTGTGTTGTGTGAGAGGCCGAGAAATCCTAGGGATAGAAGGGTATGAGTGTTGAATGAAGGTTGTTTAGAGCATAAGGTTGAGAATAGTTGATGTTGTAGTGTAGATAGTGGGATGTGAGGAATGACTGCTATTGAGAAGAACAGTAGATTGAAGAAAAGTGAGCAGAGGACAGAGAACAAAGCTGATATCAGGTAGAGTGGATGTGAAGTACAATGACCATTGAGTTCCTATTTGAGTGTGGGTTGGATCCTTACATGCAGTTGGTGCTTCCATCTGTAGTGGGTGCTTAATAAGGCTTGGGGGTTGGTGCCTCCTGGAATTTGGTGCTTGCATAAATCCAAGGAGCTGTAAGTTAGTGCTTGCAACAAATCCATGAAGTTGGTGCTTCACATGGTGCTTCTGGTAAGTTGGATAGGTGTCTACAAAAGGAGGGATTTGGTGCTTCCTGTTAGTGGTTGCTAGCAAAAAATCAAAGGGAGTTAGTGATTCTTGTGAGTAGTGTCTCACAAATATACTGATGTAAAAGAGTAGGTAATCTTATTTTACATCAATAAAAATAACAAGCTTTAATGGTTTTTTCCCGAAAGGGTTTACCCATAAAACCTTCATGTCTCATATGTTTTTTGCTCATGATGTGTATGTTTGTGTTGGTTGATATGGTTGTTAATGGTTTCTCACATATAACGGATTCCAAGTTTGAATGAAGAAATATAAATTGGCATAAAAGTTAAAATTAGCCTTGATACTAATTCACCAACCCTCTTAATATTAACATTGTTTCCAACATTTTCAACCTTTACATGATGATCCTAAACAAGAGAAGTCAGAAAAACAAATAAACACCTGATGTGTGTGAGGAATGCAGAGTAAATTTCACATTTTTCATCCTTCACACACATAATCCTATGAGAGTTAGACTACAATTGCTCCCATAGCACTGCCAGCTAGGGAATGAAAGGTTTCAACTGCTCTCATGACCTTTCATCCAAGCAATTGGGGTAGAGGATGGTCAAACTCATCTCTCCTTAGCTCAAGACTTTCTTAATCTTGCTCCATTGCTAAATAACCTTCTATAAGATCTCAAGAACCCATTATAGCCATTGCAACACTCTGATAGTCCATTGTCACAACTCCATCATCACCACAAGTCAAGATAGGTTGACATGAGTGTCATCCATCAGCTACACTAACACTTAAGCCATCAAACTTCTCCACATCTACTCCAACAATTGCTTGACCTTCACACCATCAATGATAGGACCTGCAATGGACCACACAAGCTAAAAACCACCCACACACACACCAGGTACCATAAAAATAACTTGAAAGTGCCCATCAATGTCAACTAGGTGTAGAAGCTCCACACTCTGTCAAGACATCAACATAAAGGCCAAATACCCGCACCAATATCGACAACCACCGAACTAAGGTCTACAACCAATGCACAAACCAAGTACCTTTACATCACATGATATCAACAACCCATGCCATCAAGTTGATATCAATTCCAACCATCAACACAACATCAATGCCACATCACATCATCAATGCCAACATCTTGAATGTTTAATTAATACATATTTTGAATTTTTGTTGTAGGCGATGTTTTTGTCGTCACTGACTGCTAAGGAAAGGAATAGAACATGTCTTAGTATTTGATGCGATGCACATAGGTGAAAAGCAGGTTGGTGGGACTATATGAAGATGAATAATTGACATCCCAAATTGGTGACACGGTTGTGATGGGATTTTTTTCTAAAAGGGTAAAAATAGGGTGCTCACATTATTTATAGAGATTTTATGCCTGAATATATATCTTGCAAATACTGTCATCTAGTTATAGCAGCTCAGATCAACTTCAAAAAAATTAAAGCAAAGAAAGGTGAGCCAAGGAGATGGAAGATCACATAATTTGACCATGAACGTATTATGGAGACTTGCATTCCTATCACCCATTGGCTAGATGAGTAGATGATGCAAATGACAATCCCTAAGGCCGAATCTATAACATCCAAGTGTAATATAATCTAGTACAAGAGATCAACATATGAATTTTGTAATTTAGAAATGTGATAGTTGAATACTTTTGTAATTTTGTAATTTTGAATGTGAAAATGAAATTCGTAGAGAATTGTTTCCCTCTGATATTAGCTATTAGGAATAAAAGCATAAAGAACTAAAATCAAAATGAATGTGGAAATGTTCAACATAGAATGAAGCCATATGAAAGTATATTTACGGATACCCCATGAAAGGAAACCATGCACCCATACCCCTCTTGGTACCAAATGAAAGTATATATACAGATCTATATTTGTACCAAATGAAAGTATATTTACAGATCTAGGATGTATTCATAATGGTGTATATATTTTATAAGCTTTAGGTTCCATGAGGTGCTTAAGTTTTTAAAGTTTTCCAAATTCAATGAGGTTTTATTTTAGGGATAGGATCCTATGTGAACCCCATAGATTTAGAATCAAGAGGGATCTAAAATTTATTTAAAATTTAGATTCAAGAAGGATTTAGATTAGGTTTAATTAAAATTTTTGATATTATTATTTTTTAAATTTCATGTCTTGTATTCATGTTAAACATGGAAGAAATTTTATAGATATTCATCATAATGGGTTCTAGAAAATCCATTTAAGTAGAATGACCAAGTTGATATAATATTATTTTACTTAAAATAGAAATTCAACTATCTAGGTTATGAACAACATTGAAATATTTTTATGCTATTAATGTAATGTTTCAATCTGATATAACGCATGGAAAGAATCAAACTCATGATTCATATTGGATTGTAAAAAGTGCAACACACACACACACAATGGCTAAGCTCTTTTAGATAACCTCAAAAGAAATAATATTGAATAAAACTTATTTGATGTTTACAATACATCTTTTAAAATTGAACAAAACTTATTTCAATCATATTTGTGTTTTTTAATTGAAACTTAATCTAGGGAATTGATTGAAATACTTAAAAGAGTTTACCATGAAATAGTATATGGGTGGGTGACAAAAATTTCCATATATAGATTTTTTATTATAATATTTATGAATTTAGAATTCCAATAATTTATTAGTCATTGCAGTATCATACATTGATTGCATTGAAAGACACTTTCTACGAGCCAATATGATGCATATTTGTATTTCTTTCCATGTTTAATATTAAACTGATACATGATATATTTTAGTTTATTTTAATTATCAAAGTGGTTTGCATCATAGTACGATGGCATTTGCTTAATCTATGAAACTAGAACTCAAAATGAATATTTTGTAAAATTTTACTTCTTGAATGTTCTTAATTGAACCTTAAGATCAGAAATTGATTGAAATACTTGGATAGCCAAGTAAATTTAGGAAAGTTCCTAAAATTACATAAAATTATATAGCAACATATCATTAATTGTTTAAATTAACATACATTATTGCATTAAAATACACTTTCTACAAGTCAATATGAAGCAAATTTGCAATTCTTTCCATGGTCAATATTAAATGGATACATGATATGTTTTTGTTAATTTTAGGTATCAAAGTGACTTGCATCATACAAAGATTGTACCTATTTTCTTAGTCTATGAAACTAGAAATCAAAATTAATATTCTGTAAAATTTTACTTCTTGAATGTTATAGATTCAAAAGTAAAATTATATTTAAAGTATAAATAATAGTTTTAATTAATTAATTTTAAATTATTTTTTTTTAATAAAAAGTTATACTATAGATTTTTTTTTTAAAACTAACGAAATAATTAACACATTCATAAACTGAAATTTAATGAACATAAAAATTAATAAACATCCATAAAATAAAATAATGAATCTATCAATAAATTGTCCATATGAAAATATATACAAATTACATTACATGAACATTCATAAACTGAAATAATAAGCATCCATAAATTGAAATAATGTTCTTGTATCCATAGATTGTCCATGTATAAAAATATACAAAGTTTGTATCACATATGAATGTGCCCTATGAAATGGGCTTGAAGATATACAAAATTGTAGAGTCGATAATATGCCATTATTATTGTCACTTGTGAACGTTTATTTCACCCATTTCTACCATTCTTCATCATGACATTTATTATAATTTATCATTTAAATCCATTTTATTAATTATTTATGCTCTCATGAATAAATATTATTTATTCTCCTTTATTTCTAATAAATTGATTATTATGCATTATTTTACCAATGATAGTGCTAATAAGTTGGTTATAACATTATTCACCATTTTTAGCCTCCAAGGTAACTTCCAGATTGAAGATTTGATTTTTAAATCTGCCAACTCAGAAATTTGCTGGTTTAAGGAGTGACAGCTTTGCGGTTGATATTCTGAGCAAATGAAGACGAATTTGGAAAATCCGGAACATGGGTTTTGTCCAGAACGGGCCCAATTATCTTCAGTTAGAACAGTTTGCCCAAATTCGGCTTGTACAGGGAGAAACGCAGGGTTCTTTGAGCACGATTTTGTCAGATTTGCAGTTGCGGCCGCCCTCCAAATCTCAGCTGTAAACCCAAATTCGTCTTGCTTTTGTTGAAGAAATGAGAGGGAATATATTTTCTTGTTGATCATCTGGTTAGAATCAACCCAAATTTATCATGTTGTAATTATCTATGCTCTGATCTTTCTCTATTTAAATGAAACCAAAGATCAGAGGAGAGAGGATTGTTTTTGTAATTTTACACTTTCAGAATAAACTTTGATCGCTGAGTCTCATTGAGACCTGACTTTGTTATACTTTTGTGGATGAAATTAATATAAAAGACTTGGTGTTCATTCCGTCGCTGCGTCTGGAGTAATCTAAGGCGGTGTACCATCGACAGCTAAGGGCCCGGCTCCGGAGGACACTTGCCTTTGTATCATTATACAGTAATTTTTGTGTGGACTGTTTATCTTTATGACGTAGCAATCTGATACATTCTTTATATGATACGCTATTATTCTGTTATGATCAATGAATGAACGATTTCTCCATGTAAGAACTCTGCACTATGTAAATGAATTCACACGGGGTCGAATTGTATCATTATTCAGCCATTTCTGTAACAAAGTGCTGGTATGAATATTTGTGGGATTCGAGAGTAGCATCATTCTGTTTAGAAACATAGCTGCATCATTCAATACTTTCAGATTGCTATATTAATGTAAATCATGTACATACGGGTGATAGTTGTTGTTTCGTAATTCATTAAGGATTGCTGTTCCATTTGATTACTGTTGTTCCATTTGATTATTGTTGTTCCATTTTACTCCTGTATCATTTATTACTGTCCCATTTCCATTTCGCCGCTCCGTTTTACTTTCTGCTGATTTATTTACTTGCCTTTGTTGCTTTGGTGTGAGAGAAGGTCTAAAGCTGTAGTGAGTCAGCAAGTCGCTGCTTAGCTCCCAGACCTTTGGTCCATACTCTAATTTCCATTCCATTTACTTGCATTTACTGTTTTAGTGTGGGAGGAGGATCAAGGCTGTCGTGAGACACAACAGACGCTATTATGCTCCCAGATCCATGATCCATACTCTAATTCCTTTTCCTTCATCAATTTCTAGAGGAATGAGTTATTGCAACTGTATCCTCGATTGATGGTTATTTGAATGAATGATTTAGTTTAGAACATTTCGGTTTCTTGCTGTTTCAATTAGATTTCTTTTTCAAGAATTCATTTACTTGTGGGTTTTTAGCACTATACCGCGAAACATTACTCTTAAGTAAATAGCCGCCTCAGACAGAGTACACTCTTGAAATAAAAAGTCGTCCCTGGATTGATAATTAATGTGAGGTAATTAGGAGTTCATAAGACACCTTTTTATCGCTCCACATTTTGGCGCCGTTGGATATATTGAAGATTGGTTTCACTCCATCACGTGTTTGCATCATCACTCCATACTTCAAAATTTTTGAAACCATCTTTTCAAGGGAAGTTGGCTTCTCATACCCTAATTTTTATCAACATGCATTTTTCGAATTTGGGTATGTGCATACATGAGGCCTTATTTCTAACATGGTTCCACTGGAAATACTCTTATACATAAACATATTCAATTCTCAAAGAAGAGTAGGATAGTGGAGAAAATAAAATAAATAAAGAAATAAACACATTTTGTAAAACTAGTTGTTTCTTTTGTTGCAACACGCTATTGAAATCAACATTGGTGATAAATATTTCAATCTATTTGTGTATGTAGATGAATCATAATAGAAATAATAATTTCTACAAACACTCATTTTCATTTTTATCACCAATTTAAAAAAATGCTTGAATATCATTTTTTTGGCTTGCGGGCTTGATGAACTTTCGGGAAAAACAGTCGGGACAGTCATGTTTTGAGGGACCAAAAGTGAATATTTTTAAAACCTGTTTCTACCCTAGGTATCCCTTGATGTCTACTTTCTAACCCAATTTGAACCACTCAATTTGGATTTGAAACGAAAAAGTTAGAACCAAAACATTGACCGGTTATCTAGCGGGCAGCTCAGGAACAGAGTTGGGACAGTCCGTTTTTGGAGGCCTAAATGAATGAATTTTTAAAACCTGTTTCTATGGTAGATTCCCCTATGAATCTAGTTTACAATGCAATTGGAATCACTCATTTTCGATATCGTATGGGGAAGTTATGATCAAAATACTGACTGTCTATCGTAAATCAGCACCCTTAAAACTATGTCTTTCCGGTTGTTCCTTAAAGTATTTGACCTATCAATTCTTCTTGTCTTCAAAACCTGTTTCTATTGGAGATAAATAAATGAATCTAATTTCATTTCCAATTTGAATCATTCGAATCCGACATCAAATGAAAACGTTATGCTTGAAATATCAATTGTAGGTCTAAGCCGGGTAATCGAAAATGACTCTATTATGCAGGTTGTTCTAAACAAATTTGACATATCATATGATTGAATTTTTAAAACCTGTTTCTACTGGAGATAAACCTTTGATTTAGCTCTCATTTGGCTTTGGAATCACTCGATTTCGACGAAAAACAAAGAAGTTGTGATTAAAACACCGCTGGTTAGTATGGTCGACCACTGCTCTCCCGCAGGTAACAAATAAATTTTACTTTGTTATTTTCTCTATGGATTTGTTATAACAGAGTAACTACTTGTTGTTTTTTGCATAATTCTTGGATTAGGGGAGCCCGATCACCTCTCTTTCTCCATGATTGAATGTTTTATTGCAGGTAGACACTCGTTTTTTGCAGGTCCTGGGAAAATAAAGAAGGTCAATTTATGGACGAGTGATTTTTCAAAGAAATTTTTATAAAACAAAGGAATTTTATCCAAATCATTACCCAACGGATTCATAATAGAACAAATGAAGAATTGATTTCCATTTGAAGATTCATGTCATGTCTTTGCTGCCAAAACATTTTTCGAATAGATCATTTTTTTGACATAACATCATAGCTGTTGCAACTCAATTTATTTTACATATTGTTTTTAAATAAAATGTTGTTTTTTTCTAATTTCTTTTATATTTTGTGTTTCAGGTGTTGCTTCATTCAAAGTACAACTCATCCTCAGCATCAATGCAGTGAACAGCTAATTCATTCTTTGCGTGTTTTTGCTATTTTTGCTGTTCCTTTTCGAAATGGAACAGCACTTGTGTGACTTTGCTGTTCCTTTTCAAAAAGGAACAACACTTGCGTGTTTTTGTTGTTTCTTTTCGAAATGGAACAGCATTCGTGTGTTTTTGCTGTTCCTTTTCGAAATGGAACAGCATTTGTGTGATTTTGCTGTTCCTTTTCGAAATGGAACAGCACTTGCGTGTTTTTGCTGTTCCTTTTCGAAATGGAACAGCACTTGCGTGTTTTTGCTGTTCCTTTTCGAAATGGAACAGCACTTGCGTGTTTTTGCTGTTCCTTTTCGAAATGGAACAGCATTTGTGTGATTTTGTTGTTCCTTTTCGAAATGGAACAACATTTGTGTGATTTTGCTGTTCCTTTTCGAAATGGAACAGCACTTGCGTGTTTTTGCTGTTCATTTTCGAAATGGAACAGCACTTGCATGTTTTTGCTGTTCCTTTTCGAAATGGAACAGCACTTGCGTGTTTTTGCTGTTCCTTTTCGAAATGGAACAGCATTTGCGTGATTTTGTTGTTCCTTTTCGAAATGGAACAACATTTGTGTGATTTTGCTGTTCCTTTTCGAAATGGAACAGCACTTGTGTGTTTTTGCTGTTCCTTTTCGAAATTGAACAACATTTGTGTGATTTTGCTGTTCCTTTTCGAAATGGAACAGCATTTGTGTGATTTTGCTGTTCCTTTTCGAAATGGAACAGCACTTGCGTGTTTTTGCTGTTCCTTTTCGAAATGGAATAGCATTTGTGTGTTTTTGCTGTTCCTTTTCGAAATGGAACATCATTTGTGTGATTTTGTTGTTCCTTTTCAAAAGGAACATCCCTTGCGTGTTTTTGCTGTTCCTTTGCGAAAAAGGAACAGCACTTGTGTGTTTTTGCTGTTCCTTTTCGAAATGGAACAGCATTCGTGTGTTTTTGCTGTTCCTTTTCGAAATGGAACAACATTTGTGTGATTTTGCTGTTCCTTTTCGAAATGGAACAACACTTGTGTGACTTTGCTGTTCCTTTTCAAAAAGGAACAGCACTTGCGTGTTTTTTGCTGTTCCTTTGCGAAAAGGAACAGCACGTGCATGTTTTTGTTGTTCCTTTGCGAAAAGGAACAACACTTGTGTGTTTTTGCTCATCCTTTGCGAAAAGGAACAACATTTGAGTGTCTCTGCTGTTCCTTTCTCAGAAGAAACAACATTTGTGATTTTTCGAACGACATTTGCATTTTCACGTTTTTTGTATGTATTTTTGTTTTTTTGGTGTGCATTTTCTTTGATGTTCCTTACACGAAACACCGCTTTGTGAGTATTTTTGCTGTTCATTCAAAAGAGCAACACTTTGGGAATATTTTTGAGGGCAACCCTTTCCTTTCTCTTGTGGGATTATTCATAGTCAGCTCAACCACATTCTCCTGATTCTCTTTCATGGCATGAAGTACACTATTTTTATGAGGACAAGAATTATGGATTCTTTTGAAGCAAGTATTATCATTTACGTTATGATCTTTAACAAGACAGCTCCTTGATGACAGATTTTTTTTTTCAAAAGAGACACAATTATTTATATACTACTTTACTGCATTGTTTTCTGTTGAACATGATATTGATTGATCATCTTAATACCATGCTGGTTCCATCATCCCTGGTTATAATCTTCTTTGTCTGTAATAAATGAGATTATGGGTATATTTTTTTCTATTGACATCTTCAACTTCTTCCGCCATCCCTGCTCTTAAGGAGTACTGAGCCTCCCTCTTTTTTATCATAAAAATGTGTAATAACAACAAAATTTTGTTCGCAGATGGAGGATAGGGGGTCTCATTACGAGCCAGCCTACCATGTTCATAAGGCTGTAACAAAGTGACATTCCCATTATGGCTACCACACCAGGGTTATGATCCATTGGATATCCAAATTATCCTTGGAACAGGAGGTCTCATCACGAGCCGACCTGATCACTTTTGCTACCTCCTAGTGAATGGCAGTGTGGTTATCTGGTTACCACGCCAGCACACTGATCTCTTCTGTAGAACAGCATTGTAACTCTCCATTTATAAATTGAGGATCTTGGCTCATATGGGTTAAACAGAAACCCTGCCGAGGCTATGGACGCCTGCTGGCAGCAGAGGCTCTGCTTATGGTATTGAAGTTATCTCTTTTCGTCAATTATTATTATAATACCCTTTTCTTATTTTCTTTTTATCAGAGAAGTTATTTCCTTAACTTTTTCCCTGTTTGAACCTTTATGCATGAGAAAGTGTTTTATGATCAATCACATCATTTTCAGCTAGAATACCGTCAGCAAAGCATCTTTTTAGCATATTGTTGTCCTTTTTCGTTTTGCATAAACTATCATCACTCCAAAGCGTCCTATCTCTTATTCATAACTATCTTTACACACTTGCTCTCAAAATAACCATAACTTTCACCGTCCTATCATTGATACGTGTACTCTGCCTCCCTTACTGATATATTGTTCATTCCATTACCTTGCCGTCAGCACCACCCCTTTCCTATGCTTTATGGTTATGGAACCCATTTTCCAATTGGAGGGGGGAATGTATGCATTATGGGATTGCATGCGATATGATTACTGCACTTTGCCATACCTTGTTGATTTGAGTTTTTCTAATTGCAATTTTGCATACATCTTATCTGTTGATATTCAAAGCTAACACTATGGATTCAAGCACATTGTATGCAAAATAGTGCTTTGTTTACAGGAGAACAACAAGTATGCAGGGGAACTTCTATTCGTAGCATGACCACACTATTGCACTTCACAGTAGAGGCTCGTGAACGTGAACAATTCTTCAGATATGATGTGCTTCCCTGGATTCCACCTTTTGCATCACTTTCAGCACCAACTCTGCCTACATCAGCTTCAACAACTGCCAGTATTTATATGTCATTCCACATTTTTTGGAGGTAAAACTTGAGGTAAAATCGCATAGTTTTCTAATTTATTAGGAATTGAGGAGAATTTCATCAAAATCTATTTTGAGCATTATTTGTCATCTTTCATTCCACATCTTTACCACTTTCCCTTTTTCAGCAGCATATCATTTTCGAGTATGGGGGCGTGTTCCTTTCATTCATTTTTTTCTTATCACCACGCCATTTATATTCTTTATCATCCATTGCTATTCTTATTCACTCTCAACACCTCCCTTATTCCATGTTGTTTTACACCAAGCATAGAATTCAACAGCTAGTAGCAACCACCTCTATTTGTTTTCTAGCATCACATGAGGACATGCTAATTTTTCAGAGAGGGGGAGGAATTGCTATGCATGATGGATATTTTCTACTTTCTTCCTTATTTAAGGCATACAATTTCATTTTTTGATTTCCACATATTTTTAAAACTATGAACCCAATTCTTGTAATTTTTGGAAAACACATACCTATCATTAATACAAACCCACACAATTTCAAGAAATAGTGGTTCATAAAATTTCGGAAATCATGCACTCTCACCTACAGCCATTTTGTTTATATATCATGATCCATGCATCAAAACAATCTGATTTTTGGATCATAAAGACATTCATATATTATAAATTTACTTGCCAAATTTCAACAAAAGCTGGTTTGTAAGTTTTTGAGAAAATGGTTCATGAAGTTTGTTGTTACATATATCATATTTTGTTGCAACTTCATATATACATATAATTGAATGTCAATGTAAAAATTGTTATGCCTTCATCAAGATTACCAAAAGTGAATATTCATTAATTAAGGAAGAATTCATTTGTTCTATCCATTTCGTGAGCTGAGATGAACATATTTTTTTATTGCTTGGTTAACACATGGGTTTTTGTCTTTGGGTTGCATGAGGACATGCAATATATTCAATTTTCGTTGCATGAGGACATGCAATATATTGAGAGTGGGGGTGTGTAGAGTCGATAATATGCCATTATTATTGTCACTTGTAAACGTTTATTTCACCCATTTCTACCATTCTTCATCATGACATTTATTATAATTTATCATTTAAATCCATTTTATTAATTATTTATGCTCGCATGAATAAATATTATTTATTCTCCTTTATTTCTAATAAATTGATTATTATGCATTATTTTACCAATGATAGTGCTAATAAGTTGGTTATAACATTATTCACCATTTTTAGCCTCCAAGGTAACTTCCAAATTGAAGATTTGATTTTTAAATCTGCCAACTTAGAAATTTGCTGGTTTAAGGAGTGACAGTTTTGCGGTTGATATTCTGAGCAAATGAAGACGAATTTGGAAAATCCGGAACATGGGTTTTGTCCAGAACGGGCCCAATTATCTTCACAATGAACAGTTTGCCCAAATTCGGCTTGTACAAGGAGAAACACAGGGTTCTTTGAGCACGATTTTGTCAGATTTGCAGTTGCGGCCGCCCTCCAAATCTCAGCTGTAAACCCAAATTCGTCTTTCTTTTGTTGAAGAGATGAGAGGGAATATATTTTCTTGTTGATCATCTGGTTAGAATCAACCCAAATTTATCATGTTGTAATTATCTATGCTCTGATCTTTCTCTATTTAAATGAAACCAAAGATCAGAGGAGAGAGGATTGTTTTTGTAATTTTACACTTTCAGAATAAACTTTGATCGCTGAGTCTCATTGAGACCTGACTTTGTTATACTTTTGTGGATGAAATTAATATAAAAGACTTGGTGTTCATTCCGTCGCTGCGTCTGGAGTAATCTAAGGCGGTGTACCATCGACAGCTAAGGGCCCGGCGCCGGAGGACACTTGCCTTTGTATCATTATACGGTGATTTGTGTGTGGACTGTTTATCTTTATGACGTAGCAATCTGATACATTCTTTATATGATACGCTATTATTCTGTTATGATCAATGAATGAACGATTTCTCCATGTAAGAAATCTGCACTATGTAAATGAATTCACACGGGGTCGAATTGTATCATTATTCAGCCATTTCTGTAACAAAGTGCTGGTATGAATATTTGTGGGATTCGAGAGTAGCATCATTCTGTTTAGAAACATAGCTGCATCATTCAATACTTTCAGATTGCTATATTAATGTAAATCATGTACATACGGGTGATAGTTGTTGTTTCGTAATTCATTAAGGATTGCTGTTCCATTTGATTACTGTTGTTCCATTTGATTATTGTTGTTCCATTTTACTGCTGTATCATTTATTACTGTCCCATTTCCATTTCGCCGTTCCGTTTTACTTTCTGCTGATTTATTTACTTGCCTTTGTTGCTTTGGTGTGAGAGAAGGTCTAAAGCTGTAGTGAGTCAGCAAGTCGCTGCTTAGCTCCCAGATCTTTGGTCCATGCTCTAATTTCCATTCCATTTACTTGCATTTACTGTTTTAGTGTGGGAGGAGGATCAAGGCTGTCGTGAGACACAGCAGACGCTATTATGCTCCCAGATCCATGATCCATACTCTAATTCCTTTTCCTTCATCAATTTCTAGAGGAATGAGTTATTGCAACTGTATCCTCGATTGATGGTTATTTGAATGAATGATTTAGTTTAGAACATTTCGGTTTCTTGCTGTTTCAATTAGATTTCTTTTTCAAGCATTCATTTACTTGTGGGTTTTTAGCACTATACCGCGAAACATTACTCTTAAGTAAATAGCCGCCTCAGACAGAGTACACTCTTGAAATAAAAAGTCGTCCCTGGGTTGATAATTAATGTGAGGTAATTAGGAGTTCATAAGACACCTTTTTATCGCTCCACATTTTGGCGCCGTTGGATATATTGCAGATTGGTTTCACTCCATCACGTGTTTGCATCATCACTCCATACTTCAAAATTTTTGAAACCATCTTTTCAAGGGAAGTTGGCTTCTCATACCCTAATTTTTATCAACATGCATTTTTCGAATTTGGGTATGTGCATACATGAGGCCTTATTTCTAACATGGTTCCACTGGAAATACTCTTATACATAAACATATTCAATTCTCAAAGAAGAGTAGGATAGTGGAGAAAATAAAATAAATAAAGAAATAAACACATTTTGTAAAACTAGTTGTTTCTTTTGTTGCAACACGCTATTGAAATCAACATTGGTGATAAATATTTCAATCTATTTGTGTATGTAGATGAATCATAATAGAAATAATAATTTCTACAAACATTCATTTTCATTTTTATCACCAATTTAAAAAAATGCTTGAATATCATTTTTTTGGCTTGCGGGCTTGATGAACTTTCGGGAAAAACAGTCGGGACAGTCATGTTTTGAGGGACCAAATTTGAATATTTTTAAAACCTGTTTCTACCCTAGGTAGCCCTTGATGTCTACTTTCTAACCCAATTTGAACCACTCAATTTGGATTTGAAACGAAAAAGTTAGAACCAAAACATTGACCGGTTATTTAGCGGGCAGCTCAGGAACAGAGTTGGGACAGTCCGTTTTTGGAGGCTTAAATGAATGAATTTTTAAAACCTGTTTCTATGGTAGATTCCCCTATGAATCTAGTTTACAATGCAATTGGAATCACTCATTTTCGATATCGTATGGGGAAGTTATGATCAAAGTACTGACTGTCTATCGTAAATCAGCACCCTTAAAACTATGTCTTTCCGGTTGTTCCTTAAAGTATTTGACCTATCAATTCTTCTTGTCTTCAAAACCTGTTTCTATTGGAGATAAATAAATGAATCTAATTTCATTTCCAATTTGAATCATTCGAATCCGACATCAAATGAAAACGTTATGCTTGAAATATCAACTGTAGGTCTACGCCGGGTAATCGAAAATGACTCTATTATGCAGGTTGTTCTAAACAAATTTGACATATCATATGATTGAATTTTTAAAACCTGTTTCTACTGGAGATAAACCTTTGATTTAGCTCTCATTTGGCTTTGGAATCACTCGATTTCGACGAAAAAAAAAGAAGTTGTGATTAAAACACCGCTGGTTAGTATGGTCGACCACTGCTCTCCCGCAGGTAACAAATAAATTTTACTTTGTTATTTTCTCTATGGATTTGTTATAACAGAGTAACTACTTGTTGTTTTTTGCATAATTCTTGGATTAGGGGAGCCCGATCACCTCTCTTTCTCCATGATTGAATGTTTTATTGCAGGTAGACACTCGTTTTTTGCAGGTCCTGGGAAAATAAAGAAGGTCAATTTATGGACGAGTGATTTTTCAAAGAAATTTTTATAAAACAAAGGAATTTTATCCAAATCATTACCCAACGGATTCATAATAGAACAAATGAAGAATTGATTTCCATTTGAAGATTCATGTCATGTCTTTGCTGCCAAAACATTTTTCGAATAGATCATTTTTTTGACATAACATCATAGCTGTTGCAACTCAATTTATTTTACATATTGTTTTTAAATAAAATGTTGTTTTTTTCTAATTTCTTTTATATTTTGTGTTTCAGGTGTTGCTTCATTCAAAGTACAACTCATCTTCAGCATCAATGCAGTGAACAGCTAATTCATTCTTTGCGTGTTTTTGCTATTTTTGCTGTTCCTTTTCGAAATGGAACAACACTTGTGTGACTTTGTTGTTCCTTTTCAAAAAGGAACAGCACTTGCGTGTTTTTGTTGTTCCTTTTCGAAATGGAACAGCATTCGTGTGTTTTTGCTGTTCCTTTTCGAAATGGAACAGCATTTGTGTGATTTTGCTGTTCCTTTTCGAAATAGAACAGCACTTGCGTGTTTTTGCTGTTCCTTTTCGAAATGGAACAGCACTTGCGTGTTTTTGCTGTTCCTTTTCGAAATGGAACAGCATTTGTGTGATTTTGTTGTTCCTTTTCAAAATGGAACAGCATTTGTGTGATTTTGTTGTTCCTTTTCGAAATGGAATAGCACTTGCGTGTTTTTGTTGTTCCTTTTCGAAATGGAACAACATTTGTGTGTTTTTGCTGTTCCTTTTCGAAATGGAACAACATTTGTGTAATTTTGCTGTTCCTTTTCGAAATGGAACAGCATTTGTGTGATTTTGCTGTTCCTTTTCGAAATGGAACAGCACTTGCGTGTTTTTGTTGTTCCTTTTCGAAATGGAATAGCATTTGTGTGTTTTTGCTGTTCCTTTTCGAAATGGAACATCATTTGTGTGATTTTGTTGTTCCTTTTCAAAAGGAACAACAAAAACACGCAAGTGCTGTTCCTTTGCGAAAAAGGAACAGCACTTGTGTGTTTTTGCTGTTCCTTTTCGAAATGGAACAGCATTCGTGTGTTTTTGCTGTTCCTTTTCGAAATGGAATAACATTTGTGTGATTTTGCTGTTCCTTTTCGAAATGGAACAGCACTTGTGTGACTTTGCTGTTCCTTTTCAAAAAGGAATAGCACTTGCGTGTTTTTTGCTGTTCCTTTACGAAAAGGAACAACACGTGCATGTTTTTGTTGTTCCTTTGCGAAAAGGAACAACACTTGTGTGTTTTTGCTCATCCTTTGCGAAAAGTAACAACATTTGAGTGTCTCTGCTGTTCCTTTCTCAGAAGAAACAGCATTTGTGATTTTTCGAACGACATTTGCATTTTCACGTTTTTTGTATGTATTTTTGTTTTTTTGGTGTGCATTTTCTTTGATGTTCCTTACACGAAACACCGCTTTGTGAGTGTTTTTGCTGTTCATTCAAAAGAGCAACACTTTGGGAATATTTTTGAGGGCAACCCTTTCCTTTCTCTTGTGGGATTATTCATAGTCAGCTCAACCATATTCTCCTGATTCTCTTTCATGGCATGAAGTACACTATTTTTATGAGGACAAGAATTATGGATTCTTTTGAAGCAAGTATTATCATTTACGTTATGATCTTTAACAGGACAGCTCCTTGATGACAGATTTTTTTTTTCAAAAGAGACACAATTATTTATATACTACTTTACTGCATTGTTTTCTGTTGAACATGATATTGATTGATCATCTTAATACCATGCTGGCCACAATCAAACCACGCTGCTACGCAAGTTCCTAGTTATGCATCAAAGGTGAATCAAGAAGACCAACCTGGAGTCCAACGCTATGATTGAAGCAGAGTTGATATTCCCGCTCCCTCGCTCCAACAGACCATAAACGAACACCTGCACATGCAAAGGAAGAGACAGATACCAACATAAAAACTACCAAGGCACAACTATATTTCAGTCAGAAAGGAAATAAATCAACACATCACCATGATAGATAATGAGATTGGAACTATAATAGCAGTCACTCATCAATTAATAATAAATAGGAAAAGTTACAACCATTGTTCTGACGTTGACCCTTCTCCTGGCTGGGCACGTAACTATATGTGTCTTGCAGTGCATCTCCTCTCCGGAAGCATAACTTCTCTAGCACTCACTAGCATTCCTCCAAGAACTCAAGAACTCAACATCTAACACTCCATGACTAACGATTATCACTACTATCACTAGCTTGTCCAATGCATAATGACAAGCTTATATAGATGAAGAAGGGAGGAGGATACGATGAACCGGGACACCTTTTGTGGATTAACATTATCCCCAAAAGCCCTTAAAGATGGAGATAGGATAGAGCTCGACATAAAGCTGATTTTTTATCCTCAGAAAAGCTCCATGTAATGAAGGAAACAACAATCGGACGTGCGTTAAGGCAAAAAGCATGACTAAACTTGGTTGGCGCGACTGTTGCTCTAAGACAGAGCGCCAGTGGTCACGCCCTCTTTTGAGGATCTCCATGATTGGCGCGGGTAAGATACTGTGGACTTGCGCCAATGGAAAAAGAGCACTTTTCAGGGATAATCTGCAGAAGGTGTCTTCAGGGAACATGGAGTACATACTCAAGGGAACATAATGTAAGTGTTTTTAGACTTTGTCACTTCTTATAACTCCCGGGATGAGTCCTCCAAGGTACGACAAGAGGAGTAACAGGGATGGTGACAAATTACTGTGTAACAGATGCCCCCTAAAGCATGAAGTCCGAGAGGTGGAGAGGGGTGAAATGCTTTACAAGAACACACAAGAACACATAAGAGCACATCTAGTTACTGCCGCCGAGGATCTGTATTAAGAGACATGACTGATAGTTCAAATACATGATGTACATGGTATGGTCGCAGCCATCCATAAGAGAGTACATAAATAATCTAGATCCATAGTATGGACGCAACCATCTGGTTAGGATCAATGAATTGACTCAGGTATGGTCGCAGCCATCCAGTGAATGAGTCAAGTATCAAGAATCACTCCTGGATTACAACAGACACAATCCAGGGTCTTGCGCTCCATCTCGACCCGAACAAGAGTACAAGTTCAAGCATGTGAATATATGAGCTGAAGTCGAACATGCATGAACATCGTCTGATTACCAGCCAATAGTGGAAACTGTTAACAGACGCGAGAGGTACCACCAATAAATGACAATGGCCCTCAAGGTACTATAGGTACAGTCTACGGCGTGTGAATCAATGATCTGAAGTCGAACACCCGTAGAATCATTCGATCGGAGGCCAATGATGAAAACCTCACGTCGAACACGAAGAACCTGCCATTGAGGCATGCAGGCTCCAAGGCACCGAAAAGGAGTCTCTAGATCAACTTCCTGGATAATGAGTTGAAGTCGACAGGAAGTGACCTTGATCGAAGGTGGGCCATAATGTTTCCCACATCATCGACACGAGACAGAGAGATAATGTTGTGAATCAAGATTGTGCGAACTATCAGAGGGAGGTTGTTTCTTTGCAGAGGTCAACTTCTCTTGAACATACCGGCGGCACATTAACAGAATTGGCAGTATTTGACATCAATGTATCAAAGGTCATGATGACGAGGCAATGAGTGGATGAGAGGTCAAATAGGGTACCCAAGTCCATGGAAGGAAGTGAAAGATATGAGATGAAATATCCCCACCCCGGACACGAAAACAAAAAGTGCCATGTTCAAGAGCGACATACTGCCGTTATGGTAATAATTATGGTTCAAAAAATTTTCTTTTCCCCCCGCCATTTCTGGCGAGTACCCCAGTTATTTTTAACAAGCTTGATGGGGATAGCATATGCTTGTGTTGTGACAAAATCCGATGTCATTAAGTTTTAACGAGTCTGACAAAGGAAGAACTCGGCGTCTTTTCATGTTTAGAGAGTTTGAAAAGACAACAGAAAAGGAAACTCCAGGGATGACCTTTTTCGTAAAGTTGTGTCTCTCGGGCCCGAAAAAGTATAAAATAATACTCGAAAGAACCGTCCGATCATTACGATCGAGGAGTACTTTTCATAATTAGTGATTTCGACCCGAAAAAGTAAAAAAGTGGTCAAAACCACGTCGTTTCGTAACCATTAACGAGTTTGAAACGACAAAAACCCGGTAATCTTTTTTATGTTTTAACGGTTGACAAAAAGAACTTAAAACGACCGCCCCTTATTACCATTTAACGAGTCGAGAGGAGTGACTCGGCAATCTTTTCCTCTTTAAATGGTCAGAAAAGAGCTGAAAGCGGACCTTCATTTTTATTTTCTTTAACGAGTCAAAAAGGAAAAATACTCGGCAATCTTTTCATATTTTACGAGTCAGAAAAGAGCGTAAAGGCGACTCGTCTTGAAGGAACGAGTGGTATAAGGGATAGCAACTGGTTCCGGTAATGGTGGAACTTACTCGAAACATGTAAAGGTTAAGAGGCTGGCTAATAAAACCACTCATCGCTGCGGTTCCTCTTCTTTAACGAGTCAAAAAGGAAAAATACTCGACAATATTTTCATATTTTACGAGTCAGAAAAGAGTGTAAAGGCGACTCATCCTGAAGGAACGAGTGGTATAAGGGATAGCAATTGGTTCCGGTAATGGTGGAACTTACTCGAAACATGTAAAGGTTAAGAGGCTGGCTAATAAAACCACTCATCGCTGCGGTTCCTCAGGAAAGGAAAAACAACCAAGTAAAAGCATATGATCGGCTAAAAAGATGGTGGCGATGGAATGAAACAACCAAGGCTCATCTAGCAGAATTTAGCGGATAAAAGGCAATCACGGGATGTAAATGGGTTCATTTTTACACAAGCTTGAACCATGGAGAACTTTGCTTGTAATTTTTTTTTTTTGCATGCCCCCAGCATGATCATATAAATCGAGGTACATGCCCCCCAAGCTTCATGGCATTCACGGAGTGGATGGTATGAAGGTTTACTTGGAAAGACTCGATTTTGAAGGAGGATGCATGCCCCCCGGGCTTCAGTCACGCACCCGGGTGAGCTGCCGTCATCAGAATGACGGGGTGGGTGCTGGAGTATTTCCTGTGGAAATAAGACCATTTAGGAATGGTAGATGACTATATGTGAAGTGCGAACCGGGGAAGGAAAGTTGGTCTACGACTTTGATCGTTCTTCCTTCATGCGGAAAACACATCACTCTGAAGAGTGAGGACACAATAGCACGTATGCGATAAATATAGTCTCGTCCAAGGAGTAAATTGTAATCTAACGAACCTTGGACTACCATGACACCCATTTGAATAGTCTTCCCTTCTAATGTAATAGGTACATTGGGAAGAATTCCTAAAGGTTGAGTGGTTTCTCGATGGAAACCTGTAAGGTTTCTCATCTCAGGCAGAAGCAGTGGGGAACCAAGTGCTTCCCAAGCTGTTGAAGAAAGGATACTCACGGGAGATCCCTCATCAATAATCGTACTAGCCATAACCATGTGGTAGACTTGAACTATAATTGGAAATGGTATGGAGGCTGGTAACCGAGGATTGACTAGTTGATCCCAATTGAAGGAAACAACTAGGTTGCTTGGAGGTGGGACTGGATAGACAACCGGATATGACTCTGATGGACTTTCTTCCTGGTGCGAAGGAATGAGAGGGATGCTCACTTGATCATCTACGTTAATAAATAGAATTTGGGCAGTGGGATCTTCATTTTTTGTAGGCATCGCCTCGGCCCATTTAGTAAAGTAATCGACGGCAACGATGACAAACCCATGCCCCCCGGCCGAGCGAGGGTTACAGGTCATATAATCAATGCCCCATTTTGCAAAAGGGCCGACGGAAACCACAGGGTGCAACGGAGCAGAAGGCGCTCGCATTTTCCGCTGATATATCTGGCACTCATGACAAGAGCGGACGCCAAGGATGCGATCCTTGAAAATAGAGGGCCAAAAAAATAGCCAGCACGAAGGATTTTTTGGGCTGTAGCATATCCAGACATATGTCCGCCACAAGCACCAGAGTGGCAGTCATTTAGAACCCGTTAAGCTTTCTTTAGAGTAAGACAACGGCGGAGAACGGAGTCTGCACCAAGACGATATAATGTATCTCCAATGATACGGTAGGGTTGAGATTGATGACGAATCCTCCGCCGAGCGTCTTTAGACACACCCAGGCGGAAGGAGGACGTTTGCAGATATGTGATTATATCTCCGTACCATGGATCGATGGTGCTAATGAGGAACAGGGTTTCATCTGGAATTTGATCTTCTACAGGCGAGGTCGAGGAAGAAGATGGGAAAGAGCAAATTAACTCAGCAAACACAAGGGATTTCTTAGACTTGGCAGTGGTAAATTCCAAGTCAAACTCTTGGAGGATAATAATCCACTTTGAGTATTTGCCCCCTAGTAACTGGCGTGACAATATATACATCATGGGGTTGCAATCAGAAATCACAGTAGTAGTACGCAAAAGAATATAATGATGGAAGCGTTGTACAGCACAAACGGCGGCTAGTGCCAACTTTTCGATATAAGCATATCGAGTTTCCGTGTCTAACAGGTTGCGGCTGAGATAATAAATAACATGTTCAGTGTTATCATCATCAGTTTGGACAAGAACCATGCCGATAGTGGTATCGGCGGCAGCCAAATACAAGGTGTAGTCGCGATAATAATTCGGAGGGCGAAGCAATGGAGCAGAAACAAGGAGACTCTTGAGACGCTCAAAAGATTCCTGAGCTGTGGCATCCCAACTGAACGGGATATCACGCTTCAGTAATCGCGTAAAACCTTTAGCCACCTCGGCATAGTTGGGAACAAAACGGCGTAAAAAATTAGCTTTCCCCTGAAAACTCTGCAACTGATGCAAAGAAGTTGGGGGAGGGAGATTGACGATAGCTTCGACTTTAAGGGGATCCAAACGGATGCCTTCTCTAGAAACGATAAAACCGAGAAGTCTGCCAGATTCAACGCAGAAGACACATTTGTGAGGATTTAGCCGGATTCGGTAGTATCGGCAGCGAAGAAAGATTTCGCGAAGGTGTTTAGGGTGGTCCTGACGTTTAGCTGAATGAGCAGGAAGATCATCCAGATAAGGTTGGACAATATGCCGAATGTCATGAAATGCATAAGACATTGCGCGCTGGAAGGTAGCACCAGCATTTTTAAGACCGAAAGGGAGCTTCTTGTAGGCAAAAGTCCCCCATGGGCAAATAAAGGCCGTTTTGTGTTGATCAGCGGGAGCAATATTGATCTGGTTATAACCGGAGAAACCATCCATAAAAGAATACATTTCACTGCCGGCACACTCGTCAATGATCTGATCAATGAATGGTGTGGGAAAGTTATCTTTAGGACAGGCTTTATTTATATCGCGGTAATCGACAAAAACTCGGATGGTACCTTGTTTTTTAGTTACAGGGACAATGTTAGAAACCCAATCTGTAAGAGGAATAGGGTAAATAAAACCTGCGTTAAGAAGCTTTTCTACTTCGGCCTTAATCGCTGCAGACTTTCGGGGGTGTACAGGGCGTAAACGTTGACGAACAGGCTTAGCATCTGGGTACGTGATTATTTCATGCATCACTATACTAGAATCAATGGCGGGCATTTCTTCATAGGACCATGCGAACACATCACGAAATTCGCGAAAAAGTTCGGAATAAAGTTGAATCTCCTCTGGAGTACAAGTGACTCCGATGTGAAGATGCTCGACAATCCCGGGTTTAACAGAGATGTCGAGGGGTTGGGTTTGCATAATGTTTGCCATATTTCCTTCAGAAAAAACTTGATTAATTTGAATAGACGTTTGAAGGATTTGTGATGGGAGACAAGGAGCAAACCGCTCGAGGCATGTCAAAAAATGCTGCGAGGCAGGGAGAAATGAGGAACGATGGTGAGAACTATACCAAGGAGGTTCGTCCAGAGACATAGTCTCAATAATAGCTTCGTTGGAGAGGAATGTTTCTCGGAGGGAATCCGCAGAAGCCTCGTCTATAAACCCTGAGGATGGAGTAAGCGCAGAAGAGGGATCAGAGGCAGCAATGATTTCAACATAATTAAACTCGGCAGGACTCAACGGCATTCGGTCGCTGCATGAATCTACTTGGTCTATGGGGGGTATGAGCCACGGATCAGAGCCAGTAGCGATCATATTGATAGAGGCGATATTTAGAGGAGGGAGTGGAAAAACACCCATAAGATCGGGATCTTTAAAAAATCTGGCTCCCAGACTCTTAGGTAATTTGGAGGTATGCTCCACGAACGGGATGGTGCCTTCGGAAGAAGAAGCAAAAAAGGAGAGCTGGTCAACGGTAACGATATTCCCTTGATGAGTGAAACGGATGATTCGGAAGAAAGATGAAGCAACAGCTTGCATTGCGTACAACCAGCTACGTCCGAGAAGGAGGTTGTAGGTTAGAGTAGCATCAACGACTTCAACTTCCATCTCGACCGTCTTCCCCTCCAAAGAGATTGGTAAACGTTGGAGTATACCGTAAGGACGGGACGCTCTTCCATCAAAAGCTTCCAAGGTTGTGGGAGATTGGCTCAGCGTTGGAGATCCAATAGCTTTCCAACAGGCAACAGACATGATGCAAGTTGAGGCACCTTCATCAATAACTATACGATGAATCGTTTTGGAATCAATAATTACCTGTATGAGGAAGGCAATTTGGGGAGGCAGCCTCTGAGTGTGGCGTTCCAAGTCAAAAGTTATTAAATCCGAATCGGCCGGGTCTATGCCACTGATGGCAGACAACATGGACTTCCTCTGAGAAGGGCAGCTCTGGAGAACCTCTAAAGCAGACATAGCCGACGGAGTCTGTGCTAAGTCCTCAACGATGTTGTAGTGCTGTGCAACACGAGCATTCGGATTATACGAGGATTTCCGGAGTACTCCTTTTGGAGGGGGTCGAAGAGGCGTTTCAGTGGTAGGTCTCTCGATGTGGAGCGGACCTGAACTGAACGGGGGAGCACTTGGGGGAACCTCAGGCTCCTTCTCGGCAGATGACGGATAATCTTTCGTTCGAGTACTGATATTAACGGGTATTGTACCAACCATAAACACTTGAGAACCAAAGGAAAAGGGAGGCTGAGTAGGGTCAGCCACCATTTGAGTTTTTTGAGTGTGTTGGGTGGGAAAGGTTTCTTTGAGCACCGCAGGAATCCCAGAGGTGCCTTTTAACAAACGACTAACCTCGGACCGCCTCGGGTAATCCTTGGTAAAGTGATCCTCATCGCAAATAAGACAAGGATATTTTGGTTTGCGTTTAGTGCCAACCTCAGATTGAGGTTTTGGGGTTTCCTGCTTAGGTTGTTCCGGCTTATTTTTCGCTTTCCCTTTTTTCTTCTCTTTCGAAGCCTTGTTTGCCGTATTAGATTGGACGGCATTAACCTCAGAAGTAACATTCGAACCAGGCGATGCCTGGGAAGGTTGTCCATTCGAAGCAGATGTTTTTTGCTTTGCAGGGTTCGTTGAATTTTTCTTTGAGGATGAATTAACCGAACCAATGATACCGTCAACAGTGGGTGTTGGCGGGGCTTTAGATGTTCCTTGTCTTGGGACATCAGGCAGATAATCATATAATGTACCTGACTGAGAATAAACCAAGTCAAGGTACTGAGCTCGAGCAATAGCTTGCTCTTCAGTGACACACGCCCCCATGGCGATATCCCGGGCTATCGGAGGCACGAACGAAGTCGTAAACCAATCGGTAAGAAGCTGGTCGGGAATCCAAAATTTGATCATACGTCTACGTCGTCTCCATTCATGGATATGATCAGAGATATGCGTAGCCGTTGTTTGTCTTAAAGAAGGGAGGAGGTGCGTACCCATTTCGTATCGAATGGGTAACTGGAAGTGAGTGAGAAATGCCATAGCCAAAGAATTGAAATCTTGAAAGGACCCGTGATGAAGTTCGATATACCACTTAATGGCAGAGCCAGTGAGAGTCCTTTGAAAAAGGCGAAGCCGAATTGAATCGTCAAGCCATGAATTAGATGAACACCACAAATGATAGGTCATAACATGGGCTTGTGGGTCTTCATTGGCTTTACCATCGAATTTTGGACAGTCACCAGGTATTTTAGTTGGAACTGGAGGCCAATAAGGATTATGAAGAATAGGATCATTGGTCAATTTGGATACATCCGGTAATTCTAAAGTCGCTAAGAATGGTAATTGAGGATTGAAAGGCATCTGGGGCTGTTGGTAGGGTGGAGCACCAGGGTTCCAACCAGGTGGTCGTTGCCCCCAGAGAGTTTGTCCGGAAGGATTTGGCCCCATAGTGGATTGGCCATAGGGATTTGTATATTGCCCCCCAGCATAAGGATTACCAAATGATGCTGCAGATGTGCCATATCGCTGTTGATAAGTTTGCGAGGGATTTGCTTGCGGTTGCTGGTAGCTCTGGTACGGGGCAAATGAAAATTGCCCTTGAGGTTGTTGGTAGCCATACGGTGGTGGGGCTCCAAATTGAGTTTGAGGACCAGGCTGGGTTGGATAAAAAGTTTGTGATTGAGACCCAGCCTGCATTTGAAGACCAGATGGGTATTGGGGTCCCATCTGGGGCCACAGACCGGTTTGAGCAGCGCCAATAGACTGTCCTATAGGTTGGGCTATCTGGCCAGAAGGAAAACCTTGTTGATAGTGAGGTTGGCCGATCTGTCCAGAAGGTTGTACCTGTTGATACTGAGGTTGGCCTACCTGTTGGAATTGTTGTTGCGCAGTTAAAGGTTGTCCTAGCAGACTAGATGGCTCAGGAGACTGGGCAGTTGGTTGGCCCAACTGTGTTTGAGGCTGACCAGCCTGCCCAGAGGGTTGTGAATACTGGACAGTAGGTTGACCAAGTGGTTGAGTAACTTGTCCAGACATTGGACTATACTGGACATTGGATTGGTTTGGGTTAATAGTTTGTTGACCACTTTGTCCAACAGGATAGCCCTGCTGGATACCAGGTCGGACTTGTTGAAAAGACGACTGACCTGAGTTACCAGAAGGTTGCATATAAGAAGAGGAAAAAGGAGCAGCAGTAACGAAAGGGTTTCCATGAAAGGATTGCCCTGGTTGGTCTTGAGGGGGTTGTCTCGGAGATTGCGCAGATAAAACTTGACCGTCATGGAAAGAGGTGGAGGTCCAATCAATTGACAATGGGACCGATACCTCAACAATCGATTGAGATGACAAATATGGATCATATGGCTCCTATATTAGGACATTTGTCATGGGGTCAAAGACTCCAAACAAAGAAGCTGAGGGACGACTAGAAATAGGAGTCGAAGAGGCTGCACAAACCGTTGGAGCAGTTGTGACGGAGGTAACAGATAGACTGTGACTTGGTGGAGTAAAAGGCTCCGTAGTAGGAAAAGTGTGTGATGACCAAATAGGACCTGTGAACGGAGTTCCAGAAGGCGTAGCATCTCTTAAAGCTTTATAGTCCAATGGTAAATTTGTAGTAGTAGGTGTACTACTAACACGTATAGGGTCCGTTGAGGTGGGCATTTCACCGCTCGTTGCAACGGACTCATCGGTCGTTGTAGGAGACAAATCATCCATGTCGGATGAAACTGGTGGGACTGACCCACGAGGAGAAGGATGGTCCCAAAAAGGGATATCGTCCTCAAAAGGTTCCCACGTAGGGTTCCAATGAAACTGATAAGTCTCGTCACCTGGGGCACGAGAACTAAGTGGTTGTATACTTAGAACCACAAGGAGACTCACAACCAATGTTTCGGTAGAAGACGGAACTGGTGATTCCGCTAGGATGAAACTTATGAAATCTACCGAGACAATCCCTACTTCGGACTAACACAATCAAAAGCTAATTGGGTAGATGTTATCGTGGCCAATAAATTTTAAGACACTGAACTTAACCTTTTCATTTTTTAAGAGTCGAGAAAAGGATAAAAGATGACTCTAGTCTCCTTCGAATATTTAATGAGCACGAAGTGAAAGACGCTCACAGGCACCTTTTCGTTTAGGGAGTCCGAAAAGGATCAAAAGTGACTGCTCTGGAATTCTAGGTAGAAGGTGTGCCAAACATTTTGCAAAACCACAGAATACTTTTTAGGGTATGGGTGGTCAATCTTCGTGAATGCTGTGTTCACTGCATTGCGAATCGTAGGGCGGCTGACACGACTTCCTATGGATAAAGGCTTTATTCCTATAGGGGTCTCCCAATATATACGCGACGGTACGTGGGAGCACAGTCCGTATTGGCACCTATCGTTTCACCGTGGAGGAATCACCCAACCACTCGATGATAAACTACCAGGTTTAAAGACGCCGGAACACGTCTCTAACCTAGACCTCTAGAGTATTTGCGTTATGTTCCAATGCGTTGTTATGTTCATTGAGTTTATTTTAAAGTTTATCTTCGATTATGTTTCAGTTTTTGGTCCTACTGTATGTGATATCTCAAACACTTCTTAAATGCAAACTACATGCCAAAATTAAATCATTTGATTCGATGAATTCTATCTACAGGAGGGTTGAGATCTAATGATCACTCAACAAACAACAAAGATCCTAATGCAGCTAATAACAAGAAATGAAATTTTTTCTTTTTCTTTTTAATAGCAACAAATAACAATAAATGCTAACTACTATGATGCAAAATATTTTTTTGTTTTTCTTTCCTTTAAGATGGCATGATGCATGTAAACAAATTTTAAGAGATATGCACAATCCAAGTTCACTCAATGAAATAGAACCAATTCTGAAACACCAAAATGAACCATGCAAGCAAGGAACAACACAAAAGACTTTCACTGAACCATGTAATCTAAGTTCGAATGAAATCGAGTGAAATCCAAAGAGGCTAGAAGTGAAGCACTCAGAGTATAGAAGATCAAGCTTTAACAAATCACTGGATAGGTGCAGAACACAACCAACAAGCTGACTGGATAATCAAGAGACCGAAACTTCCCACAGAAGGCTAGACATGCAAAGTCACTAGATGTCCTAGGGCTGAGTCGAAAATCAATAGAAATGAGCAAACAGCTGAGGGATAAAGGCTAAGACCAGTCAAGCAGAGGTTCAACACAGTTCCAGAGGCTGAAAGAGATATAAAAAGAGACTGAAAGAGCTTTCCACCCACACACAGGCAAAATTTACAGAGCTGGCGCGACTGTCAGCCTGCAACTTGCGCTACCACAGGATTGGCGCGAGTTGCTTTTGAGCAACATGCGCCAACTGGCGCGACTGTCAGAGTAATAACCGCGCCAATTAAGCTTGCCAACTAGAAAAATAAATGACACGACCTCAGGTCGGGTTGACAGTGCTCAGATGGGTCAAACAGTAAAGAATAAACTCAAAACTGACTCAGGAAGCTCATTCACTCAGGCAAGCAGAAGAAAATTAACATGCAAGACAAAAATCAACTAGCTTCTCCCCAGCGGAGTCGCCAAATTGTTGGTCAGGTAAATCCCCTCTGCGGACAGAGGCGATCCCACTAGCCTATAACAGAACTAGCCACAATCAAACCACGCTGCTACGCAAGTTCCTAGTTATGCATCAAAGGTGAATCAAGAAGACCAACCTGGAGTCCAACGCTATGATTGAAGCAGAGTTGATATTCCCGCTCCCTCGCTCCAACAGACCATAAACGAACACCTGCACATGCAAAGGAAGAGACAGATACCAACATAAAAACTACCAAGGCACAACTATATTTCAGTCAGAAAGGAAATAAATCAACACATCACCATGATAGATAATGAGATTGGAACTATAATAGCAGTCGCTCATCAATTAATAATAAATAGGAAAAGTTACAACCATTGTTCTGATGTTGACCCTTCTCCTGGCTGGGCGCGTAACTATATGTGTCTTGCAGTGCATCTTCTCTCCGACAGCATAACCTCTCTAGCACTCACTAGCATTCCTCCAAGAACTCAAGAACTCAACATCTAACACTCCATGACTAACGATTATCACTACTATCACTAGCTTGTCCAATGCATAATGACAAGCTTATATAGATGAAGAAGGGAGGAGGATACGATGAACCGGGACACCTTTTGTGGATTAACATTATCCCCAAAAGCCCTTAAAGATGGAGATAGGATAGAGCTCGACATAAAGCTGATTTTTTATCCTCAGAAAAGCTCCATGTAATGAAGGAAACAACAGTCGGACATGCGTTAAGGCAAAAAGCATGACTAAACTTGGTTGGCGCGATTGTTGCTCTAAGACAGAGCGCCAGTGGTCGCGCCCTCTTTTGAGGATCTCCATGATTGGCGCGGGTAAGATACTGTGGACTTGCGCCAATGGAAAAAGAGCACTTTTCAGGGATAATCTGCAGAAGGTGTCTTCAGGGAACATGGAGTACATACTCAGGGGAACATAATGTAAGTTTTTTTAGACTTTGTCACTTCTTATAACCCCGGGATGAGTCCTCCAAGGTACGACAAGAGGAGTAACAGGGATGGTGACAAATTACTGTGTAACAATTACATCAAATGAATATTACAATATTAAATACATCACTAGAAATCAGGTAGTTGTAAACAAACTCCTAAACTCTAGGAACAAATCCTAAACTAAGGAGATATGTTACAACTACGTAACCATTTCTCCATTAATACAAAATAATATTGATTATTTTTAACTCCCCCCCTTAATGGAGAATGGGTTATCCTGAACTCCTAGCATCCCTCTAAATAACTCAAACTTTACACACCCTAGAGGCTTAGTAAAAATATCAGCTAAGTTATCACAAGTTTTACAATACTCCACACATATTTCTTTTGACTGTATGGTACTTTGGTTGTCAGTTTTGATACTAGTTGATTCTTTCTGTCCTTCTCCTCCATCGATGAGAAGTCTTCTCAACCAGATAGCTTCACATGTGGCTGCACACAATGCTTGGTATTCATCTTCACATGAAGATAGAGCTACAGTACTTTGCTTTTTACTGCTCCATGCTATAACCTTGTATCCAATACTAAATGCATAACCTGTGATAGATCTTCGATCATCCAGGTTACCTGCCCAATCGGAATCTGAATAACCTGCTAGAATAACATCAGAAATGTCAGTGTACAAAATGCCATAATTACAAGTACCACTAAGATACCTCAACACACATTTTGCTGCAATCCAGTGACTTTCGAGTGGTTTTGACATGAACTGGCTCAACACACTAACAGAATATGCCAGATCTGGTCTAGTTGTCATCAGATATATCAAACTGCCAACTAGCTGTCTGTACATAGTGGCATCCACCTGTTTAGTGCCATCGTCACTGCTCAACTTTAAATTCTGCTGTAATGGTGTTGCTGCTGATTTGCACTGCTCCATTCTGAATCTTTCCAGCAAACTTCTGGCATACTTCCCTTGAGTGAGAAAAGTTTGTCCAGAATCTTTCCATACCTCCAATCCCAAGCAATAATGAAGATCTCCGAGATCTTTCATCTCAAACACCTGTGACAATTGCTGCTTGATTTCTTTGATCATATTGTTAGCATTTCCTGTTATTATCATATCATCCACATACAAAGAAGTCAAAATAATTTGCCTCTGTTTATTTAACTTGGTATACAGATTTGGATCATTCAAGCTCCTATGAAAGCCATGCTGTATAAAAAATGAGTCAATTTTCTCATACCACGACCTGGGTGCCTATTTTAAACCATAAAGTTCCTTATTCAATTTACACACTAGATGCTCCTGCCCCTTTTTCACAAAACCTGGAGGTTGTACTAAATAGATTTCTTCCTTTAATTCACCATTCAGAAATGCAGACTTAACATCTAGCTGGTGTAGCTGCCATTTATGTTTTGTTGCTAAAGAAATTAGAATTCTAATTGTGTTTAATTTGCCTACAGGAGCAAAGGTGTCATCGAAATATATTCCTTCTTGCTGTGAGTAACCCTTTGTTACCAGTCTAGCTTTAAATTTCTCTATACTCCCATATGCATTTATTTTTGGTTTATACAACCATTTACATCCTATGGGGGTTTTACCTTCATGCAACTCAACTAAATCCCAAGTATGGTTTCTATACATTGATTCAATTTCCTCATGCATTGCAGCCCTCCATGCATCTGATTTACTTGCTTCTTCATAGTTTGCAGGTTCTACAATGTTTAAAATTTTGGACATTAAAGCATAGTCTTTCAATCTAGCGGGTAGTCTAGTCTTCCTACCTAATCTCCTATGTAGAGGACTTACCTCAACTCTATCTGTTTCAGCGCTTTCCGGGCTTGCATCATCACTTATTATATTATTTGCTGTTTCTTCTTCCTGTTTCTGCTGCTGCTCCCGCTCTTCATCTTCTTCACTGTTTACTTCTATTAACAGTGGAATGTGGCTATCACTGTTAGAATCTTCCTTTCCTTCTTTAACCTGTTCATGAAAAATAACATCTCTGCTTGCAAAAACCTTGTGAGTCACAAGATTATATAACTTATATGCCTTATACTCAGTGCCATATCCAACAAATATACATTTCAGGGCTTTGGGGTTTGACTTCTTCCTATCTGCCTTAGGTATATGAGCATAAGCTTTTGACCCAAATATTCTTAAATGACTAACTGCTGGCTTCAGTCCAAAAAATGCTTCAAAAGGGGTTTTGAAGCCTAGACATTTGGTAGGACTCCTATTCTTTAAATATGCAACAGTGTTAATAGCTTCTTCCCAAAGACCATTTGATAGACCCTTACCTTGAAGCATACTCCTCACACACTCCACAAGAGTTCTGTTTTTCCATTTTGCTACTCCATTCTGCTGTGGAGTGTGTGGCACTGTAAATTGCTGCACAATCCCATGATGCTTGCAGAAGTTCATGAACTCTCCCAACCTGTATTCTCCCCCTTGATTTGAGCGGGGAATTTTTATCCTTTTTCCTCTTTGGTTCTGTATCATAGATTTAAACTCTTTAAAGTACTGAAAGGCTTGACTCTTTTTCCTTAGAAAGTACACCCATGAAAATCTAGTGCAATCATCTGTAAATAACAGAAAGTAATATGCTCCTCCTAAAGACCTAGTTTGCATAGGTCCACAAATATATGTATGCACCAGTTCTAAGATGTCTCTTTCTTTTTTGTTAACATGCAAAGGGAACTCTTCTCTATGCATTTTCCCTAATGCACATCCATCACATTCTAGCTTAACATTATGAAAAACAGTGAGTCCATCGACCATACCTTTCTTCTGAAGTAAGATGAGGTCTTACAGATTGAGATGGCCGAATCTCTGATGCCAGAGATTTTCGACTGTTGATCCAGCTACAACCATTGCTTGTCGTGGCATACTCTTTGCATCTAATCTGTACAAGCTCCCCACGTGCACTCCTATTGCAACTGTTTCCATCTGGCTATCCTTAATGACACAATTATTCTTAAAGAATTGGACTTGCATGTCCTGGTTAGTAATCATTGAGACAGAGACCAATTTTTTCTTAATTCTTGGAACATATAATACATTTTTAAGATGTCTAATGTCACGACTAGGTAGCTTCACAGGAATGTCTCCATATCCTTTGATCTCATACCCACTATCATCTCCTAGATAAATTTTCGATCCACATGCAGTTTCTTCAAGAAATTCAAAACAGTCCCTCTTACCAGTCATATGTGAGGATGCGCCAGAGTCGACATACCATATGTTGTCCTCATCTCCCTTTGAAGCTGAAAGAGCACAATCGACTGTAAATAGTCGAAGTTCGTGGCTGTGGTCCTCCTCTTCCCCAGCAAAACAACCCTAATGTTTTCTCTGTTTGCTTCTTCGTTCATCTGCCTACCTCTTATAGCATTCTTCAATCTGATGACCAGGTTTTCCATAGTAAAAACATTTCTTAACATAATTATCAGTCATACCTTTACATGATCTCTTTTGAAATGTGTTGGCTCCTTTCTGCTGCTGCTGCTACAGTTGCTGGTGCTGGTGTTGGTGCCGGTGTTGCTTCCCTCTGTACTGTCGCCTTTTTGCCATCAGAGTAAGGTCATTGCTCTAATTTTTTAAATTTTGTCGTCGCTCCTCTTCCTGGAGCAGAATTTCTATCAGCGCATCAAATGAAGGGGCTTTCTCCCTGGCTGACAGCCCTATGATGAATGTCTGGTATTCATCAGTCATTCTATTTAATGTAAGCGTGACCAGATCTGAGTCGGATACCTTCTCTCCAATAGCTCCCAAATTTTCACTCAGGTCCTTAACTCTGGCCATGAATCCAGCAACGGACTCATTCTCCTCCATCTTCAATGCAAACAACTTTCCTTTGAGTTCCAGAACACTATTTGTATTCTGTGTCTCGTACAAGTTCTTGATCGTTGTCCATATATCAGCGACCGACTTGGATTCTTTGATATGTGGGATAATATTGTCCATAAGGGACATCTTCAGTATAACTTTTGCTTTCGTTTCTCTTTTATCCCAGTCTTGTTCTTGGGTCACTGTTCTAGATCTCTACTCATCTCCCATGATGATTGACCATGCATTTATACTTTCCAGCAAAGTTTGCATTTTGAACTTCCAGTTGGAGAAATTCGTTCCATCGAGTTTGCCAGACTCATGGAGATATGATTCTATACTGTTATTCATTTCTATCCAACTGAATACTTCAATCATCCACCACCAGGCAAGTCTGATCTGTTGCCATCGAACAGATCAGGAACTTCAATGTGCCACCGCCGGGCAAACCCGATCTGCTACCACCGAACAGATCACACACAACTCTAATGCGCCACCATCGGGCAAAGCCGATATGCTACCACCGAATAGATCAGAGAGCTCTAATTCGCCACCACCGGGCAAGAACCCCAATTAGCCACAACCGAGCAGGTCCGATCTGCTACCACCGAGCGGATCAAATAACCCCAATTCGCCACCACCGGGCAGGTTCGATCTGCTGCCACCGAGCGGATCAAGGAACCCCAATTCGCCACCACCGGGTAGGTCCGATCTACTGCCACCGAGCAGATCAAAGAACCCCAATTCGCCACCACTGGGTAGGTTCGATCTGCTGCCATCGAGCGGATCAAAGAACCCCAATTCGCCACCACTGGGCAGGTCCGATCTGCTACCACCGAGCAGAAATTTTCCATGTGCCACCACCGGGCTAGACCGATTTGCAAAAAATCGCAGATTTTTCAAAGAGAAAGAGGTTGGCGCTTCTTTCCAGTCAAAGGTGCTACTCAACAGCTAAAAATCCGCACCAGGAAAAAATCCATGCGAGTCATGTTTTCTGGCGCGATTATCAGCAAAAAATCCGCGCCAATGTACCTTTCTGGCGCGATGGCGTGATTATCCCTGTCGAATCCGCACCAATGGCGCGACTGCTCCTTAAAAAACCGCGCCCGCTCGTGCTTCTGCTCTTCTATGGCGCGACTGTGCGCGAAAAATCCACGCCAACTCCTGCTTCTGCTAAAAAAAAATGGGCGCCAACCCTTTCTTCGGCTCAGAGATGATCAGTCATCTGAGACCCTTCACTCCAGGTGTTACTGCAGTCCACCTGATCTTACAGATACTCCTAGCATGCTCTACTGCCACTACAACTATGTAATTAATGATGCATCCCTAAAGAAAAAAAAAATGGAGGCTATCTCTACCCTAAGCTCTGATACCAAGATAAAAATTAGACTTGAATTAAAAGAAGGAGTTGCAGCTCACAGGTGAGTATAGCACCTGGAGACTGCACTCAAACAAAGAAGAGACTCTCTCTCCGTTCACTCTACATCACATCAAATGAATATTACAATATTAAATACATCACTAGAAATCAGGTAGTTGTAAACAAACTCCTAAACTCTAGGAACAAATCCTAAACTAAGGAGATACGTTACAACTATGTAACCATTTCTCCATTAATACAAAATAATATTGATTATTTTTAACTATGGCTACTAAAAAATCCTCCCCATCATCACTCCTCTACTCAAGTTTTCCAAATCTCTCAGCTCACAAACTCCTTTAGGATGCATTCCATATAAGATCTGAAACAGACTCTTCTCGGTGCTCCTATTTGGTGAATCATTTTATGCAAACTCAACTTGATCTAGCACACAATTCCACTGCTTGTGATTCTCTCTCGCATGGTTCCTTAATTTATTTCCAAGGTTCCTGTTCACAACTTTAGTTTTCCCATCAGATTGTGGATGATAGTCTGAGCTGAAGTTCAATTTTATTCCAAGCTTCTTCCATAAAGTCCTCCAAAAATTTCTTTGAACCTGGCGTCCTTGTTAAAGATTATACTCTTTGGAAATCCATGCAATCAGACAATCTCATTGAAAAACAAATGAGCCGCATGTGTAGCATCACTAGTCTTGCAAAATGGGATAAAGTGTACCATCTTCATAAATCTGTCCACAACTACAAGTATATAATCCTTACCTTGTTGCATCCTTGATAAACCAAAAATAAAATCCATACTCACCAATTCCCATGGTCTGTTAGGAATGGAAAAAGGAGTATAGTCCAACATTCTGACTCCCTTTTACATGTTGGCATACTATGCATTTTCCTACATATTTCTACACATCAACTCTCATCTTTGGCAAAAAATAGAAGTGTTTTAGCTATCCAAGTGTCTTGTCCATGCAAAAATTCCCAGCCAATCCTGCATTGCGCTTTTCCTACATCATATTCTCTCTCATTGAGCAACGAGGGATACATAACTGATTTTTGTTGAACAACAAACCATCCTGCAACATAAATTCCCTCCATGGGATGTTATCTCTTCTCACGGGGTTCCTACATGCTTCAAAGGCCTCTCAGAAACTAGCATCATCCTCATACAAGTCCTTCAAATAATCAAAGCCAAAAATAAGCACATGGCACTCCTGTCTGACCAAACTCCTCCTGCTCAAATCATCGGCTACCTTGTTTTCTTTTCCACTCACATGCTTCAAAACAAAGGTGAAACTATGTAGTAATTCCACCCACTTGGCATGCTTATGGTTCAACTTGTGATGTTGCATTATATATTGTAATGAAGAATTTTTAGAGAAAAAAGAAAAATCCTTAGGCACATAATAGTGCCTCCCATGCTTCAAGGCTTGAATAATCACATATAATTCCTTGTCACAAGAGGAGTATTTCTGCTTTGAATCATTTGACTTCTCACTGAAATATGTAATAGGTTTGCCTCCTGAATCAATACTACCCCAATGGATGTACCACTAGCATCACATCTAGCTTGGAAAATCTAATTAAATTTAGGTAGCTTCAACACATGTTTCTTAGTGATCTTCTTCTTCAATAGATGGAAGCTTTTCTCTGTTGGTGTTGTCCAACAAAATGGCTATCTATCCTTCTTGATTGTCTCAATGATGGGTGCACAAATACCACTAAAATTCTTGACGAAATTCCAATAGAAGCTAGCTAACCCATGAAAAATCCTAACTTTGAAAATGATCTTGGGTGAAGGCCAACTCACAATTGCTTCTATTTTCTCTGGATCCATTTTAACCCATCCTTTGAAATGACAACGCCTAAGTACACCAACTTAGAATTCATGAAAGTACACTTCTTTAGGTTAATCAACAATTTATCTTGTTGCAACCTTTACAAAACATACCTTACATGCTTAAAGTGATCTTCCTTTGTTCTGTTGAAAAGAAAAATATCATCCAAATAAACACTAAAGAACTTACTAATGAACTCGTTCAAGACCTCGTTCATCAACCACATGAAGGTACTTGGTGCATTTGTCAATCCAAATGGCATGAACAACCATTCATATAGTTTTCTATTAGTCTTGAAATATTCCTTCCACTCATCCCCTTCTCTGATCTGGATCTAATGGTAACCACTCTTCAAATCAACCTTTGAAAAGAAGGTTACCCCACTCAAACATTCCATCATGTCATCCATCTATGGCAATGGAAATTTGTACCTAATTGTAATATTGTTGATTTCTCTGGAATTTGTACATATTCTCCATTCTCTATCTTTCTTTGGACTAAGTACCGCAAGGACACCACATGGACAACACATGGACTTAAGCTCTCCCTTATCATCCCCTTGTCCAGTAATCATTGAACCTGCTTCCTTATCGCTTCATTCTCCTTTAATGTCATTCAGTAAGTATCTTTATTCGGAAAGACAGCTCCTGGTATCAAGTATATGTGATGGTTGATACTTCTCTTAGGTGGAATCTCACTTGGAAATTCATCTACCATGAATCTCAATGGGTAAATCTGTAATTTTAGTGTGCAGAAGTATTACCTTTGGTTTGCAGACCATTGCATAGATGACCTCTCCTTTCTCCATTTGTTGTAGAAATTCCTTTGCTCCCAACAACAATGATTTTGAGCTACTTGTCCTAGTTGTACTTTCTTCCTTCAGTGGCATGAGGGTATGCTTGATACCAGAATTTTCAAACTTATAGGTGCTTCTCTCTCCATCTTGCACCACTTTCCTATAAAATTGCCAGGGTTGTCCCAAAAGAAGGTGGTAGACATCCATTGACATGATGTCACAAACTATCTTATCCTGATATCAGCCTATCTGGAACTCCACTTCATTTTGTTCACTTACCAACAATTGGTGGCCTTTTTGTAGCCATGACACTTTATATGGAGTTTTATGCTCCAGCCTTTTAAATCCAAGTTTTTCCACCATTTTTGTGGAAACTAGATTGTCAATGCTCCCCCTATCGATCACCACTTTGCAAAATTTTCCTCTAGCTTTGAAAATAATCCTAAACAATGATTTTCTCTATGTTGGTTCAATAGTCCCCTTGGCTGGTTTCAACAAGACCTTATTCATCATTAAAGCTTCTCCCGTCTCTGGTGTATTTTTTGCCAAAGGTGCCATGGTTCTGTTGCTTCTAGCTAAGCTACATATGCTTCTCTCTATCCCTCCTTTCCATTCTCAGGACAATGAAAAGATCTATGACCGAGATACCCACATTTATAGCACTGATAGATAGCCTCTCTACCTATTACTCTACCTCTACCTCTTTGGTAAGGTCTTCCTCCTCTAGACTCACTTTCTTTCTATTGTTGTCCTTGTTGTTTTGGCTTATTGGAATCATTATTTTGAGCTACAGCCTTCCCTCTTCCAATTTTCTATTCTTGTCCTCTAGCAAAACCCCTACCTCTACTTGAATTATGCTTCCTCATTATATTCTCTTTTGCCTTCAAGGAAAAATGGCATGCTTCTTCCATCATCTTGGGAGAAAGCATATTGATTTCATCTTGAATCTCTAGCTTCAAGCCATTAATGTACCTTGTCGTTTTCTCAAGGGTGTCCTCTACATAACCTACCCTCAAATTCACCCTGTAAAGGTCCTTAGTCTACTCTCTAATTATCAACAACCTTTGCTTGAGGTTATGCACCTGTCTATAGAGGGATAGCTGATAGTATTTTAGCAGAAACTTTCCCTTCAGCTTTGGTATCATCCCGTCCCAACTTTTTATCAATGGTTTCCCCTATTTTCGTTTGTTATCCTGCACATTTTCCCATCAAATTGCATCATGGAATCAAACCAGTTATAGCAAATTTTACCCACTTATCTTCTTCAATCTCCTCATACTTGAAATACTTATCTATTTCACTAATCCAATCCATCAAATTTGTCGTTGCGAAATTTCCATCATAGGTAGACAACTCAGGTTTTGGTCTTGAACTTGAGCTTAACACTGACCTCAACAGTTTAACTTCCAGAGCTTCATCCACAGGTGCTACTCTTTCTGTTTTCACTTCTTCCTTCGATCCATTTTCATATCCAGCCTCTAGGTCTCATTGCCTACTGGTCTCCATGGCTTCCAAATGAGCTTGCAGATTTTGTATCTCTTCTTGGAGTTCTGCATTAGCTACGGGTCTCCCTCCATGACCTCGTGCTCTTCTTGCTCATGCTTCCATCTCCCTTTTTCATAGACAACACCACAAATGTCAAACACAACTCAACTACAGGCATGAATTTGCCTCAACCTGGATCTGATACCAAAAATTGGTGGCAATGGGAAGACTAAAATCAAAAGTGGCTCAATATATTGCAAAACAAAAAATTGACTATAGGCACTAGAAAATATTTTTCCAATGCTCTCTTAAAAACCTATAGGCATTGGAAATTATTTTTTCAGCACTCCTAGAAACTTTGTTTTGGCTTGTGGAAGGAAAAAGGACTTTCTCTCTCTACAACTTGACTCTTCACAGTCTTAACATGTATTCGATGCTCAAGAATGATCCACTCCTACATCTCCTCGTCATAGGGTCTCCCTCATCAAATTAATGGACCGCACTTAAATAAAAAAAAACGTGTCACTGCCTACAAACCAGGGTGCTGCAAAAAAAATGTTTGAAGGTTACGCTAAAAAGGAATTTATAAACAACCACCAACATCATAAATCAAGTGTTAGAAAAAATATAATTCTGTAGGCTCTAGTCACATGAATTTTGAAGCTCAAGGAAGTGCGGACAATTTGAACAAAAAATAAAACACATAAATATGAATAAATGTGTTACACACAAATTATTTTATTTATCTCACATGTATAAACCTAGAGGTAGGAGAAGAAGCTCCCCCTCTTTCCCAATCGATACTCCTTTCACGCACAATCCTTGCAATTGATTCACTTCCCTTTTTCTCTAATTGAGGGAAGTGTAAAATACACAACATAAATGAATCTTCATTCTTGGACTCTTAATTATTCGAACTCAATATTTACATTACATGTTTAAAATTTCTCAAAGGTAACATAAAATATTTTCCAACTCAACATGTGGCCAATCCAACACATTGTCATGCCCCCTCCATTTCTTCATCACAGACTTGGTCTAATGCTCCTGTGTCATATGTAGCATGAACTCCACATATAAATGCTTCACAAACTAAATGGGGACTTGGTTATGGTGGGGGAATTGGCCCCAAGCTTTAATGAATTGATCATAAAAAAAAGGAGTTGCATTAGCATTCTTAAATTATTTGAGTGGAATTAGACTAATATGTCCAGCACAATGGTCTGGAAGAATGCTAAACAGCTCCCCACAAACATCAATGTCCTTGGTGGTGGCTTTCACCGCATCCCAAATATATTGGCCTCTAACGTCCAGCCTCCTAATCCTATGTATGGAATGTAGGAGATGGCTATGTGGGCCCACCCTCTAGAATTTCTAGATCAACCTATTGATGCTCTCTAGCATCAAATTCAAACTACGCCTTGTAGGTGACCTAACAAGGATTCTACCCAACTCTTGTGTGGTCCATGCATGCTAGGACCCAACATCCTCTAATGTGAAATTGGTTGTAGCATTGTCCCACGGAGGGATCGATGCTGCACTATCATCCTCAACTTCGTCTTACTGAGGGTGTACAAATCATTAACACAATTTAACATATACATTAAATTCAAACACATTAGTTGAAGACAATTTAAACATTAAAGACAAATTCAAGACATAAACAAAAAGTTTAAAGATGATTTAGAAATGCAGGAGTTGTACCTGGAACATGTGAATATGGTCCACTCTCTATAACTTGATCATCAACAAAGACATAAGTATTCCCTCTGACACTCTGATTAGTGTTAAGGCCAGGATCCACAAGTGGAACACAAACTCTGGTTGGGCTACATGATCTTTTATGACCCGACCATGTATAACTGATCCCCCAATATAGGAGATGGATTTGCATATTACATATAAACTAATCCAAGAAAAAAAAAATTTATTAAACCATTACATATAATATGAAAATATTACATATACTACATATAAACTAATCTAATAAAAAATGTTAACTTAGAAAGAATGTTGACAAGAAAACCATTTCTAAACTGAAGTAGAATAATCTAGGCTTCCTAAACTTTATAGTCCTTTTTTGACAATTTATCAACCAAAGTAATGATTTTGATGTAAACAATCGAAAGAAGTGATCAAATCTAACTTGACATTTTTTCCCATTTCTGAATAATGAATTTTACTCATATAGCATAGATATGTAAATATATGTAAAAAATTGAAATAAACCTATTTGCAAAACTAATAAAATTTCATGCCAACCAAATACTCCATAAGACAAGTTCTTATAGTGTTTGACTTTGACACATGACATGTACTAGGTGCAAGCATATGAAGATAATGTTTCTGTACAAAACAATACATAATGAAACAATATGGTACATTAGGAAAAAGTCAAAATGCCTTTATTCACTTTAAATGCACTTTTCATCATGGATTAAATGTATGTATCAATGCATTTTTGAAACTTGAATATATATATATATATATATATATATATATATATATATATATATATATATATATATATATATATATATATATATATATATATATATATATATATATATATATATATATATATATATATATATATATATATATATATATATATGATATGCGATGTTATAGTTATGTTATGTTATCCTATGTTATGTTATAGTTATACATAGTTATATATATAATTATGTTATACTATATAGTATGTTATATAAGGAGATAATTATATATTTAAGTATGTTTTATATAGTTCTATAATTATATAGTTATGGTATATAGAACTATATATATTTATATAGTTATGTAATATAGTTATATTGTATTATGTTTTTTCCCCAATAAAAAATCATAACTTTCATTATGTGAAATATTTAAAATTACATCTTGTAGACGCTGTTATGAGAGCATATGCCAAAAACTGGTGGCCCTGCCACATATTGAAACAATCTAAGAAGGACTGTACAAAACTGTAGCTGATATGCTTATAGTATGGATACCAAAAAATATATAATATCTATGATCAATACAAAAAATAAAGATAAGATCACTGTAAAGGTCTAGAGACAATCTGCAAAAGTCAGGGCATTGCTGCCCCCTGTGGAGACTACTCTATAAATGGCCTGTGAAAATAATGATAAAATTCGTGCCCACTGTGTCCTTGTATCATCCAATAACCACGAGTTTGTTGTGCTGCCTCCTTGGAAAGGTTGTTAGAAAGTTGATTCCTTTCCCTGTAAATATGTCGAACAAAGATATAATAAAAATGAGATTTTAATTCTTGAGTGTGTGCACATGGCCATCAGCTTGCATATTGAACCAATTTGTAATAATCTTTGAATCACCAAAGATGTGGAGGTGACAGATATCTTTCTCAAGAGCATAAATCAAAAGATGTCGAAGGCTGTTAAGTTTATAAAAATTGTTTGTGCCTCTACCTAATCCAATCTTCATTTTATAATAATGATCATCATTTAAATATAAGATAACACCACCACCACAACCATTCAGCTATGCCGAACCATCAAAGTAAGCCCATGGAATAAATTTATCTATGGTCTCGGTCATAATAGTCCTATGTTGATGCTGAGGATCATCATCTGACAACAAATTGTAGAGAGCAGTGATGTGAGGGATGGATAAGGTCCAATTAGGAGTTGAATCTTGAAAAATATATTTGTTCCTTCCTATCCAAATACACCAACAAACCAATAGAGGGAGATTGCGGATTTTAGTTGGGTGTGCGTGATTCCACTAGGCTTCCCAAGCAACCTAGATCAATTCTCCTGACCACCTCAAATTGATATCCAATGATTGATATACCTGATGCCATAGATCAATTTTTGAGGGGCATTGAAGAAATAGATGATCAATGGATTCTACATCATTCTTACAGAGGATGCACCATATGGTGCTTTGAAAGGATCGTCGCTGCAAATTGTCTCCTGAAGAGGCTTTATTATGAAGTAAACACCACATCATAAGCTTTTCCTTTGATAGGGATTTTAATTTCCAGAGAAAGTGCCACCACCAGACATTGTTCTAGGGATCATGATCAGAAAAATGTAAGGATAACCGTCTTTAAGAGAGTAGGCTCCTGATTTGGAAATGACCCAAGTGAGTTCATCATCCTGATCACGTATCATTATGTGAGCTTCAGATAATGCATTGGTGAAGTCATACCACTCCTAATTCCATGGAGCCAGAATCCGAAGGCCCTGTCCAGATTTCCAAGCCTATACAAAGATAATTGAGTTGTCAGGATATGCAACTTGATTTAGAGTCCTAATATTAGATGACTCCAGGAATCAGCTGAGATCATGTGAGAGAATGTGTGCATTCCCACTCCCTGACCAGGCGCCCAAGCTTATGCGAACCTTGACTCTCAACCCCACTTTCCATACAAATCTTGATTGAATATATGTAATATAGTTCAATACAGATCACAAGAGGGTTGAGATAGCCTTTCTATTCCAATTAGGCTGCCTGATCCAATCTAATATGTTTTGTGGACTGATATAGTTCCTAATAACCATCTCGTTCCATAGAATGGAAGAGTTAAGGATATGCCAGCCCAATTTTGCTGCCAAGGCTCTGGAGAAACATTCAAGATTCTTCATCCCCCATCCACCCCATTTCTTGGGCAGAGAAATATGTTTTCACCTTACCCATGCGAAATTTTTACCTTCCCTACTTCCGTGACAAAGGAATTTGTAGCATAATTGTTGAATTCTAGATAATATACCTTTAGGGATCCATGCCAGCGAGATGTAGTACGCATGAATAGCTTCCAAAATCAATTTAGTAAGAACAAGTCTTCCAACACGAAAAAGAAAATGATGATTCCATATGTTAATTCTTCTTCAATCTTAGCCAGCAACCATGTCCAATCTATAATTTTATATGTATTGGGATTGAGTCGAAAACCAAGGTATTTGAGGCCTTCATCAAACGCCAAAATTCTCTATGGAAATCTTTGAATAGCATAGTAAATTTCATATTGGGAACATCCTAATGCTATCAGGGAATAATTCTCTTGATTGCTCACCATTCATGTCGCCTTGTAAAAGAGATTGAAAATGACATTAAAATAAGTGGAGTCACTGACTGACCCATTTAGAAATATAAGTACATAATCCACAAAAAGAGAATGAGACAAAATAACATTATTTGCAAGTTTGATTCCTTTTAATATCCCGTGAAGTTTCTCCTCGGTGATTAATCTACTCAGACCTTTCATGACCAGGAGAAAGAGAAGGGGTGATAGTGGGCAACCCTGCCTTAAAGCATGCTTAGCATGAAGAAAGTTTGAGGCTGATCCATTAATAAGGAAACTGTAAGATATAGATGAGAGACAACACATGATCCATAAGATGAAGTCATGGGGAAACCCTAGATGGGTCAGTAACATCCTAAGATACAACCAACTGGTTCTGTCAAAAGCCTTCAAGGGGTCAATTTTAAAGATCATGCCCTTCCGCTTATTGATTTTTAGTGAATGAAGACCTTCCTGTGCAATCCCAATGGCTTCATAGATTAGACAACTAATTAAAAAGGAAAATTGTTCTTATGAAATATGTTGGGATAAGATAGGCTTAATGCGATTTGCAACAATTTTAATAATGATCTTATAGATGTAGTTAAAGATAGAAATGGGCCAAAAGTAATTAAAAGAGTTAGGGTTATCATATTTGGGAATCAAGGTAATAAAGGTGGCATTGAAAGCATCGTACACCCTACCATTCTTTCGGCATTCCTTAATAACCCCAAGGATATTATGCCCAAGAAGTTAAAGGAATGCCAGGTAGAATTCTGCAGGCCAACCATCAGGGCTTGGGATCTTGTCTTTCTTGAACCGTTTGAGGAAAACTTCTAGTTCCCCTAGAGAAACAGGTTCATTGAGTGATTCTACTACCTCCTCATCGACAAATTTGGGGAATAGACCAACAATTGTAATGGTTTCAACAAGCGATGCCTCCTGTGGAGATTTGAATAATTTCTCAAAATGTGATATACCTAGATTGGCAAGACTGTTGAAGGATTTCACAGATGAACCCTTACCATCTTCCAATGAATAAATAGTATTGCTAGCTTTCCACCCTTTGGAAAATTGCTGAAAAAAATTGTATTCTCATTTCCACCTTGGAGCCAGATGGCTTTGCTCTTGAGTCTCCAACTTTCTTCCCTATATTTTAAGATTTTGAGGAGATCAACTTCGAGTTTTATGACTTGATCTTTTGCTTATGTGGATACATAACCTCCTTCAACTAGATCTTGTAATCTGGCAAGAGCTTCTTATATTAGTTTGAGAGCTTCTTCATCCTTCTTTTTATTTTCCTTTGCCTAGTCAATTGTCTTCTTTTTAAGAAGGTTAAGAATCCCAACAAAATATGCAGCCACAGATTGTCCTTTGGATAGAGAATTCTCCATCCACGTATCTTTGATAATGCGTTGATAGTCCTCATCTCGAAGCCATGTCGAATTGAATTTAAAATGGGCTTTTGGTTTAGGGGATACACAATCTATCTCAAGGTATATAAGCAAGTGATATGAAATCCCTCCTGAGACAACCCATTGCCTAACCTTCACAAATTTTTCCATAAGGGCCTCCTTGATGAGAAATCTATGAAGTCTTATAGCTATAGGTTTTAACCCCGTACAGAAATTACTTGCATACGAATTCTAAAACACAGAAAATAAACAATGCGAGAGTAGAACACATAAAACACATATACACAGAGATTTTCCCTAGGATCCCAAAACCGGGACTACCAGCTTGATTTTTCATTATGTTCCTTTCAATGTTACAATAAATATTTATACATGCCGCAGTATCCAATACCATGGACCGAAAACCATCGCATCCAATACCATGGACCGAAAAACCATCACGTCCAAAAACATGTGCGAAAATCATGCACAAAACCATAGGTGGGTCCGCCCAACCTAACATAGGGTCCAAAACCAAAATTTTTTGAGGCGCTGCCCCGGACCCCATAAAGTGGGGTTACGAGTGCCCCTCAAACCCCCTGTGACCTCCCCCCCTCTAACCCTCGGTTAACTATGTGGGCTAGTCATGGAAAGAATATAACACAACCCAACAATAGCAAGCATTACATCCCTCATTCTATGATTTCTCCAAGATGGTTGTAAACGCGACACATGAATATCTATCAAGTTTTTTTCCTCCAGCAATTGAACAAAGTATTCTGAGAAGGAATCTATCTGGGCATGATTTCCCCATGACTCTGTGTGTTCAATAAAGAAATTTAGATCACCTCCAAAAATGATATTGTCCACTTGCAAAAACAAGGATCTCATGATATCCTCCCAGAATTCTGCTCACCTGTTACAGGGGCCATATTTATTCATAATATGAAGTTCCATCCCTAAATCTTCTAAGAATATATCTACTATTAATAGTCCACCCCTCCCCCAAACATTTAACAACTTCATGGTCCTTCCATCGACACTTACAGTTATGCCACCTGATCTGCCTTGTACATCTAATGCATGGAAGGTCCAATCAGGTCTGAGGACTTCTAGAAGCGAGTAGATATGTGAGATGCTCCTGAGTTTTTCTTGTAAGAAAACCACATCAAACTTTTCTAAGTCTAAAAGCCTCCTAAAGCATAATTTCTTGGTGAGGCTCAGCCATACCCCTACAATTAAATGTGATACACTTCATGGGCACACCATATCCAGGTTGTCTCTTGCTCTAAGAACCCTTTCAAGTGATAAATGCCTACCTTCTGCTACATCCATGCTTTCCTTGTGAATGGCCTTAGAAATGAAGGAATACCTTCCACAGACATGTTTATTCAATTAAAGATGGGATGACCATCCAATTCCATGCCCCATGGGAACAAATTGTTTGGATAAGGATCTCAGAAAGTATCTATGGCGGCATTTGGATTTGGATGAGGCGTCCCCTCTATCATTATCAGGGGCGAAGGAGGCACAAGGGATAGTGGGGGAGGGAGCTAGGCAATAAGTAGGGATAGAGGCTAAAGCACAAGTAATAGAACTTAAAACACAACCAGAAGTGATGAACCCAGAGTGATGAGATATACAAGATACATTCGAAGCACTCATACTATATGGATCAAGGGGAGGAAGGGAGAACCAATACCCGAAGTGGATGTTGATGTAGATGCTCGAGCTTTGGTGGCGATTAGAGACAGAGGGCGAAAGGAGGAAGCATGCTTCACTTTGTCCTGTTATTTTCCTTTTGTTTTACAAGCTGATGGATTTTGATATGTCTAATTCTACATATTAGAAGTCTTGCCCTGACCATCTTCCTCGACTGCCGAATCTCCACCCAGTTTTTCTTTAGCTAGCAGAGAACATTCCTTATAGGTATGGCCAACTTCATGACATCTGCGGCACCAGAAACGGACTCCTTCATAGTCCAATTTATGCAATCTGATGTTACCGTGCCATTGCAGCCTTAGACTTTCAACCAAACCCTCTCGTGTGTCTAGATGAACCAAAATGCGACCGTAGGGCATCTTGCTAGACTCTAAGAAGGATTTGTCATAGTCCAAGGACAAGCCTAGGTCATTACCAACACACCTGAAAACATTTTCAGTCGAAAATTGAAGTAGTAATCCAACCATTCTGGCTTAAATTGGACTTGCCCCCAACTGTTCTCTCTCTGAATCAAATAACAAGGTCAATCGTTTCACCAAAACTGGCATCATTTGAATGTGCCAATATTTTGACAAGAGCCAGGAAACATGCTCAGGTCTATGGGAACACAGGGCAAACCTTCCTCTGGTCATGGTTACCATCGATGGTAATGAATCAAGAATTTTCCCCCAAATTTCAGCGACCCACTTCTTCATATGCAACACTGAGTACTCTCTATCATAGACCCTTCCAACTAATACACTGTCTACAGTGTCCATGACTTCATCCAACCTGATGCCCTCCCCTAACACCAACAATCTTCCTCTTTAGTTATGTTATGTTATGTTATCCTATGTTATGTTATAGTTATACATAGTTATATATATAATTATGTTATACTATATAGTATGTTATATAAAGAGATAATTATATACTTAATTATGTTTTATATATAATTATATAGTTATGGTATATAGAACTATATATATTTATATAGTTATGTAATATAGTTATATTCTATTATGTTTTTTCCCCAAGAAAAAATCGTAACTGTCATTATGTGAAATATTGAAAATTACATCTTGTAGATGCTGTTATGAGAGCATATGCCAAAAACTGGTGGCCCTGCCACGTATTGAAACAATCTAAGAAGGAATGTACAAAACTTTGGCTGATATTCTTACAGTATAGATACCAAAAAATATATAATATCTATGATCAATACAAAAAAGAAAGATAAGATCATCTGTAAAGGTCTAGAGACAATCTGCAAAAGTTAGGGCATTGCTGCCCCCTATGGAGACTACTCTATAAATGGCCTGTGAAAATAATGATAAAATTCGTGCCCACTGTGTCCCTGTATTGTCCAATAACCACGAGTTTTTTGTGTTGCCTCCTTGGAAAGGTTGTCAGAAAGCTGATTCCTTTCCCTATAAATATGTCGAACAAAGATATAATAAAAATGAGATTTTAATTCTTGAGTGTGTGCACATGGCCATCATCTTGCATATTGAACCAATTTATAATAATCTTTGAATCACCAAAGATGTGGAGGTGACATATATATTTCTCAAGGGCATAAATAAAAAGATGTCGAAGGTTGTTAAGTTTAGAAAAATTGTTTGTGCCTCTCCCTAATCCAATCTTCATTTTATAATAATGATCATCATTTAAATATAAGATAATGCCACCACCATAACCATTCAGCTGTGCCGAACCATCAAAGTAAGCCCATAGAATATATTTATATATGGTCTCGGTCATAATAGTCCTATGATGATGCTGAGGATCATCACCCGACAACAAATTGTAGAGAGCAGTGATGTGAGGGATGGATAAGGTCCAATTAGGATTTGAATCTTGAAAAATATATTTGCTCCTTCCTATCCAAATACACCAACAAAACAATAGAGGGAGATTGCATATTTTAGTTGGGTGTGCCTGATTCTACTAGGCTTCCCAAGCAACCTAGATCAATTCTCCTGAACACCTCAAATTGATATCCAATGATTGATATACCTGATTCCATAGATCAATTTCTGAGGGGCATTGAAAAACAGATGATCGATGGATTCTACATCATTCTTACAGAGGATGCACCATATGGCGCTTTGAAAGGACCGTCGCTACAAATTATCTCCTGAAGGGGCTATATTAAGAAGTAAACACCACATCATAAGCTTTTCCTTTGACAGGGATTTTAATTTCCAGATCAAGCGCCACCACTAGACATTGTTCTGGGGATCATGATAAAAAAAATGTAAGGATAACCGCGTTTAAGAGAGTAGGTTCCTGATTTGGAAATGACCCAAGTGAGTTCATCATCCCGATCACGTATCCTTATGTGAGCTTCAAATAATGCATTAGTGAAGTCAAACCACTCCTAATTCCATGGAGCCAGAATCCAAAGGTCCTTTCAAGATTTCCAAACCTATACAAAGATAATTGAGTTGTCAGGATATGCAACTTGATTTAGAGTCCTAATATCAAATGACTCCAGGAATCATATGATATAATGTGAGATAATGTGTGCATTCCCACTCCCTGACTAGGCATCCAAGCTGATGTGAACCTTGACTCTCGACCCCACTTTCCATGCAAAGCTTGATTGAATATATGTAATAGAGTTCAATACAGATCACGAGATGGTTGAGATAGCCTTTCTATTCCAATTAGGTTGCCTGATCCAATCTAATATGTTTTGCGAACTGATATATTTCCTAATAACCACCTCATTCCATAGAATGGAAGAGTTAAGGATCTGCCAGCCCAATTTTGCTACCAGGGCTCTTGAGAAACATTCAAGATTCTTCATCCCCCATCCACCCCATTTCTTGGGTAGAGAAATATGTTTTCACCTTACCCATGCGAAATTTTTACCTTCCCTACTTCCGTGCCAGAGGAATTTGTAGCATAATTGTTGAATTATAGATAATATACCTTTAGGGATCTGTGCTAGCGAGATGTAGTACACAGGAGTAGCTTCCAAAATCAATTTATTAAGAACAAGTTTTCCAACACGAAAAAGAAAATGATGATTCCATATGTTAATTCTTCTTCAATATTAGCTAGCAACCATGTCCAATCTGTAACTTTATATGTATTGGGATTGAGTCAAAAACCAAGATATTTGAGGCCTTCATCAAACGCCAAAATTCTCTATGGAAATATTTGAACAACATAGTCAATTTCATATTGGGAACATCCTAATGCTGTCAGGGAAGACTTCTCTTGATTGCTCACCATTCATGTAGCCTTGTAAAAGAGATTGAGAATGACATTAAAATAAGTGGAGTCACTGACCAACCCATTCGGAAATATAAGTACATCGTCCACAAAAAGAGAATGAGACAAAATAAACTATGTAAACTTTGAAACGGGAACTATAAACTCGAAAGGGGAACTCTAGCCAAAAAACCTCGAAAAAACATCAAAAACTGTGCTAAAAATGAAAAGTGTGTATACTAGAACAATGATTTTATTTTTTAGGGGTCAATTTTGAACATGTTTTAAAAATGGCAGTGACTACGAAATTTACTACGAAATTTTCATGCAAAATATAGCTTCAAAATGAAAGTGATGATACTGGAACAATGATTTCTTTTCTTTAGGGTCAATTTTCAAACTTTTTAAAAAATGTTAGTAAAACCAAATTTTTATGTGTCAAACAAAGTTGTTTATGAGGAAAAAACACATTAATGTTTCTGGTAGAATATCATTTTTCTTTCCTACGTATAAATTCAACATGTTTTCAACCATAACATGTTAGATACAAAAGAAATTGAATTTTTTTCAACTATAAAATTAAAAAACCATGACATTATGAACGAATTACATCACTAAATGAATTCAAAAGTCATTATTTGTATATTGAATAAAACATACATTATATCTCTAATTTAATATTGCGTTGTAGATATTTTAAACAATAAAAATTACCATAATTAAGACATATAATCCAACAACATAAAAATGCCTCGCAACTTCTCATTTAACACCATATGGAAATCATCAATTTTATTTCAAGATACGATGCATACATCAGTTATATAAACTGTCTTAAACAATTATTCAAAATCACTCATATTTTCTTGCACACCATCAGAATTCACATCTTCAGATGAGTGACTGGATGCTGACAAAGATGTTCCATATTCTTCTCTTTCATCAACTAGTGCCCCATCTGAGTCCACATGCATGCCCAACATTTCAGGTTTCAAAATTCTTCTAGATCTACGACTGGTTTCAGCAGACTCCCATCTCAACATTGTTCCTTCTGGTAACAACCTTTTCAGAATCTCTATCATCTTGAAGCGAAGAGTTCCTCTCTTTGTTAAATTGAAGTCATAAACAAGTATGTCAATATCCTCCAATTTTAATATGTCTGTGCGGCAGCGATTTATATTTTTACCCTTTCTTTTTCTCTTTCTGCCATTTTTTTTGTCAACTACCATCTCTAGCTTATACACACCATTGAATGGGTGTGTATTTGTGGCATACCAATGTACTTCAACACTTGTAACATCCTCATTTTCTGTAAAGACCTTTATAACTTTAGCAACCTAGAATGGATAGCCATTGAGATCTCCATCTGCTAGCACTGAAATCATGCAACCCTCCTTAATATCATGTACTGAACCCCTGTAAAGGTCTTCCATGGCTTCACGTTGTGCACGAGATCTTCTAGAACCAATATACATCTCTCTTTCCTTTGCCTGTGAAGAATTAATAATACCTTGAGATTGTTGTTGTTCAACAATGTTTCTTTCCTCATGTTCATTTGACACATTTTGTGGCCAAATAAATGGATTTTTCAAAGGTATATCTTCATTTGTTGTTATTGAAATGATATCACTTTGATTATTGAAAAATGACTCCCACCAAACTGAATCAGCAATGTCAAAGTACTCATATGTATATCTAATGCATTTTTTAATTTCTTCCAGGCAATCAGAATAATTTATATCTCTATTTTGTCTGTGTGCATTCTGAACTTCACCAACTGATTGTAATAACAATATTTTTGATGCAAATATTGGATGATTTGGAATGAAATTCAAAAATTGCAAACCTGATGATGGTGCCCATTCTGCAGTAGTTGAATACTTCTTGCCCCATATTGGTGTTTTCCCATCAATTTTTTTGAAACGAAATTGATGTTGGAAGCTAATGTCATGAAGTTGTTCAATGCATTTCCCCTCACCATATGATCCCAGAATAAACCGTCGCATGTCAACAGTTTCTTCCAACACATCAAAAGTAGGCTCTGGCATGTATGATTTCTTAAGACATTCAGTTAGTGATGGCAAGCTCCCAACTGGCTTCCTCCTCAATATGACTGAAAAACGACTGAACATCTGATCAATATAGTCATGATTGTGCCCAACAAGAAGGAAACCAACCTTTACCTTTTGAAAAATTCTCAATTCAACAAGCATGTTTAGATATCCAAAAACAACTTGATTTTTGTTTTCACGGCAAGTGTTGTCCAATTGTAGATACAAAACTTCAGGAAGAGTACCAGACCAATGAGAAATCACATCATGAATTATGGTTATGGTAAGATTTGCATCATTGTGAATATTTGGAGCTGTGAAGTACACCCTTGGCAACATTTTCCCATTGAAGACCATACAACTGACCAAGTGAAACTGAATAAAATTTTCCTCCTATAAATTTTTGGGTGTGTGAACAAAATGTGGTAAAAGTGTTTTCTTCTGGTCAATACCATCAATTGTCAAACCCAAATATTTATTTGGATTATCATAACACTTCTTTCGATGCTTGTACAACTTCTTCCTTTCATTTGTTTGTTGTTCACGATGATCCTAAAGTTCTTTGACAATTAAATCTACACAACATAAAAGAAATTCATTAAGAAATATGTTTTCATAGTTGATGACTATACAATTTTAAAAGTTAAAGTTATGAATTCTTACCTCTTTCTGACCCTTCACATTTACCACTTTTTGATTTTAGAGAAGCACATGTACTGCAAATCCCCATCCTTGTCTTCTTAGGAATAAGGACATTGTTGAATTCTTTCTTCCATACTTTCACAAAATATTGATATGTAATAAACTGGCCATGTCCCTTAGCACCTTCTGCATATTCTTTGTATAAGTTGTAGATTTCTCGTCTTGAAACATTATCTGGAATATGTGTTGTCTCTCTATTTGGCATACACTCTCCATGCTTTGAAAAGAAATCTTTCATCCATGACATTGCAGTATTTGATAACGGCCAAACTGTCTTTTATGACGTACTTTTGAATAAAATGTGGGATCCTTTTCCAAATTTTCTTGAATTCCGAGAGACGAAAATTCCCAATCGAATGAAACATTTTGAAAGCTTTTCTACAGATAAATAAAGTCCCAATATGATAATCATAGCCTGACAATGTAGATTGCATGCACCCAACTAAATATGAATTTTGCATGCTTTTATTCATTGGAAAATATCTCTCCCTGCTTTCTAATGCAAATTTGAAATCCATATGTTTCAAGCAATCTTTTTGGCAACATTCACTTGAAATGAGAGCAATGATAGAACTTCTTCTCGTTAGATATTTTGATCTACCCCTTGTATAACTAGAACAACTTGCATTGATACGAAAAGGTCTACTCCTACTCCTCGATACAATATTTCTTGGTAACATCTCCATCATTGGATCATCATTTGTATAAGCCTTTTCATCATCATTAAGAGGAATGTTATCCACACTATGATCAGCTCTGCTTTTCAAATATTGACTTGGAGGATATTCTTCATCTTCTGCTTCTTCAGTGCTACTGTCGTAGTCCTTAGAATTTGGACTGAATGGAAAATCTGACTCGATGTTTAATGGATATTCTTCCTCATGTGCATTGTCAGTGCTACTCTCATAGTCCATAGAATTAGGACTACGTTGAAAATGTGACTGTTTACTTATTGAAGATGCCACATCCAGTCCTTTGTCACTGCTACCTTTATACTCATTAGAATTAGGACTAAGTACATCATCCTGTCCTTCATCACTACTGCTCTCATAGTCCTTATAATTAGGACTAAGAGGACACAGTGACACTCCATTCTTTTGAAATTCATCATCACACTCTTCATAACTATTGCTCTCATAGTCTGTAGAATTAGGACTAAGTGGACGTTGTGACACTCCAATATTTTGAAATTCATCATCCCACTCTTCATCACTGCTGCTCTCATAGTCCTTAGAATTAGGACGAACTGGACACCGTGACACTCCATACTTTTGAAATTCAACATCATGCTTTTCATCACTACTACTCTCATAGTCCTTAGAATTAGGACTAAGTGGACACTTTGACACTCCATTCTTTTGAAATTCATTATCATGCTCTTCATCACTAATGCTCTCATAGTCCTTAGAATTAGGACTAAGTGGACACTGTGACACTCCATTCTTTTGAAATTTTCCATCATGCTCTTCAAAACTGCTGCTCTCATAGTCCTCAGAATTAGGACTAAGTGGACACCGTGACACTCCATTCTTTTGAACTTCACCATCACGCTCTTCAAAACTGCTGCTCTCATAGTCCTCAGAATTAGGACTAAGTGGACCTCATGACACTCCATTCTTTTGAACTTCACCATCATGCTCTTCATCACTGTGGCTTTCATAGTCCTTAGAAGTAGGACTAAGTGGAATCTGTGACTCTTTATTTATTTGAATTTCTCCATCCCCTCTTTCATTGATGTTGCTCTCATAGTCCTTAGAATCAGGACTAAGTAGAAGAATTGACTTTCTATTCATAGTGGAAGAATTCCCGCTATATTCATCAATATGAATAGAGTTGTTACGCGATGAATATGTTGATGGTGTATAAATCGAAACTTCACTATCAGAACAATCAAACTCTTTCAAATAGAAGATGTTGAATGATACAAATGGAGAGTCTCCTAAAGATATTATATAGCTTAAAGAATGAAATTTTCCCTCCAAAAATTTTCCCTCCAAAAAGTTTCACGAAATTATTTCCCTCCAAAAATTTTTGCGAAAATATTTCCCTCCAAAACGTTTTGCAAAAATATTTCCCTCCAAAAAGTTTATTAGATTTATTTACCTTCATTATTTTGTTCTACAATTTATTGAAAAATGTAAACTAAATTATTTTATGAAATAAATCATTAAAATTAAAATTGTAAACTACAACTTCTACATTAATTATTTTAATAGTTAAAGTATATAATATTTACTAAACAATTGAATTTTTTTTTTTTAGATTTTTATAATATATTCTAAAACAAATTATCCCACATTCAACCCGTTGTAAAACAATTCTACAATATTCACTTTATAATATTTTAAAACAAATTATACCACATTCAACTTGTTCTAAAACAATTCTACAATATTCGCTTTATAATATTTTAAAACAAATTATGCCACATTAACCGTACGGTAAACATCTCCGAAATTTCACTTATATATTAAAATTTCATTATCACTATTACTCACATCACATCCAAGCTCTCTGAAAATCATTGAAAGACTCGTGAATTTTTGGAGCAGCTACATCGCTATCAACAACATATTCAACGAAGAATTCTCACAATTGAAAGGTAAGTTAAATTTTTTTCCTTGAAAATTTTCATATTAAATTAGTTTAATGAAAAAGATATTTTTTTTTAAATTAATAATTCTTCTGAGACAAAATAAAAATTACATCCATCGTGAACATGGTGGGCCCAATCAACCTCAATCCAACCCCCCGCCCCTCGGGACCCTAACCCCAATCCCCGGCACGCGCCCTCCAGACCCACCGACACCCTCCCTCCCCCGGGCGCCCCGACCCACACCACCCCGCTCGAGCGCCCCACCCCACACCGTGCCTCCCCCCCACCTAAGGGCCCCACCCCACCCACCGGAACCCGCCCCCGGGCGCCCCCCCACGACACCCTGCTTACCCCCCCCCCCCCCCCACACCCTGGGCACCCCATCCCACCCACCGGCACCCAGCCCCTGCCCGGGCGCCCCACACCACCCACCAGCACCCGCCCCCGGGCGGCCGCGCCCCTCCCCTCCCACCGACTCACGCCCCCATTCCCGCCCTCCCATCGGCCGGTGCATACCCCCATTCCCGCCCTCCCACCGGCCGGTGCACACCCCCATTCCCGCCCTCCCACTGGCGCCCGCGCCCTGCCTACCAACGACGCCCCTCCTCCTGGTGCACGCCCCCATCCCCGCCCTCCCACCGGCGCCCATGCCCCGCCTCCCAACGGCGCCCCTCCTCCCGGCGCACGCCCCCATCCCTACCCTCCGGGCGTCTGCGCCCGCGCCTCGCCCCTCCCCTCCCACCCACGCCCCACCCCGCCCTCCGTGCGCTCCACCCCACCCCTCCCAGCCATGCCCTCCCTCCCTCCAGGCGCCCGCGCCCTGCCCCGCCCTCCGGGTGCTCCACCCTACCCCTCCCACTAGCGCCCTCCCTCCCGGACAGCGCCCGACGCTTCGCCCCACCACCCGAGTGGCCCACGCCCCCGCCCAGCAGGCGTCAAGGTGATTCCGGGAATCGCCCTGCCTCCTGCCGGGAGGGGGTGCGAGCCGCCCGGGTGGCGTGGCCGGGCCAGGCGCAACCCGGGTGGCTCGCGCCCCGACCCGGCAAGCGGCAGGGCGATTACCGCCTGCCTCGGCTGCGCCACCCGGGCGGCCCGCGCCCGCGCCCGGCAGGCGGTTCTGCCTCGGCCGCACCACCCGGGTGGCCTGCGCCCCCGCCCCGGCGGTGCCTGCCTCGGCTGCACCACCCGGGCGGCTCGCACCCCCGCCCGGCAGGCGGGAGGGTGATTCCCGGAATCGCCCTGTCGCCTGCTAGGCGGGGGCGCGAGCCGCCCGGGTGGTGCCTGCCTTGGCCGTTCCACCCGGGCGGCCTGCGGCCCCGCCCGACAGGTGATAGGGCGATTCCGGGAATCGCCTTGCCGTCTGTCGGGCGGGGGCGCGGGCCGCCCAGGTGGCGCCTGCCTCAGTCGTGCCACACAGGCGGCCTGCGCCCGTGCCCGGCAAGCGGCAGGGCGATTCTCGAAATCGCCATGCCGCCTGTCGGGCGGGGGCGTGGGCCGCCTGGGTGGCGCCTGCCTCGGTCTTGCCAGCCGGGTGGCCCACGTCCCCGCTTAGCAAGGGGTAGGGCAATTCCGGGAATCGCCCTGCCACCTGCCGGGTGGGGCGTGGGCTGCCCAGGTGGTGCCTGCTTGTCCCGACAGCACCACCCGGGCTGCTCACACCCCCGCCCGGCAGGTGGCAGGGTGATTTCGGGAATCGCCCTGCTGCTTGCCGGGCCAGGGCATGGGTTGCCCGTCGGGCGTCGGCTGGGAGGGAGGGAGTTCGGGTGCCGGAGGGAGGGATTTCGGGGGCCTACCGGTAGGGGTGGGGTGGAGTGCGCGGAGGGCGGGGAGTGGAGCGCGTGAAGGGCGGGGCGGGGGGAGGGCGCTCGGGAGGGAGGGAGTTCGGCTGTCGACTGGGAGGGGTGGGGTGGGGTGCCTGTCGGGAGGGCGGGGTGGGTAGGGGGTGCCTGGGAAGGTGGGGAGTGGGGTGCGCCCAGGCGGGGGGGTGGTGTGGGAGGGGTGCGCTCGGGTGGGGTTTCGGGAGGGCGGGGCGGGTTAGGGTTGCGGGAGGGAGGGATGGGTCGGGGGCGCTCAGGGAGGGTGGGGAGTGGTGTGCACCCGGGGGTGGGTGGGAAGGGTGCGCCCGGGCGGGGTGGGTCGGGGTCGCCCACGGGAGGGTGGGGAGTGATGTGCGCCTGGCCGGGGGGTTAGAGGGTGGGGTGCGCCCAGCCAGGGGGGTGGGGAGTGGTGTGCGCCTGAGCGAGGGGGTGGTTCGAGGGTGCCCGGGTGAGGGTGGGGAGTGGTGTGCGCCCGGGCGAGGGGGTGGGTGGGGTGCGCCCGGGTGGGTGGGGCAGGCCGGGCGAGGGGGGCGAGCGGGGTGCGCCCGAGTGGGTGGGGCGGGCCAAGCGAGGGGGGCAGGGGGGGGGGGAGTGGTGTGCGCCCGGGTAGGGGTGGCGTTGCCTGTGGGTGGGGCGGGCCAAGCGAGGGGGCAGGGGGGGGGGGGGGTGGTGTGCGCCCGGGTAGGGGTGGCGTTGCCTGTGGGTGGGGTGCTCTCGGGGGTTTGGGAGGGGTAGGGCGCCGGTGGGTGGGGTTGGCAGATCGCCCGGGGGAGTTAGGGGGGTGGGCGCCCGGAGTGGGGGTTAGGGGTGTGGGCGCCCAGGGGGCGGGCGCCGGTGGGTGCAGTGGGGTGCTATTACATAAAAAAAATTTGTACTTATTGAAAAAACAAATATTTCATATATATATATATATATATATAATTTTGGAATGTTTTATTCGTGTTTTACTTTTTTTTACTTTAGAATGTTAACGCATACCCTTTTAGAATGTGAGGGGCAGTGGGTGAGGAAGGGGGTGTGGGCGGGTGGAAGGGTGGTCGCAGGGCAAGCGGGTGAGGGGGGCGGCGTTGGCAGGGCGATTCTGATCATACAAATAAAAAAATTATGATATATTTTCATTGTTAGTTTAAGTTAATATGTTTTTATTATTCACTGATTTATGTGTTTCTATTTTTCAGGAAAATGGCATCAAAGAAAATTTCAGTGAATCTTTCTGGACCAAAAACTTTTAAAGGTGCATCTTCAAGAAACATTGGTGAATTAACTCCCCCTGAGCTTATGACTACAAATCTTTCAAGTGCCTCAAGTGATAAGAACATGATTTCAGACTGGAAGAATTCGAAAGAGGTGAAATTTCCATCAAGAATCTGGTATATGAAAGAAAGAGAAAGCGCAAATGTGAATATATATCTATATATTGATATACCGAATGATAATGGAATTTTTGAGGTGATGGGAAGAGTCATAGATATGTGTTCAGTACCGAACACTAAAGTTGTTTACATACTTACAAAAGCTCCCAAGTCACATGAAAGGATTAAATACCAACTATCATATTCATTGTATGACACGAGAGAGGTATCTACAAAGTTTTGTAAACAAATTGTAAATGAGATGACACAAAACATCGTAAGTATTGTTATTTATATTTGTATTTTGTGTTCTTGAAAGTGTCTCGCTATATTTTTTAACTTTGTTTTTTATTGACATATGATATTTTGTTTGACAGAAGTTTGTTGAAAGTTGTTCAATTAGGTTGGGAGGCATTCATTTCATAGAGCATGATATCATGAAATTTGTCAGCAGTTTTTACTCAGTGTCAGAAGAAGATATGGAAAATAAGAAAAATGTAGTAATTGATGATGCTACAAAACTACATCCAAAGAATCAGAAAAAAAGGCCTCTGGTGGATAAATCTAGCAAGGGTAAACAAGTTACTTTTGAGGACGATGAAGTTTAAATTGACAGTGAAGCATATGTTTCCATTACTGAAGATGACATTGGAACTGAGAAGAGCCATAAAAAACCAAAAGTAACAATGCCTGAGAATAAATCTGTTGGGAATGTTATGACCAAGAAAAGCAAAGTTGAAGATTTTGTAGCAGTTGTTACCAGCAGTCAAGAACCTAGTGAAGCTTCAAAAGAAAGCAGAGAAATCATTACACCAGGAGCTGATTTAGAGGATGGCATTATCAAAACAAAACAAAATGCCATTCGAGAGAATTTGATAAAGAGAAACTTAATTGATGGTGGTCGTACATTTCAGCTTAATGTCAGGAAAACCTATAAAGCAAGTGAAGGACAATGTCAATATCAAGTTAGAAAGCCACATCATCTGCATGTTCACAACTTGAAGACATTGATGAGGTACAATCCATATGCTTATGTGGTTAGTTATGTGCTTCTTGTTGATCCACTTCAAGTTCCCAACAAAGAAGCATTTGATAAGTCAAAATGTTTTGAATACAATTATTATGTGCTTGAGGGGCACCATTTTGTAGAAGCTCAAAGACAATTGATGGAGGAATATCCTAATAACCCACATTTTGAAACAATGAAATGTATCATTTACGCTAGTTTATCAGATACAGAAGCAAAGTTAGTGGCATGGGATCATAATTCAAATAATGAATATAGGATGTCTATGAATTTCATCCAAAGGGTTAGATTTATTCATAGTGAATTTGAAGAAAAATGTGGTGGGGATAGGATAAATGTTACTGCAGATTTCCGAAAGGAATGTTGTATGGAAATAGGCTATCAAATTGAAGAGAAAACCAATTCAAAAGGTGGAAAAGGCAACAAAAATAGTGATTTATTCAGAGGTGTTGATAACATTTTCCAATTGGCATTTAGAACTAGAGAGGTTTGGAAGTTGATTGATGAGATTTTTAGCATGTGGAAATACATTGCCATTAAAAACCAGAAGGTCAAAAAGTCTAAGCCATTGATATGTGGCAACAGTAAATTAGCTCCTGAAATGAAGTAGCTTCCAGACGATATGACTATCACACCTTGGAGGGCAATGCAAGGAGTGAAAGACGAAAAAATTGTCAAAACAATATTATCTCGTGCGAGATCAAGGGAATTATCATTGGAGGAAATGTTTGAAGAATTTCAAAAGTAAGTTTGTTGAATTATTTTTATTTATTTCTAGATTATAATTATATTTTAAATAAAACATGTTGTTCTTGGTAGTATTTGTCATACGTATCATTATATTAACTTTTTGTTACTTTATCTATGCAGTCACAAAGTTTACATGAAAATTCAAGAACAGATGGTTAGATTGTTGAATGAAGATAGTTGGGATGATGTTGTACGCAACTATCCAGATTCAAGTTCTACATCAACATTAAAAGCTTTTTATCTCGCATTTAAAAAGGTCTCTTGATATATACATTCATTTTCATTCACTTGTGTACTATTTTTAATTTATAACTTACACATATATTTGTTTATTTTATAAAAGATGAGGAAGGATGATAATGGAGCGCCAGATAGTTTTAAAACCTTTATTGAAAAAATAAAGATCGAAAGACTGAGGAAGCAACGTATTAAGAATTTTCAACTTGATCCAACTCTTAATCATTTCATTTGGAATGGACTAAACACTATTCAATATCAAGTAATACAAGGCGACTGTGAAGACATTGCTAAACTCATACCTAAAAGGGATTATACCCTAGTCATTGCAGATATACCCCATGGTTTCAATATTCCAAACATTGACTATGATAGTGACCCTTATATTTATCAAGATTTTAGTAAAGTGGTTGAGGGATTTGTAGAAGTCACGTCATCACCATTATGGAGATTTGTGACATTTCATTCAGACACACAATTGGCAATGATATTGTCAAGCTTCAAGGGGAAAACAAATTCAAGGATGTAGCTTACATGGTAAGACGTTTAAAATGTATATTTGATTAATGTTGAAAAATTTATTTATGTACAAGTTAATTGAATTTTTACTATTTCATGTTACAGGAAAATGTCAAATCTTCTTAACAATGAAGATCAACAATTTATAAATGATTGTGAGTTCATTGATATTGAAAGTTGGGCAAAATATGATAGCCATATGTCTATGATTTTTAATCAGGTAGATGGAAAGAGTCATAGCCAAATACTGAATTATGATGTTGTTATGAGAAAACTAACATGTGAAGACAAAGAAGCAAAAGGAGAGATAGTTAACATTTATAAAAAACCACAATTATTGATTAATTATCTTATAGACATTTGTTCAAATGAAGGAGATTGGGTCCTGGATTCATTTTTTAGCTCAGGTAAGTTTTATTATATGGAATTGAATTTCAATATGTTATTTTTTAATTAATATGCCATTGTACTAATTTAGTTCATTATTTCTTTTTTGCTTGATAATTAGGTACAACACTAGCATGTTGCCTTCAAAAAGGAAGAAATTGCATTGCAATTTAAAAAGATCCAGTACAGTGCAATTTCATTCAACAAAGAATTAATGCTCTTCAATTTCTTCCAGATGTAATGCAAGAAATTGGGTTGAAGAAAGGGGACTTTAGTGAATCACGTGTGGCAAAAAAGGCAAAGGAACTCCAACCACCATTACATGGAATGTTTGGAAAGACATACATTGGGAGATTTGTAGACATCAAAGATCCATTAGAAGAGGAAAATAAGCAAAAGGAAATAGAAAATATTGTGGAAGAAGACAATGATGAAACTCTAGAGGACGAAGAGTTTGGATTACGTGACATTGTTGATTAAATTTAAGTTATGCTTGTAAATCAAGCTTTGCAATGTTTTTGACTTTGACATTTTATGAGAAGAATAAACACTCAATTAGAGTTGTTATATGTTCAATATCTGTGATATGTGATTTTCACATTGATTTTTAAGTTAATCATTATTTCTTGAAAAAAAAGTGATTATTATTATTATTTTGACATGAAATTCATAAAAAATACTATTATTTAACCATTGTTAGTTAAAATTATCGTATAAAAATTGTGATTTTGAAATGTCAATTCTAGCAAAAAATGATCAAAACGTGTAGTTTTTTAGTTATATTTATGTTAAAATGGTTATTTTTAGGTTCATTGTTAAAAAATATTGTTTTTTAGAAACAATTATTTCATGTGGATTGAAAAAATTAATTAAGGATATATAAATATGTAGAATATCGAAAATTCTAAATATCAGCCTTCTAATTTAAAAATAATAAACAATAAAAACTTCACTAAAAAAATTAAAATAAATAAAAAACAAGAAAATGTGAAGAAAACGACCACTTCAAAAATTATCAAATTTACAAAATAATTATTTACATTTTATACATTAGAAAATTTAAAGCCAAAAAATGGGTCTTTTAAAAAAAGGGTGTGATGCAGAATACTCACTTTTTTAAATCAGCATGAAAATCACTACCATTCTAAAATGTAATGTACATAAAAAAAATTAAAGTGCCAAAAACTATGCTCTAAAAAAAACATGTGCATTTTGCATCACCCATTTTTAAAATCAGGTCACTTTTTTTCTATCTCTATGAAACGGGTAACAATATCAGTGCCCATTTCAAAGTTTACATTGATAATAACATTATCTGAAATTTTGATTCCTTTTAATATCCCGTGAAGTTTCTCCTCGGTGATTAATCTGCTCAGACCTTCCATGACCAGGAGAATGAGAAGGGGTGATAGTGGGGAACCCTGCCTTAAAGCACACTTAGCATGAAGAAAGTTTGATGCTGATCCATTAATAAGGAAACTGTAAGATACAGATGAGAGACAACACATGATCCATAAGATGAAGTCATGGGGAAACCCCAGATGGGTCAGTAACATCCTGAGATACAACCAACTAGTTCTGTCAAAAGCCTTAGAGAGGTCAATTTTAAAGATCATGCCCTTCAGCTTATTGATTTTTAGTGAATGAAGACCTTCCTGTGCAATCCCAATGGCTTCATAGATCTGACAGTTATTTAAAAAGGAAAATTGTTCTTGTGAAATATGTTGGGATAAGATAGGCTTAATGCGATTTGCAATGATTTTAACAATGATCTTATAGATGTAGTTACAGAGAGAAATGGGCCAAAAGTCATTAAAAGAGTCAGGGTTATCATATTTGGGAATCAAGGTAATAAAGGTGGCATTGAAAGCATCGTACATCCTACCATTCTTTCAGCATTCCTTAACAACCCCAAGGAGATTGTGCCCAAGCAGTTCAAGGAATGCCAGGTAGAATTCCACAGGCCATCCATCCGGGCTTGGGATCTTGTCTTTCTTGAACCATTTGAGGAAAACTTCTAGTTCCCCCAGAGAAATAGGTGCATCGAGTGATTTTGCTGCCTCCTCATCGACAAATCTAGGGAATAAACCAACAATTTTAATGGTTTCAACAAGCGATGCCTCCTGTGGAGATTTGAATAATTTCCCAAAATGTGATATACCTAGATTGGCAAGACTATTGAAGGATTTCACATATGAACCCTTACCATCTTCCAATGAATAAATAGTATTGATAGCTTTCCACCCTTTGGAAAATTGCTAAAAAAAATCGTATCTCATTTCCACCTTGGAGCCAAATGGCTTTGCTCTTGAGTCTCCAACTTTCTTCCCTATATTTTAAGATTTTGAGGAGATCAACTTCGAGATTGATGACTTGATCTTTTACTTATGTGGATATGTAACCTCCTTCAAGATCTTGTAATCTGGCAAGAGCTTCTTCTATTAGTTTGAGAGCTTCTTCGTCCTTCTTTTTATTTTCCTTTGCCCAGTCAATCATCTTCTTTTTAAGAAGGTTAAGAATCCCAGCAAAATATGCAGCCACAAATTGTCCTTTGGATAGAGAATTCTCCTTCCACATATCTTTGATAATGCGTTGATGGTCCTCATCTCGAAGCCATGTTGAATTAAATTTAAAATGGGCTTTTGGTTTAGGGGATACATGAGCTATTAGCGAGTGATATGAAATCCCTCCTGAGACAACCCATTGCCTAACCTTCACAAATTTCCATAAGGGCCTCCTTGATGAGAAATCTATGAAGTCTTATAGCAAGCATTACATCCCTCGTTCTATGATTTCTCCAAGTTGGTTGTAAACGCGACACATGAATATATATCAAGTTTTTTTCCTCTAGCAATTGAACAAAGTATTCTAAGAAGGAATCGATTTGGGCATGATTTCCCCATGACTCTGCGTGTTCAATAAAGAAATTTAGATCACCTCCAAAAATGATATTGTCCACTTGCAAAAACAAGGATCTCATGATATCCTCCCAGAATATTGCTCGCCTGTTACAGGGGCCATATTTATTCATAATATGAATTTCCATCCCTAAATCTTCTAAGAATATATCTGCTATTAATACTCCACCCCTCCCCCAAACATTTAACAACTTCATGGTCCTTCCATCGACACTTACAGTTATGCCACCTGATCTGCCTTGTACATCTAATGCATGGAAGGTCCAATCAGGTCTGCGGGCTTCCAGAAGCGAGTAGATATGTGAGATACTCCTAAGTTTTTCTTGTGAGAAAACAACATCAACCTTTTCTAAAGTCTAAAAGCCTCCTAAATCATAGTTTCTTGGCGGGGCTTAGCCATAACCCTACAATTAAATGAGATACACTTCATTGGGACACCAGATTCGGGTTGTCTCTTACTCTAAGAACCCTTTCAAGTCATAAATGCCTACCTTCTGCTACATCCATGCTTTCCTTGTGAATGGCCTTAGAAATGAAGGACTACCTTCCATAGACATGTTTATTCAATTTAGGATGGGACGACTGTCCAATTCCATGCCCCATGGGAACAAATTTTTTGGCTAAGGATCTCAGAAAGTATCTATGGCAGCATTTGGATTCGGATGAGGCGTCCCCTCTCTCATTATCAGGGGCCAAGGAGGCACAAGGGATAGTGGGGGAGGGAGCCGAGGCAATAAGTAGGGATAGAGGCTAAAGCACATGTAATAGAACTTAAAACACAACCAGAAGTGATGAACCCAGAGTGATGAGATAGACAAGATACATTCGAAGCACTCATACTATATGGATCAAGGGGAGGAAGGGAGAACCAGTACCCGAAGTGGATGTTGTTGTAGATGCCCGAGCTTTGGTGGTGATTGGAGACAGAGGGCAAGAGGAGGAAGCATGCTTCACTTTGTCCTGTTATTTTCCTTTTTTTTTACAAGTCGATGGATTTTGATATGTCTGATTCAACATATTAGAAGTCGTGCCCTGACCATCTTCCTCGACCACCGAATCTCCACCCAGTTTTTCTTTAGCTAGCACGTGACATTCCTTATAGGTATGGCCAACTTCATGACATCTACAGCACCAGAAAGGGACTCCTTCGTAGTCCAACTTATGCAATCTGATGTTACCGTGCCATTGCAGCCTTAGGCTTTCGACCAAACCCTCTAGTGTGTCTAGATGAACCAAAATGCGAGTATAGGCCATCTTGCTAGACTCTAAGAAGGATTTTTCATAGTCCAAGAACAAGCCCAAGGCGTTACCAACTCACCTGAAAACATTTTTAGTCCAAAATTGAAGTGTTAATCTAACCATTCTGGCCCAAATTGGACTTGCCCCCAACTGTTCTCTCTCTGAATCAAATAACAGGGTCCATCGTTTCACTAAAACTAACATCATTTGAATGTGCTAATATTTTGACAAGACCCAGGAAACATGCTCAGGTCTATGGAAACACAGGGAAAACCATCCTCTGGTCATGGTTACCATCGATGGTAATGAATCGAGAATTTTCCCCCAAATTTCAGCGACCCACTTCTTCAGATGCAATGTTGAGTACTCTCTATCATAGACCCTTCCAACTAATACACTATCTATAGTGTACATGACTTCATCCAACCTGATACCCTCCCCTAACACCAAAAATATTCCTCTTTCTCTAACTTTAGTGCTTTTTTTCTTCTTTTCTCATTTCTTCCGAGGCCCTCACTCTGGAACAACCAAGTCTTGTGACTGTGAATCGGAAGGGGAATTAACCTTGGCTTTCGTCTACAAGAAATCCGCAGAATTGACTAGGGGACCAACAAAGAAACCCGATGTATGAGTAGGTGTAGAGATCTCAAGGTCCTAAAAGACATTCGCGGCGTTTGTAGGATGGATCTTCCCTCCAACTATAAGAGAAGGAACCCTAGAGGGACCCGGATCAGAATTATAAGTTGTCTCTTCCAAGATCCCACCCTGATGGGGAACTCTATCGGTAAGTGCCGAAGATGAGAAAGGGTTGAAGCATGTCGCTAGGAATTGTAGTGAAACTGCCGAAGGAATCAAAAGATCAAGATGCGGCTAAGAAAAGGGACCCACAAGAACCTCATAGCTTAGAAACCCAAGTGAGTGTTGACCGACAACAAATGTACTAACAAAGTCCCAAGGACTAGGGTTTTCAAAAACCACCTTTGATGAAACCCTAACCTCCACCACCTGAGAGACTAGTAACCCTTTTGTTGTTGGTGGATCCATCATTTGAGACTGAGGTGGCGATTATGTCCATATTGGTACTGATTCATATAGGTCAGCATAATAATCAGTGAGATCTTCGTCCATCTCAGCATGCCGATCTTGTCCTATATCCATCTAAAGCCTCCTCGAAAACTGACAGACAAACCCCACTCCAAAAACTTACCTAGAGTCGATTTCCCAGACCGAAAATGACAATGAGCTTTAGCTCACTGATGGGAGTTAACCAAACCGGCTTAGAGAGCACAGGTTCAAGTCCTCGCGCAAAGACAAAGCCATCCTTCCTATCTATAGATTATAACTTATTTTCCTTATTTTGATATATTGTATCATGTTATATAGTTATATATATTATATAATTAAATTGTTAATAAAATTTATTAAATAACAAAATTTTCTTATTTTGGACTTTTAACTTAGTTAATATTTTATTTAATTAATTATTTTTTAAAAAAAAAATTACTATATATTTATTATTAAAAAAATATTCAAAATATAAATTAATTTAAATTTAAAATAAAATAATAAAATAATTTCTTATTTGATAAATAAAGGTTCACCATGAGCAGATAGTCAAGTGCCTGGTTCTGGAACAAAACAACATGTTTCGGCTCAAACCCTAGCACAGGAAGAGAAGGGCAATCTTGTGAAGCGAGGAGAGTACTCTGGGGAACGAGGGGAGTCCTCCTCAAGGAGATCGAGGGCGCGCTCAGAGGACACAGGAGGGTCGGCGGAGACAAGAAATGATAGCAGTGGACGCGTATGGCCGGAGCCCTTTCTTGAGGCGTCTGCCCAAGCGGTAGCACCCGAGATTGCTAGCTGTGGAGGCGCGCTTGCTGTTGGGCCTGTTGTTATGAATGCATTTCAGGAGAAAACCCTTCCCTATCCTCACCATGGTTCTAAGAAATCCTGTACCTATTGGAGCCGGGTAGCAGGGGCCAGATCTGAACCAGATCTGCATGAATAATCACATGCTTTTCAGATCCAAGTCAACCTCTCGGGCAAGACAACAATGCAATGGGCATGCACAATGGATCTTTTGAAGGACCTTTTGCAAAATCTTGAATGTCGGCTAGGGATCCCCTCATCTTACCTCAGATTGCTATACAAGGGTAAGCAACTTATGAATACCCTTCCTCTCTCCTATTACAACATTCAGAGGGACACCTCTATTGTGGCTACCTTTTGTTTGAGAGGTGGTTCCTTTAGGCAGACCTCCTCTGCCCCTTGTTTCTCTTATAAAGATGCAGTCCGCAAAGACGCTACCCATTCACAGCCCTCTTCGACAACATGCCATCCATTTGGGGCTCCAAAGCCTTTTCTGGTAGACAAATCTAAGGAAATTCCTTCCATCAATCTCTCCCATCCTGGGATTGATGATCGCTATCAGTTTTTTGCAGAATCCACACTCATATGCAGATTTAATGGGCTATGGCCTTGCACATCAGATCTATACCAATGGATCCATACAAATTGGACTAAAAAAAGCCAGATATACTTATGTTCAAAAGGATTCTTCATTGTGGCATTTGACCTAAATGAAGGTTACCAGAAGGCCTTAATGGGAGGCCCTTGGTTTTGGGGCTCGGCTGGGCTTTTTCTCACTCCTTGATTTCTAGACTTCGACCCTTCTACAGCTGTTATCACCAAGATTCCCATTTGGGTCAGGCTCCCAAATCTTCCGGCGCATCTATGGCATATCTCTGTCTTCTTAGCCATTGCAGACACTTTAGGATGCTACCTGGCTGTAGATTCTTCATGGAAGGAAAATGGACTCTACACCTACGGTAGAATTTGTGCCAAAATAGATATTAGCAAAGGACTGCCGGATCAGATTAATCTCAAGTATGGATATTTCCACTGGACTCAAACCTTGGATTATGAGAATACAGCCTTCCGTTGCCGCCATTGTCATCAAACAAGGCACCTCCAGAGTTCCTTTACCCAGTACCTTGACAAAAAGAAGAATCTGAATCGCAAACCCAAATCCCCCCCCTATGGACGATTCAGATTCCTCAATTCGGATGAGGAGGAAATTGTAGCAGATGTGCAGAATGTTGAGATTCCACTGGAAGCTCCCTTAGACGATCCGACAAACCCCTCCGTCTCTCATATCTCTCAGAAACGTTCTCATTTTACTCCGTCCTCAAATTCTGATAAGGATATTCTGCCACCAGGGCAGAATAGTCTACAACTTGTTACGGCTCAGCCAAACTCCCCTGGATGGGTCAAAGTAAGCAAGAAAAAAGGAAAAAAATGTCGTGTGATAGTAACTGCCCCCTCAGGGTAGTTCTCTCTGTTTAGTTCCAGTTTTTTGTACTTCCGTGTTCTCTATAGCCCTCTCTTGGATTGTCGCCAAGGAGCAAGGTGGAGCCTATCTCCTTCGGCTCCCTTGCTTTTCTGCTTCGCTTGCATGCAAGCTTGATTGTATTATACTCTTCTTATCGTAAAAGAATTAGTCTTTATTCAGAAAGAAAGAAAAAAAAAAAAAGGGTTCACCATGAGCAATGATATTCGTTATGTCAATCTTAAGCTCCTAATGACTCTGGTTGTCACAATCTCTAATCCAATATATAATATAATAATGTTATATGCAATGTGTTCAATTAATTAATTAATTTATTGGTTATAGTTTGGTTGTTTTACGTTTTGGAGTTTTTTTGGGCATAATTTTTGTCAATTTGTTCAAAAATTAAAATGCATTTTAGATAACAAAAAATCAAAATATGTTGAAATTTTATTTCACTAAATTCCTAAGAAAAAACGCTTCAAAATCTAAAATAAACATGTTATCATTGCAATTATTAAAAACTTATACTTGAAAAAAAAAACCTAAATTATAGTTTTTTTTGTGGTTTTCTTATGGTTTTCATGGTTGTTCTTTGTGGTTTTCTAGGTTTTTTTTTGTGGCTTTCTGTAGTTTTTGTATGGTGGTGTATGATGGGTTTTCATTTACTTTTTTATTTTTTTGCAAGAAAAAATAATTGAAATAGGCAAAAATATGATAGGAAATCTACCTTGCCCTCTAGATAGTGGTTGGTTTGACCTTTTGGAATGTTGGCGGGATCACTAGGTGGCTAGAATGAGCTCCTCCATCTCGGTTGAGTTTCCAAACTCTCGATTGAGCTCCTCTTTCCCTCGTAGTTTATGCAAAATGTCTTGCGCATACCGCATACAAGGTTTCTAATGACAAATAGAGGTTGGATCAAGTCCTAAGTCTCAATCGAGCTTTAAGGCTCGATAGAGCCACTTTCTTTAATTTTGCACCCAAGGTCAATTGGCCAGAAATTTAAAAAGAATGGCTCAATCGAGGATTCTTTAAGCCATCAAACAACTCGATTAAGGGTTCAAAGATTGCTCGATCGAGCACTTAAAAAGGCTCGATCGAGCTATCTTTTTCACCCACAATGTGCCTTCGATTGCTAAAAAAGTGTAAACGAGCTTCATGCATAGACCCAGAGTTAATATGGGCTTAAACTAGTAGTCTTGCATTCCATAATGGGTTTCCTTAAGCCTTTAAATAGGCTTCATTATAAAAAATTACTACTGACAAATACCATGGGACACTAGCATGAGCTTGTAAACCACCATAGTAATCCCATCAAATTACTAACTAAAACTTATCTTAACTAGTCTATAACCTAAACATTTAATTTTAAATAATTTTACTAAGTCACATAACATTACATTACATTACAATATGTTTTACAACCTTACATAAAATTTTACAATATAATTACACACTCTGTTAATAAAAATAATTTTTATTAATACAACTTGATTTTAATTATTTAAAAAAAATAAACTATTTAAAATAATTTATAATTTATTTTTAACTTTAATAAAAATATTAAATTTAATATATTATTAAATTTATTTATATGAAGAAAAAAATAAATTGGAGTAGCATGATCCGGATTATCCACAGTATCATGTTTAATTTGTCGACGTTTCAAACCCCAAAGGGGGTCCATCATCAGGACTAATTTTTAGAATATGATTGATAGTTCTTTTGAGAGAAGAATTATGCGACCAGAGTATAAATAAACCTAAATCTTGATAAATTTTATATAAAGAAGCAGACCCTCATATAGATGAATATTATAATAAATTTCGTTTAATTAATTAATTTTTATTTTAATTGTTTTTAATTGATTTTAATATGTAGATTATTAATCCTTTTAATCCCTTGATTATAGATTAGTTTTATTGTCCTTTCTTATTTTTATTTTCATTTTTATTTTATTTAACCTAAGAATCTAGAAATATTTTTTAATTAATGTAATTAATTCATAGATTGTTTTAATTAATTATACTTCTATCTAGTGTTTTTATTATTAATTTTATTTTATTTTAGTTAATTAATCCTAAGTAATAAATAGAGAAACATCCTTGTTTAATTAATTAATTAATTATATTTTATTTGATTAATTGATTTAATTCATAATTTTGTTTAACCCAAATTGTTAATTGATAAATAAGTAAATTTTAATTTTGATAAATTCATCAATTAATTAATTAATTTTATCAAATGTCAATTTTTATTTAACTTTCAGCTTTAATTTTATTTTTAAAATTTATTTATTTATTTTTTATTAAATTAAATTTAAATAAAATTAATAAAATTAATTAATTAATTTAATTTAATTAATTAATTATTTTTATTTTTTATTTTATTATTATTATTATTATTATTATTTTATTTATTTACTTATTCTATTAATCTTATTAATTTATTTTAATTCATTTAATTAAATTTAACTATTTTAATTGATTAATGTAATTTGATTATTTTAATTTAATCAAATTAAATTTATTAATTTATTGATTTTATTAATCTTATTAATTTTGAAAACTTATGATACTATGCTTCTAAAGGCTTCGAGGGATTTATTTGTCTAATCAGGGGTAGCCAATTTCCACTAATCTCACTACCATTGTCCCTATTGAGGTTTTGAGGAAATTTCATAATTTCGATGGCCTCTCTGATTTTTCTATTTTGATAATTATCCTCTCTAGCAATTATTTTAGCATCTAATTGCTAGAGAGGATAATCATCAAAAGAGAAAAATTAGAGAGGCCAGCGAAATTACAAAATGTCCTCAGAACCTCAATAGGGACAATGGTAGTGAGATTAGTGGAAATTGGCTGCCCCTGATTAGACAAATAAATCCCTCGAAGCCTTTAGAAGCATAGTATCATAAGTTTTCAAAATTAATAAGATTAATAAAATCAATAAATCAATAAATTTAATTTGATTAAATTAAAATAATCAAATTACATTAATCAATTAAAATTGTTAAATTTAATTAAATGAATTAAAATAGATTAATAAGATTAATAAAATAAGTAAATAAATAAAATAATAAAAAAAAAAATTCTTAATTAATTAAATTAAATTAAATTAATTAATGAATTAAATTAATTAATTAAGTTAATTTGATTTAATTAATTAAATTAATTTAATTTAATTTAATGAAATAAATAAATAAATAAATTTTAAAAATAAAATTAAAACTGAAAGTTAAATAAAAATTGATATTTGATAAAATTAATTAATTAATTGATGAATTGATCAAAACTAAAATTTATTTATTTATCAATTAACAATTTGGGTTAAACAAAATTATGAATTAAATCAATTAATCAAATAAAATATAATTAATTAATTAATTAAACAAGGATGTTTCTCTATTTATTACTTAGGATTAATTAACTAAAATAAAATAAAATTAATAATAAAAACACTAGATAGAAGTATAATTAATTAATTGATTAATTAAAACAATCTATGAATTAATTACATTAATTAAAAAAAAATATTTCTAGATTCTTAGGTTAAATAAAATAAAAATGAAAATAAAAATAAGAAAGGACAATAAAACTAATCTATAATCAAGGGATTAAAAGGATTAATAATCTACATATTAAAATCAATTAAGTAAAACAATTAAAATAAAAATTAATTAATTAAACTAAATTTATTATAATATTCATCTATATGAAGGTCGATTTCTTTATATAAAAATTTATCAAGATTTAGGTTTATTTATACTCTGGCGGCAAAATTCTTCTCTCAAAAGAACTATCAATCATATTCTAAAAATTAGTCTTGATGATGGACCCCCTTTAGGGTTTGAAACGTCGACAAATTAAACATGATACTATGGATAATCCAGATCATGCTACTCCAAAAAACCACCACAAAAACTTAAAATCTAAAAAAAATAAATTCTTAATGAAATAAAAAATAAATCTTTTTTCATAAACTTTGATTATTTATATATATATAATATATAACTGAAATACAACTTATAACTGAAATACAACTTAACATTAGAATAACATTCCATAAAATATCCCAACTAAAATCATATATTACCTCGCAATTAATATTTAACCTCTTATCTAATCATAACCCACATATGTTTTTATTTTATTTTAAATTTCAACCTCATATCTAATCATAACGCACATACGTTTTAAATTTATTCTAATAATAACGCACATATGTTTTTAATTAGTTTCAAGACAAGTGATGCTTTGGTTCAAGGAAATTTTTAGAGAAATTATAGACACTCTAACGCTCTAATTGAAATGTAATAAATACTTTTGAACTAGATTATGAAAGAGTATAACGCACATGCTTTTTTATTTTATTTTAACACAAGTGATCATTTGGTGCAAGGAATTTTTTAGAGAAATTATAGACATTGTAACGCTTTAATTGAAATCTAATAAATACTTTTGAGGATCTATGAACTAAATTAGGAAAGAGTGTCATTTTTTAATAACATATCGTGGATTTATCACGTGTTGCATTATATTTTAATTTTTTAAATCAGTTTCTAGTGACTACTTTAACCATTGTATTAGTTGATGTTGTTCACGCATTTCAAGGTATCATGATGATGATGATGATGATGGTTAACGTCCACTGAGACCAAATTGGTCTATCGGACCTACAATTTTCTTAATTTTTACTTGTCTGGCTCCTCGTCTTTCTTGGCGAGATTGGTGTTGTAGCTTTCTTTCTTTTCTCTACGGTCTTCCAACTTCCTTTGTCTTGCATCTCCTTCATCTCTTCTGGTTCTTGGGACATTGGTGTCTTAGCTTCGCGATCTATAGTCGGAGAAGTTTGGTTTAGGAGATCTGCTTTGCTGTTAAATGAAGATTTATTTTCTGCAGTATTCAAATCCTCATAACTGTTGATTTGTTGGGGCGGGCTTTCTCCTTGCTTGCTTTGAGAGTTGTTTCCTTCTTCCTTGATTTCTTGTGACTCAGAGTTTTCGCTAGAATATTCTTCTTTGGTGACAGTGTAGTGTTCTTTTTGTGCTCCTTCCCACCATGTAGATCTGTGGTGGTTTTTTCTAGCAAAAATTTTCTCAGAGGCTTTTGGGCAATTTTTGGCTAGATGCCCCGTCTCAAAGCACGATCGACATCTGAAGAGGACAGTTTCATAATCAAGCTTCTGGTTCCACACATAGTCTTTACTTGTTAGGTTTATTTCAGCTGGGAATCCGGCGCTGAAATCCATTTCCACACAGATGCGTGCATAGGTGGTTCTGGCATAAAAGGCAATTACATGTGGATTTCAAATATGAATGGAACCAATTTTAGGTCTAAGTGAAGAGAGGGGGGGCATATTGGAGGTCCATGAAAGAGAGTTAACCAGGCTAAAGCAATTACCTCAGCGGTGGCTTAAATAGGTGAAACATCACTTCTAAGTGAAAATTTACTCCATCCATAAGACAATCTCATTCAACAAACTGGGTGTTGCAATTTGTGTTTCGGCCAAGCACCAAAGCATCTTGCCACACAGACTATGAATAAGGGGTTTGAGAGAAACAACCTCTACCATACCTTTATTGGATCATGGTTTAAAAGAATAAAATTTCTCAGTTATGTAATTTTCATAGACTTAATATCATTTAGATTTTTTAATTTATGTTTAATTGTTTTTATTTTATTTTGATACATTGGCTAGTAATGCTCGGATGCAATGACTGCTTATATGGCGCTAGCAAGGATTTTATTGGCCTAGACCTTTACAAATGCCTAGTACATTTTATTATTATTAGAAAAGGAGTTACACTTTTCCCTAGGAACTAACTTATGAAAGAGTATCATTTTAAGTGTAGGAGGTTCCATAGGTATGGCCACCTTGTGAAAGTTTGAGTGTTTTATTTCACTAGGAAAATGGGTCTAATTTTTTTTACCATTTGACAAATAATCATCTCTCTTGGCATAAGGAAATGCTCCTTTGGCATATATACATGTCTTTTTAGTTGGTGACCATCTAACATTGGAATTCGTGGAAAAAATTTAGTAGTGGAACATCGAGTTTCTTCCATGAAGAACCTTTATATTGAAAAGTAGAGCTTTTTTGCTTTGGGTAAGAATCTTATTTCTTTCCCTTCTCCTCTAGATGTCAATGATATATTAGATTTTTTATCTTGGGAGGTTAATGTAGAGAAGATGACTCGAACTATTCATCAGTATTTTTTATCTAGTCCCCTAGGGTCCTTGAACCCCTTTGCACAACTCAAAACTCTCATGAACTCATCCCCTCACCCATGATATACCTACCTAATAAGAAACCATGGAAGTATCTACTTCTTCTAAAGGTTCAAAATATACTATGAGGCCTCACAACAAGGACTCTAACACTTACAATAAATCATTTGAAGAAAGTCTTGGGCACCTAAAAGATAAAAGCAAAAAAATATTATCAAAGGGGCAAAAAATATTTTTTATCCATAATGTAGAAGTAGGAAAATTCAAAGGTAAAATGTGGTAATAAATAATCGTTTTTTAGGGCCCTTGGGGAATTTTCTCATAAGGTAGGTTCAAAATGATCTTAATCTCCATAAACTAGAGATGGTTGGCCAATCCTTCTAGGAAATTGACCCTTAGGAGTTTGATTAATACTCACAATCGTGTCATTCTCTTACAAGAAATCATGATAGATTGAGTAAAAAGTGTTCAATATCTATCCAAGAATTTTGAAGGATGGGAGTTCAGTTAAGTGGATGTTGTAGGTTGTTTAAGCAGTCTAGTTACAAGGTGGAAGACAAACATTTTTCCCTCTCTAATGTGTGTGATTTTGACTTAGGATTGGTTGTCTCCAATGGTTCTTTTGATTAGGGAAAAAATTCAATTGTATAAACATCTATGGGCCCTATGCTGACCATAGAAAGTATTAGGAATGATTTTTTTTGACATCAAAAAAAGGTCACAATTTTAGAAGAAGATTGCAATTTCTCTTTGAACCTCTAAGATAGGAAGTCCTATAAACCTACCAAATTCTTCCTCAGATTTCTTTAACAAAAGATTACACCAACTAGGTTTTGACAACATTGAGCTTGTTAAGCTTACCCCCACTTCAACCAACAAAATAACTAGCTAGAGGCCTACATTGCGATCTGAATTGATAAATTACTAGTTACAAAGGTTATATTGGATGATGCACTAAGAATGAAGCAAGCAGTGCCTTCAAGAGGAGACTTTGACCATGACTGAATTATTCTGTAAGTGGATCCTCTAATAGGAAATCCCTCTAGCCCATTTAAATTAAATCTAAAATGTCTTAAAGTGATGATTTCATCTAGATTCTCAAGAATTATCCCTTAACACAATTTATTGTGGGAATCTATTGTCATTCAATTCTAGTAGAACCTCTATATGGCCAAATTGTTGGCTATTAGATGGTCTAATAACAATTGAGATAAATATGAAAGACTCCTTCAAGAGGTAGAAGATGTGATATCATAAATCTTTTTAGAAGGATTCAATCTTCTTTTGGATACACAAAAAGAAGAGATTTTTCAGCTGGAAAACAAAAGAAGAAGGTTATTGTTAAAAAAAAATAAAGGAAGTGATTCCTAAAAGGTAGGGCATTTTGGCTGGAAGCTAGAGATAAAAGCATTAATTTATAAGCAAAATTACAACCTAGTCAAGAAAATTGACATAGGAGACAAGTCGTGGGATGAAAATTTCGATGAAATTGCTTCTAAAGGGGTCTCTCATTTTAGAATATATTCCAATAGAAAAATAGGCCAAAGTAGATTCCATTCTCAAAATATTTAGCTTCTTCCCCAAATTCATGTGTTTGAAAGATAACCGCCTACTCATGCAAAAATTAGGGAAAGACGAAATATGTTGAACCATTCACATCTTTCAAAGTGATAAGAGCGTGGGTCCAAATGAGACACTCATCAAATTCTTTATTACTCGCTATGAGTTCATTGAGGAATATATTTGTAGGGTAGTAAAAGCATCTGGACTGTCATGGAAGGCATTGGATTCCTTCAACACAATAATCATTACACATATACCAAAGATGGAAATCCCCATGACGTTTGGAAATTGTTGTCCAGTCACAGTCTATAATAATATGTAAAAGATTATATCCAAAATTATTTTTGGTAGGATGAGATAAAATCTCTCTAAGTTAGTCTCTGTTGAGTAGTTTGGCTTCCTTAAAGGATGCCAATTACATGAGGCAATTAAAAAAAAATTACTTGAAGGCATAACAAGGGTTGGCATATCTAAGGCATTTAATAGAGGTATTTGGGTTTTAATTTGACTCATTCTAGTCCATTCAAGATTCAGTCTATACTTTGGGTTTTAGGTTATGTCTTCCATATTCTTAGTGACCTTTTTAGTCCTGATCAATAGATCAACCTCACCTTTTTTCAAATTTAAAAAGGGCATATGATAGGTATGTCCACTCTCACCTTTGCTCTTCTTCCTAGTAGTAGAATACTTAAGCAAGGGACTCAAGGAAACTCATCAAATGGATCGTTTAAAGGTATTCAAATAGGAAATTCCTATAATGTTTCACACTTACCTTTATGGATATGGCATCCTATTTTTTTGTGAGAGCTGGATAAACTCAAATAAATCCTATACATGTTTTCAATAGCCCTAGAAGTGGTAATAAAATCTTCTAAGTCTCTTGTAATAATTTGGGGTTTCTCCAAGAATCAAAAGGACTATGCAATCCAAAATTTCACCTTTATGGCTAGTTTCAAGTATTTAGGCTGCCAATTAAAGAAAAAAATTTACCTGAAAGATGACTAGCAATAGCTCCTAGATAAGATTAAAATAAAATTAAACGCTTAGTGCAACAAATGGCTATCTTGTGGTGGTCATCTCGTGCTTGTAAAACTTTTCATGGAGGCCATATTAGTCTACTAGATGTCTTTGTGTTGGATTTCGAAGGGATCCTAGGAAAAATTCACCAATGTTGTTAGCGATTCTTATGGGAAAGAACTCAATAAAAAAAGGGAATGACATTGGCCTTCTATGGAAACCTAGCCATTCCAAAAAAAATTAAAGGATGGGGACTAAAAAATATTTTCCTTTTCTCCAAAGCCATGGTAGACAAGAAATCTCATTTAGTAAAAATGCTACTAAGAACAAGTTGTAAAGGACAAGTACCTCAACCTCTATTTATTAAAGAATGGATTCACTCCCAAAATGAAAAATTCCAATTCTCTTCCATCATCTAGAAACCCACCACCATGACTTTCCCATTAATTGGAAAATAATTAAGTTGGAAGGTTGAAAAAAGAGAAAAGGTACAACATATCCTTCACCCTTGGGTGGAACAAAAGATCAACATTGTTTACCATTACCTCTCATCCTTGTTCTCAGATTACAAGTCTTTTATAACTTGTGTCAAATTGCAATAGAGAAAGCTTTGAACTCTAAAAAATAACAATCGTTTATATGGAGAGTCTTGGACCTATATGAAGAATACACAATCATCTAGAATTGCTACATTAATTGTCCTAGAAAATGTAATGTATACATTAGTGAAGAAGAGGATGGAATCCTTTGGTCAAAAAATTGCATAGGTAATTATTAACCTAAATGCAACTGCAACACTCTATCCATTGAAGGATTTGACAAACACTTGCACAGATGGTGGAAAGCACTTTCAAAAAACAAGTTTCCTACCAAGACTAAAATTGTTATGTTGCTATTGCTCAATAATAGAGCCCTTACTTGGGGTTCACTTAAAAAAAGAAGAAGCTTTAAGGGTCCTAGAAGATGTAGTATATGTGAATCTAATCTTGAAATACATATACATCTCATCCATATTTGTACTTTCACCAAATAGGACTGAAGAGAAGTACAAGGACTCTCACATTTGAAATCAAAATGGAAAGGAGCCAATATCAAGAGGCCTTAAGAAATTGGCACAAGGACTAAGAAACAAAAGCATTGAAATCCTTACCCCTCACCATGCATGGGGAGTCTATATTGCCATAAATGCAAAAATATTTGAAATAAGGACCTCTACCCCTTGAATGTGTATCACAAAGTTTGAACATCATAAGAGCTCTCTTGAAATTCTCACTAGTCCATCAATGTGTAAGGCATTTTGATACTCAAACCCCATGGGATTTTTTTATGGAGCATTAGAAGGAACCCCATCAAAGGAAGACCAGATGGAGTAGTCTTCCTCTCTAAAAATCACTCACTTAGCTTCAAAGGTAGTGGAAATATGGCACTAGCTAGTCAAAAAGTAATCAAAATGAGCTTACAACCTTGAAATTAATCTTAATTCATGCAATTGAAGAGATAATCACTCATCTTCATGTACTAGGGGATTCCCCCTTTTGATGCAGTGGGTGAATGTAGAAGCAAAACTAAGAAATTTCTTATTACAACCCCTCTTATGAGACATCAAACATCTGTAATCCTCTTTTATGCAAACCACCTTTACTCATGTTTATAGGGAAAACAATAAGGAATTTAATACACAATCCAAATATAGCCTTGAACTATGAGAAGTAAATTGGGAGATTCAGGAGTTCCAATAGGAATACATTTCTACTTATCTTTACAAATCTCAGTTTTAATGGCTTTCTTGTTTCATATATTAATTTCTGAAAGCCTTTTTTACAATGACAACCTATGAAATATTTTGGAATGCTTCCAGAAAAAGGTTAAATAAGTTTTACTTCTCATTTGAATAGATTTGATTATGATTTCAAAAGGGATACATACACCCCTTTTGATGTAATGATTTGTAATTTTGCTTCAGTGTTGATTGTTACACCTAACTTTGATTCATATTTAGACCTCCCGGTCCTTCATTTTCAACCCTATAGAGATGATGGAAATACCCTTAGAAGTATTAAGCTCATGCAATTTTTTAAATCTATCATAAATTAGTAAAAGTTTTTCTAAGGAAAAAATATTAAACAATTTTTTTTATCTATCTCTAGTTTCAATCTACATAGACACTCTACTTACAAATCCTCTTTAAAAATATAATTTTCTTTTGTATTTACTTATTTATACACATATACATATATAACTAATGTAAATGTTACCAGCAAATACTAAGGTTTCCATACTACAAAATCCTTTCATCCAGCTGATAATTTTATAATAACTATTATAAATTCCTTTCATTCAACTTATAATTTATGATAATTATTAAAAACTTTTTGATATTTATAACTTTTCACCATTATATTTTCCAATAGTTTTAATAAATAATTTTAAAATCAATATATTTATTTAAACTTTCGCCAAAAATGTAACTTTAACTTTAATAAAATGAAATGTTGATTAAAATTATTTAAATCTTAATAAAAAAATAAATCTTAATTATAAAGTGAAATTCAAAATTTCAAATAAATGTGAATACAAAATTAATTTTAAAAATAAAATATTAAGTTCAAAATCTCAAATAAATACAATATCCTTCCAATTTCATGAAGAGATTGAATAGTAATGCATGCCAATATAAAAGTATCCCAATTAAAGATAGAAAATATGATTAAAAAAATTGCAAAACCATAGAAAACCTTCATTGAATCTATGAAGACAAATGAAAACAACCTCAAATCCATCCAATTTAACAATTCTGTTTTCAAATCCCAACCCTAACCCAACAACCAACTTTGTCAATTTCCACTTCCCCTTGGCACTTTTATCATATGTCTTGTATTTTTAACCTTCACTAACTGTTTTATGATGTCAAAGCTAATCTAATCCAAGTTGAAAATTGAATATGATGATCATTGAAAATAAGAGTTGTTAATTGTTTTACGATGTCAAAACTAATCTAATTTGAGTTGAACATTGAATATGACGATCATTGAAAATAAGAGTGGTTAGAGAGGTAAATTACATGCAATAACTATAATAATTTATAGAAAATTAATTTCTAGCCTCCTCCTCCTCCTCCTCCTTCTTTTTTTCTTCTTCTTTTCTTCCTTTTTTTTTTGTTTTACTTTTCAATATGAAAAAGAATTTTATATATCCAAATATCTTCAGTAAATATTGCAAATGATGATACCAAAATTCCATCATCGATCTTCTAATACAGTCTTTTCAAGATCCATCCCTAACTATCATCACACAAATATGCAATCCAGATGTGTGACTATGTACCCAGTGGTAAAATATAGAGAAACAATTACAATCATATATCCATATTGATCTAAATTAGACACCAACCAAGTATATGTATGTGAATGTATGCTATGCACAAACAAACAAAAGATATATGTAGAAACAAAGAAAAAGTTATAAATAGTGTCAAAAGAAAACCACTCAAAAATTTCAAAAACAACATATATCAAATGTGTTCTCCTCCAAAAAGGTTGATGCTATCCAGGAAAAGGAAGCACCCTGACATCTACTATGTTATCTCCCATCTTGATTTTTATGTGCATCCCATCTAAATCATCCCGAAGCCCCCTCTTTGACAAGCGACCAACATTTTGATTGAAGTCCCATCCAATATGCATAATCGTTGAGTCTCTAAAAGAGGCCTAGAGATTCTCAATTTGATTGAGCCAACCATGGAGCATTGGTTGGTTTACTTTTTCGCAACCCATAACATGGTCAATAATAATCCTTGAGTCTCCAAAAATGTGAATGGAAGGGATGTTAAGAAAGTGAGTGAACTAGAGAAGACTCCATAGAGCCATCACTTCAACCTTCATATTCGTACCATTGCCAGCTCACCAGTGGACCCAGAATTCTTGCTCCTTTGATATAGCAATCCAGAAACCATAATACCATTTGTTCCTTTGTGTCACACCATCAAAAAAGCCAGTAGGGCACTCCATTCTAAGACTTGTATTTTTGTGAAGGATTGATCCAAAATGGATCCAAAACACCCTCTAAGTCTTCAAAAATCAAAACTATCTCAAAAGGAAAACCTTCACAAAATGGCGGAAAACACTATCAAGAGCGAAAAACATGAAGAAACAGTGGAAAACAGGTTTATCGGAGGTCATAGGAATGACGCACAGGAGCCGCCAGATCTAGCCGATCAACGGTCTAGATCCGATTGGCATATCACAATCAGTGGTGGCAAGTGGAGGTCATTGGAGATAGCCATATGATAGTTGTGATAGCGATCAACGCAAGTCAACAAGGACTGTTGATCAAGCACGTATATCGATGGCCCAGGTTAACTCGCGATATCGCATCGGCAATATACAAGGAGCGATTACCAACAGCCCAGGGAATTTTGCGATATGCAATTGCGATATAATCGTATCGCAATATCACATCGGAGTAATACAAAGGAACGGGCCGATAACACATACGACTCCGATAGCCGGACCCGATAAGATTATAGATGAAACTTAATATATTTTGAGTTCCGAAAAATGACATTTATTTCTCATTTTCGCCAAATAAATGAAATACAAAGGAAATGTGCCCAATGCAACAAAACCAGACCTGATGGAACTTATAGATGTAAATATATAACATTTCAAGTCCACCATAAATCCATTTTGCGGGATTTTTAGTGTTTTAATGTATCTTTACAAATACAAAGGAAACCATGGCACAAGGTCACTTGCGACTTGTGATAGCGATTACAGGTGGACCCGATAGGAGTATAGAGCACATTTAAGGATATTTGAAGTCCGATAAATGACAGTTTGGTGAATTTTCCCGTGTTTTTAGTGTATTTCTCTGTGTGAACAGAGAACACTATTTTTGGGGATTTCAAAGGCTCGATGGTCCCTTCCATTGCAGAACAGGTGGCCACCTTCCCTGAAGACATTATGCCATGATTGGTTAATGCTCGGATGGGATTTGAGCAGACAGAGGCTAGAAGCCAGAGAGCCTAGAAGAGGAAACGAACAGACAAAGCCAATTGGCTTAAAAGCCGCAAAAGACAGAAGACAGGGACAAGTAGTGCTGAGACAGAGAGAAGACAGAGACAGAGAGTGAGAGAAAGAGTCTGTGTACTCAGAGAGGCTTAAGGGATTCAAGCAAAACTCCTCCTATTTTGTATCTGCTATGTTGAGACTCAATTTGAGCTCGTATTTTGTAAAATTCTGCTCTTTAAGACATAATAGAGAGTCACCACTGAAGGCTGGACTAGGAGACGTAGCCCAAGAGTTTTGGGTGAACTCCATATTAAACTTGTTGTGTTTATGTGTGTTTGTCTATTATGTTTCTCTAACTACTCAATTGTCTATATTATTCGCAATCTTATCAATCCGTTGCACTAAGTAATATAGGCAAATCCATGCACATGAGTCTATAATACCTTAAAAGTAATCTAAGATCTTATTTTCAGATCAAGTGGTATTAGAGCTTTAGGTTTGCTAAGGTTAGACAAGCTTGTGCTGGATTATTGAATGCTAACTAGGTCAAAGCTCAAACTAGGAGAAGGAGAGCTTGTTGAGACTAATCCAGAGATTGGAAGAGTCTACGCTCAGAGGAGAATGGTTGGAGAAGTCCCATTGGAATCAGAATCTCAGTTCATGGACAGTTTCATGACCATGAGAGCCATGGTGGAAGAAATGTATCGGGAATTTAAGAAGGATCGAGGTGAAAGCACCTCAACACCTGAACAAGGCAAAGGAGTAGAGGAACCTCTTTTAGTTGTCCATTCAGAAGGCAAAGGGAAAGGGGAAGAGACTCCTCTATCAACTCCTCCTTATAGCCCTTAAAAGAAAAAGAAGAAAACATCTTTGATTAAATTAGATGTAAAATTTTATTTGCCAATCTATGATGGAGAATTAAATGCAGAAAAGCTAGATACTTGGATTAGACAGATTGATGTGTATTGCAGGGTGCAAAACATCAATTTAGAAACGAGAAAGATTCAGCTAGCTAGCCTTCACCTTGGAGGAACTGCACGAGTGTGGTGGGAAGGCAGGATCCAAGCTGATTTGAAGAAGCATGGTAAAATTCTTTCTACCTGGAATGAATTTGTTTCTGCCATTAAAAAGCAGTTCTATCCTCTAGCTTATATGCAACAAGCAATGATGAGTTGGAAATTCTTCACCAATTAAAGGGCCAAAGTGTACAAAGCTATACCCAGGAATTTAGAAAAAGAGCTTTAACTTTAGGCATTTCTCTAGACTCACCTGAAACTTGGTTAAAGTATATAGGTGGTCTACATAGCTATTTGAGGCACACCATTCTCATGTTTAATCCCACTAGCCTAGATGATGTATCAGTTCAGGCTACACATTTAGAGGCTAGAGGCAAGAATGTGAACCCAAAGATTGGGGGATCATCAAAACCCTCTGGAAGCAAGAACAAGGAAAAGAAGCTAAAATGGAAGGAGAGGAAGGCAAACACTGTACAAAAAGACAAACCTTCATGCACTCACTGCAAGAAGGATGGACATGATGATGAACACTACTAGTCTTTGAATTTGGAGTTGAAACCCAAAAATTTCAGTGGTAAGAAGAAGAAGACTACTGCAGCTATTCAGAAAGACTTGGGGTCAGACTCAGTGATGAAACAACAGTCACAACCACAGGTATAAAAGGTAAAAATCTTGAAGCATCTACAAGTAATTCTGCACAATCTATTGATAATGAAGATAATTAGAGGAAAAGGCATGAGCTTTTTCATATTAGAGTTATTTCCAAGCATCAAAATATTGATACTTTATTTGGTAGTGGATCACAAGTAAACTTGATTTCTGAAGCAATTGTGAAGAAGTTAGGATTACTAACAACACCTCACAAGAAGCCATATCCATTAGGTTGGGTATGTGATAAAGAAAAGCTGCAAGTGACTAGACAATGTAAACTTAGGTTTGCTATTGGTCAACATTTGTAGATGCGGTTGAGTTAGATATAGTTCCCTTGGATATATGTGGTATTATTTTAAGAAGTCCTTACTTGTATGATAGAAAAACCATATTCTATAGAGCTGAAAATAAGTATCAACTCACTAAAGATGGAATGGAATATAGTGTAAAAGCTCATAAACTCAAAAATAACTATTCTCTCATAAACTCAAGGTAGATGAAAAGAATTGTAAATTCATGCTGGTTTAGTTAAAGTTGTTTCAGAATATGATATCCTATTTCAAGAACCTAAAGGTTTGCCACCCAAAAGAGAAATAGTACATGATATTCATTTACAGCAAGATGCTCCATTTCCTAACATTGAAATGTATAGGTTATCCGCTTTAGAGAATGGAGAGATCAAGAAGTAGGTACAGGAGATGCTCGATAAAGGGTTCATAAGACCAAGCACATCACCATGCGGATCTCCAATCGTGTTGGTGAGAAAGAAAGACTGTTCGTGGAGGATGTGCATTGATTACCGAGCACAGAATAAAATAAAAATCAAGAATCGCTATCCTCTTCCTCGCATTGATGATATATTAGATCAGCTGAAAGAAGCAGTTTACTTTTCCAAGTTGGACTTACATAGTGGCTATCATCAGGTCAAAGTAGTAGAACAAGATTCATGGAAGACTACTTTCAAAACAAAGCAAGGGTTGTATGAATGGCTGGTTATTCCTTTTGGCTTAACTAATGTTCCTTCCACTTTCATGAGAGTTATGAATGATGTACTCTGACCTTTTATTGGTGATTTTGTAATTTTATATTTAGATGACATTCTTGTTTTCAGTAAAACATGGGAAGAAAATTTGAAGCATGTAAAGTAGACTTTGGATGTTTTGAAAAGAGAAAATCTCTATGTGAAATTGTCAAAATGTGAATTCGGAAAAAACATCTTTAAATTATTTGGGTCATATTATAGGGGTGGTGAATTGAAGATAGATCCCTCTAAGGTTGAATTCATTGTGAACTGGCCTAAACCCAAATCTACTACAGAAGTTAGGAGTTTCCTAGGAGCAACACAATATTGGAGAAAGTTTATTTCTAACTTTTCCTTGATTGTTTCTCCCTTACATGCTTTAACAAGATTGAATAAGGTGTTTCAGTGGGGAGGAAAATAGCAGAAAGCCTTCGACACCTTAAAAGAAAAAATTAGTACAACACCATAACTAGCACTGCCAAATCTTCAACGACCATTTGAGATTGAAACAGATGCCAGTGACTATGCCATGGGAGTAGTGTTGATGCAACATAGTAAACCCATATGCTATCATTCCAAGACATTTAATTCTGCAGTAGTTAATTATCCCACATATGATAAATAATTGTATGCATTAGTACAGAGTGTGAAAAAGTGGAAACATTACCTAATGGGTAAAGAAACAATCATCCATACCGATCATCAACCACTTCAGTATTTTCACTCACAATCTAAATTGCAGCAATCAAGATACTATAGGTGGATGGGTTTTCTACAGCAGTTCCATCTTGTCATTAGATATAAGAAGGGCATACACAATAAGGTTGTAGATATGTTATTTATACCTATCATAAATGCATCTATTATACTTAAGCATAACTCAGTAATGCATGAAAGCTACATTGAACAATATGCTCAAGATGTAGATTTTAAAGATTTATATGCAACTTTAAGTCATGGCAAACAAGTAGAAGAATTGGATTACTATGTTAGGGGACCAACTCTTGTATCATTTGGGAAAGTTATGCATTCCACAAACTAAAAGAGTTAACATAATCTGAGAAGCACATACTTCTCTTATATCAGGTCATTTTGGTGTAAATAAAACAGTTGCACAACTGCAAAGGTTTTTTTATTGGCCAAGAATGCATGAAAAAATTTCTAGATATATTAAAGGATGTACCATGTGTGCTAAAAGCAAGCCCATCAATAGAAAATTAGGCTTGTACACTCCACTACTAGTTCCTTCTCATCCTTGGGAAAGTGCCTCCATGGACTTTGTTGGGGGATTGCCAAAATCTAGAAAAGTTCATGACTATTTATATGTTATTGTGTACAGGTTTAGAAAAATGTGTGTTTTAATACCCCGTAACAAGTAGATTACAGCTGAACAAACAACGAAGTTGTTCTTTCAGCGTGTATGGGTTCATTTTGGGTTACCCACTTCCGTTGTATCTGATCAAGATTCCTGATTTGTTGGGAAGTTTTGGTAAAGTATGTGGGAATTAATGGGCACCAGACTGAAGAAGAGCACAACCTTTCATCCACAAACAGATGGCCAAACAGAGGTGGTCAACAAGACAGTGATCCAATTGCTTAGGGGCTATTGCAGCAAGCATGCCAAGCTTTGGGATGATCATTTGTGTTATGAGCAATATGCTTATAACCGTTCCAAGCATTCTTCTACACAAAGATCTCCTTTTGAGACTTGTTTTGGTTTTACACCAAGGTCTCCCTTGGATTTTGTCTTTGGAAAAGACATAGTAGTTGATGGATAAAATGATGTGTACAAAGCAACCAAGTTCATTGAAGAGATCTAAGAAATTCAACAGGCAGTGTAGGAACAACTTGAAAGAAGCCAAGCCAAGTACAAGGAGGCATGACAAGCATCAAATTGAGCATAGCTTCCAAGTTGGTGATCAATTCTGGCTATACATCAGCAAAGACAGAATGTGAGGTAAAGAAAAGAAGCTGAAACCAATAAGGTATAGGCCTTTCAAGATACATGAGAAAATTGGTGAAAACGCTTTTCATTTTGATTTGCCATCTTATATGCATATCTATTCAGTCATTAATGTAGAAAACTTGAGACTGTTTGAACCTTCATTGATTGAAGATCCCGAAGAGCAAAGTCAGTTGCCTTCTATTTGTTGGGTTGTGTTATATTCTTTCCACGACTAGCCCACGTAGTTAACCACGGGTTAGGGGGGGGAGGTCATAGGGGGTTTGAGGGGCACCCGTAACCCCACTTTATGGGGTCCAGGGCAGTGCCCCCAAAATTTTTGGTTTTGGACCGACCCACCTATGGTTTTGTGCATGATTTTTGCACATGTTTCTCGGACACGATGTTTTTTCGGTCCATGGTATTGGACGCGATGGTTTTCAGTCCATGGTATTGAATTCTTTGGCATGTATAAATATGTATTGTAACATTGAAAGGAACATAATGAAAAATCAAGCTGGTAGTCCCGGTTTTGGGATCCAGGGGAAAATCTCTATGTATATGTGTTTTATGTGTTCTGCTCTCGCATTATTTATTTTCTGTGTTTTAGAATTCGTATACAGGTAATTTCTGTACGGGGTTAAAAACTACATTTGGTATCAGAGTAGATTTTGCTTCAAGGGAACGCCTTTGTTGCTGAGGGGTTTCGCTCAGGCCTGTGGTAGACCCTGTTCAATGAGAGATCTGCGAGATCGATTCTAGTGGTGAAAGAAGATGGCGAGCAGTGGAAAGATAAAGATCAAGAAATTTAATGGTCAGAGTTTTGAGTTATGGAAACTCAAGATGGAGGATCAGTTGGTGGATAAAGGTCAGTGGATCGCGGTAGATATGGGTACTAAACCAACGGGAGTGTTCGATGAAGAATGGAAGAAGTTTGATCAGAAGGCAAAGAGCACAATACGATTGTGTGTCTCAGATTCAATATTGCTGAATGTATCAGGGGAAGCTACAACAAAGGCTTTGTGGGATAAGTTAGGGACTTTGTACCAATCTAAGTCTCTGGTGAATAAACTGTTCCCTGCGGAAAAAGCTGTATAACCTGAGGATGAAATATGGAGACTCGGTGACAGAGCATTTGAACGCATTTAATACTGTGGTAAGTTAGTTAGCATCTGTTGATATTAAAATTTCAGATGAAGATAAGTGCATCAGTTTTTTGTGTTCTCTACCAGATTCGTGGGATAGTTTGGTTATTGCAATAGGTAGCAATGCAACTGCCTTGCATTTTGATGAAATAGTCTCAGCCTTGCTAATGGAGGAGATGAGATGGAAAAATATGGAGAGCCAAAATGGTGATGCATTGTCTGTATGAGGACGGTCCCAGAATAGAAACAAAAATAAGTCATCGAGTGGGAGGTCTAAATCTAGAGGGAGATCTAAATATCCAGGAAAACTTATAAAGGTGGTGTGCTGGAAATGCGGAAAGGAAGGCCACTTCAAAAGGGACTGTAAATCTAAAGCTCCTGACAAAGGAAAGGGACCTGATGAGGCTCCTTCTGCAGAGGCAAAAACCACCTCAGATGAAGGTGGGAATGTGTACTTGGTTTCTTCAAGTACACATGTAGATCATGAAGCATGGTTGATTGACTCAAGTGCATCCTTTCACTTCACTCTCCATAGAGAGTGGTTCTGTGAGTATGAGAAATATGATGATGGTGATGTATTCTTGGCGGATGACATGAAGGCTAGAATCATTGGTCGTGGAAAAGTAAGTTGAAGCTACAAGGTGGAAGGGTTAGAACACTTCCAGGTGTTCTACATATTCCTGCATTAGCCAGAAATCTGATTTCTATTAGTAAGTTGGATGATGTAGGTGTAAAAACAGTGTTCGAGAAGGATACCTGCACGATGGTTCGGGGAGCACTGGTATTGATGCAGGGAGTTCGGGTTGGAACTCTGTACAAGCTGCAGGGTGGCACTATTGTTGATGTGTGTAACAGTTCCATGGTTCCTGAAAGTGGAGCAGAAAATATAGTGGTCTCTGGAGAAAAGATCATGCTGTGGCATCAAAGGTTTGGACATATTGGAGAGAAGGGCCTTTGAATACTTCATGGTAAAGGTATGGTAGAAGGTATGAGTAATAACTCTCTGGATTTTGATTTCTGTGAAAATTGTGTATACGGGAAGCAGAATCAGGTGAGTTTCCCCTCTGGTGGTAAGAGGGCGAAACATATATTAGAGCTTGTGCACAATGATGTGTTTGGACCTGTGAAGGTTCCATCACTGGGTAAGTCTTTGTACTATGTATCATTTATAGATGACTTCTCAAGGAATACATGGATATATTTCCTTAAAAAGAAATTTGAAGTCTTTGACAGGTTTAAAGAATTTAAGGCTCTGGTGGAAAACCAGACAGAGAAGAAGATAAAGGTGCTGAGGACAGATAACGGTGGAGAGTTTTGTAGTAAGGAATTTGAAGAATTCTGTAAGAAGTGTTGTATAGCACGATTGAAGACTACTCCATATACACCTTAGCAAAATGGAGTTGCAGAAAGAATGAATAAGACGTTGATGGAAAGGGCAAGAAGCATGCTCAGTGGTGCTGGGTTAGGACATGAATTCTGGGCAGAGGCGGTGGATACTGCATGTTACCTGGTTAACAGGTCACCATCATCAGCGTTGGAGGATAAGACTCCACAAGAGGTATGGACTGGTAAGAAACCCTCTCTTTCACATCTGAGGGTATTTGGATGTGATGCATATGTACATATTCCAAAGGATAAACGAACCAAGTTGGATAGTAAATCTGAAAAGTGCATCTTTATTGGGTATAAGGATGGTTTAAAGGGTTATAAGCTTTGGAACCCAGTCACACGGAAGGTTGTGTACAACCGAGATGTGGTGATAAAAGAGGTGAAAGATGTTATTAAACATGAAGTCCAACGAAAGGAACTTGAGAAGATAGAGTTTGAGCTAAAGGAGGAAGAATAAGACTCTACAGCAGAAGAGGAATCAGAAGATGAAGAGCCACGAACTCCAATTATGAGAAGATCAGTTCGAGAAAGAAGGCAGCATGAAAGGTATAGTCCATTTGCTTTCTGTTCAAATTTTGTTTTATCTATTATTGACGATGATCCCAGAACTGTGAAGGAATCAGTAGATTTAGAGGATGGAAAACTCTGAAAAGAGGCCATGGTTGATGAAATGGCATCTTTGCACAAAAATTAGGCTTGGGATCTAGTGGAGTTGTTGGCTGGAAGGAAACCCATTGGTAGCAAATGGGTGTTCAAAAAGAAGATAAATGCAAAAGGAAAAGTGGAGAAATACAAAGCTCGGTTGGTAGCAAAGGGTTATTCCCAGGTGCCAGGAATTGATTTTGGTGATATTTTTTCTCCTATTGCCAAGGTAACTTCTATTAGATTACTTTTATCTATTGCTGCTGCTTTTGATTTTGAGGTAGAACAGATGGATGTGAAGACAGCATTTCTTCATGGGGATTTGGAAGAGATCTACATGAAGCAACTTGAAGGCTTTGCGGTGAAGGGTAAGAAAGAACTAGCATGCAAGTTAACGAAGTCTTTGTATGGGTTAAAACAGTCACCAAGGATGTGGTATCAGAAATTTGATACATTTATACGGGGACTTGGCTTCACTAGAAGCAAAGCAGATCATTGTGTGTATTTTAAATTAATTGGTGACCGTGTTATTTATCTGGTTTTATATGTGGATGATATGTTGCTGGTTAGAAATGACAAAGAAATTATCGAGGATTTGAAGACCCAATTGTCATCCAAATTCGATATGAAACATCTTGGTGCTGCAAACTATATTTTGGGCATGGAAATTAAAAGAGATCGGGAAAATAGGAAGCTCTAGTTAAACCAGAGGAAGTATGTCGAGACAATACTGCAGAGGTTTAATATGCAAGATAGTAAACCGGTGAAGGTTCCTATTCCTGTAGGTGTGAGGTTATCTGCTGAACACTGTCCCAAGACACAAGAAGATGAAGAGGACACGTCTCGTGTTCCATATGTAAGTGCAGTCGGTAGCCTAATGTATGCAATCGTCTGTACTAGACCAGACATTGCACATGCAATGGGAGTATTGAGCAGGTTTATGTCAAAACCGGGTAAGGAGCATTGGACAGCAATGAAGTAGGTTTTCAGGTATTTGCGTGGCACTAGTGATTATGGTTTGTGCTACCAAGGAAGACCAGGATTGGACGGAGTGTTGGATATTCGTGGCTTTTTTGATGCAGACTGGGCTGGAGATCTGGATCATAGAAGATCTACAAGTGGGTATGTGTTTAACCTATTTGGAGGTGCAGTCAGTTGGATGAGTAAGAAACAATCTGTAGTGGCACTATCAACTATAGAGGCAGAATACATGGCAACCACTCATGCAAGCAAGGAATCAGTTTGGTTGCAGAGATTGTGTTCAAGTATTGGGTTAGTATAGGAAGCTATAAGGATAGACTGTGACAGCCAAAGTGCAATTTTCTTGGAAAAGAACCCTACATATCATTCAAAGACAAAGCACATTGATGTTCAGTATCACTTTGTGAGGGATATGATAGAAGAAAAAAAGGTGTTGCTGGTAAAGGTGGACTGAAGAATACTGCAGATGCATTGAAAAAATCTGTGAGCTCTGAGAAGTTCTCTTGCTTTAGAGAAACAATGGGCATTGCAAGGGTGGATGTTATGAAACCAGCTCACAAAAAGATAGAAAAGAGAGATCAACGCCTTAGAATTCAGCCTCTTCGAGGGGGCAACCTCCTTTACATTACACAAATGAGCAATTCTTTGATGATTCAAATGACAAAACCTGCTTTCTATATATAGGAGTCTAAGGAGTCACAATATAGCCCAGCCGACCTAACAATAATAATATAAAGCCACAAAAATAACAATAGAGGGATTCTATGGGGCACAGTAATAACAATATGGGGACAATAGGGGCACAACAATATTAATAAGGGATACAACTACAATAGTAATGGGGTAATCACTAGTATTATAGGGACCCAACATGCCCCTCTCCTTCAAAAAAGTGTTGTCCTCAACTCTTCAGTAGTTCTGGATGCTTTTGTATAAAATTCTCATCCTCCCATGTGTAATCTTCAGCGGATAAGTTCTTCCACTTGATAAGATACTCCGAAATTGATCGATTTTGTAACTGTCGAGTTCTTGTTTCTATGACTGCTTCTGGTTCCAATATAATTTTTCCTTCCTCGTCAAGTTCTGGCAATATTGTTTGAACTGGGAGCTTGTCACCTATAACCTTATTTAAACATGAAACATGGAAAACTGGGTGCAATCGAGAAGCTACAGGAAGCTCCAATTTGTATGCCATAGTACCAATCTTTTGCAACACCTTGTACGAACCATAATACTTTGGTGATAATTTATTATCCTTCTTAGCTTGCTTGAGGGACATTTGCTTATATGGTTGTAGCCGTAGGAATACCCAATCACCTACAGCAAAACTTCTTTCGCTGCGATGTTGATCTCCCTGTTGTTTCATTCTATTCTGTGCCAACACGAGGTTATCATTTAAGAGTTGGAGGACATGTTGTTGATGTTCGATGTGATGTTCCACTGCTTGAACCTTAGAATTTTCTCTTAAATATGATATGATGGATGGTGGCTGATATCCATAAAGTGCCATAAATGGGGTCATTTTTGTTGCTGTATGGAAGGAAGTGTTATACCACCATTCAGCCAAAGGCAACCATTTAACCCATTGTGTCTATTTATCAGATACAAAGCAACGAAGATATCCTTCCAAACATTTGTTTTCTATCTCAGTTTTCCCATCAGATTGAGGATGATAAGATGAGCTATGAGCTAACTGAGTACCAAGACAAGAAAATAATTCTGTCCAAAAATTTCCAGTGAAAATGGGATCTCTGTCACTTGCAATAATCTTTGGGTTTCCATGTAGCTTTTGAATTGTTTCCATAAATGCAGTAGAAACTATACTAGCTTTAAATGGATGTGATAATGCACAAAAATGTGCATACTTGGTAAGTCTGTCAACTACCACCATGATGACACTCTTTCCCTCAGACTTGGGTAAACCTGTGATAAAATCCACTGAAACCTCCTCCCAACGTTGGCTTGGAATGGATAAAGGTTGTAATAGACCCGGTGTCTTAATTGTTTCAACTTTATTTTTTTGGCAAACCAAACATTCCGCCACAAACTTTTGAATATCTGATTTAAGGCCCTCCTAAAAAAATTCCTTCTTAACCCTGTGGTAAGTTTTTAAAAATCCCGAGTGCCCTCCTGAGGGAGAAGTGTGCAATTCCATAAGAATCTTTTGTTTTAGCTGGGAATTCTTACAGAGGTATAAGCGATCTTTGTACCATAACGAATCATTTTTCCAGCTAAATGTATCAGATGTACTGGAGTCTTGTTGTAACTTTTGAATAAGTGTCCACACTTCTTCGTCATTCTTCCATTCCTCCCTTGCTTCGTTTATCCAATCTGGTTGGATAATAGAAATGGCGCACAACAATGCTTCCACATATTGCTTCCCTTTTCCAGTAGATGATTTCAAAATCATAACCCAACATCTTTGTGACCCATTTTTGTTGCTCTTCATAGGATAATCTTTGTTCTAAAAAGTATTTAAGGCTATCATGATCCATTTTTACCTTGAAGTGTCTTCCCATTAGGTAGGGTCGCCATTTCTTAAGTGCATGGAATATTGCCAACATTTCCTTCTCATAAATAGCTTTGTGTAAAAACTTTCCCTTGATTGGACGACTTTCAAAAGCAATGGGTCTTTCATCTTGCATTAAAATAGCACCAATTCCATTTCCTAAAGCATCACATTCCACAATAAAGGTTTTTGTGAAGTCTGGTGTAGCTAAGACCGGTGCTTGGCACATTGCTTCTTTAAGATGCTCGAAGGCCTTTGTTGCTTTTGGTGTCCATGAAAATGCATCTTTCTTCAATAATGTTGTTAGAGGTGCTGCTATTCTCCCATAATTCTTAACAAACTTGCGATAATACCCTGTCAACCTGAGAAATCCTCGCAGATGCTTTATGGATGTGGGGATTTTCCATTCCTTAATGGCTTTAATTTTGATAGGGTCTACCTTAACTCCTTCATGAGATACAATATGACCCAGATATTCCACCTCTTGTACTCCAAAGAAACATTTGGATCTTTTTGCATATAATTGTTTCTCCTCCAATAGTTGTAGCACCTTGTCAACATGTTCAACATGATCCTTCCAAGACTTGTTGTAGATTAGTATATCATCAAAAAATACTAACACAAATTTTCTAAGGAATGGTTTGAAAATGGAATTCATCAAACCTTGAAATGTTGAAGGTGCATTGGTAAGGCCAAAAGGCATGACCAAAAATTCATAATGACCCTCATGAGTTCTAAATGTTGTTTTCGGAATGTCTTCAGTCTTCATTTTGATTTGATGATATCCTGAATGAAGATCCAACTTGGTGAAGTAAATTGATCCATGCAATTCATCCAGTAATTCATCAATGACAGGAATGGGAAACTTATCTTTAATAGTGAGTTTGTTGAGCTCCCTATATTCCGGACATATGCACCATGATCCATCCTTCTTGTGCACCAATACTACTGGAGCAGAGAAAGAAATTTGACCCGGTTGAATTATACCAGCCTCTAGCATTTCTGCAACCATACGTTCAATTTCACTCTTTTTGGCATAGGGATATTTGTACGACCTTATATTTGGAGGAACATTTCCTGGAATCAGATGAATAGCATGATCATGATCACGAATAGGTGGGAGACCTTTGGGAGTCTCAAATACCTTGAATGATTGTCCAAGACTTTTTGGAGATCTGGAGAAATAGATGATTCCAATGTGGAAATATCTAGCAAACATAATTGTGCAATTACACCTCTTTGTTCCTTTTTTAGAAGCTTTGTCATACCGTTAGAGCTGATTATCTTTCCTGGTTTCCCTGCAATACCCCTTAATTCAACTTCCTTTCCTTCCATAGAAAATTTCATGAAACTTTCTTGAAAATTAAAAGCTATTGTACCCAAGGATTGTAGCCATTAGACTCCTTGTACAACATCAGCACCTCCCATTGGAATGGAAAGCATTGGGCTAGTCAATACATATTCTCCCATGGATAGCTTGATATTATGGCACTTTCCAGAGCAATTTATTGTTCCTCCATTTGCAACCATCACTTGACACTCTGGTGCTGGATATAAGAAGCAATTCAATTCTTTTGCTACCTTACAATGAATAAAATTGTGGGTACTTCCTCAATCAATCAACACTATTACCTTTCTCTTCTTGATTTGTCCTTCTATCTGATGGTTTGAGGAGTGGTAATTCCCGTCAATGCATTACAAGATATGGTCGAATTCATTTCTTCTTTATCTAGGATTTGTTCCTGGAGTATATCCTCTTCTTTTGACCTTTCTTGCTCCTTTTCTTCTTCCTCTTCACAATCTATGTAGAATAATTTCTTCTCAGCACACTTTTTCTTCTCAGCACACTTATGACCTTTAGTGTATTTGCTGTCACAACTGTAACAAAGCCATTTTGCTCTTTTTTCTTCCAATTGTTGTGATGTCAGCCTTATAGGTTGTGGAAGACTAGGGGCAAAAACACTTCCATCTTTATAGTTGTGAGTGGTATGCTTCTTGGTTGCCATAATTTTGCTTTCCATTTTTCTTGCTAACCTGAATGCCTTCTCTAATGAATCAGGTTCCCAAAGGCGAACATCATGTTGGATATTATCCTTTAATGTCCCTATGAACACATCAATCCTATGCTCCTTTGGAATATTTTTTACCCTTATGCTCAATTTTTGGAACTCCTCAATGTGCTCCATTATTGAACCCTTTTGTTTGAGACTTATCAATTGGCTCAAAAAAGTGTTGCTTTTTGTATCCTTATAATGTGCTGTCAATTCTTCCATAAAAATTGCCCAAGTGATAATTTGTTTACGAGAGCAAAGCCATTGATACCATACAAACTGATTTGGTTCCAAATATAAAGTTGCAATACATACCTTTTGTGTGTTTTTCACATTATTGATGTCGAAAAATTGCTCCATCTGTAATATCCATGTTGCGGGATCCTTGCCATCAAACTTCCTCATATCGATTTTTGGAATATGGTGGGTCTTCGATCCAACATTAGAGTCTATGGAATCATGATTAACATTTCTTTTGTTCTCATCATTAGTTTCCTTTACTACCCTTTCACCATTAGTGACCATTTCTTGTAGCAACTTATTCATATTTATCTTCAATTCTTCCATCTTATCATCCATGCCATCAATTTTAACGTCCATGCCATTCATCTTAGCTTCCATGCCATCCATCTTAGCTTCTACACCTTTCTTTAAACAATCCATCTTAGCTTCTACACCTTTCTTTAAACCATCCATCTTAGCTTCTACATCTTTTCTTAAACCATCCATCTTAGATTCTGTTGCTTTTTGTGCAACTGACCCTTGTTGCACTTGGTCTCGTAATTTTGACATATCATGTTGCATTTATTCCTCTTCTTCATGAGTCATGCTAGAGATTTCAGGTTTCTTACTAGGTGTTTGCATTTTCTTTCTTCAGGGCATCAATTTCCAATTCAAGCTAATTTTTCAAACCAAGCTTATGCAAAAATAAAAAATAAAAACTACACACCCTTTTTCACTTTGTAGAAGCTTGATATTGAATCTGATGTATCTCTGCAATTTCGGATCATCCAGTTCTGAAATTGTGACCTATAGTAGCCCTCTGTGTCCTCTTTCCAATGCCACTATTCTAATCCAAATCAGATTCTCCAAGGAAGAGTTATGCACAATCTCCCAAGATGACTTGATTATAGACTAGTTCAGTAGAGAGAACTTTTACGACGTGCCACGAGTCATTGTTTTGACCTTTGGATCTAAGAAAGATATAAAAGAAAATACAGTTGGTCCTCTTTTCGTACCTTACGAAATTTCAATCCGATGCTCAGAGAGAAATTTATGACAATTTTTCCTAGGTCACCTGTTTGGAATGTAATTCAGGAGTCTGCAAAAAGACCAACTTCCTCAGATCATATCTCTGCAAATATAGTGGAAAAAGCTCTGAAATTCAGACCGAAGATTCAACACGATTTCTTCTCAAATGGGTTTTTTTTTAGCTTCTGCAACATCGCAAAAAAAAAGTTATAGTGAAAATTCCACGATGACTTGTTTGGAGCAGCAAAACACTAGAATCCAAAGCTCTGATACCAAATGTTATGAAACCAGCTCACAAAAAGATAGAAAAGAGAGATCAACGCCTTAGAATTCAGCCTCTTCGAGGGGGAAACCTCCTTTACATTACACAAATGAGCAATTATTTGATGATTCAAATGACAAAACCTCCTTTCTATATATAGGAGTCTAAGGAGTCACAATATAACCCAGCCGACCTAACAATAATAATATAAAGCCACAAAAATAACAATAGAGGGATTCTATGGGGCATAGTAATAACAATATGGGGACAATAGGGGCACAACAATATTAAGAAGGGATACAACTACAATAGTAATGGTGTAATCACTAGTATTATAGGGACCCAACAGTGGATAAATGACTAAGCTCTCTTGTGGCCCCCTGTGGAAAGAAAACAACAAGTGGGAGAATGTTGGGTTGTGTTATATTCTTTCCATGACTAGCCCACATAGTTAACCGGGGGTTAGAGGGGGGGAGGTCACAGGGGGTTTGAGGGGCACCCGTAACTCCACTTTATGGGGTCCGGGGTAGCACCCCAGAAAATTTTGGTTTTGGACCCTAAGTTAGGTTGGGCAGACTCACCTATGGTTTTGTGCATGATTTTCACACATGCTTTTTGAATGCGATGGTTTTTCGGTCCATGGTATTGGACGCGATGGTTTTTGGTCCATGGTATTAGATGCTTCGGCATGTATAAATATGTATTGTAACATTGAAAGGAACATAATGAAAAATCAAGCTGGTAGTCTCGGTTTGGGATCTAGGGGAAAATATCTATGTATATGTGTTTTATGTGTTCTGTTGTCGCATTATTTATTTTCTTTGTTTTAGAATTCATATGTAGGTAATTTCTGTATGGGGTTAAAACCTACACTATTGATGATCTGTTGCCTGAATATCTCAATGAGTTGTAGGAAGATATAGTTCTGGACAGGAAAGTGACAACTATGCATAGAGGGGATGCTGAGTACCTAAGAGTTGGACTCAAAGGTTCAAAACCAAGCAGTGCAAGATGGATAGAAATTGGACAAGTGAGGAAGCTGTATCCTCATTGATCGATGCTTAGAAACCAACTTTTGGTGGTCCAAAAGCCTTTTCAGTGGGAAGGCATGATCCAAAATGGATCCAAAACACCCTCTAAGTCTTCAAAAATCAAAACTATCACAAAAGGAAAACCTTCACAAAATGGCGAAAAACATTATCGGGAGCGAAAAATACGAAGAAACGGTGGAAAATAGGCTTATCGAAGGTCAAAGGAACGACACACAGGAGCCGTCGGATCTGGCCGATCAATGGTCCAGATTCGATTGCCATATCGCAATCGACGGTGGCAAGAGGAGGTCATCGGAGGCGGCCCTATGGCAGTTGCAATAGCGATCAGCGTAAGTCAACAAGGACCGTTGATCAAGCGTGCAGATCGAAAACCCAGGTTAACTCGCGATATCGCATCGACAATATACAAGGAGCGCTTACCAACGGCCCAGGGACTTTGCGATATCCGATTGCGATATAATCGCATCACAATATCACATTGGAGTAATACAAAGGAGCGGGGCCGATAACACATACAACTGCAATAGCCGGAATCGATAAGATTATAGATGAAACTTAATATATTTTGAGTTTCGAAAAACGACATTTTCTGTGTATTTCACATTTTCGCCAAATAAATGAAATACAAAGGAAATGTGCTCGATGTGGTAAAATTGTACATGATGGAACTTATAGATGCAAATATATAACATTTTGAGTCCGCATAAAGCCATTTTGTGGGATTTTTAGTGTTTTAATGTACTTTTACAAATACAAAGGAAACCATGGCACAGGGGCACTTGCGACCCGCGATAGCAATTACAGGCAGACCCAATAGGAGTATAGAGTAGATTTAAGGATGTTTGAAGTCCGATAAACGACAGTTTGGCAAATTTTCCCGTGTTTTTAGTGTATTTCTCTGTGTAAACAGAGAATGCTATTTTTGGGGATTTCAAAGGCCCGATGATCCCTTCCGTTGCAGAACATGTGGCCACCTTCCGTGAAGACGTTATGCCATGATTGGTTAACGCTTAGAGGGGATTTGAGCGGATAGAGGCTAGGAGCCAGAGAGCCCAGAAGAGGAAACGAATAGACAGCGCCGATTGGCTTAAAAGCCACAGAAGACATAAGACAAGGACAAGCAGTGTTGAGACAGAGAGAAGACAGAGATAGAGAGTGAGAGAAAGAGTCTGTGTACTCAGAGAGGCTTGAGGGATTTAAGCAAAACTCTTGCTATTTTGTATATGTTGTGTTGAGACTCAATTTGAGCTCGCATTTTGTAAAACTCTGCTCTTGAAGACATAATAGAGAGGTCACCACCGAAGGCTAGACGAGGAGACATAGCCCAAGAGTTTTGGGTGAATTCCATATTAAACTTGCTATGTTTATGTGTGTTTGTCTATTATGTTTCTCTAACTTCTCAATTGTCTATATTATTCGCAATCTTATCGATCCATTGCACTAAGTAATATAGGAAAATCCATGCGCACGAGTCTGTAATACCTTAAAAGTAATCTAAGAGCTTATTTTCAGATCAATGATCTTCTTAAAACCTGTGTTGTGTTGTATCCCAATAGAATACCGTCTTATAATTTGATCCAACACGTGCATATCATTATCTCTGTAATTTTCAAAAATGATTTTGTTGCACCATATCTAAATTTCCCAGAAGAGAACAAGGGGAATGTTCCGCCATGTGGGATTTTGTTTACTCCACCAAATCAAGCATATAGTAATGTTGTCATATTGGTTATAGGGAAAACCAATGAAACCAGTAATATTACTCCAAACTTGTACATTACAAGAGCATTTTAGAATAATATGGGAGTTGTTCTCCTCCGCTTTCCTGCATAGTACACAAATCCCTTGCCCCTGCCAATTCCTCTTCTAAAGGTTCTCCCAATTTGAATTTTTGTTCTTCCAAACCAACAAAAGAAAAATAATGATCTTAATGGGGATTTTAGATTTCCAAAATTTGTATAAACAACACACCTTAGTGTTTTGGACCTCCTCGAGACAAAGAGTGTTATATACATCAACGACCACAATGCCAACCTCATTCATCTTGCCTATCCAGGAAATCTTGTCCCTATCTTCCTGGCGAAATACTCCTAAAAGTTTCATGCGAGTACTAATATACTCCCACTCCTGCGCCATCTCTCCGTCCAAGCCCAGTTCCCATGCTTGTTTCCAAATTGGACATTGACACTACCATTTAGATATGACTTGGTTCCAAGAGAATATGTTGCGGTTGTTGATGCAATGTATAAAGCCATTTGATATACGATTGTCACCTTCAGTGCCCAGTATGTATTCCATTCCAATAATAATCCGGTGACCAGAACCCATTTTCCATGCAAGATTTTGCAAAAAAAATTTACTGATTTTTATGAAGATGAGCCAAATGGCCGAGCCTGATGTGATGCAAATACATCCTCTGTGCATCCAGACAGGAAACTCATGGTCCTTTTGATACTTATGTCTTAAGATCATGCCCCAAATGCCCTTTCCAAATAATCCCCTCCATAATGATTCCTGCAGTAACGCCCAACCAGATCTCCTCAGATTCAATATCCCCCTGCCACCCAGTCATTTAAGGAGGGAGATATGGTCCAGCTTGACTAGGTGGAGTTTGTTATTATTTGTCACACTAGACTAGATGTATTTGGCCATAATCTGATTCAGACTCTTAATGATGGTGTGAGGGAGATGATATAGATGTGCCCAGTATACTCCCAAATATGTGATCACTGCTCGGACCAATGTGATACTACCCCCCATTGATAAACATCTGAATTCCCACCTAGTATTTTTTTTATAAAAATGATCCAAAAGCCACATCCAATTGTTTACATTTTAACTACAAGGCTTAATATGATAGCCAAGATATTTCATGCCCCCCGACAATAAATCTGAATCCACCCCAAAAAGTCTATGTATATATGCAATAACCTCCATATCGCATATGCCATGTAAAATGATAGACTTCTGTAGATTCATGTATAGTCTTGTAGCATTTCCAAATTTTGCAAAAATATGAAAAAGTGTCAGCCATGCAAACCTATTGAGCATCCCCATGATGAGCACATCATCAACAAAAAAACTATGTGAAATTTTGATATCTCTTCCCAAGTTCAGTGCATGAAACTGTCCCTCTGCCACCGCTTTTTTGATATGTAAACTCAACCCATCCATTGCCAATATGAATAATAAAGGAGAGAGTGAACATCCTTGTCTGAGTCCCCTCCCATCCTTAAAGAAATCTGTGGGATAACCATTAATAACAACATCATAGCTAACATTTGAAACACAAGCCATAATCCACTTGGCACATCTGGCTTGGACACCAATTTTATGAAGTACCAACCTCAGGTATCCCCAGTCTAGGAAGTCATATGCCTTCTGTAAGTCAACCTTCATAATAGCAACATTTATTTTTTTAGAATGGATTGAATGTATGCATTCCTAGGAAATCGCCACAACATCATGAATTTGTCTATTCTGCAAGAAACCAAACTGCTTAGGGGATATGTACTTTGACAGAGTATGCTTAATCCTGTTAGCAATAGTTTTTGAGATAATATTATATATAATATTACAAAGTGAAATGGGTCTATAATCCAAGAAAGAATAAGAGGCAGTCCTTTTTGGAATGAGAGCAATATATGTGGAATTTATATGCAGGTTTATATATCCCTTGGTCCGTGATTCCTCCACCATATCATTAAGATCTTGCTTAAAAATGTCAAAGAAATGTGTAAAAAGTTCAACCATCCACCCATATGGTCTCGGACTCTTGTCCCCCTTAAAAGATTTAAGCACCCCCAGGATTTCCTCCCTTGAGACAGCTTTGTATAGTTCTGAGTTTTCATCCTTGTCGAACATGGACGGATATAATTCCACCCCCAAAATTTGGTACTCAGCACCATCCAAGTCCCTATAACCGTGGGCCTTATGAAAATGTAAGAAAACAACTCTGCAAATGTCCTTCTGTGTATGAGACCAGTTTCCGGATGCATCAGTGATCTCCCATATGGAGTTGATCTTTCTTCTATGATTGGAAAATCTGTGAAATAATTTAGTATTCCTGTCCCCTTCCCAAATCCATATGGCCGTACTCTTTAAGCGCAAAGTAGTTTCTTTAATAAGTAGAATTTGTTTCTTTTCAAGTTCTAGAGCTTGTATATGATTCCTGATAGCAACTAGAAGATTATGCACAAGCATTTGTGGGCGAATGGCATCCAGCTCCCCCAAAATATCATATAACTCTTTGTTCATTTGACTTCGTTTTCTCTTCTCCCATGCTTTTACCTCCACCTTAAGAGCCCATATCTTATTCAGTATATGATTCATGGGAGAGGAGTCCCGTTCCTTGACTCAGTTCCAAAATTCCCGCAAAAGATTGTTAAAATCTAGGTCTTCCAACCACACACGATTAAACTTAAAAGGCATCCCACATCTCAGGTCCCCCCTCCTCCAGTGTAGGATAATGGGTTGATGGTCCAAGATATAATTATTCACAACATCTGATTGGACAGTCCCAAGTCTCTCAACTAACTATTCATGTAAGAGGAAGCGATCCAACCTCTTCGCAACATACCCATCCCCTGATCTTCCATTGTCCCAAGTAGGAACAATCATAGAAGGGAATATATCAACAAATTTGAAATTGATAATAATATCTTTGATTTGTTCAACCATAGCATCAACCTTTCTGGACCTCCCCCATACCTCATCCAGACCAATCGTACAGTTTAGATCCCCTGCAATGACAAGAGACACAAGTCCCAAAATCTCTAATGCTATCAGGTTATTCCAAAAGGCTGCCTGATCTCTGTATGGGGCATATACATTTAAAATATGAATTTAACCCTTTAAACCTCTGATATGACTAGCAAGAAAGATGCCAACAAAACATGAAAATGCCTTTACATTAACCCATCGAGGGTCCCATAGAGCCACCAGACCCCCCGAGAGACCTACAACATCAGTGGCAGCCATATGCCAATCAGGAAGCATCTTCCTGAAATATTTTATCACTTGCGGAACCGAATGCATAGTTTCTTGTAGAAGGATGATATAGGGACGAAGTGAAAGGAAAAGTTCCTTGAGGGCCAGATATTTTGGAGTAGCCCCCAGACCCCAAATATTCAATGAAAGGATGAAAGTCATGTTAACTTAGGTGCAGGCATCCGTGCTCTAAGGGCCCGAGGAGAGGTAGTAGAGGTGATAGGAACATCAATGAGGGCATGTGGGTCAGATGGACTAAAAGGAAGAGGCTGAACACGTCCTCTGAAGTGTCTGTTATCTTGGTTTTGTTTTCGACGAACGATAATTTTCCCACTGAGGAAGGACTGATGCGGGGGGACGATGAGCCAGGTGGCTTATGGACAGTGAGGGGTTGAAGATTGAGAGTGTTTTTCTAAAGGAGGAAGTCAATATCACTATATACAGAGTTGGTAGGGGAATTAAGGGGCAAAATAGGCGATGTAGGAAGGGTCCTAGACCCCGGGGATGGATGTGAGGCACGTGAAGGGGACAAAACGGGGATATACATAATATGCGAGGAGGAGGGCACATCATATGATGTTGGAGGAGGAGGTACAATATTCGGTTGAGGCGGGACAACACAGGAGGGGGTGAAATTCTATCTAGTAAGGGCGGTGAGGTGTCATCAACAAAGGAGCACTAGACCCTTCTGAAGTCTAGGGGGATGACGAAACAATGATAAGGGAAGAATCATTTTGTTTCGCATACTGATAAACACTGGAATGTACAGGATAGGAAAAAGTTGGAATACCTGATGAACGCAGTGCATCACACCTATGAATTGTCGCCTCATTTCTGTTACCAGGTATAGCATATGTAGCAACAACCTTCTTCAACGAATTGAAACAATGTCGCCTATGTGTCATACACCTGCCACCCAGTCTGCGAGGAAACTGTGCCAAAAGATGTCGAGTATGATGGAAGTTAAGACACCGAAAAGGTACCCCCCAGAAATCCGGCTGCTACACCAGGTTGGTGCCCTCCCATTGTAGTTCAATGTGGTCCAGAAAACCATCTCTATACTCCTTTTCAATCAGAATTAATGCTATTCTCTTGTCCTATGCACCCAAACACCGCGGGTCGACATAGACAGACTTTCGAATAACATTTCCAGTGTCCATAAAAACTTGCCGAGTCCAGAATTCAATGGGAAATCTCAACAATTTTACCCAAATCAATTTGTTTTGTGGTGTTTCCTTGAAAGGATTAAAACCCACATACCAAGAATGCAAAGCCAGAAAACTCCTCAATTTAATCCATGGAATAGGCTTAATTTTCATTTAGTCATCCTCGTTGAGGAAATGGAAATTGTAGCATCCGCTTAAGAACCTCATCATCGTAGCTCCGCAGAGACTTCCATTTAGTGTTAACCTAGTTCCTCATATCAGCTTCACTCAAATCGGTGAAATACCATTTACCAACAAGTGGCCGCTTCTACAGGCTGGTTACACGATCGATCAGTACATCATGGCCAAAAGCCAGTGTAGGCACCAGGGAGGTAATTTTGATGGATGGCTATCGACGCCGAGATCAATGTCCGTTTTCCACACGATATACCCCATGCAGACTGGGAACCGCATGTCCACCATCTAGCAAGTGTATCGGGGCATGCTCCGCATGCCATGTGTCCAGGTCGTTTGGGCCCCCCGTCCTCTCCGACCCAGAATATATCCGGTGATTTGATTCATCATCTAGCGTGGCGCATATGAAAGCATCATGCTAATGTTTCCGACTCCAATAGATCCATAATATCACAGAGCAGAAAAAGGACAAGTGCTACAGAGGATAAGAGAATGTAATGAAAACATACTTAATAACCAGTCAGGGTGGTAGATCATAATTAAGAGTAGCCTTCAGAAAATCTCTGCCAAAAGTGTTTAGGGATCTATAGAATACCAACCATAAAGTACAGGACCCACGGGGAATAATACCCACATACCGCCAAAAGAGAGGTACCGCCATCGGTTCTCAATCCAAAATGGAAAAGTACCGAGATAATGGGAATAAAAAAAATGGAATTCCCGATTCCGAGTATTAGTACAAGGATCCCATTATCCAGAAAGTTAGAAGACGAATGTCTGATAGATATAATGTGATGCAGACCCAAGTCATCTCAATTGAGAACAGTTCCCCGACACCGGAAATTCAAACCACCCCAGTTCCTCGATCATTAGCAAAGTAATCCGAGAGATACAACATCCAACCAGAGCTGATGAGATGCGAACGATCTATGCACCTTCACAACAGCAGCAACAACAACACCCCAAACAAGTCCACCACCTATTGCAAACCCGAAAACCAAAAGCCTTGCAAGGCTTGGAAATGATGAAAGAGTTTACCCACCATTTCCAGAGAGGGAGAAAACTATTGGGCCACAGGCAAGATCCCTCCCCTGGTTATACTTTGGGTATATAAGATTGAGAATCTCAGTCTAAATAGGCATTTGGACGTCAAATGGGGGGGAGGGGGAGTGTGAGTTCGAAGTATGCAGATAAGAATGTATATCGCAATATAGAAAATCATCAGAATATGAAGGATTTTGATTGAAGAAAGAAGAGAAGATCATTCAGGTGCAGAAGGGGCATTCTATATGCGAGTTGAGAAGGGAAAAAACAACGCGAATAATACCCAAAGGCATACCCCAACTTCCAAAGATATGATTGAGTGCAGAGTGAGCCAATAATCGTCAAATAAAACCATACACATCAGACCCAACATGAGGAATAATACAAAAGAGGATGATCCAGTACCAAACAGAGTCGCCACCCCAGGAGAGAAGAAAAGAATACCCGAAAATAACCACCCCAGATAGTGGCAATGCAGCCAAAGTAGACTCGAATGAGTCAAAATAAAACAAATGAAGACATAAAACTATGACACGTCGGTTCTAATAACATGGCGCGAATGTCAGAATGAATGCGGACCAGATAAACGAACTTGAGCCACAAAGCCTTGTTACAAAAAGCCAAACACCATGAGATCTCCCTAGAGCATATCCCACCAGACCACTTCCTCGTCTCCTTTAGCGGAAGATTAGTTCCTTAATGTAAGTTAGGATTAAGAAAACAATCACTAAAGTACTCGATAAATTTTATTAGCTATTCTCGATGAACTTCTCCCAAAAATTAATTTCTAACCTATTACATCAAGTTTTAGAAATAACTGTTTAATCAAAACTAATTTTAACGACTTGTTTTTTTATTAAGGAATTATAATTGATTTAGTTAAAGAAATGATTAGATTAGCGATAATTTAAATTAATTACTAAATTCTTAATTAGTATTAAGAATTAAATAATATTTAATCCAAAACTAATATTAATAGCTAGATTTTAATAATTTTGATTAATATGTAGAGTATGTATGCTTTTATAGAGTTAATAGTCAAATACCTATATGGAAATGGGTCCCTTGTTTCACAAAAGAGGGATCTCAAACACCAATTTAGTGTCTATTTGGCAGCGACCTTAAAATTGAATAATGATAATAAAATAATAATTAATTTAATTTTTATGTGATTTCTATCAAATTATTTTTGCTTAATTCATTATGGATCATAAAACCTTAAATACACAAATTTAATTTTTATTAATAAAAAATTATGAAATGATAATAATTTAAATTATTAATTACTAAATTATCAAGTGAAATCAAATATTAAATTATATATATATATATAAACAAATTTTATATATATATAAAACAAATTTGAGAAGAGACTAATATATATATATATATATTACATCCAGACAAATGAATCATAATGCGAATGAATTACAATGCGAGGTGAGAGTCTCTCTCATTCTTATTTCAACACATTCCTGCGAAGTACACTGGAAGGGAAAACTGTAATAGATTTTACAGAAAAAACTGTCGGTATATTACAAATTCAGTCGCAGGCATACTTTCTGTAATTATAATAAATAAAATGATCAAATGATGATGAATGAGCTTCAGCTTCGGCTCCCACTAACGCAGCTCTTCCGACCAGATGCCGTCTACACCTCGGCCGTTTCTTCACTCGCCTCTCATCCTTTTATGACTTACGGCCGATCGTCTCTCTGATTCAGAAGCGAAAGCGAGGGGAAAGTTAAGGAGTGCCCTGGATCCGCGGATTCTGAAGGCAGCACGGTCATATGCCAGAGCAGCCTCTTCAGCGGTGACGAAAGTGCCGAGCCAAATCCTGGCCCCCTTCTTGGCGGGGTCCCTGATTTCAGCTGCGAATTTACCCCATGACCGCTTCCTCACTCCTCTGTAGTGCCTGTCTTCGATCCTCTCTCGACTCTCCTCCTCCTGTGGCTGTGGCTGTGGCATTACCTTTACATTTACCGCCTCTGCTCTTCGTAAAACAGTGGATACAGAAGAAGAAGAAGAAGCAGAAGAGTGTTGTGCACTCTCATTCTCTTCTGATAATGTTGTGCTGTAGCTGGTTTGGCATGGGCCACCGGCAGTGTCGTGGGAAAAATCCGAGCTCACTGTGGGAGAGAAGGATAATGAAGATGATGATAAGGAGAATGGATAATTTCCCCCTACCTCAAGAACATCCATTTCGTCTTCCTCTTCCAGCAGATGGTGGCGAATCAACTGCAACATCTGACCTTCGGTAATGTCCATGGCGGTGTGAGGCCAGTGAGAATAGGCTTCACCTTCACGTTCAGGTCGATTGATTTCACTTTCAACTTGATTGTGAAGAGAGCGATGAAGGCACCCAATGTTTTCCATTTTGGGAAGTGAATGCAAAATATGTAGCAACCATTTCCATTTGCCATTTAAGGTAAGTGCATTGCACCCTGCCCGCTCGTACTTTCGTGGCACGTTCCGACATGTGTTTTCTACTTTCCGCTCGCCATTGCAGCCGGCATCCTCGGCACGCCTTTAGTGGTCTTTGTGGAAATTGGGAATGGTCTGACAAGAAGATAACTACGTGACAATTAAACACGTCACATGAGCACGTGAAAAATCATCCACTCGGGAGAAAAAGTTACGGCCAAAAATTGGTCATCAAATGGCTAAGTGCAATGTATTAAAAAATAAATAAATAAACACCTACCATTGCACTGGATTGCGTCTTAGAGTTGTTTTTGGCATGAATTACATTTTTTTTGTCTTGTTATGGGTCATCGAGGAAATCTGAGTTTTTTCGTTGAATAACGATCATAAATCAATAATGAGTAGCTTTTAATAATTTCTTCTCTAATTTAAAAAAATTAATTTAAATTTTATTATTGTAATAAATAAGGTTGGAATTTTAAAACAGATTTTTCCATTAAATTTAATAGTTTTCACAGCTCGCTCATCTATCTTCACATTTTCAACAATTTTTTTGACCTTCGACCTTTAACGTTTTGTTTAGATACTAAATTTAGTTCAGAGAAAACTATATTTTATAATATTAAATGTAAAGGAGAAAACATATTTTTTACCAATCTTATTGGATATGCACGTTAAACTTTTATTTGTCGAGCCTGGACTTGCATTGAGACTTCACTTTGGAGACGTGCATTAATAATTCACCTTAATGTGCACGACGTGCACATTCTATTTGGCCTTAAGTGGACTATGTGTTTCTGCATCATCTACTCAGGACAAACGGGTTAAATTTGACGGGTCCTCTCATCACCCAATTTTTTTATAACCGTTTTATTTTTAAACATATTTTTACAAGACTTTTAATATTTAATTTAATTTATATAATATTTTTCATAAAAAACATAATCAATAAAAAATTATCATTTTTTATTCATCATCAATTATATCAATAATTTTATGTAACTGAGAAAGATGGTCAATTTGTTAGTTAGTCAATGCTTTTAAAATAAAGAAGTTTAAAATAACAAAATCACATAAACTATGTGAATTATTTTCTTAAAAACATATGTGGAGGATAAAGAATTAAACCTTTACAAATCAAAAATATATTTAGGAGAAATAGAATTAAACACTTGCAAAAATATGGAAGTATCAAACATAACTTCAATGAAAACTTATTATTTTTTATTCATCATCAATTAGATCAATAATATTTTGGAAATAATAAAGATTGTCAATTTGTTAGTAAGCCAATGCCTTTAAAATAAAGGAGTCTAATCACATAAACTATGCTGATTCTTTTCTTAAAAACATATTTCAACAAAAAGAAATTAAACCCTTGCAATTCAAACACGTATTTCAGGGAAATAGAATTAGACACTTGCAAACACTTAAGTGTTAAACATAAATTTATGAGAGCCAAACTTAAAGTGGAAAAGTATTGCTTGTATATAATATAAGCATATAGATCTTGCCTACACCTTTGTCTCTACAATCACACATTGTATGAAAAATTATTCTATTGATATTCTCGATGCTAGGACTTGAAAGATTTAAAATTATACATCCCATATAACCAAAACAAAATTTTTAAAAAATAAATATAAATAAAACAATGACGAATTATTTAAAAGGTGTAGTTGGAACAACTTGGTTAGAGCATCTGTGACTAGTAATCTCAACCACGAAGATTCATGCCTTCCTTTTAGTGATATGTTTCAACATTTTTCTTTTGTTGATACCTAAAATGACAATCTAAATCTAGCATTAAAATGGAATGATAAATTTTCAACAAAAGTCATCGTGAAGGGATTATTTCATTGTTTTTACCATATATATATATAGATATATATGAGAAAGACAACCTAAAGGGCTTTATTCAGTCATTGGAGCTACATGCAGATGTTCCACATTTCAATTTGTAAATTTTTTATTTGGAATGAGAAAAGCTCCAATATACATGGAAGATCGTTAGTAGGTTCAGACTAGTTGACTCAAAAAGTTGCAGCATTATTGCCAACCTAAGTAAGCTAACAAAGCAAAGTTTTTTTTATTTGGAATGAGACAAATCCCAATATACATAGAAGATCATTACCAGGTTCAGACTAGTTGACTCAAAAAGTTGCAGCATTATTGCCAACCCAAGTAGGCTAACAGAGCAAGGTACTTTCACCCAACAAGCCTGCGTTTTTTCATTCCTATTTCTATCCCTAAATAACGTCTTCTCATGAAATTATTATGATTATTATATATTATTTTTTACGTAATAATCATAACGAGTGATGAAGATATTGTTGAAAACATTAAGTAGGAGATTAAAAATGAATTTAGAATGACTAATTTTAATCATCTTCACTAGTAAGCAAAAGTTGTCTTTGGGAAGCCAAAGGGAATTTTAGTGTACCTGGGTTTTCTTATTTCTCATCAAACTTTTTGAGAATTTGTAGAACCAAGGCAAGTTAATGTTGCAGTGCTACTTGATATAGTAGACTCTACTTTAGTTTCTTGTTTGATGATTTTTGAGCTCCGGAATAGCATTGGGGTTGGGTTTCCATTCAGAAGTAAAGCCATACCCATACTTGTTGTGCTTCCCTATCGCTAGAATAGACACTCTTTTCTGAACAAATTTATCTGCAAAACTGATGTGGTTTGAATCAAGAAATGATGTGACATCTCCCTTCCTCATACATAACTTTACTCATAGTGGAGGGGTTCCATGTATGGATGAAGTGGAAATAATCTTTGAATGGGAACTGCTATGCTATCCTCTTTCAATTCTTCAAGTCTGGACTCGTAAACAAAAGAGGTGTAACATTATACAACTCTCCTGGTTGAATCTTTGAGATGTTCTCTAGAGGATGGTTCAGACCATTTGTTGTGACATTATACAACTCTCTTGGTTGAAGCTCCCAGATGTTCTCAGTTTAGAACAATTGTTGTAACATTATACAACTCTCTTAGTTGAAGCTCTGAGGTATTTTCCAGAGGACGGTTCAGAACATTTGTTTCCAAGTATTTCATATTGTCTACGTCCAAAATTCCATGGTGGGGATACTCTTCAACCATTTGTTTCACGTAAACAGGACACTTGAATCTCTGAAGCTTTCCCTCTACTAAAATAAATTGTATAGATCTATCTTTGTTAATATCCATTGCAGCTTCTACAACATACTATAGAAGCCATTGCCCATAACAATTCATCTGGTTTGCATAGACATAAACATTATCTGGTCTTGGACACTAGGTGCACGAGTTGCGAATATATTAAGAGTAGCTGTATCATGTGAAGACCGAAGACTTAGTTGTTAGGCATTTCTACTATTACAACTGGCACCTAGAGCCCCTCCTGGAGAATTGATCTCAAATCTGGCGGGAATGTTTAACAAGTGGCCTCAATTCTTTCGAATTTTCATATGTGAGGTGGAGTGTATTGCCAACTTGTGTAAATCAATTATTTTAAATATATATAAAATATACATATAAATTTGAAACTGGTAACTTTTCCATATGCCCGTCATTATGAAACTTTTGTAAATTTTTTGCAAGTTATCGATGACATGCTTGTTTGGGAATAAAAAATATTTTACGGTTAAAAGAACCCAAAACTTGTAAACGGGTGTCAATTTTAAAGCCTGCTCAGGTCCATGCCTTCTTTACATAGGTAGTTTTCAGAATCAATCGTTGTCCATCGAGCGACATTAGCTATCATCTATGGCAAACATTACCATTGCCTTTTTCGAAATATTGTGCCCTTGCAACTTCTCGTTAGAAGCAAGCATGGAAAGTGAAATTCTTTCCACAGAACTAGCCATGAATGGCTATGCAAAACAAATCCTAAGAAAAAGAGATACTCCTTCAATGTAAGTTGAATTTCGCAACCTTAATATTATTACACACTTGCTTGAACCATTTTTTTACTTTTTAATGAAAATAGTTTTAAATTTATTATGGTTTAATTGTAAATTTGTTAGGGGGATAATTATTATTGGTTACTATTTGTTAATACAAATTAATTTATTATAATTATTTAAGGAAAATTATATTATTTAAAATATTTTTATTAATAATTAATAACTTGTAAAAGGTAAATTCCTAAAAGATAAATTTGTCAAAAAATATTAGAATTAATATATTATTATATTTTTTACATATTTAAAAGGGAAAGGAATACTTAACTAATAAAATAAAATAAAATCTTATTTCATAATTTTAAATCTTATAAAATATAATCTTAATCTAAAACCAAAATACAACTTAACATAACTAACAATGAAAATCATGACTAAAACCATATATTACTTCAGAATTGAAATTTAACTTCTTATCTAATCATAAACCTCCTCACACACATATATTCTCTTTAACAATTATCAACAAAGGTAATAGCTTCAATGCAACATAGTCCCTAACTCTATAATTAATTAATTGATTAAAGGTTATGTAGAGTGCGGAGAAAACTCTACACAATGAACGTTCTCTACACAAAGCTCTTTGTATAATGAAATCTCTCTGCACAAAGCTCTATGCACAGTGAAATTTCTCCACGTAAATATTTATATACAAGCTTCAATGATAATTTAAAGACCCCTGAATATGAAACAATGAAGTGCGGAGCTCCACACAGTGAACTTATCTCATTTTACGAGAGTGTGGAGCTCCACACGAAGTAGGACAACAGCATTAAGTTCTCTTCATAACAATTCTAAAAATTTGAAAAGGAGATGTTTTAAAACCCAAGCTATGTGATAATTTGTTTTTTAAGAGATTTGTAGTTGAGAGTCCTAATTTTTTTTTGAAATATAGGGGCCAAAACTATACTTGTCCAAGATGACCTAGGTTGCATGTGCCTTTGTCGCTTCAATAGTTGTCGTGGTAGGTAATGGAGAGTAACCTATCTTGACCTTCACATTCACTTGGGAAATTAAAGTTTAAATCTTCAACAACAATTTAAAGAATGATTGGTGTTGATGGAGCAAGGAAGATTCAACGCAAGGAAATCAAAAAAGAATTGGTTAACTTTTATCAAAATCTTCTAACTAAGAAATCCTCTAGGTGAAAAACAACCATAGATAAGGACCTCCAAAATATTCCACAGGTAGTTAGCAAGGACCAAAATATTTCCTTAATGAGACCTATTGCTCTTCAAGAAGTTGAAACAGTGGTTATGAATATCCCTTAAGAACAAGGCTCCAAGGCCAAATGATTTTACTTCAGATTTATATAAGGCATGCTATGGATTTCAGGGAAGTGAGATCCACGAAGTCATAGAGGAATCACGATAGACTATGTCTGTCCATGATTCTCTCAATGCAACCTTCTTCACCCTCATTCCTAAAGGTGATCACTCGAAGAACCCTAGCGGTTTTAGACCTATTGTACTATGCAATGTACTCTACAAAATTATCTCATTGGTGATTGTTAATCATCTTAAATCATTGCTTCCATATTTGATATCACTAAACCAGACTGGCTTTGTGAGGGTAGGCAGATTACAGATGGAATCATTGTGGCTCAAGAGTTCATAAATTCCTTAAGGATGACAAAACGTCTAGGTATGATCATTAAATTATACTTGTCTAAAGCTTATGATAGGAACAATTGGACTTATTTGTTTCAAGTTCTCTTGGCCTATGGCTTCTCTAAGAGGCGGATCACTTGGATGACATCTCTCATTTCATCTGATTTATTTTCTATTCTTATTAATGGGTCACCTTCCTCCACCTTTTCCTCCTCCATGGCTTTGAGGCAAGGAGATCTTGTATCTCCTTTCCTTTTTATATTGGCAATGCAAGGTCTAGGAAGATTGTATCATAGTTCATGTATTCTTGGTAATGTAGATGGTCTCTATTTATATAGTGCCTATCACGCATCAATAATTTTTGGATGATGTGGTTCTCTTTGGTCCTCCAACCTTGAAAGAAGAACAAGAGTAAGGAAAATAATACAAACCTTCATGGATGCCTTAGGATCTATTGTTAATAAGGATAAGACAAATATATTTTTCTTCACTTGTTAAGAGGCTATTCAGACATATCTAACTAGGAGTTTAGGTTTCAAGAGGGGGCACCTGCCTTCCAAATATCTAGGAGTGCCTCTCATTTTATATTTCAACCGTGTACTAAATTTGGAAGAAATAATTGAAAGGACTAGAAGGAAGGTGAGAAATTGGGCGTTCCAGGCTCTTAACTTCCCAAGCCGCCTAATCCTCACCAAAACAGTGTTACAAGCAATGCCAAATTATCAATTAGCAGTAATGCCTATCCCCATGGTAGTTTGTCAACACATCCGATCAATATAGAGTGAGTTTCTATGGAAAGGAGCAGCTAAAACAAGAAAATGGGTCTTAGTAGGATGAGATAAACTGTTAAGGCCCAAATGGATGGGAGGATTAGGCCTCAATGATCCATAACCAATCAAATCTACCTACAAGTTGAAATTATGGTGCCTTTAGGTACAGGGAGGAAGTCAAATTTGGAAACAAATTTAGATGAGGAAGTATATACCCTCACACACACACACACAGGAGGAACGATTGCACTTTGACAGATCCATCCAGGGATTTTGCATTTCGAATTGGGCATAGAAAGGTAGAGATATTTTCTTTCGTCATGCCTTATTGGAGGTTAAGGGTGGAAATATTGTGTCCTTCTCAGAGGATTCTTGGTAGCATATCTCTCGTTTGGGAGAGATTGAGTAGCTCCGACCTATCCAAGCTCTATCCATAGGTTTGGGTGCAAATAAGATAACATATTTTTAGAAGCCATTAGATGATAACCACCAATGGAGGCAATGGAAGGACAAAAGAAATTGGCCTCAAACTGAAGTCACTTATCCTTGGGAAGAGTTCCAAGAAATATTAGACAACCAGAAGATTAGGGTTTCCCGTAAACAAGATATTCTATGATGGGAGCAGAAAACCTAAGGTTCTTTTTCACTCAAGGAAGCATACTCCATATAGGCAGGGCCCGAGGACAAGGATAATACAATGGTATGGAATTGTTTATGGGATGGTTCATGGTGGTCGAAGCTCTCCACCTTCCTATGGTTGATTGCTTGGGGGAGAACACTTATCTGGGATCATTTATGTAAAAAGGGATATGAGAGCCCAGCATATTTTAATCTCAGTTTACAAGTAGAAGTGTTAGAAGATCACATCTTCATTAGCTGCCTCTTCACTAAGTGGTTTTGGGAACAATTTTCACATATATTCATATGTAGCCTACCTTACTTGGCTGAAGTGAAAATTCTACTGAATCTATGGTTAGATAGAAAGTTCAAAAATATGGTTGTACAGCTTGGCGATCAACTCTAGGATTTACTCTTTGGAACGTGTGGAAGGAACAAAACCCGAGAGTTTTTGAAAGGAAGAAGTGGACAGTGACAACACTGAAGGAAATCATCTTTCAAAAGATAAGAGAGACCATTCTAATGTCTCCTATCATCTCGTACAATTAGTAGAAAGAGGAGTCTGAAGAACTTATCCTTAGGAACCTTGACTTGCACCCATCTATTCTCACCTCTGCCTCATATGCTTGACAAGTTTCTTCCCATTCCACTCAAAATTCATATGCTTTTCCCTCGATATCGTTCATGAAACTAAGTTTTGATGGTGTTTCCAAGGGTAACCCAAAAGCGACAGGATTCGGTGGCATCATTCGGGACGATGAATCCTACCCCTTGCATATCTATGCCTACTCCTATGGTGTGACTATAAATAAGCTAGCTGAGTTTCTTACAGTTGAGAAAGGTTTACAAGTTATAGCTAGAGAGGGATAGCATTGATTCAAGTTCATGGTGACTCCCAAGTGGTTATATGATATATAAAAAAATGATTGAAATGACACCCAATACACAAAACAGTTCATAGTTGGAATTTACAAGAAGTGGCTACAAACATACAAACCTTATTATTAAATTTTGAATATATTATTCCAAAAGATATGTGGTAGGACAACAACTGTGTAGCAGGCATATTGGCCAAGTGGTAGTCTTGATCTGAAAATGGGGCACTAAGTTTTCTTGTTAGGCTTACAAGAACCTCTCCCACTTCCAAAGCTTAAATGTTCCCAAGATATTATGATTAACCCAAATGCGGAATTAATAATGTGCTTGAAAATAGGTGTATGCTTATGTTTATTTTTGACTATTTATGTGCTTTAAATTCTGTTGTTTATGTTGATATGTAAATACATGTACAGTAAAACAGTGCAGCAAATAACAAACACATAAGACATCAATTTAATTAGGAGTTCACCCAAAACCCTTGGGCTACGTCTTCGTGAGCTCTAGTCAACTCAAGTAGGCTCTCTGGGATTATGGTAGCAGTTCTTTTACAATCTCCACACTCAACTCCACTGGTTTACATAGAACACAATGGGCTTAGAACACCATCTCATCCCTGGCTCTGAAGCTCTCGACTTTCTGGCTCTCAGCTCTGGCTCTGGCTCTCGGCTCTGGCTTTGGCTCTGGCTCTGGCTCTTGGCTCTGGCTCGTGGCTCTGGCTCTTACTCTAGCTCTCGGCTCTGGTTCTTGGCTCTAGCTCTTTGGATCTGGCTCCTCTGAGCTCTCAACAGTCTGCTTGACCTCCAAGCGACTATCTCAGCAACTTTCAACTCTCTGGTTTTTCCACTTGACCTCCAAGTGACTCCAGGACTCCCTCAGCTGCTCTACACTGCCTGCTACCTCGTCAATTGGGCTCTCTGGCTCCTTTGAGGAATTTTTCCGGCTCTCCGGCTTCCCCAACCATTTCTCTGCGTGTAATCATTCCTCTATGGCTCTGCGGCTCTTCTGCTCCTTGTCTGTTCGACTGGCCATCTGGCTCTATGGCTTTGTGGCTTTCAAATGCATCATTGTCTACAAAAATGCCCGCTTGCAGCATGGCACAGTGATCAGGGGCTGTTACAGAGGATTCGAGGCCTTCCCTGAGGCGAAAGCCCAAAAATGGACAAAATTCCATTACACAGAGATGTACCGGAAAATACACTATTGGGTGTGAATTCCAGACTTCAAATTCCATTAATCGCCCCTATAAAATCGCGTCCATAATTCTTATCGGGTCTACCTTTTTATCAGCATCGGGGATCGCCGATCAAATCTGGACCATCGATCTGATCCTAGATCAGACAGCTGAGATTGCATCGCATATCGCTATCGCATCAGCCCTGACATTGGGGTTCGCCGATCACCGATTAAATCTGGACCGTTGATCTGCTCCCCGATCGGACGATCCATATCGCATCGCATCGTCGCATATCGGCGCCATCGCTGATCAGATATCGGCATATCGTAGTGTTACGGGTCCTTCCCTTTTGGGTGTGCTGATTGCCGATCCCAATCGCTCCATTGCATAGCCCAGGGTCCCGATATCGCATGCGGGCCTATCTCTGATGTGATAAGTCAGAGGTCGCAGTGAAGGATCCCTTCCGCCTCTGCTTTAAGTCCTTCCCTTTGAACCATTTGCGATGTGATTTCCTTTATAAAGCCTTTTATTCCATTTTTAGAATATTTTGCCTCCTTTTCAAAGGACAAAGGCAAACTTCTTTTTGCGATAACTTTTGCTTCCGAAGTCCATTTTAGCCCATTCAAATTGCAATAGATTCATAATGAAAAGATCTACGTAATGGGACTATTTCTAGGAGCATACTTGGACTTTCATTTTCCTTTGTGAGGAGCACTTTAGACTTAGAAGTCTATCCAAGATCCATTTTGGATCACGCCTTCCCACTAAAGAACTTTTGGTCTCCAAAAGACTGAAACACTGATCTAAACAGTAAATGATAGTAACAACACCCTCTTCTTTCAGCCTCCACACACTTGCCTTGCATAGTGCCTATGAACCAAAGCCTTTGAACACTTTCCTTCCTGAATGTGCTGGTCCTCTTGGGAAGAACTGTCTTCCTCCTTGCCTTCCTGCAGAACTCCTGTTGAGATGGTCATAGAAGGTAGTTTGAACTTCTCTGCCTTGATCATTGATCCAAGGTGGCTCAAACAAATGTGAAGTACATCTACTCCACAAAAATTTCATTTGTACCTATTTGACAAGCTATCAACAACAACTGTTAACAACAACAGAAATACAGACAACAACTGGATGGCCTAAATTCCTGCTTCAACAAAAGAAATAGATTTCACATCTTGTGAACACCTCCATGTCTTACATCTGCATACAAATGATGGACTAGATAACAAGCCCACAAAACATGCCTTTAAAACAAATGACCCTTCAAGTCAAGCATGTAGAAAAAGACCTTTAGGACTCTTTTTCAAAAGATGAAACACTTCATCATTATCTCCATCTTGGAGACCAAGTTAACTTCTCCCAAGTCAACATTGCATCACATGCATGTCAAAGCAATCAACCCTTCAAGTTAATCACACACACATGTTCAAAAACAAGGAAATCATCAGCATCCCTGTGTTCATGCACATCAAGCTCATGCATGCATTTCATCTTTCAACTTTCGCTTAAGCACACTGTACTTTCGAAGCTGAAATGAAATATAATGTTGCAGCAACAAAGTGAGTCTCCTACTCAACTTCTCCATTCACCTTCTTGGTAAAATCCTGCAACTTGCATTCCATTAACAAAGAAATGCAAATAGATGCATCAATAGACATGCAATCTTAATTGGATAAGAATTCTAACCATTTCTTACCAACCCATTTCAAAGGTCTTTCCTTTGTCTGCACATCAGCATCAACATGTGAATCATCCTGAAACACATCATTCATGGAAACTTCCTTTCCATTTCTGCCATCTTCTCTTTCCACCTTCTTCAGCTTTTGTGGAAGCATTGCTGGATTCAGAGTCCAACACTTTTCAGCAAGATTCCCTTGCTTATGGTAGTAAGTGCCACACATGTGCATCCTCTTGACAGCATGATTTTCCTTGTCCAATGGACCTTTGGCTCCTTGCTTCCTTTCCTTCAAAATTTTCCTGTATGTGGCCATTCTCTTCCAACATCTAGAAGCATTATGGTTATCCAAACCACAAAAGGAACATGCAATTCTTTTCCAATAACACATATTTCTTTGGAATTAAATAGTGGATTTAGAATTTCAAAATAACTAAAAATATTAATTTTAGTGATGTCCTTGTAATAAAAAAATTCCAATTTTAATGAAATATGTGTTCAATTCTTATATGGAAATTTACCATGCTTTACATAATCAAGAGGAATATGTTTAGAACCATATTTATACCTTTCTCTTTCACCTTTATTGCTTCATGAGGAGGTGAATTGAATGAAGAAGTAGCTCCATTTGGAACACCATCAACCTCTTCAAGGCTTTCAGAGTTTCCACAACTCTTTGGTTCAAGTGTGTGCTTTTGAACACCTGCATCCTGCAAATGATGTTTCAAGCTATTGCATTCCTCCTGAATACAATCTTCACACTTCTGAGGTAGAGGACCTGCAATGAAACTCCTTCTTGGAACTGTTTCAATGGCCTTCATGGCAGCTTTGGAACTCTCTCCATAAGATTTTCCATAGCCAATACCCAAATACTTAGGCCTTTCCTCAACCATTATTGGCTCAACAATAATTTGTGCATGCTTACCCAAGCCTTTTCCTTCATAGCCCATCTTGGACATTAGCTTGGAACCTATGCCTCTGGTATGCTTTTCAAAAGAACCAATATAAGCATTCTTAGAAGAATTTGAAGACAAACAGGAATTGTTTACCTCTTCTTCAAGCTGATACTTGACCAAGGCTTCTTTGGCAACAAAGAGCTATGTCTCCAACTCATGCATCCTTTTCAGGTTCATATTTGCAATATGAAGTTGCCTCTCCATTTCTTGCAATTTGTCAGAAAGCAACTGCTTCTCTTCCTCCACGGAATTCAATTGCTCTCTAAGTATGCTGCTCTTCCTTCCATCCTCATACATTTCTCTCACCATATCCATCATGATGAACAAGTCTTGCTTCATGTCTTCATCAAAGAATCTTGTGAAGAAAGGAGAATTTGAGGACTCACTTGTAGAAGTTGTCATTATGCCAATGAACAAAAGAACTTCAAACAAGATTAATAAAGAGCTTATTCAAGCAACCTTTTGCAACAAACCTCTTGTGCTTCAAGGATTTCCTTGAGGTCCCTTGGGATAGAAGAATGCCTTCAGCCCTTCTTCCTTCTTGTCCTTCCTAGACTGAGCTATCAATAGCTTTCCCTTCACCTCTGCAAACTCAAACAATAGTCAGTCTGCAACAAGCATACAATCAATCAGACAATCAATCCTTGACTGCCCAAACACCTTTTAGACAAGCAATCTTTTTCCATGTCAATCAATAATTCTGATCTGATACCACTTGCTCTGGTATAACCAGCTTTGATATCACCTTCTTGAAGGTGGGGTTAACCAATCTTAGGCTCTAATACCACCTGATCTAAAAATGGGGCACTAAGGCTTCTTGTCAGGCTTATAAGAACCTCTCCCACTTCCAAAGCTTAAATGTTCCCAAGATATTATGATTAACCCAAATGTGGAATTAATAATGTGCTTGAAAATAGGTGTATGCTTATGTTTATTTTTTACTGTTTATGTGCTTTAAATTCTGTTGTTTATGCTGATATGTAAATACATGTACAGTAAAACAACGCAACAAATAACAAACACATAAGACAACAATTTAATTAGGAGTTCACCCAAAACTCTTGGGCTACGTCTCCGTGAGCTCTAGTCAACTCAAGTAGGCTCTCTGGGATTATGGTAGCAGTTCTTTTACAATCTCCACGCTCAACTCCACTGGTTTACACAGAACACAATGGGATTAGAACACCATCTCATCCCTAGCTTTGAAGTTCTCGGCTTTCTAGCTCTCGGCTCTGGCTCTGGCTCTCGGCTCTAGATCTAGCTCTAGCTCTTGGCTCTGGCTCGTGGCTCTGGCCCTCGCTCTGGCTCTCGGCTCTAGCTCTTATCTCTGGCTCTTCGGCTCTGGCTTCTTTGAGCTCTCAGCAGTTCGCTTGACCTCCATGCGACTGTCTCAGCAACTTTCAGCTCTCTAGCTTTTCCACTTGACCTCCAAGTGACTCCAGGACTCCCTCAGCTACTCTACGCTGCCTACTACCTCGTCAATTGGGCTCTCTGGCTCCTTTGAGGCATTTTTCCAGCTCTCCGGCTTCCCCAGCTGTTTCTCTGCATGTAATCATTCCTCTACGTCTCTGCGGCTCTTCTGCTCCTTGTCTGTTTGACTAGCCATTTGGCTTTGTGGCTTTCAAATGCATCATTGCCTACAAAAACGCCCTCTTGCAGCGTGGAATAGTGATCAGGGGCCGTTACAGAGGATTCGGGGCCTTCCTTGAGGCGAAAGCCCAAAAATTGACAAAATTCCATTACACAGAGATTTACCAGAAAATACACTATCGAGCGTGAATTCTGGACTTCAAATTCCATTAAATCGCCCCTATAAACCCTATCGGGTCCGCCATTCTATCGCATATCGCATCGCATAGGCGGGAGATTTGAAAACCTCAATACATGGGAAATACACAAAAATCCTAAATTCCCGGATTTCAAATATTATGGAATTGGCCCTATAAACCTATCGAGTCCGTCCAAATATTGCTTATCGCTATCGCATGGCGTAATGGCCAAAAAACCCAATACTCGGATAATACACAGAAAATTCGAAAATATGGATTTCAAAACTTATGAAATTGCATCCATAATTCTTATCGGGTCTGCCTTGCGTCCATAATTGTGTGATCTGATCCTGGATTGGACGGCTGAGATCGCATCGCATATCGCTATCGCATCAGCCCTAACATCGGGTTTCGCTGATCGCCGATTAAATCTGGACCGTTGATTTGCTCCCCGATCGGACGGTCCATATCGCATCACATCGTCGCATATCGGTGCCATCGCTGATCGCATATCGGCATATCGGAGTGCTATGGGTCCTTCCCTTTTGGGTGTGTCGATCGCAATCGCTCCATTGCATAGCCCGGGGTCCCGATATTACGTGCGGGCCTATCTCCGATCCGATAAGTCGGAGGTCGTAGTCGGGGATCCCTTCCGCCTCCAGTTTAAGTCCTTCCCTTTGAACCATTTGCGATGCGATTTCCTTTATAAGGCATTTTATGCCATTTTTAGAAGATTTTGCCTCCTTTTCAAAGGACAAAGGCAAACTTCTTTTTGCGATAACTTCTGCATCCGAAGTCAATTTTAGCCCATTCAAATTGCAGTAGATTCAAAATGAAAAGATCTATGCAATGAGACTATTTCTAGGAGCATCCTTGGACTTTCATTTTCCTCTATGAGGAGCACTTTAGACTTAGAAGTTTATCCAAAATCTATTTTGGATCAAGTCTTGAATGTCATTTAGCCTTGGATGAGCCCTGAAGGGTTATGCCTTTATGAGTGTACATCCAAGAGGTAAAGTGGTGGGTGGAACACGATTAATTAGCAACCGCTGCTACCTCTGATGGGGGTGCTTGTCCTTGTCATATCCCCGTCACAAAAAATGATTAATATGCTCAACTATGGAATGGTACACGAGTTGGCTAGCGTGGGAGCACAAGCCAAGCCCTCTATATGTCATATCATGATCCTCATGTGGCATCTTCTCAGTTCTTTGATTAGGGCTTACCTATCGAGGTCTTTTCGGAATAAATATGGGAAGGTGGTTGTAAGTTTTGTGGTGTACGACATTCCTTCTGGTCTTCATTCACAAACCTCACCTATTGCAATTCCAATGCTCCTTCATGGAATATTGGCTAGGGCTGGGAGAGATCTTGACACAATGATTATAGAGAGCATTCATGAGCATATTATTGATGGCTTCTTTATGCTTATTAAACAGTGTGCCTGAGTGTACAATTGTTCCTTCATGAATTTGGAATACATTCATTTCTCCCTCCACTGACTCAACTCCATCATGCTTGTGCACCAATATATATGCATGAGAATTTTGCAATGTGGCGACATAGTTATGCACTTCATATTGTAGAAAAAGGTCTTAGACCGTCGTATGGTTCCTGGCCATTTTGGATGTTCTATTGGTGGGTCTCTTCTGGGCACCTGGGAGGTTTATCTCTGTACTCTTCCCTTTCCTCCTACAAGTTCTATTCATTTTTTCAACTCAATGCCTTCTGGATTCCCCTTTGTAGTCTTGAAATTTTAAATATTCTTCAATGTTCTTCATGATTTTTTCACACAATACGAGTACTAGTCCATGTTTTGAATTGGTGGTCATATTACCGACTTCGTCAAATCAAGTCTCAGATGTTGTTGGAATTTCTTTTCACTGCCCAGTGTTGGTTTGTGGCGTATGGTACCCCGACACCTTCTTGATTTGGTTTTAATGTTGTTACACGATTGTTGAGTCACTTAGGTGGTATTAGGGTTTTTGGTCTTGAATGGTTCGACACCTCACAGCCTTTGGTTTACAAGTTGGAGGTATGCCTTGTGGGTCTATTCAATTTGAGTGTATCTCTTCTCCACTCCCTTGCTCTCTATACTCTAGATCAAGTCCTCATCTGTTGGGTACTTGTTCAATGCATAACTTTAAACCTAGCTCTATGTGTTCCCTTCATGTTAAGTTAGTTACCCCATTATGCCTTCCCCTTCACTATTATGACACCGCTTCAAATATTACCCAATCACTGTGGTGGTGCATCCGACTCCTCTACCTCCCTTTTACACAGTATTTTGTCACACACCTCCTGTTCACTTCCTGTTCCATATCTCAAAGTTCCAAAACATTGAAAATTGTGCAACATATCCATCGTGATATATCCCTAAAGAACCAAAGGAAAACTTCCCTTAATTAACTATGAAGAAGGTTAAATAAAACCCTAATTTTTAGGGTCAATGCATTTTTCTCCACTTCCTCCTCGTACTGATGGCAGGTTTCTCTTCTTTACCCTAGCACTGTCAGCACGGGTTTTGATATGAAAACCCCCACTGCTGGCTTGATGGGGCCTGACCCAGGTTCGGAGTTAATTAGCCAAACAAATCCCCACACTACTGGCCCTTTCAGCATCAACCCACGGTGCATGGACTGAAGTCTCACTCGAAGCAGTATGGGGGGATGCTGGAACCAAGTTTCTGCACCCTTGAGATGTCTTAGGGGTTGATTTAGTCCAACTGTGCCTACCTTCACACAGGTTACTTCACACATTGTTCTGACCTGCGATACCTTCACGATCTGTTATAATTGTCCTTCGCGCAGCGCTAACCAGGTGGTTAAGGTGATTTCACGCTGCTATGGTAGCGATCTGCGCTATTTCCCCAAGTTACACAGTGTATCTTAATTATCCTCTTATAGATGTTAGTCAAATTTGCATAACCAGATACTTTAACTCACATTTACTTAATCTACACAGTTATATATGTTCGCACACCATATAGACAACATAAATGCAATTTATACCCCATATATTCGATACAGAAAACATGAAATAAATATATGGAATTGATGTAAAACTTCTCTTTATTAATTCTTCAACAGTTACAGACTCGACTCGCTCTGTGCACTCAGTTGCAAGGGTCCACGCACTCAGTTGCAAACTACTAGGCCTCTGCGCACTCAGTTGCAGAGCCTTCTCCTACTCTATGACCCAAAGACTCGACTTTACACTGCTATGCTTCTATTCCATGATCACTTCTTGACTTAGATTATTTTTCAACTACTTAGAGCCTCGCTCTATTTATATAATCCCATGGTCCGCGGACCATGTGTAGATTTCTAAAGCCGACATTACATTACAAAATTGAGGGCGGACAACCCTATGACTCATTTACAACTTCGCGCTCCGTGCCCACAAAATGCGGAGTCTTTTCATCGGATTTACAATTTTTAGCCAAAAGCTAGCCTTTAAGCCCAAAATATTTCCTTGGGGGATCCCGTGCCCATCACCCATTGAACCTCTTTTATCAAGTTTTCCCAAACTGGAGGAGAAGCTTCGTGCACTAGAAACTTCGAGAACATAGAGTTGGATATTGGTTGTTGTTAATATGGTCGAGCTCTCCCATTTTGGCCTCTTCATTTTATCATTATGGGTTTACCCCTTGAGATGTGGACCTTCCTCCCTCTTTTGTGGATCCCTAACTCCCTCTCCCTTCCTATAAATCAACTCCCTTCGATCCCAAAATGGTTGGTCATTGATTGCCTACATTCCTATACCGAGATTATGCCCAAATGCTGCCCATTCTAACTTGGAGAAGGAGTGCTTGAAGAGTCATTGCTTGGACTTGGACATCCACTAAAAGGAGGTCTCCAACATCAAGGCATAGGTTGTGTGCTTCCCTTTTTAGCTGAATATATACATCTGATGTTCACTTTCCATAATTGTGTAAATTCTTATGCTTTTAGCTTGATACTCCTTGATCTATTAAGTAGTTTATTTTTGATGTATGCCATATATGCTCTTGCATCTTGTATATCTCTTTGATATTTCTTATAGGTCTCAGACATGAAGAACAAGTAATAATCGATCCTGGAAGCAAAGGAATCAAATTCATCTCCAAATGATTGACTGATTAGCATCAAAGCGAGGTAGGCCACTCTCTCTGTCTGCATGTGTTAAACATAAGCTAGGAAAGTGTATGTTAGTTTGTTTAGTTTGTTGCTAGACACACTCATTGGGCTAGAGGGATCGCCTCTGTCCGTAGAGGGGATTTACCTTCACAACAAAATTGCGACTCTGTTGGGGAAGCTATAGCCTCTTCAATGTATTTTCTCATCTGATCGCTTGATCAGTTTGACCAACCATCGAGTTCTGAGTTAGTTTGAGTCTGTATAGGTCTACACAATTACTGATTTCTACCTTAGAGTGTTATGTCTGGAGTGTTTGTGGAAATATTTTTTATTTTTTTTCCTTTTTCCTCACCCAACGCATTTTTGGCTTTGATAGTCGCGTTGCCAGTGTGTTTTATTTTGAAACAGTCACGTTGATCCCCTATTCAATGCTAGTTTGGCCATTACATTCGCGTTGATCTCAGAGATTGGCAAAAATTTAGATTTTCTCTGTCAAAATCTAGTGTGTCTGAGCCCCCGAGGTCTTGTCTTGTCCAGTATGATTGGATTTATTGATGTTTTGTTTGATTATCTGACTTTGTTAGCAAATTATTGTGTTTTTTAACTTTCAAGTGTTTGAATGAAATTGGATTGATTTTAGGGTTTATAGGTCATTTGATTATCACTTTCTACTTGTAAATGTCACTAGGTTTGGTTTACTGGTTGGTTAGATCTGGTCATTTGTTTAAATCATTCAAAACATTGGTCTGCATTAGTTTCAGTTTGTCTTTGACATGTTTCTTTTCAATTGTGTTAATTCATCTTGCATTTGAGATTCATCTTTGTCATTCATCAAGCATAGATTACATTGCTTGGTTTACAAACTGAAAAGAGTGCATTTGTTTATCTATTCAAAAGAGAAAAGTGAAAGACATTTTCATTGAGTGCTTTTGGATTTGATTTGGTGTTTCTTTGATTGGTGCATCGTTTGCATAAGGATTATTTGAATAAAAAATTTCATTTTTTGCTTTAGTTGAAGCTTAATTGCATTAGAGCATCTAAAAATCAAAGAGAACATCATTTAGATAAAGTGCATCTTAGTGAAGTAAAATTCATTTTTGCTTTCAATAGATTGCATATTGGATAGTGAAAGTGAAGTTTAGTTTTCTGTTTTGCATATTTCATTTGGAAAATAAACGTCAGTGGTGGCATGTTCTTTGATGCATTATCTTGTTTGTTGCATTGATTGATTGAACTCTCTTCCCTTTCTAGTATAACATTCATCGAAGTGAAAAGTTTCCTTTTCTAATATAGCTTCATTTTAGGATTCAGGTGACATTGTTTGAGGCCAACATTAAAACATAATTCAAGAACAACATTAAAATTTACTGAATTAACCTAAGGAGCATTTGGAACTTAACGCAAACATTTATAGGTCTAGGCTAGAGATGTGTTCTAGCGACTATAAACCTAACAATTGTCGTTAACTACCTGAATTGTATCCCGAGGGTGAAATCTTGTTCTAGTACAGAAGTATATAGGAGGTTCTCTAGTACTCTTGGGTATATCGGAGGCACTTTAGTATGGAAAGTATATGGGAATGCTCTCACCAAACTGTTATGCATTAGACAGTGCTAACACAAACTTGTGGTCATCGTACCATCACGTATATATTGGGAAACCCCACTAGGTTGCTATCCTTTAGCCATAGGTAACCGAGTTAGCTGCCTTGTAGACGTGATACACCAAACACAAAATTCGGGGAGATTGTTCGCCATACATTAAGTCCTTGGTTTTGTCTAAGGTGTATATTACGGTTCATGGATACTTCGTAAATGCTCTTTCCTAGTACACCCTTTTTGATTTATTTCTTGTTTTTAAGTTCTAAAATTTAACTGTTCACGATAACATGACTTACCTATGCAGTTATCCTTGGCCTCACATTGCCTGATTAATAGTAAATTTTAATTGTAAGCTCAAATCAACCACCTCCTTTTGTTTTTGAGAGAAGGTCATCGTGGCTAAACCTATCCCCTTCATCATCTAACACTGAAGGGTCATCATAAGGAGTGCATCCTGATATTCCACAGTCACTTGAAGCCCAAGGTTTTGAACTTGGAATTATCCTGAGTATTCAACCCCTTGCTTCTCATCCTCCACCTCAACACTCATCATCTCAGGAATTTGACCTAGAAACTCTTGAGGCTCTGCAGAGGTATTTATTTTTCCCTCCGAATCTACATTTTGATCCATTTGTCACATCTGCTCAACAGCTGTATAGTCTTTACGATAATCCCGATGTAACTTTGGATCTTTCTCCATGATCGTTGTGGATTCCCCCCCTCCAATTGTTTCCACCCATGGCATCAGAAGGTGAATTTCCAAGCTCTCCTCGGGAACCTCCTCCAGAAGTCTTAACCACTCACACTCCTAGTGTTGGAGATGATTCTAAATACAAATTTCCACCTGAAGGCTTTCCATATGTGGGAAGTGTGCCACCTCCACCACCACCCAAAAGAAGGGAACCTTTGTTTCCACCAGGTTACACCTCTTTGGCTCAATTGGTTTCAGGTACTCTAAGTGCATCTTCACTTTATCACAATCCCATTTGGTCATCGGGCGCCATGCCTACTTCTGGTCTATTTGTTTCAAGCTTGGCCTCTCAAATTCCTATACAAACTGCATTTTCTTCAGTTCCTATACAACCGATAGTTACGGTTGGGACAATTAATGTCCCTATAGGTTCCTCAGGTCCTCCATTAAGTGGACAATATGTGCCACCACCTATCCCACCACATGGGGGGCAACAACCACCTCCTCCATATGGATGTCTTGTTTCAAGTGGAACTTATTTGAGTGGATCTCAAGCTCATGCTACCGGAGTTAATCAGAATGTTGGAAGTGTACCTTATCCTAAGGGGTCATCCATTCCATCTGGATCAGGTGAAATCCCACATCAATAACCTCTTTCATCCCAGATACCCTACTAACAAACATACCCTCTGTATGGCTTACAACAACCTCAAAATCCAATTTTTCATCAACAAGAAGGATCCCAAATACAACTTGGTTCAAATCCCTCATTTGGGACATCTAGTCGATTTCAAACTGGAACCTATCAATACCAACCTGGAACCCAACAAATTCCATAAGGAACTTTCCAACAACAACCTTATGTACAACAAGGACCTTATGTGTAATAAGGTTTATCAAAAACCATTGCAGCAACAAGGTCAACCCTTACAGTAGCAAGACCAACCCTTGTACCCCCAAGTCGAACCCCTACAACAACAAGGTCAACCCGTGCAACATCATGGTCAACCATTTTACCACCAGGGTAAAAAATTGCAACAAAAACCTTATACTCCATACTCTTCACAAGTTGTTTATCCACCTTATGGTTCTCAACGGTGTATATCAGGTTAGTATCAACCTTATCCTAGTCAAAACAAACCTTTATGGGGGAAAAATCCACCTTTGTATGGCCAGAATACCTCTGAGTGGGGGCAATATCAATCTCCTTATGGTCGAAATATTCCACTTTGGGGGCAGATTCAATACCAACAGGGTTGGATTCCTAAAGTTGGGCCTTATCAAAGGCCACCCATGCCTTTCAATCCATAATTTCCATTTCTAGCAACGTTGGAACCATCAGATGTTTCAAGGCTCACAAATGACCCAATACTCCATTCGTCGTATTAGCCTTTGGTTCCTACTAAGATTCCTATAGATTGTCCAAAATTCAAAGGAAAATATGGAGAAGACCCCCAGGCCCATGTTATGACTTACCATTTATGGTGTTCATCCAATTCTTGGGTTGATGACTCCATTCGTCTACTTCTTTTCCAGCGAACCTTGACAGGTGCTGCCGCGAAATGGTACATCAAGTTATCTCAAGGTGCCTACCAAGAATTAAACTCTTTGGCAATGGTCTTCCTTACTCACTTCTAGCTACCAATTCGATATGAAACTGGTACCAATCTCCTTACATCCTTGAAACATAATACTACAATGCACATCTCCAATCATATCCATGAATGGAGACGTCGACGTCGCCTTATCAAGTTCGATATACCTGATGAGATTTCAACTGAATGGTTTACCAAATCATTCGTTAATAAATTTTTCAAGGACATAGATATGGGTGGTTGTGTGACTGAAGATCAAGCCATTGCCCACGCCCAATATTTGGTTTTGGTATATTCCCAATCTGGCACGTTATATGATCACTTACATGATGCTCCCAGACCCTCTTTGGATCCTGCATCTTCCAAACCTCCATAGGAACCGCCTGTCGACAATATTATTGGGTTGGTGACTCAAACTTCTGGTAAATATTCTTTTGCTTCTTCGAAGCAGAAATCCATTTCAACTACTACATCTAATTCTCCTTCGAATCCCTCTCAAAATCATGGTAAAACCTCTGAGTTTAATTCCATTTAGTCTACCTCATCAGACAAAACCTCAAAAGGTAAAAAGAATGGTAAAGGAAAATCCAAATCTGATACCTCGAAACCGGATCCTCCGAAATCATTTACTGATGATGCATCTAAACGTAAGCCCAAATATCCTTGCCTCATTTGTGAGGAAGATCACTATACCAAGGATTGTCCCTGTCGTGCTGAAGTTAATCGTTTCTTAAATGGTACCCAAGAGATATCGGTTTTACTAAAAGAACCTTTTCCATCACAACAAACACAATTGGAAGACAACCACAATATTCTACACCTTCAGGTTCTTAGGTTTATATGAGTGGAACGACACCTATTTTTGTTGCCACTCAGTCAAATGACTATCCGACTCCTCCCAAATGGGTTGTGGAGAAAGAATTTAATGATACACCTTCCACTTCTACTCGACACAGTTCTGGTCCTCTTCATATTGAGAGACCTAGTAATGACTCCATTATCTGACCACCTCCTAAAGGTGTCCTTCGGAAATCATCATACAATCCAAATGTGCGCGCTGCCCATCATTACAATATTGTCGAAGATTTAGCTCAATCACCTTCAGTGATGTCTTCCTTGGAAGTTATCCAGAGTTGTCCATCATAGCGAAAAAAATTACTATCTGTTAAGAAATTTACTACATAACATAAATAATTACTGAGAGGAATAAATATAAAAATAGCCAGCAACAACCATAAACACATAAACAAAAATGTTTATCCAGGAAAACCCCAAATCCAGGGAAAAATCCAACCTAATAAGATATTATTAGCATTGGCCAAAACCTGGCCAATTCGACCAAGTGAGCCTTCACCGCTCACGTCTAGGTCTTGCATTACAATGAACTCCTTCCAGCCTTTTTTAAGCTCCATTACATAGAATACCACGGGCATAATACTATGGGTGTGTTAGCTCTGCTATACAAACGGATCAAAAATGGATACAAAGTGCCCCAAAAGCCTTCAAGATCCTCTTAAGGCCTTCACCGATCAAAACTATCACAAGAGGAAAGCCCTTGGGAAGGCGGAAATACTCTATCAGGAGGCACAAATGCTCTAAAACCATGTAAAAATCAAAGTTGCAGGTATAAAGGGCAGAATTAATCTCAGCCGTTGGATCTGGCCGATCAACAGTCTAGATCGCGTCGGAATTTCGCTATCGGCGATTACAAGGGGCAGGCTTTAACATAAGTTATGTACCGATGCGATGGGCCGGACTCGATGGCCCTTCAACACTCCATTTTATATTATTTCGGGTCCACAGCAATATTGGTGCTTCACCAAAGATCGGGGCTTTTATGTTCTGTGATCGCCGATGGGTCGGACCCGACGGCGGTATTAATCCTTTTTTATAAAATATCGGGTCCGCGACAATATCGGCGATCGGCGGTGGCAAGGAGATCAGCGATTAAGCGAGGATCGTTGATCGCGTGCATGGATCAACGGCTCACGCTGCGTCGACGTTTCGCTATCGGCAAAACCAAAGGGACAGGGCCTTCACATTGGATATGTTTCCGACCCGATAAGCCGGACCCGATATATGTACAATGCTCTATCTTATAATATTTCAAGTCCGCGCTAGGCCATTTGCATTGATTTGGGAGCATTTTCGTTATATAACGAAATATGAAGAAAATACAAAGGATGCCTGGCAGTTGCCGATTGCGATGGGTTTCGGATCTGAAAGGGTTCGAAAGTAAAATATATATATTATTTAAATCCGCCAAAGCCATTTTTCATGTTTTAACAGCAGTTTATTGTGTATTTTTCAAATATTAAAAACAGAGAATTGGCCTGTTAAAATATGCATTGTGACCTAAAGGGCGGACCCGATAGAGGAAATATTGCACAAACTCAACCTTTGATTTTTAAAAGTGGCAAAGTGGGCAGGATTTCTCAATGGCGCGGAACTCGTCAAAGCAGACATGGAGCAGTACAATGCAGCAGGCAGCCGCCTTCAATTCACAGTATGGCCGAGGAGGAAGCGGGACACCACAGATCAATGCAAAGCATTCAATGATTATGGCTTCATTTGTATTTCATGCCACCTGCCCAAGCAGGACCACAGAGCACCAGAGAGGGTCAAATCCATTTAAACACAACCAAATATGTACCAGAGGCCCATTTCTAAATGTAAATGCGGTTGGTGACCATTTATGGGCTCCTCCACGCATAACTTAGAAGAGCAATCTTGTAAACCAATTGTATATATACCCAGAACAGAGATGTAATGGATTGATGAATGTTAGATGAAGAGAACCCTGTTGTAAGGTTCAACTTCTGGAGACTGTAACTACTTTGTAACCTGCAGCGTCTGGTCTTCATTTCCAGCTAATACAAGCTTCTTTTGTTGTTTATTGCTCACTTTCCACTTCTCTTTCTTGTTCCAGGCTGTGCCTGTTTGCATTTGTTCTATTGCTATGAATGTTTAGCATCAGAGGGGCTGTCATCCCACCTCTGTGTTAGGATTTAGCATGTATCATAGAACATGTGTGCAGGTTTCTGTTGTTTAATGCATAGAGAGCTGTCATCCTGTCTGTGCATTAGAAACTAGATTTACAAACCTCTTAACTGGTTGCAGCCGGCCATCACAGGGTCATGTGCATCTGCTGGTGTGGTCAGTCTTCTCCATTATCACCTTATCCTCAAACTGTGAGTAATAGGTGGTTAAAAGCCTTGTAGTCTGGGGGTGTTCACCCATGTCTGAGGTCAATCATAGTAGAAGTGGTTATCTGGCTTGAATATGCAGCATTCGTTCCATTCATCCACCATTTATCCAACTATATTTGGTTGAATTTGTAATGTTCCCGAGCATCACCGATATGCAACCTAGGTGAGTTTCTTGGGGTGATAACATTAATTGGCGCCGTTGCCGGGGAGAGGAGAATCGAAGCTCAGCTTCCCTGGGAGACGACACAACTTCAAGCTTTGATGACAGACAAGGTTTGAACACAGATTTTGGTTGTAATCATCTGTCTGGCGACTCCACTGGAGGAAGGCCATCCTTTGGCGACTCCACATTGAAGTTTTGGTCTAGTTCGTGAAGCATTCTCGGAGAAATCTTCAGAAATCACTAGCTGGCCAGTGCCTGATCCTGAGAAGACCGTTAAGCAGGAGAAAATATTGCAGAAGGAGCATCAGGGTCAGGTAAGCCTTAAAGAAGTTTATGTATCTCTGCTGTTGAAGTATTTCCTTCAGAGATTCATTCAACTCCTTCCCCATTCAGTTCCCTTTCGGACCTTAGTTGAAAGAAGATTTCCATGCTGTCCATCGTATTCCTCTATTTCTGTCAACCTTTTCATTGATATCTAGGTTATCAGCGTAAAAATAGATGTCTTTTCATTGATTATTTCCTCTCAGCCTACCAGTATTCTTTCATATACCTCAGTCATGGCAAGCCAGCAAGCTCCCACAAAAATAGAAAAAATCATTGCTGCTAGGTATAGACCCCTGGTCTTGCCTATCCCATTACAAGCCATGCCTGCAGGAGATTATCAAGAATACATGCCTAAGTTTACTGGTACAGAAGGAGTATCAACAGAAGAGCACCTCGAGTCTTTTTATAATTATGCAGATAACCTGGACATCTATGAAGAGGATGTATGGATGAGGGTGTTTATCCAAATCCTAGAGGGAGATGCTAAAAAATGGTTCAATGAACTAGCCCCTAGGTCTATTGTAGACATTGAGGCCCTAGATGAGGAATTTTTAAAGTACTGGGGGAATAAGGAAGATTTGCTCTTTGATAATACTAAGTTTGGAAACTCGCAGAGGGATGGGCTCTCATCATCATCAGATCATGAGATTGACGAAATGGCCAGGATGATAGAGCTATTGGCCTTTGAAATTTCCAGGTTAAGAGCTGCGCAACATTCAGAAGAAGAGCAGTTTGATGAAGAGGAGGAGGTCCATGGTTTGGAAGACAAGGGCAATGCCCCCTTCTTAACCAGAGCTGCTTTTGAAGAAGCTTTATCCAGAGGCGCTGCTTATCAGTTTTTTGTACCTGCAGAACAACAAGCTTATCAGCAGAAGCAACTAGCAGCAAATCCTTCTGTCCTCGAAGAATCTGAGCCCGAAGCCAGCTCAACTTCCCATGACTACGCAGACCTGCAATTTGAGCGACCTACCGATGTCCCCGCACCAGTAATCAAGAAGGGAGAAGAATGCTCCCCATCATCTTTTGTTTCTCTGTCTGCTCAAGTAGAATTCCCTCAAAGTTGCTCCTTGAACACTGAAGCAGGCCGTGATTCAAAGTCCAAGGCTGATACTGATCAAATCAGTCTTGATATTCTCATGCCTGCCCAGTTGGCCCCCACACAGATTAAAGTGGCAGCTTGTCAGGTGACAGAGGAAGAGGAAGCACAGTTTTGGGAATCCTCCTTGGAAGAGGACTGTTCTAAAGAAGATTCAGGAGCAGAAAATGTATCTGTGACCCCTGCACAAGAATACAATGGTGTATCTTTCATATTAGTTGTGCAGACTACAATAGGCACAGACAAGTACACAACTGCCATGATTATTCAGCAGGTGTACAAAGGCTCCTCTGAACAACGTCCAAGGAGGAAAACACACAGAAAGGGAATGAAGAATCGATCATCTCTACCTATTAAGCTCAAGTGTCCTAAACTGTTTGAGGTAGAGGATCAAATCAATCCAGTCCTACTGATCCATGATGAACCGGGCTGAGAGCAGGAGAAACAGTTTTGATTGCCCTACCAATGGGCAAATTTTGAGATTTACATTTTCAAGCTTTTATGTTTGTAGTTAGGTTCTTTTACAGTTTTTATGTTGTATGCTTAGTTGACTCCATGCCCAATGGACACTGGGCAATTGTTTTTTAAAGTTTGTTTTGTAGGAAGGCATTGGTCTGCAGGTTCTTGAGACCTCACAGGGAGGATCTCATCCCCAGAAGGAGCCAGTGTTAGCTCTGCTATACAAACGGATCAAAAATGGATACAAAGTGCCCCAAAAGCCTTCAAGATCCTCTTAAGGCCTTCACCGATCAAAACTATCACAAGAGGAAAGCCCTTGGGAAGGCGGAAATACTCTATCGGGAGGCACAAATGCTCTAAAACCATGTAAAAATCAAAGTTGCAGGTATAAAGGGCAGAATTAATCTCAGCCGTTGGATCTGGCCGATCAACGGTCCAGATCGCGTCGGAATTTCGCTATCGGCGATTACAAGGGGCAGGCTTTAACATAAGTTATGTGCCGATGCGATGGGCCGGACTCGATGGCCCTTCAACACTCCATTTTATATTATTTCGGGTCCACAGCAATATTGGTGCTTCACCAAAGATCGGGGCTTTTATGTTCTGTGATTGCCGATGGGTCGGACCCGATGGCGGTATTAATCCTTTTTTATAAAATATCCGGTCCGCGACAATATCGGCGATCGGCGGGTCGGCGGTGGCAAGGAGATCAGCGATTAAGCGAGGATCGTTGATCGCGTGCATGGATCAACGGCTCACGCTGCGTCGGCGTTTCGCTATCGGCAAAACCAAAGGGACAGGGCCTTCACATTGGATATGTTTCCGACCCGATAAGCCGGACCCGATATATGTACAATGCTCTATCTTATAATATTTCAAGTCCGCGCTAGGCCATTTGCATTGATTTGGGAGCATTTTCGTTATATAACGAAATATGAAGAAAATACAAAGGATGCCTGGCAGTTGCCGATTGCGATGGGTTTCGGATCCGAAAGGGTTCGAAAGTAAAATATATATATTATTTAAATCCGCCAAAGCCATTTTTCATGTTTTAACAGCAGTTTATTGTGTATTTTTCAAATATTAAAAACAGAGAATTGGCCTGTTAAAATATGCATTGTGACCCAAAGGGCGGACCCGATAGAGGAAATATTGCACAAACTCAACCTTTGATATTTAAAAGTGGCAAAGCGGGCAGGATTTCTCAATGGCGCGGAACTGGTCAAAGCAGACATGGAGCAGTACAATGCAGCAGGCAGCCGCCTTCAATTCACAGTATGGCCGAGGAGGAAGCGGGACACCACAGATCAATGCAAAGCATTCAATGATTATGGCTTCATTTGTATTTCATGCCACCTGCCCAAGCAGGACCACAGAGCAACAGAGAGGGTCAAATCCATTTAAACACAGCCAGATATGTACCAGAGGCCCATTTCTAAATGTAAATGCGGTTAGTGACCATTTATGGGCTCCTCCACGCATAACTTAGAAGAGCAATCTTGTAAACCAATTGTATATATACCCAGAACAGAGATGTAATGGATTGATGAGTGTTAGATGAAGAGAACCCTGTTGTAAGGTTCAACTTCTGGAGACTGTAACTACTTTGTAACCTGTAGCGTCTGGTCTTCATTTCCAGCTAATACAAGCTTCTTTTGTTGTTTATTTCTCACTTTCCACTTCTCTTTCTTGTTCCAGGCTGTGCCTGTTTGCATTTGTTCTATTGCTATGAATGTTTAGCATCAGAGGGGCTGTCATCCCACCTCTGTGTTAGGATTTAGCATGTATCATAGAACATGTGTGCAGGTTTCTGTTGTTTAATGCATAGAGAGCTGTCATCCTGTCTGTGCATTACAAACTAGATTTACAGACCTCTTAACTGGTTGCAGCCGACCATCACAGGGTCATGTGCATCTGCTGGTGTGGTCAGTCTTCTCCATTATCACCTTATCCTCAAACTGTGAGTAATAGGTGGTTAAAAGCCTTGTAGTCTGAGGGTGTTCACCCATGTCTGAGGTCAATCATAGTAGAAGTGGTTATCTGGCTTGAATATGCAGCATTTGTTCCATTCATCCACCATTTATCCAACTATATTTGGTTGAATTTGTAATGTTCCCGAGCATCACCGATATGCAACCTAGGTGAGTTTCTTGGGGTGATAACAGGGTGCACAATACCATGTGCCCTAAAACCATCACAGTTTAACCTCGTCAACTTTGACTCTATCCCGAGTTAAGTTTACCTAACAATTCCCCCCTTAAACTTGACTTGGGGTTCCTTAACTAACTCTAGCCAAACCTGCTAAGTGAGACAATCCCGCTCACTCTAGCCCTTACCCCCCTCAGAGTTTTTACCTGGGGTATTGTTAACCCGACATCCCCCCTATCACCTAGGTCTAACCCAGACTTTATCGGTGATCACCGAGAGGTACACATGCCTTACCAAGTCTTACAGTAGTATGCCCATTTACATGCAATAATTTTGACTTCATTAATTTTTTTTTTGTTTATTGCTGCTGCGATTCTGATCCATCCTCTCTCAATTTGATTTGCTCAAAAACTTCTATCAAACCGCTCCAACTATAAATCCGACGAGAACCTCATAGATTCAAGCACCGGTGGCCTCATGTAGTAGAAAACGAACAATTTTCAAAGCCACATGAACAATTTTCTTCTGCTGACCTTCTTTAAATCACCACATGGAACAATTCATCAGCATGTTCCAAACCGGTAAATATCGTAAATGCACTACGATCCCTAGCAGTTACAACACTATCTTCCACACATTCTCCTTGAGGTTTGGTGGGCTCCAGTATTGTAGCAATAATGCTACAACTCCTGGGGCTTCCTATCTCTAATTTTATCAACCTGGTAGTTCGTAACAAACTTGGAAGCGACGGTGCTGTATGCACAAGTACTAGCTCTTGTCGCAGCTGTCACATGGTCAGCTGGCACAAGTCCGCTAGGGCTCAAGCCAACTTCTATATGTTCTCAGAAGAAGCTTTCTAAATGATGGACGAAGGCTATCTCAAAGGAAATTAATCTACTTTGCAAAAGTGAACTGAAAACCAACCAAAACATGGAAACCCTAGTAAACCCTAATCTGACTAGCTTAATCTCTATGATGCAATGGTGGGAGTGCAAATGTCTAAGAACGATGCCATTACTTCTAATGATGTGAAATGCATGAACTCAAACTACTTCTATTGAAAAGAACACATTTTTATATTTTTGCTTAAGTGGTTGGAGTGATTATGATTTTGTTTCTTATTAGGGTCTGGCTGTGCAGAGATGGTGCGAAGGGAGAGAAATCTTGGGAAAGGTCAAGAGGGCTAGGAGAGGTTCCAGGGGATCCCTAACATCATTCCACAGGAGTCCACAACGTTTAGATGCTCAGCAACCGAGTTTGCAGGCTTCTACAGGATGTCTGCAGGGGATCCTACAGGAAGCTTGGGATTTCTACAGGAAGTCTGCTAACTTCTACAGGATGTGCTATGGTTGGAGTTTTGGGTGATGGAGTAGTGGAGGAGTGGTATGGGTGGATGGGTAAGGTGAAGGTGGAGTTTGTGGTGGCTCAGGGACAGAGATATGAGATGAGGGAAAGAGTGGGTACAATTGGTTGGTGAATAGAAGGGTGGAAGCAAGGAAAAGTTGAAAAGATGGAGCTACGTGAGAAGTAGATGAGTTGGAAGGCTAATGCGCTGAACAGAGGTTGAGCAAGTGGCTTCAGGCGTGGTTGAGAAGAAGAAGAACACGATAAAGTGATGCTAAGCAGTGTAAAAGAAACAAATCCTCTATATCTTGCACAAAACCGAGAATTCCATCAACCTATTCTAACTGTGTTATTAAACCAATGAACAGCAATGTAAAGTGTGGAGAAAAATCGTGCATGGTGTTGGAACGAAGAAGTAATGCTCAAGATCAGAATGCATGGATGGATCTACAAGTGAAATGACTGTGTGGCAGCTTGCATGAAAGCATAAGACTGCGTTTTTTGGTGGTTGGTATAGCCCACACCCCCAATCTCTAAACAGAGATGGCAGCGAGTGCACTATCAACCTTTTTTGTAGCTCTAATGAATTACAATCCTCCTACTCTAATCTAAGCAACTAAAAGCACTTTAACCATAAACTAATCCTATCAATCACATTAAAGAAATTAAATCAGCAGACTGTGTTTTTTCAAATGCATGTCAAATAAGGAAATAAAGTGCTGAAAGGAAAGACAAGTAACAACACAAGGAAAAGGAGGTCTATTGCTCTCAGGTTGGGCCCTAACCTGAGAGCTATAGCTCCCTTAAAAACTCAGAATTGAATCCAAAGCTGCCTGCCTTTATTGAAGAATCATGAGTCTAACATCATGCCAAAAATGGCTTACAAAAGGACTAACTGGCTAACCAAATTGACTAACTGAAATGAGGTCTTAAGGCCTCTTATTTATACAATTTGAGGACCCAACAGTCCTCCTAAAATTTAGGGACTTGGCTGCCCAAGACTTGTAGTTAACAGCAGTCCAACTTGACTTGCTTGGCTGCCCTTGTGCTCATTGATTTGGTGGCCTTTGAACTCTGAGCTGATGGTGGAGAATTCGAGGTAAGGGCCCATAAATGAGGGGGACACCTTCCTACAAATCCTCTAGCTTGTTCTCCCACGAATTTGGCTGCCAAGTGCTCATTAAGACCTTCAATTTTGTCTCCAAGTTGACCAAAAAGGCTACACAAAGCACCCATTAGACTTGTTGGCATAATGACTAACCAAATTCACTCTATTAACATAAATATAATAAAAAACATGCAATAAACTAATGAGAATGGTGGATTAAGTCAAATTAGGAGGTTGAATGAGCCCAAATAATCGTCCATTTTTGGGGCTCATCATCACCCCCCTACTGAAAGTGTTGCTCATCCTCTGAGCAACCAATCTCTCTCCTCATCTTTGATGGCCCTGGTGGCTTCCTTGGCTAAAATCTCGGCCGATTTCTCCTTTGGCTTCCCTCTTTTCAAACTTCCTGTAGAAACAGTTCGCTGGCTTCCTGTAGAAACAGTCCTTTGTCTTCTTGTAGAAACAGTCTGCTAACTTCCTGTAGAACCTATTTTCTCTGATCTTGCTTGCTTGGCTGGGGGTGCCTTCTCCTTGAACTGTGCTGTGGCAGCCTTGGGTGTGTCCCTACTTGTTTGGCCTTTTTCAGTCTTCTCTGCTCATGCTTGCAACCGCTTCTCCCTTGGCATTTGTGTTATTTTACCACCCCCTGCTTTGGCCTCAACAGCTTGTCCTTTTCCCTCATTCCTCTTCCTGTTCCTTCTGTGGTGGTCTTTCTTGTGTTTGTTACATCATCATTGAGACCCTCACTGTTGCTTCTTTATCATATCCATGAAGTCTACCTGAAGGTTAGATCTCCATGTGTGTCTAAACTGTGATTGCAACCGTGGAATTTTATTTCAAATACCCATTGAGAGATATCAAATTACAGTTCACACTGAGGTATGCAGGCCAATATAAATTGTATGTTGAGATCCTTGATCATAGGACAGATCCTTCAACTTCATCTCTTTGATCTCCATCAAGTGGAGTCCAGCATTGCAAATTCGAACAGTTTTACTGAGTATGCAAGCACTGTTAAGTGCACCAAATCCAGATGACCCTCTTTCTGAAAACATTGCAAAACACTGGAAGACAAATGAAATTGAGGCTGTGGAAACAACAAAAGAATGGATAAGGCTGTATGCAAGTGGGCCCTGACATTCTACATCGATTCATTCAATAGTACTGTTCTAATGTGGCATTTGTGCGAATGAACAAGCCTTGTATGAGTGGGCCATCTTGCAGATGACCTACTTACATGAAGCCACAGAGAAGTACTTATTCCAGTTATTTCCAGTGTGTGATCCAGATCAAGCTTTCTATATTACATCTTTCTCTTTGATCTCGGATGCGAGGAGAGCTGTTGTGCATTGGGGCATTCACAACTATCGATGATGACATGAATAGCTGTTCTTCCATCTCCACGTCTTATTTCTACCTCTAGTGCTGAGTGGTTCTTTTCTTTTTGTGCAGCCACTGTTCCTATTTTCACCTTGTAAAACTTGCTGGTGAAACTGTCATTGAACTGGAATGTATCTTTTTCACCTATATCCCTGCCCATACGTTCTTTACGTAGTACATTTTCCCTTTACACAGGCAAGAGATTGCAAGCACCTTTTCAGGTCTGCAGCTAGGATATCTGTTGCCTGTTCAATTTCTTTATAGCTCAGACAATCTGCTGAATTAAACGGCATTAGAATACACATATGATAAGTGGAAACATTAAGTTCATGTTTCCTAGATTTACCAAAGGTTGCTTTTAGGTCTGCAGTTCCCATGTTAGTCTACCATGTCAATCTCCAGCTTGGTGAAGAAATAGAATGTGGCATAGAGAAACAAGTAAAATGCTGAGGAGCCTGCAGTCAAATAAGATCTCCACCACCAGTTGTAATCTTCACTGCACAATTCGAAGTAGCACAAGATAATGGTGATCTCTACATATGTAACAATGAGGATCACAAAGACAATGAACAGGAACCCAAATATACAGTAGAACTGATGCGACCATATTGAAGTTAATCTGAAGAACAGTCCAATGAATACAGCTCCAAAAGGCAGCATGCCTCCAATTGGTATTGAAAAAAAAATGGGCTGCATATACCAAGCTTGCTCTAGAATCTGCCTGGGGATTTGATTGGTCTTCACTGGATCTTCAATTGTAGGTTCATTGTAGCCAAAGTAACTGCTGGCACAGAAATTCCAAACCATAAAAGGACTGAGGCAAACATAGTCTCGAAAGGAACTACACCAGCTGATTTTTTCCCATAGCTGTGCATTGAGAATAAAGAAAATGCAAAAGGCAATGCCTGGAAACAAGAATGTGGTTTCAGCGTGTTCCTCCTCTGTTCTGTGCCCTTGAACATCTTAGATAGACGTGACAATGCATACCCTGCAAAGAAACCCATAAACACCCATAATAGTAGCATAGCTGTCATTAAACTTCCACGGTTCAATGTTCGCATCATGATCATTGCAACAATTTCAGAGAGAAATAAAACAACCATCAAATGAGTTGATGATAGAGAACCAATTAACTGATTGTGCACACTTCAGTTGAGGACGTGGAAAGTGCAGATGAACAACAGTTCATGAGTTTCAGCCAAGCCGTCTTTAATTGCTGCGTGATTTGTGATGAGGTGGCAAAAACATGTGCGCTAGATTTTTCAAACTGCAGTGATGTTATGAACTACATGTCTTCTTCTCTCTGTTAATTATTTGACGTCCTGTGCACTAGAGTTCAACAGATCTACCACTAACTGTGTTTTCCAACTTCCACGTGAATGACTGATCCATGCATGATGCGTGATTTTTGCCTGGATGAGTGCAATCGAATATGGCTAGCTTCCTGGCTGAATCCAACCATCGCATTCGTTCATGCAATGCTTAGACAAGATTCATGTAATAGATGAACAAGGTTTAGTCACGTACCTGAAGTCAAACGGCTGCTTGTGAAGCTTTTTTGCTGCTGCATGCTCTGATTCTGCTGTTGCATGCTTGGATCCTTTGATTGCATGAGGGCTTGGCTGATGATTTTTTATTGCTTTTCCTTGTGAAGGTGTCCTCTGGCCGGATCTGTGCTGCATGCAATTGTTTTCACGTTCAGATCTGCACCTTCAAGCTGTTGCTGCTGCATGGTCACAAAATCAGAACTTGTTTTCGCCATTGCTCTCAAACGGTAAACCGGATTGATCTGAAACTCGGTGAGCATGTTCCTATCATCATTATGCATCTCCCATAGCAAAATCGTGATCAATGGATGCACGGATTTCGAGAAAAATGGAAAATGGCTGAAGATTTCAGAGCTCGATTTCTCGGAAACCGTGCATCGGAATTGGCTAAAACTGCTTGGGTAGGCTACTATCACCCATGTGCATCTCCCCATGAAACAGGTTTTGAAACGGATGCATGGTTATGGAGAAAATGCAAAAATGGCTGATGGTGATGGAGGCTGATTTCTTGGAAACCGTGCACCGGAATTGGATGAAACTGCTTAGGCATGTTGTCATCAACCTTGTACAATTCCCCATAAAACGGTTTGTCAAATGGATGCATGGTTTTCAAGTTATGGAAAAAACAAATTTTGTTCTATGTCTTTTTGCTTCAAGGCTTCTTGCAAATTTTTGCATGGTGAAAAATAATGAGCTTGGGTTGTGATGCAGGCATGGAGATGATGGAGGAGGATTTGGAAGATTGCATGAGGGCTTCTGAACCCTTGAGGAAGCTACCATGTTCGCCAAACCACTTTTTGAAATGCATGCCTAGTTTCCCACAATTTCTACAGGAAGTTCCTGTAGAAGCACAATGAGAAGCATAATGAGGTGGAAAAAATGATGGAGAAAGGAAAGGGATGGACACACAAGTGCTTGCAGGCCTAACCAATAGGCTCCCACCATTAGATTCACTTTTGAAATTGAATTTGGCTCGTCCAAAGGTTCTACAGGATGTTTCCTGTAGAAATACAGAGCTTCCTGTAGAAGGCACAAGAAAAATTCCTTTGACCTTGATTTGAGTGCTCCTCCTGTCATGAAACGTCCTTCTTGCAACCTGCAATGTCATTGCTGCAACATGAAATTATTCAATGGAGATTAGCTTTATTTTTCTTTTTCTTTTTCTCTTTTTTTTTGAAAAACAACTAGGGCGCCTCATGGAGGTTTTCACCCTAATTGCCTGCCCTGGGTGCCTCCAAAGGAGGTTTTCACCCAGAGATCTTATTCTCTTTTCTCTTTTTTTTCCAACCCATTGACCGCCTCATGGAGGTTTTCAATCAATGAGCCAATCTAAGGCGCCTCCAAGGAGGTTTTCACCTTAGATTTTTATTTTTCTCTTATTTTCATTTTTTTCTCTTTTTTTTTTTTCTACCCTACCCTACTTGAAAAACAAAATCATTTTCAAGTATAAAAATACTTCCAATGGAGCCATGTGCACATCGAGATTAGAGAAAAAATGATGTGAAGGCTCAAAATGCATGCTTTGACAGGTATCCGGATCTCAGAGACCAAATGATCTGGCTTTGAAGGGATCAAACATAACTGAGGAAGAAAGTACCGCTGCAACTTAGTGACCTTCTGAAACCATATCTCAATATAGCTTTGATATCCTTGGTCGTCTTGCTGATTTGGATCATTCTTCATGTCACCTTCTATCATGACCTTCTGATCTTCCTCTTTTTGCTGATCTTTCTCTTGAATACATGGAAGATTTGATGGTAACCATGAGGAAACTCTCTCGATCTTTGATTCTGATCTATTCTCTTCATCAAGTGCAGCCCATGGTTCTTTGATCTCCTCTTTTGAATTTTCTTTTGCTGGATGTGATCCTTCAATGCTTTCAAGATGATCTCTTTTTTGCAATGCTTTTCCTGAGCTATGGTGAAGATCATTGAGCTCAAGAGGAGTCATTTGGATATGTTGTGCCTCAGCTTTGCAATTGGGTTGAGCTGCTCCATTGTATGGTTTTGGAAATGGTGGTACGGGTAGCTGAGTGGAGGTGTGTATTTGAGATGGATGCGGATGGGGTTGTGGTTGGGTAGGCATTTGGGGTTGCCTTGGTGGAGGAGGAGGTGATGGTTGTGGATGAGCAGGTGGTGGAGGAAACGAAGCAGGAGGAGTGTTGTATTGGGGCCTCCACCCCTGATGAGGTGCATTCCACTGAGGCTGTGGCTGAGCATAAGAGTGAAATGAATGAGCAACTGGTTGGGCATAATATGGATCTGGGAAGGAACAAGGAGGAGGTGTGAATCAAGAAGGATGAGCAGGTGGTCCCCAAGAAGGCATGAAAGTGGCTTGATAGGGGTCATAATAGGTCTCGAGTGTCCCTTGTAGTTCCTGCTAGTAAGATCTAGGTCCATGCGACCAACTTTGGTTCATGTAATATAGTGATTCAGTGGCTCCTTTGGCTCTCTGATATGCAGCTTTGAATCTGGGTAAGGAAGGGCACTGATCTGTAGGATGGTATTCTTCACAGAAAAAACACACTTCTATGGAGTACAATGGACATTCGTTCCTAGGATGCTTTCTAGTGCACCTAGGACAAAAAATGACCAAAGCCCTCTTGGCTTCCTCTTGCTTCTGTTGGATCCGCAAGGTATCCAGTTGCATGGCAAGAAACTGCCTCATATCACTCTTGAAATCTTTGATCTGATTTTCAAATTCATCTTTGGACAAGATGTTGCTCCCAACATTTCTACTTGTAGCCATTTGCTCCAGAGGAATGTTTTCTTCTTCTTCTCCCCTAGAGGTTCTTTAAATATGCCTTGATGTCCACCCAGGGGTTCTTTAATCACAGCCATCGAAGAAGAGAGAACGTTGGCTGTGTGAAGCAGTGGGGGTGTTGTGCAATCATTTTTTTTAACTTATCTCTACTCCTACAAGGAATGAAATGAAATCTTTTTGGTTGATTTTTGCTTTTTTCTACTTCTACTTGCAAAACTGAAATAGATTGAACTGCAACTAACTATCTTGCGAAAATGAAAATGCGGAATTGAAATGAAAGCAGGAAAGGACTAATCTATTTTGCTCAAATGAAATTGCAGGAATGAAATGCTAGTCTACGCTTGCGGAATTGAAAGGCTAATCTACGCTTGCAGAAATGAAATTGTGGAATTGAAATGCTAATCTATGAAAGCAAGAAATGCTAATCTATTTTTGCATAAATGAAATTGCATAAGGGAAATGAAATAAACTACTTAGTAGAAGGTTGTAGTAGAAAATAGAAGAATAGCAACAATCACCAATACTCTGCCGCTTCCCCGGCAACGGCGCCAAAAAGATGGTGGGCTCCAGTATTGTAGCAATAATGCTACAACTCCTGGGGCTTCCTATCTCTAATTTTATCAACCTGGTAGTTCGTAACAAACTTGGAAGCGACGGTGCTGTATGCACAAGTACTAGCTCTTGTCGCAGCTGTCACTTGGTCAGCTGGCACAAGTCCGCTAGGGCTCAAGCCAACTTCTATATGTTCTCAGAAGAAGCTTTCTAAATGATGGACGAAGGCTATCTCAAAGGAAATTAATCTACTTTGCAAAAGTGAACTGAAAACCAACCAAAACATGGAAACCCTAGTAAACCCTAATCTGACTAGCTTAATCTCTATGATGCAATGGTGGGAGTGCAAATGTCTAAGAATGATGCCATTACTTCTAATGATGTGAAATGCATGAACTCAAACTACTTCTATTGAAAAGAACATGTTTTTATATTTTTGCTTAAGTGGTTGGAGTGATTATGATTTTGTTTCTTATTAGGGTTTGGCTGTGCAGAGGTGGTGCGAAGGGAGAGAAAGCTTGGGAAAGCTCAAGAGGGCTAGGAGAGGTTCCAGGGGATCCCTAACATCATTCCACAGAAGTCCACAACGTTCAGATGCTCAGCAACCGAGTTTGCAGGCTTCTACAGGATGTCTGCAGGGGATCCTACAGGAAGCTTGTGATTTCTACAGGAAGTCTGCTAACTTCTACAGGATGTGCTATGGTTGGAGTTTTGGGTGATGGAGTAGTGGAGGAGTGGTATGGGTGGATGGGTAAGGTGAAGGTGGAGTTTGTGGTGGCTCAGGGACAGAGATATGAGATGAGGAAAGAGTGGGTACAGTTGGTTGGTGAATAGAAGGGTGGAAGCAAGGAAAAGTTGAAAAGATGGAGCTACGTGAGAAGTAGATGAGTTGGAAGGCTAATGAGCTGAACAGAGGTTGAGCAAGTGGCTCCAGGCATGGTTGAGAAGAATAAGAACACGATAAAGTGATGCTAAGCAGTGTAAAAGAAACAAATCCTCTATATCTTGCACAAAACCGAGAATTCCATCAACCTATTCTAACTGTGTTATTAAACCAATGAACAACAATGTAAAGTGTGGAGAAAAATCATGCATGGTGTTGGAACGAAGAAGTAATGCTCAAGATCAGAATGCATGGATGGATCTACAAGTGAAATGACTGTGTGGCAGCTTGCATGAAAGCATAAGACTGCGTTTTTTGGTGGTTGGTACAGCCCACACCCCCAATCTCTAAACAGAGATGGCAGCGAGTGCACTATCAACCTTTTTTGTAGCTCTAATGAATTACAATCCTCCTACTCTAATCTAAGCAACTAAAAGCACTTTAACCATAAACTAATCCTATCAATCACATTAAAGAAATTAAATCAGCAGACTGTGTTTTTTCAAATGCATGTCAAATAAGGAAATAAAGTGCTGAAAGGAAAGACAAGTAACAACACAAGGAAAAGGAGGTCTATTGCTCTCAGGTTGGGCCCTAACCTGAGAGTTATAGCTCCCTTAAAAACTCAGAATTGAATCCAAAGCTGCCTGCCTTTATTGAAGAATCATGAGTCTAACATCATGCCAAAACTGGCTTACAAAAAGACTAACTGGCTAACCAAATTGACTAACTGAAATGAGGTCTTAAGGCCTCTTATTTATACAATTTGAGGACCCAACAGTCCTCCTAAAATTTAGGGACTTGGCTGCCCAAGACTTGTAGTTAACAGCAGTCCAACTTGACTTGCTTGGCTGCCCTTGTGCTCATTGATTTGGTGGCCTTTGAACTCTGAGCTGATGGTGGAGAATTCGAGGTAAGGGCCCATAAATGAGGGGGACACCTTCCTACAAATCCTCTAGCTTGTTCTCCCACGAATTTGGCTGCCAAGTGCTCATTAAGACCTTCAATTTTGTCTCCAAGTTGACCAAAAAGGCTACACAAAGCACCCATTAGACTTGTTGGCATAATGACTAACCAAATTCACTCTATTAACATAAATATAATAAAAAACATGCAATAAACTAATGAGAATGGTGGATTAAGTCAAATTAGGAGGTTGAATGAGCCCAAATAATCGTCCATTTTTGGGGCTCATCAAGGTTCTTCTGCGTATGATTGTTCCACCATTATTTTCCAAACCCAGATCTGAAAAAATGCTACATTGATCTCATCAGGCACTATAAACCCCTGGCATCAAAGAATCCCTTTGAAGCCAATATCTGGCTCTAATACCAGTTGTTAAGAAATTTAATGCATAACATAAATAATTACTGAGAGGAATAAATATAAAAATAACCAGCAACAACCATAAACACATAAACACACATGCTTATCCGCGAAAACCCCAAATCTAGGGGAAAACCTAACCTAATAAGATCTTATTAGCATTGGCCAAAACCCTGGCCAATCCGACCAAGTGAGCCTTCACCGCTCACCTCCAGGTCTTGCATTACAATGAACTCCTTCCAGCTTTTTATAGGCTCCATTACATAGAATACCATGGGCAGAATACTATGGGTGCACAATACCATGTGCCCTAAAACCATCACTGTTTAACCTCGTCAACTTTGACTCTATCCCGAGTCAAGTTTACCTAACACTATCCACTAGAGGAGGAATTTACCCTACTGATTCGAGTCTAATTACCTTTGACCTAGAAAATCATGTTCCACGTCTTCCACATCAACTTTCCTTTTTAATGCAAGTCATTATCAAAGGGAAGATGATTCATTAGACTGTTGTTGATGAGGGTGCTTCCACTTGCATCATGTTTGTGTCATGTTGGAAAGCTATTATCTCTCTGCCTCTCAACTAGTCTCCTAACACCTTAGAAGCCTTCGATGGCAGAGGATCTCATCCATACGGTATTCTCACAAAATTTCCCATAACGTTGGAAGGGAAAACTGTTAACTTACAAGTAGAAGTCGTTGATGCCAACTTGAATTATAACCTTCTACTTGGTCGAAGTTGGACCCATGCTATGTTTTGCGTGGTTTTTACATTGTTCCGTGTGCTCTGTTTTCCTCATGAGGGGAAAATAGTCACGGTTGATCAATTAGCCTTTTTCTCTTCTAGCTCTTCAAATGGAAATGTGCCATATGTGGGAAATACTAACATCCCTTATGAGAGTGTTGGTGTGGGTCGTTTTAAGGTCTCTTCTCTTATGGGAAATTTTTCCCTCCCACCTCCAAACGTCACTTCCGTCAACATGATCTCCACTTCATATGATCCTTGGATCATTCCTCATCCCAATCAAGTTGATTCTTTTGGCAATGTCATGCTACTCATCCCAGAAGAACAAGCCTATCAAGCTATCATTTTGGCTTTAGCGATCACTTCTGAAAGTCATACTACTCTTAGCATGCATCTAGACGCGTATTCACAATTCCCTTGGCTTGGTTCTTGGAATTCTCCGGATCCCTTGAACGAGACATTTCCCACTTATGAGAGTATCATTGAGGTTGTATCTTGAAGAAACACCCTAGAGTGATGCGCATCATCTTCCTCATTTCTCCCGAGTCTTGGAGAGATTTCATCATGTTTAGATACCTTTGTTTCCCGTGCATCGACTCATCCACTTCAAACGCCTATTTTGGTGCATGAAGTTTTGTCTAAGGAAAAAATGGGGAACATTACTGCTACAATGACTATCGACATTTGTGTTAAACCAGGAATTGTCGAAAACATCCATGTTGGGGTTTCTTGTTCTCCAGATGAGATCAAGATCTACGTTGCACTTTTTAAGGAATTATATGATGTCTTTGCCTAGTCATATGAAGAAATGCCTAGCGTAGATCTGAGTATAGTTGTGCATGGAATACCTACTTATCCAAACGCGAAGCCTATTTGTCAGTGTCTTTGGCCAGTGCACCCTAGAAAGGCAACCACTATAAAGGGGGAAGTTGAAAAACTTCTTAAGGCTAGTTTCATTTACCCCATTCCATTGATAGATTGGGTTTTGAATATTGTCCCTGTAACTAGAAAACAAGGGACTATTCCTATTTGTGTTGATTACCATGATATTAATCGGGCGTGGCAGAAAGATAATTATCCAACTCATTTTATAGATTAGATCATTGATGAATGTGCCAGGAGTGAGATTTTTTCTTTTATGGATGGTTTTTCTACCTACAACCAAATTAACATTCTTCCCACTAATCAACATAAACTACTTTTATATGTCCATGGGGAACCTTTGCCTACAAAAAACTCCCTTTTGATCTGAAAAATGTTTGTGCTACCTTCCAAGGAGCAATGTATTATGCTTTTCATGAAATTAAACACATCGTTCAACCCTATCTTGACCACTTACCAACACATTCTGCTAAGCATCATGACCAACCTCACCACCTTCGAGCGATTTGTCTTCGCTGTAGACATTACAATATTCGTTTAAATCTATGTAAGTGTGTCTTTTACGTCGAATTTGGTCATCTCCTATGGTTTGTTGTATCTAAAGAAGGCATTTGGATTGACCCCCTCAAAGTAGAGGCCATTGTGAATTTACCCCCTCTGTCATCTTTACAGCAGTCGCAGAGCTTGCAAGGGAAAGCCAATTTCCTTCATTGTTTTGTACCTAATTATGCTGAAATTGCCATGGGATTTACTTGTTTGCTGAAAAAAGGGATCCCATTTATTTGGGATGAAATTGCTCAAAGATATTTCGATGCATTAGAGAACACCCTCATTAGTGCTCTTTTACTGCATCCCCCCAATTATCACCACCATTACTTCTTGTACTTGGTCGCAACGGACAATACTATTGCCATGGTATTGGTGCAAGACAATGATGATGGAAATGAAAATGTGATTTACTACTTAAGCCAAAATATTATTGACACTGAGACTCGATATGCCCATGTCAAGAAACTAGCTTTAGTAGTTGTTCACGCTATTCAACGCTTTTGACACTATATTCTCTTGCAGAAAACCACTATGATTTCTGAGTGTAAGCCCATGACCTACATTTTGACTCATCAGTTACTATGGGACAAGTATTCTAAGTGGATTGTTATCCTTTAGGAGTTTGATTTGGAATTTTCTATAGCCAAATCACAGAAATCACTGGTTTTTTTCAAGTTAATTTGTGACCTTCCCTCCGCGACCACATCTACGACTTTTGATGAGCTAAATCCTGATGAAATTCTCTTTCTCATCAACACTCTTGACCCATGGTATGGGGATATTATTGTTTATCTCAAAACCCAAAATTTTCGATCACAGTTGACCAATTTTGAACGCCGTCGCATTCGACATCAATCCCAACCCTATCGAATCAATTGTGGTACTTTGTACCGTGTTGGTGTTAATTTTATCCTTCGTAGATGTTTGACACTTGGAGAAGATGAGAGAGTCCTAAATGAATGTCACTCTGGGGCTTGTGGTGGTCATATGTCAAGATATGATACTGCTTAGAAAATCCTTCACAACGGTTATTTATGGCCTTCGATCTTTAAATATTGCATTTTAGCAGTCCAAAAATGTCATGCCTGTCAGATTTACAACTGTAAATAGCACGCCCCACCTACACCCTTACACCTAGTTGTTACTGTCGACCCCTTTGCTAAATGGGGTATTGATTTTCATGACATGTAATGCTCGCTCGATCGGGGGGCATGGTTATATCATTGTCGTCGTTGATTATTTCACTAAATGGGCCGAGGCAGTGCCCACATATGCTGCTGATGGTAAAACTAGCACTCAATTTATTTTCAACCATGTCATAGCTCGATTTGGTGTCTCTCAAACCATCGTTACTGATCATGGATCTCATTTCCGCAATTACATGATGGAAGAGCTCATTGCTCAGTTGGATTTGCATCACGAAAAATCAACTCCTTATTATCCATACGCCAATGGCTAAGTTGAGGTAGTCAACAAAGTCTTGGTTACCATGTTTCAACGCACCATTAGGATGCATAAACGAAATTGGCATCTCTTGCTATGTTTAGCTCTTTGGGCTTACCTAACCACAACTAAGACCGCCACTGGATTCACACCCTTTCAATTGGTGTATGGTTTAGAGGAAACTCTTCTCATTGAGTGTGAAATTCCTTCACTGAAACTAGTTGTCGAATTACTCCCTAATACCTCACCTGAGGAGGAATGTTTAATTTACCTCGAAAGTCTCGATGAAACCTGCCATATTATTACATTAGTAATTGAAGCCCAGAAGAAACGAGTTAAGGCTCAATATGATAGAATTGTTTCTCCCCGCGTTTTTGTTGAGGGTGACTTGGTCTTGCTATATGATCAAGCCAATGACAAATTGGGAGCTCGGAAATTTGAACCAATGTGGCATGGGCCTTAAATTGTTAAATGTGTTTTACAAAAAGGTACCTATAAGTTAGTAGATTATGAAGGGAATTCTTTGGCTAAGCCCCAAACTGGGCTTTACCTTAAGAAGTATTATGCATGATTTTTTGTGTAAATACTTTTGTACATTAGTGTGTTTTCATTAGTGTGTAGTGTGGTTTTGGTGTGTTAATTTTCTTTTGCAAATAAGTTTTTCTTTGCTTACCTCATACTTTAATTGGTTTGCAGATGTCATCCAACCGTTATGTCGGTTTTGCTGATGGTGCTTGTCATAGTACACTGAATCTATCTTCTGCTGCATGGGAAATCTATGACCCTAATGGTGAGTTAGTGAATTTTCAAGGTATATGTTTAGGTCGTATGACTAATAACATTACCGATCATCGAGATTTTGTCAGGAGCTATCGCTGTTGGCATTAGAGAGTTAATCATGAAACTTGATTCACAACTCATTGTACTACAATTTAATGGACAATATTCAGTTAGAAACCCTCAAATTTTGAGAATGTATTTGCGAGTTTGTCTCTTGGAACGAAACTTTAATTTTATTACTTATCATCACATTCCAAGACGGATGAATACATTAACAGATGCATTGGATTAATATGTGTTAGATAGACATTTGCAAAAGATGTAAATCATAAAACATCACATAATAGACATGGTAAAAACAAAAACATGTATGTATATATCTCTCTCTCTCTCTCTCTCTCTCTCTCTCTATATATATATATATATATATATATCTATATATATATATATATATATATATATATATATATATATATATATATATATATATATATATATATATATATATATATATATATATATATATATATATATATATATATATATATATATATAGTGTTTGCAAAATAGTTTGCTACATAAAAATTACAAAATTTGTGTTCTAAGACACATGGCTTCATAAGCCTACAACAGTTCATAAAATAAAATAGAGTTGGCTATTCGCCCACATGGTGCTCATGATAGAATGAAATAGCCCTAATAACTCGGCCCAATAACCGATGTAGTCTGGCGGAAACCCCTACAGTGTGTCCCTGGTACCACAATGGTACCTCATCTACCAAGGCGTACTATGGAATGACCCTAGTTAAAGCTTCCTGGTTATGCTCTACCTCGACAATCGGATCTGCTCCCTCATCAATCTAGCGTGCCAATCATCTAACTATTAGAGAAACCGGTGGAGGTCTCTCTGGTCCCACTTCTGCAAATCATCATAAGTTAAATCTCAGTACACATACAAAACAAAATTAAAAAACTTCAAATATAGTTTTTACCTTCATTGGTCCACTGTGCGCCTGGTGGAAGTGGAAGATCTAGACCTGCTAGGAAATTTGTGCTTGCATATACCCAATTATCAACCATGATTAGCTACTGACGCAACCATCCAAAAAATTCTAGAGGGAATGAAATTTGTTGGACGCCTCCATGTCGAGGCATCAGATCACCCCATCTGAGTAATCATGGATCTCTAGGCACTGGTGCATCCACTTCTATTCACTGATAATGAAACAATGGCACATACTCTAGGAAGAATGCCACCAAAATGGATCCGAAACTGAATTGTTTCAGACTCCCTGACTTGCACTTGGTATGTTGGCACTTCATGCAGACCAACAAACCCTCACTCCAATTGAAGACCGTGGGATTTATACACTCGATTGCGTACTAGAAATGAGACTTTTTTGCCTCATGCAATTCCTAAGCCCCAGCTATTCGGGCCATAGTATGCAAGATTGTTCGTAGTATGAGATTTGTGATGGTATTTATATCAATCTTCCCACTTTGGTTCTTTTTAGTCCTTGGACAATGCCTTGCAATCAACATATTCATGTTCTCTCCTCCAATGCACGAACCAGACAATTGAAACCATTGTCCCTTTCTATATAAGCTAGTAATGAAATAAATGTCTGCGACATATATTTCGAGTTCTTGGTCCCCAATCATGAATAGGTGAAACATCACTTCTAAGTGAAAATTGGCTCGATCCATAAGATCATAGCCTTGAAAAAACTAGGTGTTACAATTTTTGTTGTAGGCCAACCATGAAAGAATGTTGGCATGCGAACAATGAATAAGGGTTTTGAGAGAAACACCCTCTACCATTCCTTTATTGGATCATGGTTTAAAATAATAAACTGTAATTTTATTGTGAAAAACTATCATCATTTTTGGGTTTTCCCTTGTATTAGTTATGGGATTTTTTTGGATTCAATATGTTTTTATTTGGATATCATAAAGATTTTTTTTTTTTTGTTAACATTTCATTATATAATTTTTGATGAAATTGTTATTTGATTATTATTTAAAATATATTTAAAAGTGTGAAACATTCAACTTATACCTATGAAAAATTTCATAAAGATAATATATGTGTGTGTGTGTGTGTTTGTGTGCATGTATACTCACACACACATATATACATATAAAAAACTTACATTTGAAACAATCACGGAGAAACTAAAAAAGCTTAAGAACAGAGAGTAAGAGAGTCTGTAGAGAGCTTGAGGTCAAAGAAATTCTAGAGAGAGAACATCTTCCCTTGAGAGGGAAACCATATGGTTCCTCAGAGAGTTCATTTTCATACAAAACAAGGACAAAATTTCTATTTGTATAACTGTTAAAACCTATATAACTGAGAATACCGTAAAGACCATGAAAATATATAGGTTGAGATGTTCTATTGTGGGAATGCTTAGGTAGTTTGGCGTGCATGTTGCTTGAGAGGATCCTATAGATGTTGGGTGTGTTGAGCCTATTCCTTTTGATGTTGTTTCAGCTTAAACTTAGGCTTTCTTTATTAATTCTTCATTCTTTAATATTTAGGTGGATATAGTCCATCTCTGCTAAGATCTTGAATTGAGTGGACCATGCCATTGCTAAAGGAGAATATAGTTTGATTTCCTCGCAAGGAGCATCATGTTCTACTGCTATGTTTGATAAGAAGTTCTCTAGAGAGTTTTCTTTACGTCTTGTGTGGGAAATTATTATGGCTTCTTGTTGAGATAGAATGTGAGCCAGTTGTTGCATGTTGTAGTCCAACCTCCACATTTGGGAACATTTGGATAGGGGGGATCCATTGATTAGGTTGTGAGTTTCTCTGATGATGCGTAGGGAGTATCCTTTAATAATGATAGGGTGTAGATGGTTTTCTTGACAATTGGGATACTTTGAATAAGACATTCAAGCTTAGCAGTGTTATTTTTTTTTTTCCAATGTAGCCTCTATAGACTATGAGAATTTCCCCATATTGATTTCTGATTAACCCTCCAATTCTAGCCTCCCTAGGGTTCCCCTTAGAGGTTCCATCAAATTTAAGTTTGAAATGTTGATCTGGAGGAGGTTTCTAAATTTTGAATTAGTATTGGTGGCTTGAGAGCGAGTGGAACTTCCTATGGTTTTATGGGTTCAAAATTTCCACCAGTCCAAAATTAATTTCTTAGAAGTAGGTCCTTGGAAATCCTTATCATCCCATTCGGAAAGGAATATGGTTTCTTCTATGTGCTTATGTAAAAGAAGCTAGATTCCCTCTTTGGGTTTTCTTTTTTTATTGAAGATTCTTTGATTTCTCTCTTTCCAGATTTCTTAGGTCATGAGGCTTCTAGTGATTGTCCAAATCTGATTGAGGATTGTATTTTGAAATGATATTTAGCCTAAGCCTTGATTGTATACACAATTCCCCCTTCTATCTTGCCATATTGTTGAAATCCTTGAGTAAGCTTGTTCCATAGATGTTGTACTATATAACAAGAGTCAAATACATTATCTATGGTCTTTTGTTGGGGGGCATGAAAACCACATTTGATTCATATTTCCCATGTGAGAAAATAATGTTTGGCTAGGAGCCAAGTGAATATGTAGAGTTTGGGCCATAAACTTTGAGACCACAAGTATTTCCAAAATAGATTTGGGGCATCTTGATGTTTTTCAATCAATATATAGTAAGACTCTTTAACTGTGAAGATTCTTGGGTTTTTGTAACCCTATCTCAGGATGTCGAAGATTTCTTTCTTCCTTATGATTATTTTGTTGAGAGATTGTGTGAGAGAATTGCGATTTTCCTTTGAGTTTTTATTACTGGATAGAAGTAGTTCTATCCATTTGTGGATGCCACTAATTTTACTTCTACCACTATTGATGAAATAGGATTTGATTAGAGTTATGAGCCTGCTACATATTAAGAGGAAGCGTAAGATAGGTTCTCAACCTTAGAAGTCCTTGTCAGGATTTTGTCTAGAACCTTTCTATTCCGCCATCTCTTATTTACCAAAAGTGATGTTGTTGGATCAATGTTCAATTCAAAATGGATTCATTAGATATAACAGAGCCTTGAGAGTGTGAAGATAAATGAATGAGATATATCTTGTTCACATCCCTGACACAATTTAGTGTGGCAGAATTGCGCCCATGTTTCAACAATGTACGTAATCCATTTCCACTAGATCTTATCTCCCATGACCTTATTGGCTTTCTCTAGATCCCAAAGACCTATACCACTCTTCGCTTTTGAGAGGAAGAGGGTTTCTAATTTCCCCAAAGACCATTTTTTCTTAAGATGATATCATGTTGGGTCCCTATAATACTAGTGATTACCCCATTAATATTGTAGTTATACCCCTTATTTATATTGTTGTGCCCCTATTACCCCCATATTGTTATTTTTGTGCCCCATAGAATCCCTCTATTGTTATTTTTGTGGCTTTATATTATTATTGTTAGGTCGGCTGGATTATATTGTGACTCCTTCGACTCCTATATATAGAAAGTAGGTTTTGTCATTTGTATCATCGAATAATTGTTCATTTATGTAATGTAAAGGAGGTTGCCCCCTCGAAGAGGCTGAATTCTAAGGCGTTGATCTATCTTTTCTTGAGCTGGTTTCATAACATTTGGTATCAGAGCTTTGGATTCTAGGGTTTTGCTGCTCCAAACAGGTCATCATGGCATTTTCACTATAACTTTTTTTCTGTAACGTTTCAGAAGTTGCAAAAAAAAACCCATTTGAGAAGAAATCGCGCTGAACCTTGGATCCTAATTTCAGAGCTTTTCGTGCGATATTTGCGGAGATATGATCTGAAGAAGTTGGTCTTTTTGCAGACTCCTGAATTACATTCAAAACAGGTGACCTGGGGAAAATCATCATAACTTTCTCTCTGGGGATCGGATTGAAATTTCGTAAGAAGGTACAGAAAGAGGACAGAATGTAGTTTCTTTTATGCATTTTTCAGATCCATAGGTCGAAACAGTGACTCGTGGCACGTCGTACAAGTTCGCTCTACTGAACTAGTCTATAATCAAGTCACTATGGGAGATTTCGCATAACTCTTCCTTGGAGAATCCAATTTGGGTCAGACATGTGGCATTGGAAAGAGGACGCAGAAGGTCACAATTTCAGAATTGGAGGATATGGAATTACAGAGATACATTAGATTCAATATTAGGCTTCTTCAAAGTGAAAAAAGGTGTGTAGTTCTTTTTTTTAAATTTTTGTGTAAGCTGGGTTTGAAGGAATTCAAAGGGCATAGTAAAGAATTATTATCGGTAACTGATGCCCCGAGGAAAGAAAATGAAAACACCTAGTAAGGAACCTGAAAGCTCTAGCATGACTCATGAAGAAGAGGAAGAAATGCTACATGATATATCAAAATTACAAGAACAAGTGCAACAAATGTCACGCTCACAAAAGCTAACAAAAGCTAAGATAAATGGCATGGAATCTAAGATAAATGGTGTGGAAGCTACGATGGATGATTGGAAGACATATTTGAAGACAAACATAGAAGAATTGAAGATAGATTTGAACACAAACTTGAAGACAGGCATGACAGATATGAAGACAGATTTGACAAATTTTCTACAAGGAATAATTACTAATGGTGAAAAGGTAGTAAAGGAAACTCATGATGCGAACAAAAGAAATGTTAATCATGATATCATAGAATCTAATGTTGGATCGAAGAGCCACCATATTCCAAAAATCGATATGAGAAAGTTTGATGGCAAGGACCCCGCAACATGGATATTACAGATGGAGCAATTTTTCGATCTCAATAATGTGCAAAACGCACAAAAGGTAAATATGGCAACTGTATATTTGGAACCAAATCAGTTTGTATGGTATCAATGGCTTTGTTCTCGTAAACAATTTATCACTTGGGCAGTTTTTACGGAAGAATTGATAGCACATTATGAGGATACAAAAAGCAACACATTTTTTAGCCAATTGATAAGTCTCAAACAAAAGGGTTCAATAATGGAGCACATTGAGGAGTTCCAAAAATTGAACATAAGGGTAAAAGATATTCCAGAGGAGCATAGGATTGATGTGTTCATAGGGTCTTTATAGGATAATATCCAACATGATGTTCGCCTTTGGGAATCTGATTCATTAGAGAAGGCATTCAGGTTAGCAAGAAAAATGGAAAGCAAAATTATGGCAACTAGGAAGCATACCATTCACAACTATAAAGACAGAAGTGTTGTTGCCCATAGTCTTCCACAACCTACAAGGTTGACACCACAACAATTGGAAGAAAAAAGAGCAAAAGGGCTTTGTTACAATTGTGATAGCAAATACAAAAAAGGTCATAAGTGTGCTGAGAAGAAATTATTCTACATAGATTGTGAAGAGGAAGAAGAAAAGGAGCAAGAAAGGTCAAAAGAAGAGGATATACTCCAGGAACAAAGCCTAGATGAAGAACAAATAAATCCAACCATATCTTGTAATGAATTGGCGGGAATTACCACTCCTCAAACCATCAAGATAGAAGGACAAATCAAGAAGAAAAAGGTAATAGTGTTGATTGATTCAGGAAGCACCCACAATTTTATTCATTGTAGGGTAGCAAAAGAATTAAATTGCTTCCTATATCCAACACCAGAGTGTCAAGTGATGATTGCAAATGGAGGAACAATAAATTGCTCTGGAAAGTGCCATAATATCAAGCTATCCATGGGAGAATATGTATTGACTAGCCCAATGCTTTCCATTCCAATGGGAGGTGCTGATGTTGTACTAGGAGTCCAATGGCTACAATCATTGGGTACAATAGCTTTTAATTTTCAAGAACTTTTCATCAAATTTTCTACGGAAGGAAAGGAAGTTGAATTAAGGGGTATTGCAGGGAAACCAGGAAAGATAATCAGCTCTAATGGCATGACAAAGCTTCTAAAAAAGGAGCAAAGAGGTGTAATTGCACAATTATGTTCGCTAGATGTTTCCACATTGGAATCACCTATTTCTCCAGATCTCCAAAAAGTCCTGGACAATCATTCCAAGGTATTTGAGACTCCCAAAGGTATCCCACCTATGCGTGATCATGATCATGCTATTCATATGATTCCAGGAAGTGTTCCTCCAAATATCAGGCCGTACAGATATCCCTATGTCCAAAAAAGTGAAATTGAACGTATGGTTGCAGAAATGCTAGAGGCTGGTATAATTCAACCGAGTCAAAGTTCTTTCTCAGCTCCAGTAGTATTGGTGCAGAAGAAGGATGGATCATGGCGCATGTGTCCGGATTATAGGGAGCTCAACAAGCTCACTATTAAAGATAAGTTACCCATTCCTGTCATTGATGAATTACTGGATGAATTGCATGGATCAATTTACTTCACCAAGTTGGATCTTCGTTCGGGATATCATCAAATCAGAATGAAGATTGAAGACATTCTGAAAACGGCATTTAGAACTCATGAGGGTCATTATGAATTTTTGGTCATGCCTTTTGGCCTTACCAATGCACCTTCAACATTTCAAGGTTTGATGAATTCAATTTTCAAACCATTCCTTAGAAAATTTGTGTGCTTACCAATGCGCTCTCAAGAAAGGATGAGGATGTGGAAGCATTGTTGTGTGCCATTTCTATTATCCAACCAGATTGGATAAACGAAGCAAGGGAGGAATGGAAGAATGACGAAGAAGTGTGGGCACTTATTCGAAAGCTACAACAAGATTCCATTACTTCTGATACATTTAGCTGGCAAAATGATTCATTATGGTACAAAGATCGCTTATACCTCTAAGAATTCCCAGCTAAAACAAAAGATTCTTATGGAATTGCACACTTCTCCCTTAGGAGGGCACTCAATATTTTTAAAAACTTACCACAGGGTTAAGAAGGAATTTTTTTGGGATGGCCTTAAATCGGATATTCAAAAGTTTGTGGCGGAATGTTTGGTTTGCCAACAAAATAAAGTTGAAACAATTAAGACACCGGGTCTATTACAACCTTTATACATTCCAAGCCAACGTTGGGAGGAGGTTTCAATGGATTTTATCACAAGTTTACCCAAGTATGAGGGAAAGAGTGTCATCATGGTGGTAGTTGACAGACTTACCAAGTATGCACACTTTTTTACATTATCACATCCATTTAAAGCCAGTACAATTTCTACTACATTTATGGAAACAGTTCAAAAGCTACATGGAAACCCAAAGATTATTGTAAGTGACAGAGATCCCATTTTCACTGGAAATTTTTGGATGGAATTATTTTCTTGTCTTGGTACTCAGTTAGCTCATAGCTCATCTTATCATCCTCAATCTGATGGGCAAACTGAGATAGTAAACAAATGTTTGGAAGGATATCTTCGTTGCTTTGTATATGATAAACAGACACAATGGGTCAAATGGTCGCCTCTAGCTGAATGGTGATATAACACTTCCTTCCATACAGCAACAAAAATGACCCCATTTATGGCACTTTATGGATATCAACCACCATCCATCACATCATATTTAAGAGAAAATTCTAAGGTTCAGGCAATGGAACATCACATCGAACATCAACAACAAGTCCTCCAACTCTTAAAGGATAACCTCGTCTTGGCACAAAATAGAATGAAACAACAGGCAAATCAACATCACAGTGAAAGAAGTTTTGATGTAGGTGATTGGGTATTCCTACGGCTACAACCATATAAGCAAATGTCCCTAAAGCAAGCTAAGAAGGATAATAAATTATCACCAAAGTATTATGGTCCATACAAGGTGTTGCAAAAGATTGGTACTATGGCCTACAAATTGGAGCTTCCTGCAGCTTCTTGATTGCACCCAGTTTTCCATGTTTCATGTTTAAAGAAGGTTATAGGCGACAAGCTCCCAATTCAAACAATATTGCCAGAACTTGACGGGGAAGGAAAAATTATATTGGAACTGGAAGCAGTCACAGAAACAAGAACTCGACAGCTACGAAATCGATCAATTTCAGAGTATCTTGTCAAGTGGAAGAACTTATCCGCTGAAGATTCCACATGGGAGGATGAGAATTTTATGCAGAAGTATCCAGAACTACTCAAGCGTTGAGGACAACACTTTTTTGAAGGAGAGGGGCATGTTGGGTCCCTATAATACTAGTGATTACCCGATTACTATTGTAGTTATACCCCTTATTTATATTGTTGTGCCCCTATTACCCCCATATTGTTATTTCTGTGCCCCATAGAATCCCTCTATTGTTATTTTTGTGGCTTTATATTATTATTGTTAGGTCGACTGGATTATATTGTGACTCCTTAGACTCCTATATATAGAAAGGAGGTTTTGTCATTTGTATCATCGAATAATTGTTCATTTATGTAATGTAAAGGAGGTTGCCCCCTCGAAGAGGCTGAATTCTAAGGTGTTGATCTATCTTTTCTATCTTTTCTTGAGCTGGTTTCATAACATATCCTTCCCATAAGAAGGCCCTTTGGGAATTTCTTATGTTTTTCAAGACGCATTTTGGAGTTTCTAGGATAGGGGAAAGGTAAGTAGGCATGGATTGGAGGAAATATTTGAGGAGGCCCAGATGCCCAGTAATGTTTCAAAAGTAAAAGTTCCAATAATTAAGATTTCTTTTTAGTTTGTCAAGAAGGTATTTCCAAGAAGAATGCTTAATTTCTTAGTCATTGAGGGGAGCTCCCAGGTACTTGGGGGTAGAAAAGTAGAGGAGAAGCCAAGAGTCCATTTTATATTCCTTTTTAAAATAGGAGGGGTATTTAATAAGAATATTTTGGATTTTATTAGGGTGATGAAGGTTCCTAAGGCATATGAGAAGAAGTAAAGGATTTATTTGAATTTTTTTGCCCCTTTCACTAATGGGTGATTCATGAAAAGGGTATCATCTACAAATTATTGGTGAGATAGGGTGATGTTATCATGAAGAACAAGGCCAATGAGAGAAACATGTTGTAAAGACACCTTGATAGATATGATGAGTCCTTCCACCATGAGAATGAAAATGAATGGGTAGAGGGGTATCCTTGCCTTATGACTCACATAGATTTCAACGATTCAGAAGGGGTGTCCATGACAAAAATGGAGAAGAAAGTGGAGGTTATGAAAGACATGACCCAAGTAGTGCAAGGTACGTTGAAACCAAAAGAGGAAAGAGTACTTTCTAGATAGGATCAATTGAGTTTATCAAATTCTTTGGACAAGTCTAGTTTTATGTGCATGAAAGGCTTTAAGATAGTTTTAAGAGAGTGGATGGCTTGATGTGCAAGGACGATCCAATCTAGAATATGCATTGTTTTCACATATCCAGATTGATAAGGAAAAATAAGGATCAAAAGAATGGGCTTAAGACAATTAGCGATGACCTTGGTAATGCTTTTTCAAATACCATTGCAAAGAGATATAAGATGATATTTACCTAGAGGTGCCACATTGTATTCCTTTGGCACTCGTATAAGGAAAGTGGCATTGAACGTAGGAATGATGCATTGCCTGATTAGAGATTCCTCTAAAATTCCCAAGATCTCCTGGTCAAGAACATGCCAACATCGTTTGAAGAAAGTTACCGTGAATCCATCTCACCCTAAAGCCTTTCCATCTTCCATCTATTGAAGATATTCATTAAATTTGACCTCATTAATTTGTTGAAGAAGAGTTTTGTTATGATTCTCTGTAACTAATGTTGAATTTTGCAAATGTCTATCTAAGACAACTACGCCACTTCACATTTAAAGGTCAATCCAGGGGTCATTTATTATTTCAAGTCTATGTGAAAAGTATATGTAGGCAAGAGACACCTTTCTAGTGTTGGTAGTACTAATGGTCACGTAGCTCATGAATTCACTATTGTAGATCAAATCACACTTAAACAATTAATGATAGGAACTTGATGCAATTCACCACACTCCAGAAAATGTAGAAATTCCCACTGTAGATCAACATATTATGCAATATACTAAATAAAAACACTTGATCTACTTCTACAAACAATTATGCAAAAGCTTAATCGAATTGAGAAAGATCAATTGAACACATATAACTGATAAGAAGAAATCAATCACACATAACACAGAAGAAATAACCAGGGGAAAGCCTCAACCTAAAACCCCAACTCTATATTATCATACAAGTGGAAATATATCAGGATTACACAAAGCTTTAGCTCACAAGCTATCCAGCTCTCAGTACAATCCCTCACTGCTGCTCATAGACAGTCAAAGGCTTCTCACAAACCTTCTCCTCTACCCTCCAAGCCTCCTATTTCCTTGTGCAATTTCTCCTCGGTCCTGAAGCTGCCACCTCTGTGTAATATTCCCTCACACACTCCTCTGACCTCTGAAATAACTGCACAAACCTAAAGGAGATAATTCCTTCTCCATGGATGAGTTTCCTTTATAGGAAAAATCCATCCCACTGATAGTACACTGTCCCTCCTCTGATCTCAACTAGGTCTCTGTCTGAACTGACATGCATGAGTTATTTATGAGAGAATATTCAGTTATCTGAAGTGCAACAGTTACATGCATGTAAGCATTAACTAACTAAACTCACAATTAATTTAACAAACTTTTTGAATTAATCTAACTAGACTTGACTCAGTTAATTGATCCAACTAATTACAACTCAATATTACAACTCATCCTTATCTCTTTAACTGATGGATAAATTCCTCAATCAATGGAGAAACTATTGCATGTCCTCATATAGACTTCATGTTTGATTTTCCACAACTAATTAACTCATGGTGAATTAATTAATTATTTTTCAAACAACTGTTAAGTTAAAGTTTGAATTTTACTTCTCAATTTTAGTCCAGGGACTGACTAAAATTGGAATCCATCCCGAACTGCTAAAAATAACAATGCTATTTTTAGCACTTCCATTTTTCATTCCTTGTTGCTCAATCCGGCAGTGGTACCCAAACTGCTATTTATAGCAGTGCTATTTTTATCACTTCTATTTTTAGCATTTCTTGTTGCCATTTTAAACACTCCCTCTCAACAAGAAAGGCATTCAACTCGAACCTGATCCTGTACCTTTGGAATGTTCTGCATGCAACACTTTTCCCAAGTGTTATTACTCTAGCAACTCTAGAAACAAAAAATTCTCCCAATTGACCTCCCTGTTGGGTTAGAAACATCCTTTGATGCTGAAGCTCCATCTGCCGCTGACAAGTGCTCCCTCTTTGACCTCTGAGTTGCTGCAATTCTCCATCCATCTCACACCGTTGCACACCTCTCTGTGCGATCCTGCACTAGTGCAACACTCCTGTTCCTCTCGCATTGCTCTAGCTTGCTAGCTCTGCACAGTCTTGGGACTCTTGCACTGTAGCTCTCTCTGTCGCTCCATTCGCATCTATCTCTACCCACTTAGCTAGTCTTGCTACTCCTCTTTGGGGCTCCTGTAGCAAAGTCGAATCAAAGAGGATGGGTACTGGTGAGCCCCAGTATTGCAGCAATAATGCTGCAACTCCTGAGACTCCCTTATTTAATTTTATCAACCCAGTAGTTCGTAACAAACTTGGAAGCGACGGTGCTGTATGCACAAGTACTAGCTCTTGTCGCAGCTGTCACTTGGTCAGCTAGAACAAGTCCACTAGGAGCTTAAGCCAACTTCTATGAGCTCTTAGAAGAAGCTTTTTAATTGATGGATGAAAGCTAACTCGAAGGAAGCTAATCTATTTGCGAAAAGAGATTGAAAAACTGAAGGAAAATACAAACCCTAGCAAACCCTAATTCTACCAGCTAGTCCTACTGATGCAAAGGAGAGAATGAAAACTACTGAAAGAGATGCCATTACTTCTATGAAGGTAAAATACATGTGTCTAGACTACCTCTATCTGAAGAAAACATCTTTTTGTATTTTTGATTAAGTCGTCACAATTATCATGCATGCAATTTAACTGTTTTTGATTGTGCAGAGGTGGATTGGTGAGAGGAAATGCTTGGAAGAGGTCGGGAAGGTTCAGAGAGGGCCTAAGGGGTCCCTAACACTCTTCCAGAGAGTTTCACAGAGTTTGGCTATCAAGAAACCTCATTCGTGAGCTTCTACAGGAAGTCTGCAGGGGTTCTACAGGATGTTCAGGAATTTCTATAGGATGTTCAGAAATTTCTACAGGATGTTTAAAAATTGGATTTTGGAGGATGGGTGAGTGAGGGAAGATGCATGAATGGATATGGAGGTAGGATAGGGGGCTGAAGTGGGCCAAGGACTGGTAGATGGAGTGGTGAGAAGGTGTAGATAGCTAAATTAGCTCAAAGAAGGCTGAAACAATGATTGCACAAAAAGGTAGGGTTACGTGGGCAAGAGGACAGATGTGAGAGGAGGAACCTAGCTAAGAGATGGAGAATATGGCTCCGATGAAGTTTAGGTGGATGAAAGAGTGGTAGAGATGCTCTGCACCATATACATTCAACTGAATCAACAAAGTCTTGCAAGTAAGCAAAGTCCTAGCTAATCTAATCTAACTAACAATAACGTGAATGAACAACAACTTTATTTGGAAGAGAACCATGTATATCAACTATGCAATGAAACATTTCAGAGATCTGAACACATAAACAACTTCTGCAAATGAAAACAGTACACTGAGGATTGCATGGTAAAGCAAACTAGTGTTTTTGTTTGGGACAGCACGGTTACTTCAATTCCAGCCCTTGATCCAATAAGGAAGAGGTGAAACCAAAAGTGTTTGTTGACCCTTTTTTGGAGCCTTTTTCCTGTTATTATCCTACCAACTAAATATGAACATGAAAAGCTACTTTAACTATCAAAAGAAATCTAAATAACAAAGCAAGAATTAAATCTAAAATAGCAGATTTTATTCTAAGAATGCAGCAGAAACACATAAAGATAAACAAAGGAGGTACTGGGCACTTGAGATGGGCCCAACCCCAAGAGCTACAGCCTCCTAAGAGAGATTTAGAACTGGTGCAAAGCTGGATTCATCTTTATTGAGCAAGAAAAGAAGAGTTACATCAAAATTGTCCACAAGGGAAAGCTTGAAAATGTGCTGAAATGCAAAGCTAATCTACTGACTAAAATCAAACTACAAGCTAGCTAACTTCTGCCTACAAAGTGACTAACTACTGGCTAACCAAAATGAGTCCCTAAGCCTTCTTATTTATACAAATTGAGGACCCCAACAGCCCTCCTAAACTTTAGGAACTCGGTTGCCAAAACTTGTAGTTAACAACACTTTTACTAGCACTTGCTCGGCTGCCCTTGTGATAATTGATTTGGTGGCCTTTGAACTCTGAGATGATGGTGGAGAATTCGAGGTAAGGGCCCATAAATGAAGGGGACACCTTCCTACAAATCCTCTCCCTTGTTCTCCCACGAATTTGGCTGCCAAGTGCTCATTAAAACCTTTGATTTTGTCTCCAAATTGACCAAAAAGACTACAGAAAGCACACATTAGACTTGTTGGCATAATGACTAACCCAATTCACTCTATTAGCATAAATATAATAAAAAACATGCAATAAACTAATGATAATGGTGGATTAAGTCGAATTAGGAGGTTGAATGAGCCCATATAATTATCCATTTTTGGCACTCATCATCACCCCCCTACTAAAAGTGTTGCTCATCCTTTGAGCAACTAATCTATTTCCTCATCTTTGATGGCCCTGGTGGCCTCCTTGTCATGCCAAGCTTCTGAAGTGATGCCCTCTTCTTGGTCATGAAACCATGCTTTTCTCTCTGCTTCTTCCCACTGCCTGTGCTCCTTTTCCTAGAGAATTCTCAACTTCCTGTAGAACTATCTCAACATCCTGTAGAACTGTCTCAGCATCCTGTAGAGAGGCCTTGGTGTCCAACATTTTCATTCTTTCCCTTTAGGTGGATGTCTTCAGGCTTCCCTGTTCATAGGTGATGTATGCCTTGGAGGGAGACTTTTCCTTTTGTATAGCTGGGGTGTCTACAATTGTAATTGGATCTTTTGACTGTGGTTGGGGTCTGCCCGTTTTTATATGCATGCTCCTTCTTGCCTTAAAATATAGTGGAAGCTCCCTCTTTCACTTCTTCTTCTGCTTGGGGGATGTGCTTAGGGTGACCAGCATATCTACTGCCTCCCAGCTAAAATCTCGGCCGATTTCTCCTTCTGCTACCCTTTCCCCAGACTTCCTGTAGAAAGTCCTGTAGTGGTCGTTTTCTGGCTTCCTATAGAAGCAGTTTTCTGGCTTCCTATAGAAACAATTTTCCCTGATTTGGCTTGCTTGGCTGGGGGTGCCTTCTCTTTGACTTGTGCTGTGGTTGCCTTGGGTGTGCCTTTACTTGTTTGGACTTTTTTAGTCCTCTCTGCCTGGGTTTGCAATCGTTTCTCCCTTGGTGTTTGTGCTGTTGTTTCTTCCTCTATTTTAGGCTCAACAATCTACCCATTTCCCCTTTTTATTTCTTTTCTTTCTGTGCTTGAATGTTCTGTGTTCCTTCACCATTGGTTTTCTCACCTTCTTCAATGTGTTCTCCCATTATGAATCCTCATGGCATGGGGGGAGTCCTCTTTTTATGTTTTAATCAGAAAGGAAATGCTCAGGAAAACAACGGTCAATCACTAAAATAGAGGACAACTAAATTTGGTGTTTCCTGAACCTAGGGAGGAGTTTCTCTTGTGTTCCTCACAATACCAGATAGCAATAATTCCCTTGTTTCTGTCACCCAGAATTCGACTGTCGGTTTATTGAAAGGACAATGTTGTTTTTGCAGAGCTGAGCATAAGGGCACAAATTCTCTTCTCAACACACAGATACATATGTAAATTCAGGTTTTTATACACATAGGGTGGCCTCTACTGCAGCATATATCTTCTTTACTTTTAAAGATGATGAGGAGAGTTTGGAGTGCAGAGAAAGAACTTGGGCAAATATAGTGAAATATGCAGGCAATCTTTCATATTTTGTTGAATACATAGGTAGACTATGACTCTCATTTTTAAATTCAATGCCGTGTTCAATTCACCATTTTGTACCAACAAATCATGCACAACGAAGTTTCCCCAATCCTACCTCGCTTGGATCTTGAAATTCGCCGAAAATCCCAGGTTTTCTTTCTGCATGGCTATTTTCTGTGTTTCCTGTAGAAGACTTCCTATAGAAACGCCTGTAGAGTGCCCCTGCACCTCTGAGCGAGCCTGATACGCAGCAGAATCTTGAAGACAGGTAGAGAAACTGGTGGAGGATGACTAGTTAATCGTTTTGTGCATACTTCAGTTGAGGATGTGGCAAGTGCAGATGAACAATAGTTTGTGAGTTTCAGCCGAGCCTTCTTTAATTGCTACGTGATTTGTGGTGAATGAGTGAGGTGGCCAGGTGTACGTGGCCACATGCAGATGGCAGTGCTGTGATGAGCTGCATGTCCTCTTCTCGTTAATCAGTTGCACTGGAGTTAAAGCCTCTACCACTGTCTGTTTTTTTATTTTTATTTTTTTAATTTCCCGTGACTGACTACACACATGCGCTGATGATCCCTGGATGAGTGCAATCAGACTTGCTACCTTTTTGGCTGAATCCCACCATCTCATTCGTTTAGGCAGTTCTCAAATTACATTCATGCAATCAGAGGAATGAGTTTCAGTCACGTACCTGGAAGTCGAATGTGGCTGCTGTGAGGTGCTTTTTGCTGCTGCATGCATTTGTTTTGATGGTTGCATGATGGCTTGGTGGCTAATTCATGGCTATTTTTTCTTGTGCAGGTATCCTGTGGCCGGATCCATGCTGTAGGAGCTGGCTTCATGTTCAGATCTGCACCCTCAAGTTGCTGCTGCTGAATTTTCACAGGACCAAAACTTGTTTTTGCCATTGCTCCCGAACGATAGATCGGATCGATCTGAAACTTGCTGAGCATGTTCCTATCATCATTATTCACCTCCCATAGCAAAATTGCTATCAATGGATGCACAAATTTTGAGAAAAATGGAAAATGGCTGAATATTACAGAGATCAATTTCTCGGAAACCGTGCATCAGAATCAACTAAAACTGCTTGGGTAGGTTACTATCACCCATATGCATCTCCCCATGAAACAGGTTTTGAAATGGATGCACGGATATGGAGAAAATGCAAAAATGGCTGATGGTGATGGAGGCAGATTTCTTGGAAACCGTGCACCAGAATTGGATGAAATTGCTCGAGCATGTTGCCATCGTCCCTATACAACTCCCCCTATAACAGTTTTGCAAATGGATGCACGGTTTTCAAGCTAGGGAAGAAACAAATTATGTTCTATGTATTTTTCTTCAAAGCATTCTGCAAGTTTTTGCATGGAAAGGAAAACTGAGCTTGGGCTATGATGGAGGCATGGAGATGATGGAGGAGGAGTTTGAAGATTGCAGGAGGAATTCTGAACCCTTGAGGAAGCTATCATGTTTGCCAAAATACCTTTTTCAAATCCATTTCTAGCTTCTTGTAGAAATCCTGTAATTTCTATAAGAACTTCCTGTAGAACACACAGTCTTGAGGAAAGAAGCACAATGAGATGGAAAAAATGATGGAGAAGGGTGAGGGATGGAAACATGGATGCTTGCAGGCCTCATGGACAGATTCTCGGCCTTCAGGTCCTCTTCAGAGATCAATTTTGGCTTGTTTGTAGGCTTCCTGTAGAAGACACAAAACTTCCTGTAGAAGGCACAGAACTTCCTTTGTCTTTGTTTTGAGCGATCCTCCTGACCTGCAATGTCCTTCTTGCAACCTGCAATTATTCAATGGAAATTAGCTTTATTTTTCTTTTCTTTTTCTCTTTTTTTTTTGAAAAACAACTAGGGCGCCTCATGGAGGTTTTCACCCTAATTGCCTGCCCTGGGCGCCTCCAAGGGAGGTTTTCACCCAGGGATCTTATTCCCTTTTTATTTTCTCTTCTTTCCAACCCATTGAACGCCTCATGGAGGTTTTCAATCAATGAGCCAATCTAAGGCGCCTCCGAGGAGGTTTTCACCTTAGATTTTTATTTTTCTCTTATTCATTTTTTTCTTTTTTTCTCTTTTTTTTTCTACCCTACCCTACTTGAAAAACAAAATCATTTTCAAGTGTAAGAATACTTCCAATGGAGCCGTGTGTACATCGAGATTAGAGACAAAATGATATGGAGGCTTGAAATGCATGCTTTGACAGCTATCTGGATTTCAGAGACCAAATGATCTGACTTTGAATGGATCAAACATAGCTGAGGAAGAGAGTACCGCTGCAACTTAGTGATGATCTGAAACCATATCTCAATATAGCTCTGATATCGTTGGTCCTTTTGCTGATCTGGATCATGTTTCATGTCACCTTCTACCATGACTTTCTCATCTTCGTCTTTTTGCTGATATTTCTCTTGAATACATGGAAGATTTGATGGTAACCATGAGGGAACTTTCTTGATCTCTGATTCTGATCTCTTCTCTTCATCAAGTGCAGCCCATGGTTCTTTGATCCTTTTTTTTTAATCTTCTTTTGCCTTTGGTCCTTCAATGTTGTCAATATAATCTCTGTTTTGCAATACTCTTCCTGAGCTATGGTGAAGATCATCGAGCTCAAGAGGAGTCATTTGGACATGTTGTGCCTCAACTTTGCAATTGGGTTGAGCTACTGCAACGGGCAGGTGTGGAAATGGTGGTACAGATAGTTGAGTGGGGGTGTATATTCGAGATGGATGTGGATGGGGTTGTGGTTGGGCAGGTGGTGGAGGCAAAGGAGTGGGATGAGAGTTGTATTGGGGCCCTCACCCCTGATGAGGTGCATTCCACTGAGGCTGTGGCTGAGCATAAGAGTGAAACGAATGAGCAGTTGGTTGGGCATAATATGGATTTGTGAAGGAGCAAGGAGGAGGTGTGAACCAGGAAGGATGAGCAGGGGGACCCCAAGAAGGCATGAAAGTGGCTTGATAGGGGTCATAATAGGTCTGGGATGTCTCTTGCATTCCCTGCTGGTAGAGTATGGGTCCATGTGGCCTCCTTTGGTTCATATAATGGAGTGATTCAGTGGCTCCTTTGACTCTCTGATATGCAGCTTTAAGTCCAGGCAAGGAAGGGCACTGATTCGTAGGATGGTATTCTTCACAGACAAAACACACTTCTAGGGAGTGCATTGGACATTCGTCCATAGGATGCTTTCTAGTGCACCTAGGACAAAAGATGACCAAAGCCCTCTTGGCTTCCTCTTGCTTCTTTTGGATCCGCAAGGTATCCAGTTGCATGGAAAGAAACTGTTTTACATCGCTCTTGAAATCTTCCATCTAATTTTCAAATTCATTTTTGGATAAGGTACTGCTCCCAACATTTCTGCTTGTAGCCATTCGCTCCATAGGAATGGTTTCTTCTTCTTCTTCCCTTGAGGTTCATCAGATATGTCTTACTATCCACCTAAGGGTTCTTTAATCACAGCCATCGAAGAAGAGAGAAGGTTGGCTGTGTGAAGCAGTGGGGGTGTTGTGCAATCATTTTTCTGAATTATCTCTACTCCTACAAGGCATGAAAGGAAATCTTTTTGGTTGATTTTTGTTTTTTTCTTCTTGTACCTGCAAAACTAAAATAGATTGAACTGCAACTAACTATCTTGCTGAAATGAAAATGCAGAATTGAAATGAAAGCAGGAAAGGACTAATCTATTTTGCTCAAATGAAATTGCAGGAATGAAATGCTAGTCTACGCTTGCAGAATTGAAATTGCGGAATTGAAATGCTAATCTATGAAAGCAGGAAATGTCTAATCTACTTTTGCGGAAATGAAATTGCAGAATGGAAATGAAATAAACTACTTAGCAGAAGGTTGTAGTAGAAAATAGAAGAAAAGTAGCAATCACCAATACTCTGATGCTTCCCCGGCAACGGCGCCAAAAAGAGTGGTGAGCCCCAGTATTGCAGCAATAATGCTGCAACTCCTGAGACTCCCTTCTTTAATTTTATCAACCCGGTAGTTTGTAACAAACTTGGAAGCGACGGTGCTGTATGCACAAGTACTAGCTCTTGCCGCAGCTGTCACTTGGTCAGCTGGCACAAGTCCACTAGGAGCTTAACCCAACTTCTATGAGCTCTTAGAAGAAGATTTTTAATTGATGGATGAAAGCTAACTCGAAGGAAGCTAATCTATTTGCAAAAAGAGATTGAAAAACTGAAGTAAAACGCAAACCCTAGCAAACCCTAATTCTACCAGCTAGTCCTACTGATGAAAAGGAGAGAATGCAAACTACTGAAAGAGATGCCATTACTTCTATGAAGGTAAAATACATGTGTCTAGACTACCTCTATCTGAAGAAAACATCTTTTTGTATTTTTGATTAAGTCGTCACAATTATCATGCATGCAATTTAACTGTTTTTTTACTGTGCAGAGGTGGATTGGCGAGAGGAAATGCTTGGAAGAGGTCGGGAAGGTTCAGAGAGGGCCTAAGGGGTCCCTAACACCCTTCCAGAGAGTTTCACAGAGTTTGGCTATCAAGAAACCTCATTCGTGAGCTTCTACAGGAAGTTTGCAGGGGTTCTACAGGATGTTCAGGAATTTCTACAGGATGTTCAGAAATTTCTACAGGATGTTTAAAAATTGGATTTTGGAGGATGGGTGAGTGAGGGAAGATGCATGAATGGATATGGAGGTAGGATAGGGGGCTGAAGTGGGCCAGGGACTGGTGGATGGAGTGGTGAGAAGGTGTAGATAGCTAAATTGGCTTAAAGAAGGCTGAAACAATGATTGCACAAAAAGGTAGGGTTATGTGGGCAAGAGGACAGATGTGAGACGAGGAACCTAGCTAGGAGATGGAGCATATGGCTTTGATGAAGCTTAGGTGGATGAAAGAGTGTTATAGATGCTCTGCACCGTATACATTCAACTGAATCAACAAAGTCTTGCAAGTAAGCAAAGTCCTAGCTAATCTAATCTAACTAACAATAACGTGAATTAACAGCAGCTTTATTTGGAAGAGAACCATGTATATCAACTATGAAATGAAACATTTCAGAGATCTGAAAACGTAAACAACTTCTGCAAATGAAAACAGTACACTAAAGATTGCATGGTAAAGCAAACTAGTGTTTTTGTTTGGGACAGCACGGTTATTTCAATTCCAGCCCCTGATCCAATAAGGAAGAGGTGAAACCAAAAGTGTTTGTTGACCCTTTTTGGAGCTTTTTTCCTGTTATTATCCTACCAACTAAATCTGAACATGAAAAGCTACTTTAACTATCAAAAGCAATCTAAATAACAAAGCAAGATTTAAATCTAAAATAGCAGATTTTATTCTAAGAATGCATCAGAAACACATAAAGATAAACAAAGGAGGTACTGGGTGTTGTAGGGAAAAGTATCCAACTCGGATGACCCTAACCCACTCTAAGGGTGACAGTTCCTTAGCAACAACTGTAAAACAAACTAATGAAAGTTTACTTCTTTATGAAAGCAAAAGAGAATGGAGGAAGCACTAACCGTTGCCTTGCGCTTAATGTCGAATCCAAACTCTCCTCTTTGGCCGCTTGCTCCTAGCTCTTTGTTGTTCTGCTCACCCAGCTGCAATGAGATCCTGCACAATAACAAAGAAGGAAACTACAAGAGGTATGCAATCATAACTGGTTCATGGATTAGTGTAAACCAAACATGCAATCATCACAATACATAATTGAACAAAAGCACATAGAAGAACCTCAATAGCTTTTATTAATGAAGAAATCAAGGTTCTGAGAGGATTACAACCATTGCAGGCTCCAACCCAGCAACACCTCCCAGCAGAAAGAATTGCTCTTCTTCACCTCTCTCAAACAATCACCCAATAACTCAAGAATGAAACCAACAGCATATCATTACTTTGCACAAAATTCCAGCCTTCTGAGCTCATAGGAGAGAGCTCAATATATAGATGAATTGAGAAAGGATGAGTCAGCTTGCAACTGATGTGTAGCTGCCTTGTGTCCTCTCTCTCTTCAGTTAATCTTCAGTTGATCTTCAGTTCTTGAGTCCACTTGGTGAACCTTGCTTCCACTTGGAGAAACAAAGCCTCTGACTCATCACAAGGCGAAATACCTGACCCAAGTGTCATTTTTGGAAGATTCCAAAGCAATGACTCACTGTGCCACATGTCCAAACTCTCCCAACGCAGGTGGGCTTTGTTCTACCTGCTTTGCAACGTAGGTACACCATGGAGCAGTTGTGTTTCAGCGCAGAAGCCTAGTGGAGCACCTGCTTTGATTTCAGGATTGCTTGTTTTTGAGTGTTTTCAGGTGGAGAACTGATCTGAGAGCTGTTGGTTTGCTGACCTTGTTCCTCTAGGGGTAGGAACATCATGTTTAGGGAACTTTGGATCCCTTGGATTATTGACAATTCATGCTTATTGCTGTAAGGCACAAAATTGTCTATAACAGATGCCCCCTAAAGTATGAGGTCGTTTATCGGGTGAAATGCTTTATTGAGAGGATACGAAGTTCATTCAATCTGCTGAGAAGTGTCTTGTAATAAGATACAATACAATACATTATTTTTCATACATTTTCATGATCTAGCTGAGGCGGGCATTCCCATGCTCAGCTTTATAAATACATTTTGGTACATAGAACAGACGATCGTCTGATGTAGACCGATATTCCTCTGCCGAAATTATCATCCTTTGAGAAGGATGATCATCTGCTATAATGATGTACATATCAAATGTCTTTATGTCCTGAATATATATCGCAGCCCGGATGGATGAAACTAGATCCGGGGTCTTCAAACTCTTCCGATCTTCACTCGATGTACAAGTCGATCCATGTGAGAATTTCTTGAAGTCGAACATGGAAAGACATCGCTTGATTACCGGTCAATGATGTAAACCGTTAACAAGCGCGAGAGGAATCACCGATAAGGATGATGACCCTCAAGGTACGGCAGTACAATCTACATGGTGGGAATAAAGGACTTGGCGTCGACCACCATGCAAAATCTTCTGGTCGAAGGTCATTGATGTATTCCTGTCGCCGGAAGTGAGAAACTTGCCATTGAGGCATGCAAGCTTCAAAGTACTGAGGGGGGTGTTCCTAGATCAACTCCTTGGATAATGAGCTGATGTCGACAAGGAGCGATCCGTCAAAGGAGGGCCTTAATGAATCCCACATCAGTGACACGGAACGGAGCTAGTGATTATGATGAGGTGAAAACAAACTGTGATGTATGATTCAGGGTGGCGGTCATGAAGTGGATGAAGGATAATGTATGGCAGTGGGTGGAACACGGTTGACTCTTTACAGAACCACATCTCTTGAACATATAACGACACTGATGTGATGGATTGGTAGCATTACCCCAATTGTGGACGGTGTGGCGAGGACCATGGTTTTGCGACCGGTGAATGAAACAACCCAACCCGATGCGGTACGGAGGACAAAGTGTCATGTTCAAGAGCGACTTGCTACCATTAATACTGTGAGGTTCTCCCAATTTTTCCCCAGTCATTGCTGACCAGTACCTCTTTATTTTTGTCAAGCTTGAGGAGGATAACATATGCTTGTTCTATAACCTGCCCTTCGGGCAAGCCCATCGCTATGTTTTAACGAGCCTAGCGATAGGGAAACTCGTTCTCGTCTAAAGACAAGTTTGTCGCTATTTAATCATTTTAACGAGTCTAACGACAAGGAAAACTCGGTCCTTTTCATTTTTAGAGAGTCTGAAAAGGTACGAAAAGTTAACTCCAAAATTCCTTTTTCGTCATCTAATCCCTTAAGTCCGAAAAAGTTTAAAACAATACAGAAGGGATGAATTTTCGGTTGCTTTAACGAGCCGAACAAACAAGCGCTCGATCTTTTTGTGCAATAATCCCTCAGGTCCAAAAAGATTAAAATCTAGAGGAGGGATAGCTTTCCGGTCGCTTTAACGAGCTGGAAGGCCAAAACTCGGCAAACTTTTCATATTTTACGAGTCAGTGAAAAGAGCTCAAAGAAGACTCGTCTTTTGAGGAACGAGTGATGAACAGGGATAGCAGCAGATTCCAGGTACAGGTTGGAATTCTCCAATCACGGCAGTGTCACAAGGATGGCTAAGTGAAATCACTCTTCGCAGCTGTTCCTCAAAATGGGTAAACAAACAAATGGAGGTGAACGATTGGCCAAATGAACAGATGGAGGTGATGGCATATAAACACGATCAAGGGCTTTTAATATGGCTTTCAAAGGTTACATTTCTCGAGGTTGTTTACCGGTTCATTTTTCTGGATGAGCTTGAACTACTAGGGAAAGATTGCTCACAATTTACGTTTATTTTTTAACGAGCATGAACTTCTGCACAAAAACTGCTCGATGATTGCTTTTATTTTTTAACGAGCATGAACATTGCTAAAACTGCTCGAATTATACCAGTCTTAATACAAGGAATGCTTTAGGTGAGGTAATCTTATTTAAGGAGCGATACCTCACTAATTACTCCAAATTGGCAGGTTTTAACTTTTGCCCTTCATCCTTTCTTTATGCAAGCTAGAAACGGCTAATCCTACGAGTTTAACGGGTTAGACCTACAGGTTTAAAGGGAGGACCTAAAAATTTAAAAAAATAAATAGTCGTCCCGTGCTTGCACTCCAAAAGGTTTGCATGCCCCCAGGTATAAAGTATAATTTCGAGATTCTGCCATCTCTTACTTATTATCCGAAAAATGGTTTTGTTTGCTGCCGCAAACTAAACTCTCTTTTCGGCGATGTCTATCATTAGGTTGCTAAGGATGGTGACTACTTGTTGCAGCAATTTCATCTCTTTCTTTGAAGACTACCCCTACTTATCCTTCAAAACAGCTTGTTTTAATGGGTGAGGCTTGACATTCAAAGATGGTGGCTTCTTGTTGCCACAAATAGACCCCCTCCTTAGGAGAGCCCACCTCTTTAGACAAAGGGAGCGATTGCTTCGCTCACATAACTTTGACAAAAGAATTTTATCCTAGAACAACCCTCTCTTCCTCTGCCGGACGGGGTACGGACTAGTCCATCCTTCTGCGGAAATTAACTTTATACCTAAGGTTTTCTCTGCCCGAGGCAGGCCAGGGTGCATGCCCCCTGGGTCCCAGTTCTTTCTTTCCGAATTACTCGCATTCATCGGGAAGTAGAACCGGGGGCGGTGGCATTCCTTGAGCGAATAAACCGTTAAGGGATGGTATTTGACTATTTGCAATGCGTGATCCTGGAAATGAAAGTTGGTCTACTAGCTGGACCATTCTTCCTTCATGCGGAAAACACATGACTCTAAAGAGTGAGGACACTATTGCCTCCATGCAATATATATAGTCTCGTCCAAGGAGTAAGTTATATGCCAAGGGTCCCTGGACGACCATGATGTTCATGCGAACTGCTTTCCCTTTCAATGTAACCGGAACATTGGGGAGAATCCCTAACGGGTGACTGGTTCCTTTATCAAAACCTGATAGATTTCTCATCTCAGGTAAAAGCGCCGGGCAACCCAGTGCTTTCCAAGCAACAGAGGAAAGGATACTCACAGATGCCCCTTCATCAATGATAGTTCCAGCCATCACCATTCTGTAGATTTGGACTATGATTCTGAATGGGATACTGGCTGGTAACCGGGGTCTGCCTAGTTGATTCCAATCAAAGGATACAACTAGGTTGCTTGGTGGTGGGACCGAATATACGGCCGGATACGACCCTGACGATGTTCCTTCCTGCGATAAAGGAATGGGCGCATTTCCCTGATGCTCATCAGAGTCTGTGTTGATGAAAAGAATATGGACGGTGTCATCCTTATCCTCTTCAGTGAGGGTGTCATTTGAAGATGGGTCTTCAATGACGGAGTCATTGGACGATGAAACCTCTGAAGGAAGAACCGGGTCAACTGCCGTTTCGACTTTTAGACTTTCGTCTGGTCTGGATTCAGTAGGTTCATTCTCAATGACCGACACTTCAGCTGACCACTTGGGCGGGTCAGCTGGATTTTCAACTATCGAGGGATTAGGCGCGAGTTTTTGGTATCCAGGAGGAAGTCGTAACGGCGAAACCAGACGATCTTCCAAAACTCTCTTTGCCTCATCTAAGAATGGACATCTGTGGATGGCATGCTCGCCTTCACACAATATACAGGGTGATCTTGGTCTCCCTCTTCGTCCTTCACTCTCGCTAGTTGACGGACTGCAATCAACATGACTGCCAGAGGTTGATGCTACCGGATTGTGCAATCTTGGGGACCAGTCCCTTAGTATCCGGGGAATACAAGGACAATCACGATGGAAGTGGGCCCCTTCGCAAATGACACACGGTGATTTAGGCCCAGTCGGTGCAGTGTGTGGGTTTTTGTCGGCTGTCTTTTGCTTGCCCCCAGTCGCCTTCGCCATAGGCTCCTTCTGCTTCTTTTCTCTCTTCTTCCTTTCCTTCTTCTCCTTGGGAGGCTGACTTTTGCCAGCTCTACCTTGCGAAGATGAAGGATTAGAGGAAGTATTGTAAGAAGTGGAAGGCTGGTGGGTAGTCCTAGACTGGTCTGACTGTTGATTCGACTGCTCAGGATTAGTGGCGATCTGGACTACATTAGTTGAAAAGAGCCATACAGGTAGGCCAATTGTCAATCCTGGAAGTGACAATGTCGCCATATGAGGCGCACCAACATCTCCCCAAGAGGAGAAGGGATTTGGACTTCCGCCAAGGTTGCCTCCTTGGTTGGTGGGCTCCATACTTTTTCAACTGAAAGATCAACGTGGGAATAACAGGTGATTTTGTTCCGCTTAAAATAAATTTTATTAACGACACTTTTAGACACAAACTTGCTTTTTCATGTTTTAAGAGTCGAGAAAAAGCTAAAGATGACTCTAGTCGCCTTCGATGTTTTAACGAGCCCGAAGTGACAAATGCTCGGATGGACTTTTTCAGTTATAGAGTTTGAAAAAGGCCAAAAGAAACTGCTCTGGAGTTCTAGGCAGAGGGTGTGCCAAACTTTTCACGAAACCACAGAATACGTTTTACGGTACGGGTGGTCGATCTTCGTGAATGCTGTGTTCACTGCATCGCGATCAGTAGGGCGGCCGACACGGCTTCCTATGGATAAAGGATAATTGCCTATAGGGGTCTCCCAATATATACTCGACGGTACGTGGGAGCACAAGTCCGTATTAGTGCCACCGACTCTCAGGAGGAATCACCCACCTTCGTAGAGATCGACAGTCACTATGTTTAACGACGCCGGAACACGTCTCTACCTAGACCTCTAGATGTTTGCATTATGTTACAAAGCGTTGTTATGTAAATTGGATTTATTTTAATGTTGATCTTGCTTATCAGTTTGCCTTTAAGGATCACCACGAGATGTATATAACAAATTCCTGAATGCAGTCTAAGATGAGAAGCAAACTTTTCAATCTTTCAACTTTGAAAACCTTAACTACTGAGGGAAAAGAAAGGCAAATCTTTTCACATAGATCATAGAGCACACACTAAAATGCAAATTTTTCTAAATCGTCAAGCACACAGTCAAATGCAAAATGCACAATGCATGTATTTTCTTTTCCCTTTCTTAATGTGGATGGATACAAAAAGAAAGTGGTTATATAACTTTGATTTCGATTTAAAGCGAAAGTAAACAAGCTTGTCCAAAATCAAAAGACACCTTAAGATTCACTTGCTTAATCACTGGAAATACATGAAATCAAACCATACGAACGAAAGTAAAACGACTAACCAGCTATGGACAGCAAACAAGCTAACTCTTTAGACCAGCAAAACGCCTAACACAGGTTCAGATCTAAGAGGCCTAAAGCATGACTAGTTTACTTTTCGTTATGGGAAATTGTAAATGAGTAAGAAATACAAAGAACAAGTACAATTTCATTATATAACAGAGGCGGAATGATGGCAAGTAATATTGGTTTCAAAACAGGCACAAGACTGACACCTAGCAGCAAAACTAAGTGAAAACAGGCAAGAGAAAGGAGGAAACCCCAAATGCACTAAGCAAATTTGGGCCAACGCAGGCTCTGCACAGTCAAACTGGCTCTTAGCGTAGGTAGCCAGTTCGGGACCTGCGTTGCAAAGCACGTAGCCTGTGTACTACCTGCTTTGGAAAACGAGAATTGCGTTTTCACAGTTTCCGGGTCATAATTTTCTCAAAAATGCACGGTTTTTTCTCAAATCAGAAGCATTCAGTCAAGCATAATCAAAGGGATGATTTAGAAGGTGTAAAGCTATCACTAAGAGCTTACAAGGATCTTTGTAGATCAGCTCTTCAAATCATGAATCTGCTCAGACAATGAGCAAGAGTAGCAGCCCCTCTACTTCGCTTTTGATATAGTCAAAAGCTTTTCGATTTGGTACTCTTTTGTTCAGGAAATGAATAGAAAAATACTACAAACACAATCAAACGGATACGATCCCCAGTGGAGTCGCCAGTTTGTTGTAGGGAAAAGTATCCAACTCGGATGACCCTAACCCACTCTAAGGGTGACAGTTCCTTAGCAACAACTGTAAAACAAACTAATGAAAGTTTACTTCTTTATGAAAGCAAAAGAGAATGGAGGAAGCACTAACCATTGCCTTGCGCTTAATGTCGAATCCAAACTCTCCTCTTTGGCCGCTTGCTCCTAGCTCTTTGTTGTTCTGCTCACCCAGCTGCAATGAGATCCTGCACAATAACAAAGAAGGAAACTACAAGAGGTATGCAATCATAACTGGTTCATGGATTAGTGTAAACCAAACATGCAATCATCACAATACATAATTGAACAAAAGCACATAGAAGAACCTCAATAGCTTTTATTAATGAAGAAATAAAGGTTCTGAGAGGATTACAACCATTGCAGGCTCCAACCCAGCAACACCTCCCAGCAGAAAGAATTGCTCTTCTTCACCTCTCTCAAACAATCACCCAATAACTCAAGAATGAAACCAACAGCATATCATTACTTTGCACAAAATTCCAGCCTTTTGAGCTCATAGGAGAGAGCTCAATATATAGATGAATTGAGAAAGGATGAGTCAGCTTGCAACTGATGTGTAGCTGCCTTGTGTCCTCTCTCTCTTCAATTAATCTTCAGTTCTTGAGTCCACTTGGTGAACCTTGCTTCCACTTGGAGAAACAAAGCCTCTGACTCATCACAAGGCGAAATACCTGACCCAAGTGTCATTTTTGGAAGATTCCAAAGCAATGACTCACTGTGCCACATGTCCAAACTCGCCCAACGCAGGTGGGCTTTGTTCTACCTGCTTTGCAATGTAGGTACACCATGGAGCAGTTGTGTTTCAGCGCAGAAGCCTAGTGGAGCACCTGATTTGATTTCAGGATTGCTTGTTTTTGAGTGTTTTCAGGTGGAGAACTGATCTGAGAGCTGTTGGTTTGCTGACCTTGTTCCTCTAGGGGTAGGAACATCATGTTTAGGGAACTTTGGATCCCTTGGATTATTGACAATTCATGCTTATTGCTGTAAGGCACAAAATTGTCTATAACACTGGGTACTTGAGATGGGCCCAAACCTAAGAGGTACAGCCTCCTAAGAGAGATTTAGAACTGGTGCAAAGCTGGATTCATCTTTATTGAGCAAGAAAAGAAGAGTTACATCAAAATTGTCCACAAGGAAAGCTTGAAAATGTGCTGAAATGCAAAGCTAATCTACTGACTAAAATTGAACTACAAGCTAGCTAACTTCTGCCTACAAAGTGACTACCTACTGGCTAACCAAAATGAGGCCCTAAGCCTTCTTATTTATACAAATTGAGGACCCCAACAACCCTCCTAAATTTTAGGAACTCAGCTGCCAAAACTTGTAGTTAACAACACTTTTACTAGCACTTGCTTGGCTGCCCTTGTGTTAATTGATTTGGTGGCCTTTGAACTCCGAGCTGATGGTGGAGAATTTGAGGTAAGGGCCCATAAATGAAAGAGACACCTTCCTACAAATCCTCTCCCTTGTTCTCCCACGAATTTGGCTGCCAAGTGCTCATTAAAACCTTTGATTTTGTCTCCAAATTGACCAAAAAGACTACACAAAGCACACATTAGACTTGTTGGCATAATGACTAACCCAATTCACTCTATTAGCATAAATATAATAAAAAACATGCAATAAAATAATGAGAATGGTGGATTAAGTCGAATTAGGAGGTTGAATGAGCCCATATAATTATCCATTTTTGGGGCTCATCAGGTACCTCAAGGATCCTGCCCCTATTCCAGCCTTCTTGGGATCATCACTCCACATCACCCCACCTCCTACCTGGAGGTATGGATGCATGTGATCCCTCTGCCCACCTGGCTCAAAATTTTCCCCTACTAGAGGTCTCTGCATGAGTAGATGTCTCTACTCGATCTCCTCTCAGCTTCTCTAGTTGTGGCTACTCCACAACCTCCTAAATCTGCTTCACCAATCGCGGCTCCTCCACAATCGTCTGCGACTTCTTCTGGCGCTACATGTTGAGAGATAATGTACTCTCCCTCTCAACCACCAAGTCTCCATCAATTTCCTTACTCCTCAAGGCTTTGCATGCATCTTGAACCTCAAGAGCATACATGTTCTTGACCCGTGAACCGATCTGCTTCACTTGTCTAGTGATGATGTGTCTAAGGAAAACCTTTCCCTTACTGAAGACTACATCATAGCCTCTGTCTTCCAGCATCGCGATCGACACCAAATTTCTCTTTAGTCCTGGTACATACTTGACATCGGTTAAGGCCATGCAAGCTCCATGCTCCCTCTGAAAAATAACCGTGCCTACACCTGAGACACTATACTTTTCATCATTACCCATCGCTATGAGTATATGGATATCTTTCTCGTCCAAGGTACTAAACAAACTCTTGTCGCTAGTCATGTGGAAAGAAGCTCCACTATCAAGAAACCAAACACTTCCCACCATGGATGAAACCATGCATGCGAACAGTGTGAAATCCAACTCGAACTGTGAGGCCAATGCCTCACCTTCTGATCCTTCCACGGATCCCTTCTTGGATTTCCTCAATGGACAATTTGTAGCAAAATGGCCCACCTCATGACAACGAAAGCATCGCACTTTCGATTTGTCAAACTTCTTCCCACCATGGGAAGAACTGGAATTGGAATGAGAATCCTTCTCCTTCCCCTTCTTCTCCTTACTCGCTATGGCGCAGTTTTCTTCATCCTCCATGGATGAAGAACCATCTTTGGTGCTTCTCCTTATCTCCTCCTGCATCAAATCCGACCAAAGTCGTTCCCAACCTGGCAGTTTCTCTCTTCCATTAACTGAGTCTTGGTAGCTATGCCAGCTCTTAGGAAGACCGAGGAGTGCAAGACTCACCATGTCATCATCAGCTGTCATGATCCCTACACTTCCAAGCTCATTTTTGCAGGTGGTGAGCTTGTTCAGATATGTAGAGATCATTTTGCCCTTTTCACACTTGATCTTCCGAAGCTTGTCTTTCAGTGCCAGCTTCCTCTGATCACTGCTATTCTGATATAGATCTTTCAATTTTTTCCACATTGAAAACGATGTCTCCTTCCCATGGAGACTTGAGACTATGTGGTCTCAAACTCCCTCCAGAAGAATCCTCCTTGCTCTAGCCACACATTTCCTCCATTCCGCCAATTCAGTAGCATCAGTCGCCTTGGGGACTTCTTGATCAATGAAGTCCTTTAGACCGTTATCCTCCAATACTGCTTCCATGCGATCCTTCTAGGCTATATAATTTGAACTGCCATCAAGGGCATATTCAAGTCTTAAACAATTGAATGCCATAGGTGAAATAGAGATGTGATAAGAACTTGATTTCTATATTCAGGAATCACAGACTTCAAAATTCTCCCTTCTTGTATACTGTTATTCCTTGATCACCTTTGCTCTGATACCATGTAGAAATTCCCATTGTAGATCAACAAATTATGCAATATACTAAAGCAAAATACTTGATCTACTTCTACAAACAATTATGCAGAAGCTTAATCGAATTGAGAAAGATCAATTGAACACATATAACTGATAATAAGAAATCAATCACACATAACACAGAAGAAATAACCAGGGGAAATCCTCAGCCTAAAACCCCAACTCTGTATTATCATACAAGTGGAAATATCTCAGGATTACACAAAGATTTAGCTCACAAGATATCTAGCTCTCAGTATAATCCCTCACTATTGCTCATAGACAGTCAAATGCTTCTCACAAACCTTCTCCTCTGTCCTCCAAGCCTCCTATTTCCTTGCATAGTTTCTCCTCGTTCCTCAAGCTGCCACCTGTGTGTAATAATCCCTCACGCATTGCTATGACCTCTAAAATAACTGCACAAACCTGAAGGAGATAATTCCTTCTCCATGGATGAGTTTCCTTTATAGGAAAAATCCATCCAACTGATAGTACACTATCCCTCCTCTGATCTCAACTGGGTCTCTGTTTGAACTGATATGCGTGAGTTATTTATGAGAGAATATTCAGTTATCTAAAGTGCAGCAGTTACATGCATGCAAGCATTAACTAACTGAACTCACAATTAATTCAACAAACTATTTGAATTAATCTAACTGGACTTGACTCAGTTAACTGAGCCAACTAATTACAACTCAATATTACAACTCATCCTTATCTCTTTAACTGATGGATAAATTCCTCAATCAATGGAGAAACTGTTGCATGTCCTCACATAGACTTCATGTTTTATTTTCCACAACTAATTAACTCATGGTGAATTAATTAATTATTTTTCAAATAGTTGTTAAGTTCAGATTCGAATTTTACTTCTCAATTTTAGTCCAAGGACTGACTAAAATTGGAATCCATCCTGAACTGCTAAAAATAGAAATGATATTTTTAGCACTTCCATTTTTCATTCCTTGTTTCTCAATCCAGCACTGGTATCCAAACTTCTATTTATAGCAGTGCTATTTTTAGCACTTCTATTTTTAGCATTTCTTGTTGCCATTTTCAACAGAAAATACAACCAAAGATTCAACCGATGAACAAAAATAAATTGGAATCATAACATCTAGCACAAGATCACAAATGACTCACTGGAAATAATATTAGCGAAGCTACTTCTACAAAATTAATCACGATACCATTAAAAAAAATAAGTTATGCTGCTAGTAATAGGAGGTAGATAAGCACCATCAATCAAATCCTATTGCAAGTAATATAAAATAAACCCTCAATTAAATCTTGCCACAAGTACAGGAAACGAAAAAATTTGTGAAATGCAAGAAATAAACCAGATTACAAATAAAATTACTCAAGCCACCTTGTAAGTAACAACAATCAAATCATTATACCATTAACAATAATCAAATCATCCATCAACAATTAGTGTGACATAATCTCCTAAAGGTAACATGTGAAAATATCAACTGCTGATAAATAAAAAATTCTCACACACTCAAAGCACATAGAAATTATGAATTTCATAAAATAATCTAATTAACAAATAGAATTGTAGCACTTGACCACTAAAGGGAGCCCTTCACTAATCAGGGCTACGAGGGATTACTCACAAACTAAGACTTTAGGAAATGGTTTATTTAATAGTATATATTATAGAAGAGTAGTGCAAGAGTCTTACTACACTATATTCCCTAATACATCCCCCCAACTTCTTACTATTTGTTCAACAACCAGACAACCTCAAAGGCTTCTTCATTTATACAAATTAGATGGGAAGTGTCCCCAACATAATATCAAAATGGAATAATACATATTAAGATAAAGTTCTATTACATGTACCTATGTTGTTACATCAATGGTTCAAAAGAAGACTCGTTACATCACATTCCAAATTACTATAACAACTTTAGATCATATTCTATCTATTGTCGAGCTAACTCTTTTGTTACTTTCCTTCTTGAGTATCAGTCAAGACTAGTTTCTCAAGCGCCAAAGAGATTATACTAATAATATATAATGGCTATGCAAGTAATATCACTAGAAGTAACAACACACCCAAAATAGATCATGTAATTACGTCCATCCCTTCAGCATTTGCAACTAATCAAACAAATTTTTCCAACCATCACATGAGTAATCCAACACTAGGTGGAAACTACTTAGAGATCCTATATTATCAATTGAATAATATGGTTTGTATAAAATTTCATTCCTTAGTGAAAAATATGTATTATGAATAAAATATTATCAATAAAAGGGGTAACATAGGATAATTAAGATAGTTTCAAGACAGGATAAATGGATATCAAAGGGTGCAATTCATGGGCTCAACATCTCCCCCCAACTTGCTCTGCTGCATGTCCTGATACAACCGAGTTTAATTAAGGTTTTTGTTTACCCATGCATATGTTTCATGCAAAGTATTGAGTTGATAAGCCTCCTATGTGTCTTCTGCAAGTGCCTTGAACCCTTCTACCATCCTAACCTCTGCTCCCAAAAACTTCTTTTTCTCTTTCAGTGCATATGTTGTCCTATACCTATCTAAGTGAAACCAAGTAAAGGGAAAATGAAATTTGAAACGTACCCATTGGGATCCCCTTTTTTATATACAATGTAAATATTTATTGAAGCACCCCATGGATTTAAGAAGGTTTAGATACCCAAATGGCTCTTTAGTTTTGATAGTGAATGTAGATAGTTCCCATATTTTTCTAGAGCCTTGTATGGAATTAGTGTTTATGCCATTAGTAATCTATACAAACTGCTCAATAACATGTGCTTGGAGACTTACCACTGTCATCGAGAGATCAAGTGACCTAGTGATGAGACCTTGGATTATGATGTACTTGCTTGTACTAATAGGTTTTGCTCCAATCCTTAGTTCATGAGTAGCATCGACTTGTTCAACATTCTTGTGAGAAAATTTCAATTTACATTGGTGCATGAGATGGAACACAAAGGAATTCAGCTGTAGGTCCCCTATGTAGGGTGTCAGATTGAAATTTATTTCATAAGGGAGAATAAAATCATGTAAATAAAATTTGCGTAAAGCATGTTGTACACTACAACATAACAGGTAAATAACGCCTACAATAGCACCAGAATTTAGTGTCTTTTATTTCATGAATTGGAAACCTTTTTCAACATAAAAATGGGCACAATCCGAAATGTTTATCATAGCACTAGATTTAGAAACAAAAATTACGCCAGAGATAACACCCGAAATAATACCTAGAATATCACTGGAAAAATAGCATCGAAAATAACGCCGAAAATTGAGCCGAAAATTTCACCAAAAATGGTTCCAGGTATAACATTAGAAATAGTCTTGGGAATAGATCTGGGAATAATGCTAGTTTGATCACCAGAATTAGCACCAATATCTTCTTCCAATTTGGCTTCTGCTTTGTCTTCCAGTTTTGCATCCAATTTTGCTTCTCTCTTTTCTTTTAGTTTTGCTTCTAGTGTGGCTTCCAATTTGGATTCCATTGTTTCTTCTTATTTTTATTCCAAGTGTCGGGAATAGCACCAGGAATAGGGAATAGCACAAGGATTTGTGTCCAGTTTGGCTTCCGATTTGGCTTCCTATTTTGCTTCTTGTTTTTCTTTTCGTTTTGCTTCTAGTTTTGATTCTAGTGTGGCTTCTAATTTTGCTTCCAATTTGGCTTCCATTTTTGATTCTTTTTTTGCTTCAAAAAATGATTATTGTTTTGCATACAATTAAATTAATATGTTTTATTTCAATTTAATTAGTTAAAAATACCATGTCTCTTAAATATGTTATATGATTATACAACAAGTCATATGAATGAATTTGAAATATTTTATAGGATAGCATTTATAAAGATTTTTAGGGGAATAAACATCCATACAGAGTAACAACATCATTACACTTACTAAAATCTCCATTAGAATAGAATCTACAACATCCAGTATATATAAAATAAGACGAATTATTGTAACATGATCATCATCTATAATTTGTACAAGTGAGTCAAATATCTATAATTGAAGTGAATTTGGCAACATTCATCTTCAGTAGTAAATAAAAACCATCATACGTAATAAATATGCATCCAAATCATCAACCACTTTCAATATATAAAAATTGACGAGTCGATACATATCATATCATCATCATATATAACTAAAACAAGTGAAATTCGCATATACTAGTAGATCAATAACATGTGAAAATGATACATATCCAATAGTCGACATAAGCCAAAATGATACATCATGTACAAATGATATAAATAAAAATGATAAATTATGTAATACAAAATGATACAAGTCAATATTATAAATCATGTCCAAATGATATAAGTTAAAATGATACATGTAAAAAGATACAAATCAATAATATGGTACTAGAGGTTGTCAAAATGATACATACGATAGTAACCATGAAAATTGACATCATAACAATATATCAAAAAAGATCCATGATACAATTTATATGATCATGAATGTCAGTGGCTACTACCAACAACTGCCTCATCATCATCATAACCATCATGATCATGATCATCACCCTTTGTATCGACATCAACCCTGTTATCATCTATATCTATGTCATCATGAGCATCATCTACCATCTCAACATCAGACCCAATGTGATCTGGATCTATGTGATGAGGATAATTCATATCTTCTAGAAGATCCTTGTTCTGCAAAGTTATTATTTATTTCATGCAATAATTAAATTTTCTGTTATATAACTAATATTACAACATATGAAATGAAATGATAATCATATTACATCATATCGAAGTGCACATACAATAATAAAATTTCAAATAAGTTACAACAAATATGTTATTCCAATGATGTAAAATCTTCAACAATTCTAATAAACGTTGGTAAAGATCATACAAAAGAATTATTATACAATCTAACTATCAATTGCAATTTCTATTACATAATCTTAAGTACAAACTCTCTCCATTTTGTGCTATATATTTCAGAAGTGAATATTTTTCTAAGACATTTTGGCACTGCCTAACATGTATTGGCACACACTACAATGCCTTGGCACTTGGAATGACTTAGCACCTATCACATTCATGAATTCCTAGCACACATTGGCACTCCCTCAAACTCCCTATCACACCATGGAACTCATAGGTAATCAATGACATCCCTCTTATTCATTAATTTCCATGCATTTTAACCCAATGCTCCCTTGTGTTTCCCTGACACTCCCTAGCTAGCACATATTAGCATGGCTTGGCACCTGACATCGATTGGCATTTTTGGGATGCAACGTCATGATTTGGAATTCCTTGGCACTCCATTTCATGTTGGAATTCCATATAAGTCCTTGGCGTACATTGGCACACCTTGGCATTCCCTAGCACTCCTTGACACTCATTGGCATGCATCGACATGCATTGGCACTTGGCACTCGACACGTATTAGAAACTAGTGTTCACCGAGTAAATGTTTATCTTCGTCACTAAGTGATATATGTTTACCAAGTAAGTGATATATGCATAACCAAAATGATTTTTTTGGAGTGAAATCATAGGTATGACCTTAATTTATTTTCCATATTTCGGATTTTACTAGTTGTTCATGTAATTAAACAAGATAAATAAGTGATGAAGAAAATTATAGGTGTGTGAAACTATTAAAAGATAAAACAAAGTTGTATCTTGGTGAGGACATAACCAATAATCAAATGTTAGGATTGGAATGAAAATGTTTGATAGGGAGGTTATATGGTTGATATATTTTACGGGATAACTTAGTGAGTTGGATAGAACAACACTAGAATCCATTGCTAGGATATATAAGACATTTCCACACTCAAGTGAAGAGATGGTTAATGTTTAGATGTATTAAAGCTGTTGAATATGAAATGGTTATGGGGCTTGTTGCCACACAAAATGTGGTGAACAAGAAGGGACAATGTTGACCAACATTGGTTCATGTGCGAAGAAATCTGGGTGATGAGGAAAACCCCAGAAGACTAGGATAATATTGCACAATTCGAAACAATGTTCCAAGATAAAGCATTAACTCGGTATATGAAATACAAAGAAACTACCCTAGTAGGTCAGACCAGGGACTTGTTAGCGATAAAGTAGGCCTTGTTAAATGGATTTCAGAACCCTAAGTCTAAATCTCAGTGCATTACTGACATGCAAGTAATTAAATGAGTGCAAGGAGAACCATTCTAGGACTATGACTAGAGGTTGATGATATTTCTGTTCATGTCAACATTTCAAATTCCTGATGTACAACACATGGAATGTTTTATTGCATGACGCCTTCCTCATATAAGGATACCTCTCACTCAGCAAAGAGTGACATCCCAGTTGGAGGAATTGGAAATAGAAATGATACTAGAGTCAACTCTAGGTGGAGTAGAAGGATCAAATTGCACAAGTACAATTGCAACTGGTAACGCTCACTCTCTAGTTGCAAGAAGTGGTGAAAGGGAAGGATGTTGTTGAAAATAGCAACAAGAAATGCTAAAAATAGCATTCAATATATTCCAATTTTAATTTGTCCTTGAATTAAAATTGAGAATTAAAATTCGAATTTAGTCTCACCAGCTGCTTGGAAAATAATTAATTAATTCATTATGGATTAATTAGTTGGAGAAATTCAAGCTAGAAGTCTTTGTGAAGTCATGCAACAGTTATCCCTTTGATTGAGGAGATTATCGCTTAATTAAGGAGATAAGGATGAGTTGTATTTGAGTTGTAATTAGTTAGCTCAGTTAACTGAGTTAAGTCCAGTTAAATTAGTTCCAAACAGTTTGAGGAACTAATTGTGAGCTCAGTCAATTAATGCATGCGTGCATGCAACTAGTGTACTCCAGATAACTAAAGATTCTCTCAAAAATAACTCATGCATGTCAGTTCAGACAAAGACCCAGTTGAGATTAAAGACAGGGATAGTGTACTATTAGTTGGAGGAATTTTCCTATAAAGGAAACTCATCCATGCAGAAGGAACAAGGTTCCTTGAGGATTGCGCAGTTTTACAGGGTGTGAGATCAGTGTTACACTTGGTAATAGTAGGATCACCCAAGAGAAACTGTGAAAGGAAATACGAGGCTTGGAGGGCTGAGAAGAAGGTTTGTGAGAAGCCTTGTTAGCCTGTGAGCATCCAGGAGGATTGTATTGAGAGCTGGCTAGCTGTGAGAGCTAAATCTTTATGTAATATTGATGTATTTCCACCTTGTATGATAATACAGATAGTGGGGTTTTTAGCTGAGGCTTTCCCCTGAATATTCTTCTCTGTTTCATGTGTATTGATTCTTCTTCTCTGTTATATGTGTTCTGCTTGATCTTGCTCAAATCGATTAAGCTTCCACAAGTTTGATTGTAGAAGTAGATTAAGTATTTTTCTTTAGTTATATTGCATAATCAGATTAATCTATAGTAAGAATTTCTACAGATGTGTGTCAAAATGTTTGGTGCACTATGTTTTGCACAGAAGGACACTTGAGAAATGAATGCCCAGCTATGGCTAACTATGTTGTGATAGGGGCACCTGACCCACTACTTAGAGAAGGAAACACATAATATTGTGATCTAGGCCAGAAGTGGGGACATAATATAAGGTCCTGCTACTCGATGGAGAAATATCAAATGACCTACCACACTCCATTCTATGAGTTATGAAAAATTATAGGCCATGACATTCAAGCATGCCTCACATTGGAACTAATGAAGGAGAGGACATATGATGTGTATTGAGTCCAAGGAGTGGACTCATAGACGGTGGAGGCCCAAACATTTAAACAAGGAAACTTTCAGCTGTAAAGAAACACATAAGAAATGCAACAACAGTGTTAACCAACGCGTGATAGAGGGTTTAGGAACCGCGATAGAGGAGGATTCAAAAAAGGAGGTGAAAGACCGCTAACATGATTCAATTGTAGAGAAATTGGGCACATGCAAATATTTTGTACTAAGCCTCAAGTTCAATACGAGTTATGTGCGGGTACTGTTACAACGTAGAACATAAAAAAAATTTGCCTTGATAATTTAGAAAAGATGGAGGCAAAAAGAGTAGGCAATGTGCACATGGTCACAACTAAGAGGCATGACGCAAAGGATGCCCTGCTAATGCTATAGTTTTGGAATCAAGAAGAATTAGAGATAGAGTAACAAAAACACTAGCGGATTGTCTAGAGATTGAAGAGGTGAAGAGTTGGCCACAATCTTCCCATGGTTTTGAACACAATTATAGAAGTGTTTCAAACGATCCAAAGAACTGAAAAAGGAGAGTGAGGACACTTGGGAATGAGTGTATCACACGCATGTCAGCATTAGAGTAAATAATACACAATTCAGCCCTATTATATCATTGTATAGCTTATGTTGCCTTAAAATTATGACATACACTTCTTTTGTTAGAGGTATTTACCATGGATTACCCAAACTTGGAGACCCCTTTTTAGGAAACGTGATCACTAAACCAGGCCAAGTTTATGGCCACAGGAATACTGGAAGTACATCATTCCACAAATGTAAGGATCAGTCCTTTTATCATGTTTTTTCTAGGAGACATTGTATTGAATAGTACATTAAATTGTTTTCTTACATGTTTTTATCTAGGGAAACTATGTCCCTTAACACCTATTAGCACTCAGAAATTACCCTAGTTGTGGAGGGAAATAATTGAGATAACCTTCAAACCAAACTTTAATATTGGAAGTTGGCCCTTCCAATCTAGAGAGGGATCTCTCTTTGAATCTTCTACTCAGGGACACTATAGTAATAGGCCATTCATGTGCTTAGTGGCCTCTAATGTAACAATGCTAATAATTTTGGTTGGAGATTAAGGAAAGGACCATTGGGCATGGAGTCATAGGTTATTATTAATGAAAATTTCCAAGAACTAGTTGGTAAAATAAAGAGAGATTAGAGGAATAAAGATAATGTTCACTTAGACATTTATTTATCCAGATGGTAGATAGAAAGAGATATTATACCATTACATAGAGCATTCAATTGAATCATGTGCAACTTTAGAAGATAGTGAAAATATTTGAAACTCATAATGGCAGAGAATCTAAATGCAAATGAATTCTATAGAATTTAAATTTCTTTCAAATATGAAGACCTAACATCCATAAAATTCATAGAGGAACACAAAACACTAAGAAAATAATTGGTAAACATCATAAGAGGAACCTTTGATATGCAAGTTCAAGATATTTTTGTCCTGGAAAATGAAACTATAACTTCAGTGAAGTCAAAAAAATATTTACAATAAATCATTTGATGTATTGTCTTTCAATCATGATGCATGATAGACTATTGTAACAAAACATGGAGTTGTATTTGTAAGAAGTGCCGAAGAAGTGGATCGAAACAAGTCACTGACATTCTGCAATAAAATTGTTGGCATTATGATGTATGTGTTGTACTTGTATGATGTATGTGTTGTACTTGATGGCAACCCACTTATAGTAGAACAACTCACTTGTATATGGTAACTAGATGAATCTACAAAAGAGATATCAGATGTGACAGAATGCATGACAGCAATGTTTACAAATGTGATGAAATGTAGGGTAGCTTCAAGGAATTAGTTCAGAAGGCAACTCACTCAGATGAAAGATCACAGTATACCAGGTTAACAACACAGAGTTACAGATCAGACTGCATAGAATGAAGAAAGAGAGGTATATGCAGGTTCACCATTGGCCAAGCCGCGTATACATGCGGGTTCACTGTATACAAGTCACGTATACACACACACACTTTCACAAAAGGAAAAGCGCGTATACCTTGGAAAACTAAGTTTTTGGTCCGAAGTATTTGGTCCATGGTATTGGTCCATGGTATTTGGTCCGAGGTATTGACCTTAGGTATTTGATCCAAGGTATTGGTCCTAAGTGGTTTTGGTCCTTGGTATTGAGAAAGGCCTAAAACTATAAAAGGACGAGAAGATCATTAGGCCAAGACACACAAGCTTTGAATATCTAATGAAGTGTGAGATCTAGTATGCAGGTTATTGCGTTATGGTGTTGTGCTCGATCTAAACCAAGGATGAACCTTAGCGTTTGATGAAGGATAAGATCTAATGTTGTATTAGGATCTTAAGGGTTGAAGTGAATTATCTTTATCTGGTTTGTTCATGTATCTGAATATCTGGCGCATGTTGTAGTCTGTAAATATGATGATCTGGGTATGACTGAAGTCTGGAATAGTTATAATGTTTAAATCATCATTTACAGATCTGTACGTAGGTTCACTTTAGAAAAGTAGTGTATACACATTGGTTCTGCATATCAAAGTAGCATGTACATCATAAATTTCATTTTCACATCTGTACGTTGGTTCACGTTGAGGAAATCACGTATGCACACAGGTTCGACACATGGAAGTAGCGTATACCTTATAAAATATGTTTTAGTTGCTTCTGTTTGCTGTTGCAGTGTTCTGGGTTCTAGCTTGGGTTCTGGTTACAGTATTCTGGTGACAATATTCTAAATGATCAAATTGATGGTTGTCAAAGTGATTGATTGATTCGGTTGTGGTTGGTTTGAAAGGTGATTGGTTGATGTAGATATGATGTTGTTGATGGATCCAGTCTGAAAATTTATGAAACGTGGTCCCTGGAAGAAAAAGGAGAAGGTCATAGCCTTCTGTAGGTTGCCGCCTATGTACTAGTAAACACATCGACTAGTACAAGAGCTAGGGGGTTGTAGCTCCCTTCCAGTAGAAGCTGGAGAACGAGAGAAGGTTGTAGCCTTCTGCAGGTAGAAGCCTGCGTACTGGTATAAGACTGCACCAATACAAAAACTGTAAACATAATTTTCTTATTAAAAGAAGACAGAGACGATTGCAGTAGGTGGTTTTCACCCACATTGGGTTTCCACCTTATATCTTGGTGTTCATGTGTGTTGCTTATGTGTGATGCTTTAATCTGTTTTTACTACACTGTCTAATGAATTCCTGATATACTGATTAAAGTTCAATACATGATAATTTGGGTAAATCAAAAGATCTCTGCATATACGCTGGTTGCATTAAGTACAGTCACGTATACACACTAGTTCACTGAGATGAAGTAGTGTATACAAATCAGTTTTGAAAATTAAATTATTGATCTAATAATACTGATTCACCCCCCTCTCAGTATTATTTCCAACAATTGGTATTAGAGCAGGTCCTTCAAAAGAAGCTTGATCGCTTAAGGGAAGATCCATCATCATGAGTAATCAAGAAAGTGGGGGATCCATCAGACCGCCAATCTTTGACGGGAGAAACTTTGTTTATTGGAAGGTAAGAACCACAGCCTATCTTCAACAACAAATCGTGGAAGGTGGATATACATTTCCATCAGCAATTCCTACAGATATGGCAAGTAAAAAGCAATATGAAACCAATGCCAAGGCTGTCAATACATTATTGGGAAGTCTCTCACAATCAAAGTTTGTCAAAGTTATGCAGCTCAAATCCGCCAAAGAAATATGGGACAAAATCGTTCTAAGCTACAAAGGAGACTCTTAGGTAAAACGTGCTAAATTGCAAACTCTCAGAATTCAATATGAAACTCTCAAGATGCACAATGATGAAAGTATAGCTAGTTACTTCTTACGTATAGATGAGATTGTTAATTGCATGAAGAATCTGGGTGAAGAGATAAAGGAAGTTACTTTAGTTGAAAAAGTTTTAAGATCCTTGTCTGCTAAGTTTGAATCAAAAGTATCTGCCATAGAAGAAAAGCAGGATCTACAGATTATCACTATGACATAGCTGCACAAAATCTTAACTGCCTTTGAGATGAGAAAAGGAGGCCCATCAGATATGAGAGAAGCCGCATTTAAAGCTTCAACAAAAGGAAAAGAAGAACTCAATGAATCAGGACATATTTCAGAAGGAGAAGAAGAAGCAAACTTTGTCAAGAACCTTCAACGGGGTTCCGGAAGATTCAGAGGTAAACTACCTTTCAAATGTTTTACCTGTAGTAGAGTTGGTCATTATGCTGCCAAATGTCCTCATAAAGATAAATATGATAAAGGGAAGGAATCTACAAAATGGAATAGAAAACAAAGTGTAAGTAAAAAGAGCTACTATACTCATGAAGATAGCGATGGTTTATCAAATTGTGATGAAGAAGAAAATAGTAATGACTATAGACTTCTGATGGCTTATGAAGATGATGATTTCTTGGATGCTTTAGATGAAGATGACATTTATGAAGAAATATCTAAACTTAAAATCTGTTTAGAAGAAAAGAATATGATTATAGATACCTTGACATACTAACTTGCTGAAAGAGAAAAACACAATGAAAAACTAGAATGTGAAATTGTGGGTCTAAGAAAGGATCTTGAAAAAACAAAAGCTCTCAATCTTAGATTTGCTAAAGGATCAGAAACCTTAAATGAAATTATCAAAGTGCAGCATTCTCCTTTGATAAAGACAAGTCTTGGATATACTGAAGAAGCATCTCAATCATAGAAACCGTCAACCTCCACTAAAAGCTATCTTGATGCAACAAAGAGCAGTGAACAATTTGACAATCGTCAGCAAAGGCATAAAGCAAATCATCACGTAAACCAGGCTCAATTTACTTCAAGGATGAACAGAAGCCATAACCAAACTCAGATAAATCGTACTCAATTTGCTTCAAAGATGAATGTCAATAGAAACTACAATCACCAGGTCAGTAGATTAGATAATCGCAGGAACTTCTTTAATGGTCAATGTTTCTCATGTGATAATTTTGGACACAAAGCTGCTCAATGTGTTGCTTACGAAACCATCATGACTAGAGAAGCACGAAATCAAAGGAATGTGACAGGGATCAAGAAAAGTTCCTATAATAACTTTTCTCTGCTTGAAAATGAAATAGAATGCTCAATCTGTAACAATTTTGGTCATGAAGAATCTGAATGCAGGAGAAAATTTCGGCAAATATCTCAAAAGGAGAAAACTCCATTAAATCCCAAAATATAGAGAAAGAAAGAACCACAAACAGAAAGATGTGGTATAGCCTTGTATGCAGAAGGACAAGAAAACCAATGGTACATCAACAGTGGATGCTCAAAACACATGACAAGTGACAGAGAAAAACTACACTCATATAATGCCTTAGAAAAGGAAAAGAGTGTCTCATTTGGAAATGACACTCCTGCTGTCATAAAAGGTAAAGGCTCTGTTTTCTTGAAAGAAAAAGCTGGAAATGTTATGTATGTTGATGGCTTAAAACATAACCTGTTGAGTGTGAGTGAAATGTGTGATCAAGGAAATGAAGTAGTGTTTCGATCAAATGGATGTGTTGTTCATGAGCTTCATACAGGAGAAACCATGATTAAAGGTACAAGAACTCCAAACAACCTATACATACTCAAGGGAGGACAACAACAATGTTATCTAAGAAAAAATGATGAAAACTGGCTATGGCACAGAAGATTGGGACATCTAATCTTTTCTCAAATAAGAAAAGCATGCAGATTCCAGGCTGTTCGAGATCTTCCAGATATCAACATTCCTGAAAATACTATATGAAAATCATGTCAATTCGGTAAGCAAACCAGATCTCAATTCATCGAAAAGGAACGATTAGCTAGTAAGCCTCTTGAACTTGTTCATACTGATTTATGTGGACCATCAACGGAAAAGTCACCTCGTGGAGAAGAATACTTTATATTGTTCATTGATGACTTTTCCAGAATGTGTTGGATAGGTCTTCTAAAGCATAAAGATGAAGCATTTGAAAAGTTCAAAGCCTTTAAAGCTTTGGTTGAAAATGAATCAGATCGCAAAATCAAATGCCTTAGATCTAATTGAGGAGGGGAATTTACCTCGGATGAATTCTTTGACTTCTGTGAGCAACATGTAATAAAAAGGCAGTTCTCCACCACAAGGACTCCTCAACAAAATGGAGTGGTAGAAAGGATGAATAGAACTGTTCAACAAATGGCTCGTGCTATGCTAGATGAATCTGGAACTCCTGCAACCTTCTGGGGTGAAGCTGCATTCGCTACCGTCACTATTCTCAACCAAGCAAATGTTTGGGTAAACAACACTCAAACTCTGCATGAACTTTGGTATGGTAAAACTCCTACGGTAAAGTACTTCAAAGTTTTTGGAAGCAAATGTTACATCAAAAGGACTGATGAAAAACTTGGTAAGTTTGAACCTAGAGCAGATGAAGGTATTCTTCTTGGCTACTCTTCCCGAAGTAAAGGATATAAATGTTATAACAAAAGACTTGGGAAAATTATTGAAAGTATTGATGTTGTAGTTGATGAAGCATGCAAAAATCCAAAACAGATAAAAACCGAAGATCATGACAATGAAGAAGATGAGGATCATTTTCCCACATCAAATCACACTGATTCTAAAGAAGAAACCAATGAAGCACCAGAAGAAGAGATAACGATAGAAGAAAAGACTTCGTCCAGGTATGTTCAGAAAAATCATCCAAAAACTCAAATTTTGGGGGAAAAAGGGGCAGGTGTGCAGACAAGAAGAACTATTGCCGAAACCTCAAGCTATCTAGCATTATTATCTTCCACTGAACCTCAAAATGTGAATGAAGCATGCAGAGATGAATGTTGGGTCAAGGCCATGAATGAAGAACTTGAGCAAATTGAAAAGAATAATACTTGGGAATTAGTTCCTAGACCTCATGATAAGAATATCATAGGAACTAAATGGATATTCAAAAACAAACTGAACGAAAATGGAGAAGTTATTAGAAATAAGGCCAGACTTGTTTGCAAAGGATATGCTCAACAAGAAGGTATAGATTTTGAAGAAACTTTTGCACCTGTTGCTATACTTGAAGCCATAAGAATGTTTCTTGATCTTTCTAGTTTCCAGAAATTCAAAGTATTTAAGTATGGGGGATTTACACAGTGCATTATATTAGATATCATTTTTGGGATTCAACTGCGTTAAGTAAGTCATTCAAACGTATGACCATTTCCATGAGAGGTAGTCGTAACTGACTAATTTCTCATGATTTTTGAATAGTTCACTTAGCACTCATTGCATCGGGTGATGCTCACAGGGGTGAAGAAGTGGGATTGAAACTAGTGAAATGTGGAGAACGAATCACATAGCATCAATCATCACTTCCGGGGCTTGCACCCGGTAACCAGGACTTCCCAGGAGGTCACCCATCCCAGAACTCCTCTGGCTCAAGCGCGCTTAACTGTGGAGTTTTTCCCCACAATCAAGCCCACTTAGCTTGCTACCCCATTTGCAAAACCTTAGCAAGTATTGTGCCTCATGAACCATTCAAGTAGAGATCCCTTGACTCTTTTTGAATTTAAGTATGGGGGATTTACGCAGTGCATTATATTAGATATCATTTTTGGGATTCAACTGCGTTAAGTAAGTCATTCAAACGTATGACCATTTCCATGAGAGGTAGTCGTAACTGACTAATTTCTCATGATTTTTGAAATGGATGTAAAATCTGCCTTTCTTAATGGAGACTTAGAAGAAGAAGTCTATATTGAACAACCAGAAGGATTCATTCTTGGAAATGATGCAAAACTTGTATGGAAACTCAGAAAAGCTCTCTATGGTCTAAAATAGGCTCCAAGAGCATGGTATTACCGTCTTGACAAATATCTCCACCAACAAGGTTTTTCAAAGGGGTTAGTAGATAGTAATCTATATACAAAGATGGACATTTATAAATTGCTAATAATTGTTGTGTATGTTGATGATATCATTTTTGGTAGCAATGAAGAATCCATGAGTCAAAATTTTGCCTCAGTAATGCAGCAAGAATTTGAAATGTCCTTTCTTGGTGAGCTCACCTACTTTCTTGGTCTACAAGTTCAGCAGAATAAAGATGGTATTTTTCTCTCACAAACCAAATATCTCAAACAGATCCTGAAAAAATATGGCATGGAAGATTCTAAACCAGTATGTACCCCAATGGTAACAGGATGCAGTCTTAGCTCAAATGATGAATCAATAGCAGTACATCAACCAACTTACAGATCCATGATTGGCAGTCTGCTTTATCTAACAAGTACCCGACCGGACATCATGCATGCAGTGGGAATAGTTAGAGGATTCCAAGAAAATCCTAAGGAAACACATCTTCAGGCAGCCAAAAGGATTTTAAAATATCTTCAAGGAACATAGAACTTTGGTTTATGGTATCCTAGAGATACAGATCTTACACTTCATGCATATACAGAAGCAGATTGGGCAGGAAGTGTTGATGACAGAAAAAGCACTAGTGGTGGTGCTTTCTATATGGGTTCTAGGTTAGTGTCTTGGTTCAGCAAGAAACAAAGTTCAATTGCATTATCTACAGCTGAAGCAGAATACGTGGCTGTTGCATCTTGCTGCACGCAACTACTTTGGATGATGCAGATCTTGCAAGACATTCAGATCACATGTACTCCACCTATCTCCATTCTATGTGATAATACAAGTGCCATCAATATTTCAAAGAATCCAGTCATGCACTCCAAGACCAAGCACATACCCATCAAACATCATTTTCTACGTGAACAAGTGCTTGAACAAAAGGTCAAACTGGAGTATGTTCCCTCCAAAGAACAAGTTGCTGATATATTCACTAAACCATTGCCCAGAGTGACATTTGAATATCTCAGACAAAAGCTAGGAGTAGTTGCTGCATCATCCTGCTGTTAAATCCTAATTTCTTCAAAGAAAGGTGGTTATATGTGAGTTTCATAAATCATAGTCACGTACATATGCGGGTTTCTGTGGGCACAATCGCGTATATGCTAGTTTGAAGGAAAACAGTGGGCCAGACTCAAAAAAAAAAAGGGGTATGCCATGGTTCTGTCAATTATCTGCTCTGTTTGATGATGGTTTCACTCTGCTGATAACATGTGGAAATATATTGGTTCTCATAAAGTTGTTGATAACTTGATGAATCTCTAATTGATGATGATGCTTTGATATCTCTTACTGACATATGCAATGATCAGATCTGACAGTGAATAGGTGGAACAGGTTCAGGGGGAGAACATGGTTGATGATAGTTTGGGAACTAATGATGGACATATACAGGTTGTTGGTCTGGATGCTGATTGACAGATGCTGCTGATGGTGCAGATCATATGATAGTTGCTGATGACTATCATGGTCTTGTTTTAGATATTTGGTCTCTGTTATATAAGTCATGTACATATTTTAATGTAAAGGTCATGAAAAGACCTAATTTATAACCCCACTATGCATGGGATGGATGATGTAATGTTTGTGACAATTGTATATCCCCACTTGGTTGGGTGGATGAGTCAAATTTGGTATATCCCCACTTGGTTGGGATATGGATATATGTATGGGTCATTGGTGATAGGAAGGTCATTTGTGATGTATGTATAGAGTCATGTTCTTCTTTAGAACATCTTTTTGCAGACTTTGCTTATGCTCAGGGGGAGCATGGACTCGATCATGAGAACTCAATCAACACACTTTAGCATATCAGAGATTTCAGCATGCACTCAGGGGGAGCATGACCCTTTACCCTTGATGTCAAAGGGGGAGAGTGACTTGGTATGGTTGTTGTTGCCATCAAGTCCAAAGGGGGAGATTGTTGGCATTATGATTTATGTGTTGTACTTGTATGATGTATGTGTTGTACTTGATGGCAACCCACTTATAGCAGAACAACTCACTTGTATATGGTAACTAGATGAATTTACAAAAGAGATATCAGATGTGACATAATGCATGACAATATTGTTTACAGATGTGATGAAATGCAGGGCAACTTCAAGGAATCAGTTCAGAAGGCAACTCACTCAGATGAAAGATCACAGTATACCAAGTTAACAGCATAGAGTTACAAATCAGACTGCACAGAATGAAGAAAGAGAGGTATACGTAGGTTCACCATTGGCCAAGCCGCGTATACACACGGGTTCACTATATACAAGTCGCGTATACGTACACATGCACTTTCACAAAAGGAAAAGTGCGTATACCTTGGAAAGCTAAGTTTTTGGTCCGAAGTATTTGGTCCATGGTATTTTGGTCCATGGTATTGGTCCATGGTATTTGGTCCGAGGTATTGACCCTAGGTATTTGATCCAAGGTATTGGTCCTAAGTGGTTTTGGTCCATGGTATTGAGAAAGGCCTAAAACTATAAAAGGAGGAGAAGATCATTAGGCCAAGACACACAAGCATTGAATATCTAATGAAGTGTGAGATCTAGTATGCAGGTTATTGGGTTATGGTGTTGTGCTCGATCTGAACCAAGGATGAACCTTAGCGTTTGATGAAGGATAAAATCTAATGTTGTATTAGGATCTTAAGGGTTGAAGTTAATTATCTTTATCTGGTTTGTTCATGTATCTGAATACCTGGCGCATGTTGTAGTCTGTAAATATGATGACCTGGGTATGATTGAAGTCTGGAATAGTTGTAATGTTTAAATCATCATTTACAGATTTGTACGCAGGTTCACTTTATAAAAGTAGCGTATACACGTTGGTTCTGCATATCAAAGCAACGTATACATCATAAATTTGATTTGCAGATATGTACGTTGGTTCACGTTGAGGAAAACACGTATGCATGCAGGTTCGACACATGGAAGCGGTGTATACCTTATAAAATATGTTTTAGTTGCTTATGTTTGCTGTTGCAGTGTTTTGGGTTCTGGATTGGGTTCTGGGTACTGTATTCTGGTGACAGTATTCTGAATGATCAGATTGATGGGTCGTCAAAGTGATTGATTGATTCAGTTATGGTTGGTTCGAAAGGTGATTGGTTGATGTAGATATGATGTTGTTGATGGATCCAGTCTGAAAATTTATGAAACGTGGTCCCTGGAAGAAAAAGGAGAAGGTCGTAGCCTTCTATAGGTCAGCGCCTACGTACTAGTAAACACATCGGCTAGTACAAGAGCTAGGGGGTTGTAGCTCCCTTCTAGTAGAAGCTGGAGAACGAGAGAAGGTTGTAGCCTTCTGCAGGTAGAAGCTTGCGTACTGGTATAAGATTGCACTAGTACAAAAATTGTAAACATAATTTTCTTATTAAAAGAAGACAGAGATGATTGCAGTACGTGGTTTTCACCCACATTGGGTTTCCACCTTATATCTTGGTGTTCATGTGTTTTGCTTATGTGTGATGCTTTAATATGTTTTTACTACATTGTCTAATGAATTCCTAATATACTGATTAAAGTTCAATACATGATAATTTGGGTAAATCAAAAGATCTCTGTATATACACTAGTTGCATTAAGTACAGTCGCATATACACGCTAGTTCACTGAGCTGAAGTAGCGTATACAAATTAGTTTTGAAAATTAAATTATTGATCTAATAATACCGATTCACCCCCCCTCTTAGTATTATTTCCAACAAAAATATGGAAGTCCCCTATTTTAGGCCTTGAAATATTGATTTGGTATTCATCGATGTGCTCAACATAGAAAACTTCTTTAGATATCTGACATGATCTTATCAAAATTGTTTATTGTGCAAGAATAGCCTTAAAAGAGCTTTAACATAAACAACATCCTTATTGTTGCCAAAATTTTGAATAATATCTGGGTGCAGACAAATTATTTGGGCAAATTCTGCTAAGACTGAAACAATAAAAGAATTTCCTAAAACAGATCAAAAGAGGGTGTTGACAAACTATTTTGCAGTGCTTGTCTTAGAATCTTTACTTTAGAGTTTTTGCTGCTTCTAGCAAGAGGTCTATATTGATTGCTATAGTTTGTTTTACTGTCTTTCTCTTCTTGGCCTTGGCACCCAATTCTCCTCCTTTACTTCCTTTTTGAACCCTTTTCTTCTTGGAGGAACTTGAAGATTCCTCTATATTAATAAGCATATCTATTAATGATGTATCATCAAGATTAATTACTTCATCTTTAAAGGTTGGGTTCTACTGGAAATTATAATTATGCTTGAGTTTATTAGTGGGCCTAGTATGGCGTTTTCTCATCCCATACATCTTAGTGAGGGTGGATTTCCTTTTCCTTTCTTTTTGCACAAGTTTAAATGTTTTAGTTTGGCCCACAAAGTCCTTTGTTTCACTAATATTAACCCCTGGATCTTCTATATGTTCTTCAATGGTAGGTTTATCAATGGGTAGATTTTTTGGTAGCCTTGGAAGTTGTTCTTGAATGGAGGCTAGGGTGTTTTTCTCCAAAATCCTTTTAATTGTTCTCACATAATTATTCTCCACCGTAGGAACTATAATAGGGTTTTATCCATGCTCGTCTAGGGAGGTGTTGTAGTGAAAACACAACACCCACATTTTATTATTATCATAATACCATTGGGACACATTTTCTTTCCATTTCAGATCTTTGAGAGTCATCACTTTATCTTAGCCTAAACTACTTTCAGTTGAGGCTTGTTTCCTTTTGTATATTGGTTTGCAAATTTAGTCTTTTGTTATTTAAGCATTCAAATCTAATAAAATGTTTATTTTTGTAAACAAAACTAATAATTACTCTTTAGTTCTAATTTTTTGTGAATAATAGCCCCCGAGACCAAGATTGAAAAAACAAAGTGGCTTTAGGTTAGGCCAAAACCATTTAATAAGTGGTTCTTCCTTTTATTAACAAATAATATATCAGATTTTTTTTTTTTTTTTTTTTTTTTTTTTTTGCATCGGGTCATCAGAGGAATCCTTATAGAATTCCCTGATGCCTTAGGTCTGACAACCATAAGTGGAATATGGCATATATAATTCATAGTGGCATGGTAAACATATAAACTCCAAACCATATCAATGATGGCCCTTGTTTTTAAGACTTCGAAGTATTATATTAAACAAAAATATTTTATATCCTGAGTATGATCATATTATAATACACCCATGGGAGGACCCACATGACACATCGCCACTTCCTGTATAGCGGAACTTATGTTTATTGGAGTTTTTTTTCGGAGAAAATTTTAAAAACCCTTATGACTATTTCCCCTGATACTCCCATATCCATGCTACTCTGACTTCTGATAGCCCTATTCTCCGATCTCCGATTGGATTTCCTGTCCCATCCTCGAAATGGCACTCCACTCCGATATCCCAATATGGAATTTTCATCGATCCTCTGATATTTGATAGCATTTTCCTCCAATCCTTGATATCTATTGACCTCCGATATTTCGGACCAGATAAGGATTATGAACGAGATTTTAAAATGATTTTGGGTCCACTCCTCATCGGAAAATCCTAATATCGTAACCTATATGTTTCCACACTTGACACTTACTAATGGGGCTGCTAGGTTAATAATAAAAATGATGAGCTCTGATTGGTTGAAATAGGGAATAAACCAAAGGTTGATGTGGTAAGGATCAGACCTATCCATGACTTCCAAAGACTCTCTGCCATGTGGAACACACATCACAAATTGGGCAGAGGAGGTTGAAGCGCAGTCTAAAAAGTCCATCACTGTGAGAAGCAAATGAACCCTTTAGCTAAAGAACAACACTTCGTGGCAACAATTTTCTAAATTTGGCCTGAGATCCAAAAAAGAGAAAACCTCCAGATTCATTAACCTTATGTTCTTCGGTTGTTGAGAGATATGAGGAAATTTTTAATCTTGTAAATCTTGTTTAAATACCCTTCTCCTTAAGGAACCAAAGGGAGGTGGGATCTAGACACCAGGGCATTCGAATCCTTTGAGGAGAGGAGAGTATGTATTTTTTGTAGTCTAAGGGAGATTGTGTGTAGAGAGTTTTAATGTAATACACTACTATGATGTATTGAAATATGTTGTAGATAGTTGAGAATTCAAAACTCTATAAATGAAATTGTTTTTACACTATTGTAGAATTATTTCCTTGAAGGAGTTCTTGACTTAAAAGTTTGCACTTATGTGAAAGAAATGTGATCAATCTGTTTTTCATTTACACTATTGTATTTCTTTTGCAAACTTTTTATTAATTTTCAATATGGTTTTATCAACATAATTATTATAAAGAAGCAATGTTAACACTATTGTCAATTTTTCTTGTTTTACGCTAATTATTTTCGTTTGTGAAGCTATCTTTGCAGGATTTTGCAGGTTTAATAAATTTTTTTGAAGAATTCAAGGAGACTTGTTTGGGACAATAAATAATTATTTTTTTAATTGTTTGCAAAGTTGTCTTGACTTAACATATATTGAGTGTGGAGAACTATTTCCTTTGCTTGATATAAATCTCACAATGAATTCATGCTAAGATTTGAATTTTGGTGTATGCATGAGATATTTTAATAACTATTTGTTAAAAACTTTCCATTTTATATTTGTTTTCACTATTTGTAAGATATTGAACTATTTTAGTCTCTTGTGAATATCTTTGATCCAAATGCAAATAAAGCCTCTTATCTTCTTCGTTAATTCTTTTGCTCTTGGTTAAGAAAAAGACAATATCTTGGCCAAGATAGGTTAAATTTGCATTGTAGGATAGAATCATACATGCATCTCTATTACTGCTTTGCATGAAGTCCTCTTCCTTAGAGGCAAACACCTTGGTTTGATCAGCCCTTTAAATTCATCAAACCTTTGTAATGGTCTACAACCCTAATTTATATCATTAACTGATCAATATAAAGGTAATGCAATTTTTTTTGGTATATTTTGTATATGATTTCTTTCCTTTATTTTACCATTTGTTTAACTTAGATCCTTGTAAGAGTTTTGCAATTTATTTTATTTATAATATTTAACTAAAGAGTTGACTTTAACAATCTAGTTGGAATTAACATTTTCTTTTATTAATAGTGTTATAAAATTAGAAGTAAAATAACATATAATTATACAGTTTATAGTTTTGTTACAATACTTGCCTTAGAATTTTAACTTTTACATATTATAACAATAACAATTTTTGATTTATTCAGCAATTATTTTCTATTTTATCATAGGTATATATTAATCTTACAATAATCTAGATTAAACATTAAAATATAGTTTTATATAGTTGAGTTGTTCATACACTTATAATTACATTATTAATATTTAGGAATATATTATAACATGGTGATATTATTATAGAAGAGTTTTAGTATATAGTAGTGTTAAAATTAAAATTAGTTGTATTATTAAATACATTTGTGGTAAAGTACTTAGAATAGGTAGATAGTTGTATTTACTTTATAGAATTAAAGTAGGAATTTAGTGTCATTAAATTATATCTTAGATAATTAAGTAATTTAGTTATAGAATAGTTTAGTATTACATTTGTTTAATATTGTTTCTTAGATTTAATATAGTATTTATATTAACATAATAATATATATCTAACATAGCTAGTATGATATTACAGGTTACATTAAATTTATAAATTAACATAACCTTATATTAACATAGACATAATATATATCAAATTAGATTAATTACCATATAACTTTAATATTAGAATAACATTAACATAGTTTTACTATAGGATTTACCACTGATATTAACTTAATATCCTAGAGGTTAGTTAGATTAGAGTAGGTTAGATTAACTTTAAGACTAACTTAGTTGTGGCTTGGATGAACCTTAGATCAACTTAAGGGTCACTTTCTTTCCTAAACTTAGAAAGAGGGACGATCTGATGTCTCTTCTTTATTGGTAGGTGAAGGTCATACTTTAAGTTGGTAAAGATAGAGAGAAGGTAACTGGACTTAGTTTGACCAGTCAAAACCTCGAAACCACCATTTCAACGAAAAAGGAGTTGCATTAAGTTCCCAACCGGGTGGTCTCCATTATAATGTTGAGATAGAGAGTTTCAAGCCTACAACATTTTGGCACTAGAAGGAGGGCATGAGCTAGTTAGTCTGTATGATTTCTTGTTTTAACATTTTAAACTAGCTATGGCTCCTACATGCATTCCTAGTTTGGGCCATGCTTTTAGCTCACACAATCCTACCAGAGGTATACCCAAGAGACAACTTGAATCCATATATGAATTTCAATATGACAATGAGAGTTCCATTTCTTCTTTACATCATGTTGATCAATTTATACATAAATGAAAATCTTTCAAAATCACTAATGACAATAAAATTTGTGGGTTATTTATTCTCACACTTCAAGGAAGGATTCGAGAGTGGTACAAGATGCTACCACCGAAATTCATTCACTCTTGGAACTATTTCATGCAGGTATTATTTTATGCTCAACACAATTATAGTTATGAGAAATTGTGCCTAGAATTTGATAACTTGACAATCTATGATGATGAAACTATTAGCAAATTTTCCAATAGATTTATGTTATTATGCTATAGATTTCATCATGACGATTTACCCCCTAAGAAAGTTTTAACCGAGAAATTTACCTTTATTGTTCAAAAACATAATGTAAGAAATTATAGTGAACATAAAGAGGAATCACCATCAGTAAATCTTGATTCTACAATTGATCCTATTGAACCTTTAAATGAAAATTATAATCCTCCTCAACCATCAACATCAGGAGAGAATCTTACATCTGAAAGTTTTTCTATGGTACCTCCTAATGTTTGTGATAATGAGTCATGTTTAATAGAATCAAATTATATGGAATATCAAGATTTAACGAATAATCATAATGATAATTCTTCTTCTGAAAATGATATAATTCCTATTTTGTTGACTGATAACACATTATAAACCCAAAACCGTTTAACAAACTAGCAAATGAAATTCAAATTGATGATTTGATTTCTGGGTATCATAATTATTGTATGTGTCAACCCGTTGGCATATTTACGAGTTCAAATCTTAAGAATGAATTATATCATGAAATGCAAGGGGTATCTTTAAATGATCAATCACTTATTGATATTAGTCTAGAAACCTCTACTCATCCTTTTCATAATATTCAAGATTCTCATAAATCATTGGAAAATGATGTGATCTTTAAAAATAATGAGTTTCGATCATTTGATTCAATTTCTAAGCACAAACCTGCTTCCTTCTGTTTTGATTTGGATCATCAACTCTCATTACAATTTTTTGATATCAATTATGACAATCTTTTATACAATACTTGTTATGTTGAAGGCTTGTTGATCTCATCTGATGACCCTCTTACTCTTTCATTTAATCATAGGTTGGTTAGTTGCCTTGATTTTAATGTACATATAATAAATGTATTTGAAGATCTTCATGCTTTTTCTCTTCATTGTGACGATCAATGTCTCACAAGGGAAAAATATAGTTTTTGTAAATTCTTAGAAACAATTGATGTTAATACTTCCCATCTTGTACAGTTTTCAAAAACAAGACCTTGGTGGATCCTCAAAGGTAATATCTCTAAGAATTTAGATTGTACATGTTACGATATATTTTATTTTCAATTACAAAATTCTTTTAGCATAAAATTTTTTGATTTTAAATTTCTTCTATTTTCATTTTTAGAAATTAATATGCATAATAACTCTAGAATTTTTGTACATGGTTTAATCATTGGTTTTCTTCTTTTTCTAACATATGCAATGTATATTTCTGCATGGAATACGGAACTTGGCTAGTTACATTGGAAATATGACTATACCTAGTCGTTTTCCTTCAAAAGAGTTAGTAGAAATAAATTTAGTTTTGTTTAGTTAGTTTTTTTTTCTTCTAAAATAAAGCAGTTATGGTATTTTGATGAATAGGAATGAGTTTTTACTATTCATTCTATTATCATCTTACTTATAATGGGTTATCATTCATGAAGTTTTTTATTTGATCATTATCATTTACAATGGTTAAATTTATATTCTAGGATGCTACCTCAATTATAATGTTCATATCTACCTTTTTCAAACATAATTGCAATATGATTAGGATTATATTTTACATTAATAAAAATATCTTGCAAGACACAACTTTCAACTTTGGCATACAATATCTCCTCATTCACCTTATTCATATGTCAAACTCTTTTACCTTGTCTTGTTAAGAATCTTTGTAGCATGTTTCCTAGTTTTTAGTTTTAATAATTGATGATTGTCACCATATGAAAATTGGGAGATAAATGTATCTTGTCTTTCCTATTTTTATATACTCTTCATACGATGATGTCAAGATTCACAAGGTAATTGGGTATGAATTTCTCTCAAGTATGTGTACATGTTGATCTTCATTTCTCCTTAGTTAATTTCTTTCATTTTCCATTTTAGTTATATTTTCTTATCTTTGTCTTCTCTCTTTTCTAGGTTTTCATTGGTTTGAGGATTTACCTTTGCTAAAAAAGATCATTTAGGAAAAATAATCATCACATGACATTCTGATGCCAGCCTAAGGTGACAATACCCACATTATGCAAAATCAATTGCATGTCCCAGGAATTCCAAAATTCCTTCTGAATGGAAACCTTCCATAACCTAGGTTTAACTCTCTCAAGTAAATGTTTAAGCGGAAACATTTTATTTAACTATCCAATGGTTAAACTTTAATAAACCCTTTGAGCGGAAATATTATAACCCTTCATAACCTTTCATAAGCTTTGGTTAAGTCTTATTACCCGTGCATATTAGCCATACCATCGTCTTTGGACTTTGGTTAAAACCCGACTTAAGCCATATTCATTAATTCCGCTTTATTTCTATTATAACCCTCATATAATAGAAATACACATAAACCACACTTAACCTTACCTTTCCGTCTTTCCACAAACCTTTGCACACATATCGAGGCTCTCCTTATCACGTTCAACCTCCACTGTCGATTTCACTCCTTCAGATCAACGACTATCTGTTTTCGGGAAAACTAGTGTCTTTTCGATCTGCTAGTCCCACTAGGATTGGTAGCTATCTTAGAAATAAAAAATCAAAGAAAATTGTGATTTCCTTTATGTATGATAGATAAGAGAGGAGCAAAGGGACCAACCTGGATCTTCTGCTTGACTCCTTGCTTGATTTCTCTCTCCCTTGATAGAGCTTGCACCTCTTCTCCTACTTATCCCGCTCAATGAACACCTGTAGAGACAAAGTAACAAAACACCATCAAAACATCTCGATCTATTATACCATAAACAATGCAAAATTAGAAATACATTTATCATACAATGGCATTCACAAATAACAACATTCACAAATACACAATTGTATGGACGAAAACTCAAAGAACTTTATTAATAATAGAAGGGAGAATTACAACCCAGCTGTCTGATCCAACATCATCCTCCCAACATCAAAGCCCTCTTCACCTCATGAAAAGAAAGATCACCCAACAATACAATGCTTTTTCTCAAAGACAAACTATCAACACTTCCTTACAAATTACTAAATTCCAGCCCCTAAATCTCTCAGATGAGGGATCCATTTATAGATGTCTGCAAGGGTGTGAGTCATCTCTGGGTTTTTTATTAGTGTCATTCCACTTGTTGTTCTTGGTTCCACTTGGAGATTTCTTGGATCTCTTACTCATCCCTAGGTGAATCCAGAGAGGCAAGTGTCATAGGAGAAGTTTCTGGAAGACTCCATGAGCATCCACTTAGCAAAATATATCAGACACTTGTCCATCCTCGCTCATCGCACCCTACAGAAGGCCTCTTCAGTATGCATTGCACCTGGCTAGTGTAGAAGTCAGTATGCATCGCACGTTGACAGTGGGGCAGTCAGTATAGTCTAGTTCTGAGTGGTTTTTCAGGTGGAACTTTTGGGGAATGATGTAATCAGTTGACCATGATCTTTTAGGGTATGAAACAACACTTTTAGGGGTTAAAGAGCCCCTAGTTTATCGACATATAAGATTGGGGTTGCAGTGCCCAAATATGTCTATAACAGTTGCCCCCTAAAGCATGAAGTCGTAAATCTTTTGATGTCGGGTGAAATGCTTTATCATGAGGATCCGAGGTATTCGAACTGGAAGGTGACCTATATAAGATACAATACAATACATCATCATCATATTATTTTCATGATCTAGCTGAGGCGGGCATTCCCATGCTCAACTTTATAAATTCATTTTTATGTACATAGGATAGATAATTGTCTGTTGTCGCAGATTGGTTCTTCATATGAAGAGTCATCTTCCCTGGCTTAGATGACTATCTGTGCAACTTCTGTGTACATTTGATGTCTTTATATCCTGAATATATCGCAGCCTGTATGGATGAAACTAGATCCGGGGTCTTTAAACTCATTCAATATTCACTCAATGTACAAGTCGATCCATATGAAAAGATGTCCTGAAGTCGAACATGGAAAGACATTCCCTGATTACCAGCCAATAATGTAAGCTGTTAACAGGCACGAGAGGAATCATAGATAATGATAATGATCCTCAAGGTACTACAGTACAATTCACGTGGTGTGAATATATGATCTGATGTTGAACACCATGCAAAATCTTTCAGTCGAAGGCCATTGATGTAAACCTATCGCCGGAAGTGAGAAACTTGCCATTGAGGCATGCAAGCTTCAAAGTACTAAAAGGGTTGTTTCTAAGTCAACTTCTTGGATAATGAGCTGATGTCGACAAGAAGTAACCCATCATAGGAGGGCCTTAATATATCCCACATCTACGACATGAAACGAAGCAAATGATTTTTTGGAGGTGAAACCGATTGACGACACAAGGTTCAGGAATGGTGGTCATGAAAAATGGAGGTTGAAGGTATTGCAGTGGATGAGGCATTGACTGGGTGGTGAATTCTCTGAATGACTTCTCTTGAACATATCGGTGACACTGAGATGGATTGGTAGCATTAACCCCAAAATATGGATGGTATGGAGGACCAATAGCGATATGACTGGTGAACGGAATAACCCAACTTGACTTAATCATGGTGATGGAGTGAAAGTGTCATGTTCAATAGCAACCTGCTACCATAAAATCATTCAAGTTTTCTACCCTTTTTCCCCAGTCATTACTGATTAGTACCTCTTTATTTTTGTCAAGCTTGAGGAGGATAACATATGCTTGTTCTATAATTTTCCCTTCGAGCAAACCTGTCGCTATGTTTTAGCGAGTTTAGCGACAATGAAACTCGTTCTTGTCTGGGTGGACAAGTTTCTTGCTATTGTTTTAATGAGTTTAACGACAAAGCAAACTCGGTCCTTTTCATGTTTAGAGAGTTTTAAAAGCGATTAAAAGAGAACTCCAGTAGTTCTTTTTGATAGCATAATCCCTTAAGTCCGAAAAAGATTAAAATAATACAAAAGGGATGACTTTTCTGATCACTTTAGCGAGCCAAAAAAGACAAGTGCTCGAACTTTTTCATGAGATAATCCCTCCGGTATGAAAATTTTAAAATATACAGGAGGGATGGTGCTTCCAATCACTTTAGCGAGCTGGAGAGGCCAATTGCTCGACAATCTTTTCATATTTAGCGAGTCTGAAAAGGGTTTAAAGTGGACTCATTTTTTGAGGAACAAGTGGTGTCTGGGGTAGCAACTGGTTCCGGGTAATCTTGGAACTTCTCAAAACATGGTGATGTGAAGAGGGTGGCTAACAAGACCACTCATCGCAGCTGTTCCTCAAAATGGTAAACAATCAAGTGGAAGCGTATGATCGGCTAAACAGATGGAGGTGATGGAGGGAACACAACCAAGGTTCAAATAGCTGATATAATTGCGATCACAAGGGTTATTTACCGAAGGTGGGTTCATTTTTTTTTAACGAGCTTGAAATTTGGGGGAACATATGCTCAGTTGGAAAGTTTATTTTTTAACGAGCTTGAACCTTACAGAAACATTTCTCATTTGGCAGGTTTATTTTTTAGCGAGCTTGAACCTTGCAGAAACATTGCTCATTTGGCAGGTTTTTTTTTTAGCGAGCTTGAACCTTGCAGAAACATTGCTCATTTGGCAGGTTTATTTTTTAGTGAGCTTGAACCTTGCGGAAACATTTCTCATTTGGCAAGTTTATTTTTTAGCGAGCTTGAACCTTGCGGAAACATTGCTCATTTTCCTTTTTATGTAGGCTAGCAACGACCAAACTACAAAGATAAAAAAAACTATTAAAGCTAAGGAACTGCTGAGGTTAGGTAGGATGGTTTCATCAGCTTGTTTAGACAAAACCCTTCCTTTGCTTCGTCTGCAGCATAGACGAAGGTGAATGGTGGATCAGACCAATCACCTAACCTAAGAAGTTGAAATACTAGAAAACTAAAAAGCTAAAAAAACTAAAAAGCTAAAAAGCTAAAAAATGAAATTGGTCGTTTTTCACTTGCATAAAAAGGTTTGCATGCCCCCAGGCATCGAGAAAAGGAGAGTCTCCAGTAACCATATGGGAATCACTGTGGTTAAGCAGGATTGTTTTTGTCAGCGGTTAGACAAAAACACTTCCTTGGCTTTGTCTGCCAATTAGACAAAGGTGAGTGGTGTGTCAGACCAATCACTTAACTTACAGGGACATTCATATGGTAGGATGGTTTCATCCACAGAATAGAAAAAACACTTCCTTGGCTTCATCCACAGCACAGACAAAAGTGAGTGGTGTTTCCGACCAATCACATAACCTACAGGGAAATCTATCTTTTTAGTTGGGTTAGTCTGCCAAAATAGACAAGGGTGCATGCCCCCTAAGCTTCGTTACATTCACCAAACTACTCGCTGTAATTAGGTGGATGGAATGAAGGTTGAAGAGACATTCTCAATGCAAAAAGACCATTTAGGGATGATGGTTGACTTGGAGCTGTGTTTGAACCGGGAAATGAAAGCTGGTCAATAAGTTGGATAATTTTGCCTTCATGCGAGAAACACATCACTCGAAAGAGTGTGGAAACAATAGCTTCCATGCTATAAACATAGTCACGTCCAAGGAGTAGATTGTAATCTAACAGCCCTTGGACTACCATCACGGTCAAGTGAACGGTTGTCCTTCTCAAAGTTATCGACAACTTAGGAAGGATCCCTAACGGTCGACTGGTTCCTTTGTTAAAGCCTGAAAAATTTTGTGTACCAGGCATACGCGATGGCAAACCAAGCGCTTTCCAAGCAGTTGAGGAAAGGATACTCACTGAAGCCCCTTCATCTATGATGCTGCCAGACACGATCATTTTGTAAACTTGTACTATGATCCAGAATGGTACATTATAAGGAAGGCGAGATCTTGCTAGTTGATTCCAATCAAAGGAAGCGATTAGACTGCTTGGAGGGGGTACCGAGTAAATGGGTGAAATAACCCCTTGAGTAATGGGAACTGGGGGATTCTCTTCTTGTTGTGAAGGAACAGGCGGATTGCCCCCAAGTTCATCGGACTCTGAAATGACAAAAAGAATTTGAACAGTATCGTTCTCACTCTCTTTGGGAATGATATCATCTAAAGGTGGATCTTCTGAAGGAAAAACTGGGTCGACTGCCATTTCAACCTGTTGACTTTGGTCCGATATGGACTCAGAAGATTCAATTTCAATGATAGGTGCTTCGACCAACAGTTCAATTAAGTCAGTCGGATTTTCAACTAGTAAAGGACTAGGGGAGAGTTTCTTGTATCCAGGTGGAAGTCGCTGTGGTGAAGCAGGACGGTTATGCAAGACTCTTTTGGCCTCACCCAAAAAGGGACAGGGAAGCATATGATTCCCTTCACATAACACACATGGAACTTTGACTTTCCTTTCCTGTCCGTGGACTTCACTATCACTAGTTGACGGTGTATTATCAACATGATTAGCAGAGGTTGATGACACCGGTTTTTGCGAACGGGGGGACCATTCTCTCAAGATCCAGGGAATGCACGGACAATCTCGATGAAAATGGTTTCCTTTGAAAATTATACAAGGATATTTAGGAGATTTAGTGTGCAATTTTTCACCAGTTGATGCATCCAAATCTATGGTTGGTTGGTTGCCCCCTTGCTTAGCTGACTTCTTCTTTTTCTCCTTTCCTTTCTTCTTCTTCTCGGTCACTCGGTTACTAGCATTGCTACTTTCACCAAGAGAAGAGGAAGAAGGGGAGGGAGAAATAAACGAAGAAGAAGGCGAGGGGTCAATTTTATCATCAACGAGATGCTGATTTGATTGCTGAGGAATCACGTTATTTTGAACCACAGAGGTTGAGAATAGCCATACTGGCAGGCCAATAGTAAGTCCCGGAAGGGACAAAGTGGCCATATGAGGTGCACCAATATTTCCCCAAGATGTAAAAGGACTAGGAATCCCCTCCAAAGGGATTCCTTGATTGGTGGACTCCATTATCTCAACCTAAGACCAATGAAGGAACAGGGATGTTATTCCGAATTTAAATAAATTTTAATGACGCTTTGACACAAGTTTTGCTTTTTCAATTTTTAAGAGTCGAGAAAAAGCTAAAGATGACTCTAGTCCCCTTCTATTTTTAATGAGCCTGAAGTGACAAGTGCTTAAATGGACCTTTTCTTTTAAGGAGTCGAAAAGGAACAAAAGTGACTACTCTGGAAATCTAGATAGGGGGATTACCAAACCAATCACAAAACTGCAAAATACACCTTGGTGATAAATCAAAGAGAAATTACCAAGGACTTATGTACGACAGTCAATCTTCCCAAATGCTGTGTTTAGTGAATTGCGATCGATAGGGCGGCAGACACGGCTTATTATGGATAAAGGTTATAAGCCTATTGTGGTCTCCTAATATATACTCGACGGTACGGGGAGCACAAGTTCGTGCTAGAACTTGTCATATCAAAGAGGAGGAATCACCCAACCTTCAATGAAAACAATAGTTACTAGATTTTACGACGTCGGAACACGTCTCTAGCCTAGACCTCTAGATGTGTTGCGTTAGGTTCCAAAGCGTTTTTAAGTTCATTGAAATTTATTTTAGAGTTGATCTTGCTTAGAAGTTTGTCTTTCAAGGTTCACCGCATGATGTAGATGTAAAATTCCTAAATATGAAATCTAAAATGATAAACAATCGTTGTCTATTTTTAGTAATGAAAATCCTAGCTACTAAGGAAAGAGTATTACGATTCTTTCAAGCAAAAAGCAAAGAGCACACACTAAATGCACTTTTCCTAAATCATTTTTCACACACAGTCTGAATGCAAATGAAAATGCATGTATTTGTTTTTTGTTCCCTTTAATGTGAAAAATTCCAAAAGGAAAACTAAGTATAGATTTGAAATATTTTCTTCAAAGCGACATTTCGACAATTTCTCTTCAAAATGAAAGGAAGACTAAATGACACTTTTCGATTTCGAATAGAGAATGCTTTCGACACTTCAAGATATCAACAAATCAAATCAAATACATCACAAAAAGTTTAATCGAATATCCAAGGAAGGAAGACCCAATGACTCTTTTCTTTTTTGATACAAAACGACAGTTACGACACTTTTTGCACCAAAACGACAGTTCGATTTAAGCAACTTTTCGACAAAGGATTGAAAATGATGGACAAATACAAAAAAACATTTACTAATCCTAATCAATGGAGGTTGGTCTATGTAATGCAAGGAGGCTTTAAAAATGAGATACTGTTCATAAGCAGCAAAACAACTAAAGAGAGCTGAAAACAAGGACAAAAAACCCAAATTTCAAGGAAAGAAATAGGATTACTCAGTCATTGCACCTGTGCTTCACAGAAATAGGGATGCATCTCATTTAATACACTCAGGAAGTGCGATGCATACTGACTTCCAGTGACAGACAGTGCGATGGGCTAGGGAGTGCAACTAAGGTGGGGTTTGGCTCAAATTTGTAGTTGAATTCAATGAGTTAAGCTGAGCTATTATGGACAGTAAAAAGCAAAGTTATGGGTATGATCTTGGAAGGTTATTGAGCTACCAACAGGGCATCTAGAATGCTTGTAAGACAGATGTCCAAATCATAAACTAAACCGGAGATTGACTGAAGAAGCATCCATCTACTTTGCAATTGCAAAGCAAGAGCAGTTCGAAGGCTATCTGGCTAACTTCAGGCTCTGTCTGTAGTTTATAAAACAAACAATCAACAAAAAACAAATAAACTATTTGATCCCCCAGTGGAGTCGCCATTTTGTTTCTGGGAAAACTAGTGTCTTTTCGATTTGCTAGTCCCACTAGGATTGGTAGCTATCCTAGAAACAAACAATGAAAGCAATTTGCAATTTCCTTTATGTATGATAGATAAGGGAGGAGCAAAGGGACCAACCTGGATCTTCCGCTTGACTCCTTTCTTGATTTCTCTCTCCCTTGATAGAGCTTTCACCTCTTCTCCTACTTATCCCACTCAATGAATACTTGTAGAGACAAAGTAACAAAACACCATCAAAGCATCTTGATCTATTATATAATAAACAATGCAGAATCAGAAATACATTGATCATACAATGGCATTCACAAATAACAACATTCACAAATACACGATTGTATGGAGGAAAACTCAAAGAACTTTATTAATAATAGAAGGGAGAATTACAACCCAGCTGTCTGATCTAGCATCATCCTCCAAACATCAAATCCCTCTTCACCTCATGAAAAGCAAGATCACCCAACAATACAATGCCTTTTCTCAAAGACAAACTATCAGCACTTCCTTACAAATTACTAAATTCCAACCCCTAGATCTCTCAAAAGAGGGATCCATTTATAGATGTCTGCAAGGGTGTGAGTCATCTCTGGGTTTTTTATTAGTGTCATTCCACTTGTTGTTCTTGGTTCCACTTGGATATTTCTTGGATCTCTTACTCATCCTTGGGCGAATTCAGAGAGACAAGTGTCATAGGAGAAGTTTCTGGAAGATTCCATGAGCATCCACTTAGCAAACTGTCTCGGACACTTGTCCATCCTCACTCATCACACCCTACAGAAGGCTTCTTCAGTATGCATTGCACTTGGCTAGTGTAGAAGTCAGTATGCATCACACCTTGACAATGGGGCAGTCAGTATGGTCCAGTTTTGGCCAGTTCTGAGTGGTTTTTCAGGTGGAACTTTTGGGGAATGATGTAATCAGTTGACCATGATCTTCTAGGGTATGAAAAAACACTTTTAGGGGTTAAAGAGCCCTTGGTTTATCGACATATAAGATTGGGGTTGCAGTGCCCAAATATGTCTATAAAACTATCGCGCGATCTCCAACTTTAACCTGTTCAGCCGCCGGAACTTAAAGAAGTTAAATTTCTTTGAATAACTCATCGGGTCCACCAGGAATATTAACCTGGGCGCACTTTTCCGCATGATTACTGTCCGATCAATCACCAAATGAACGGTCACAATTATTGGAACTCAACGAGGTTTTAACCTTGTTGTATAAACCATCATCGCGTCTGAATTCCAAATTAACCTCTGCCACTCAATTATTAACTTTATTCTACGTGATTTAATCTTGGCCATCTATCTCCTTCACTTTCATTTGTTGATCTGATTGATCCAACAACTCTTGTGCTCCCCTGCTATGTTCATTTGTTCTTTATTGTGTAATAGTCAATTTGTTCAGGTTTTCGCCTCTGTCTTTGTTTTTTCCTTCCAGTATTCAATTATTCTGATCCGATCTTCAACTTCATTATTTATTCCTTTGCTCCTTTACGCTTCCACTACGTAACTCCTTAGGTTTTAGGAACCTTACAGTATACCTTTACTGTAATGTTAAAGGTTTCCTCCAACATTGTCTGCGTGTAAATTCGATACACTCTTTCCTACACTTGATCTCTACGTTCTGCATAATTCCACGTGCTACACATACTATGTAGAATCACTCTAATTCACACACGGCTATAATTCCATTAATTATACACATCACACAACTCAGGAATTGAATTCTCTGTGTATATATAAACAAATAATTACATCACGAGTCTCTGTCTCTCTCTGGCCTGATTTTCTTATCAGTAGCCTTTTCCCTTTCCTGCCCGTAGGCTTACAACCAAACCTATCTAACTCTTGAACTAATTCCTAGCTAGCTAACCTTTTTCGATGCCTTTTAGGCTTAGATTTATACAAAAGGGTTCTATAACCAATTCCTAGTTTAGATCCATAACCTTCTCAAAAAAATCCTAAAATCTCTTCTTTATCTCTAAGGATCCTCTATAATCCACAAAATCATCAACTAATTCCTAATCTAAGCTTTTACAATTAATTTTCAAATCTCTCAATCCCTATGGAATCTTAACTAGTCTAAATCTCTCATGTTCTCCAACATTCGAGAACATTTACAAATATGCCTCACAATACTTAATTAATCCCTATTCTAGATATCTCTCACAAACTTACTTGAAAACATTAAAATTACATTAATTTAATGCTCAGGAAACCAACTTCCTTGAAAACAAAAGATCCCCTATGTCTACTAAAATACAATGATATTTCTGAGTTGAATGCTCCTGCATCCGACTCTCAAGGTTGAAAACATTCATGATCTCCTGATCATGTGTTCTCATATGTTGATAGAAAACCTCTAGGGTCCCAAACTTTAGTTTGTAGTTGTCTGTTGGATTTGTTCCTTTGTTGCTGCTGTATGTTTGTTGTCTTCTGTTTCAGCTTCTTCTCCTTGTCAATCAATTTAAAATTCTGACTGATCACTCTTCCTATTGCTGTCAATTTCCTCCATTTGGACTGCTTCATCATTAACTTCCATAATTCTTCAATCTCTATCTCCAACATATCCTTGAGTTGGTACATACTCTACCATTTGTTGCTATCTCTTTTTCTCTACTTCAGGTTGTTGTTGTTGTCCACTAACTTCGTCACCTTCACATTTTGCATCTCACTGCATGTTGTCCATTCATATTTAAACTGCTGATTACTTTCTTCAGGTTTTTCTACTTCAGCTTCTGCTATTACTCTTGATATTGCTCCAGGTATTGCTGTAGATATTTCTTCCCCCCAAACTTCCAGAATATCCTTGAAGATATCTCCCTCTGCAACATCTAATTTCTGCATCAAATCGTGATTCTCTAGCATTCTTTCCAGCAAGATAATATCTCTGTTCCATGGATTAAATAATTCCACATAATCTTCCTCTTCATCTTTACTTGGCTGGTCATATGTGCCAATTTTTCTCCAACATCCGCAACAAAACCTGCACTCACAAAACAATTATTAAAATTAAAAACATAAGGCCTTAGTGCCTCTTCTTATTTTGGAAACATCTCAGTATGTTGCTCTAATTTTTCCTTCTCTATCAGCACATCAGTATGTTGATTCCACCTCTCTAAAGAATCCTCCAAAGGACTCCCGAAACTGTTAGCAAATCTCTTTTCCACACCATCTACTTCAATGATGTCTTTCTGCTCTTGTCCACTGTAATGAACTCCTTCTTCTACAATCACACTGTCATACTCTGAGTTCTCTAGCAAATACTCCAACAATTCAATTTCTTTGTGACACTTCATAAGTACTTCATCATTACTTATAATTCCTGCATTTATACACAAATTATCAGTTTGAAAATTACAAGGTTCAATAGTCTCAATTGTTGCTTCACATATCAGCTCTTCAGACTGAATTGCATCTCCTTCTTTCACAAGAAATTGTTCCTGTGTTGTAACAGCTTCAAACATCAATGCTTTGCTAAATTATTTCTGCTGCAATAATTCATTGCTTTTCTCATTTAAGAGACATTATCCATCCTTCTTTACTTCAGAGTACTTATCTTCTGAAAGATACTCTTCCATACATTTGACAGCGTCAACAGACTGCTCATCCTTTGCTAAACCAATAATGACATCAAAATTATTAGATTCAAATATATAAGGTTTCACATCCTCCTCCTGATTCGAATTTGTCCAACAGTTCAGAAAATCATCAATGGTTCCTTCCTCAGCAAGGTAATCTTCTTACTTAGGTCTATAATAGTCATCTTTCATATCTAACTCAGTTGCTCTGAGTTCTTCTCTTAATTTGATATACATTCTCCTCTTTATATGTTTCTGAAACATCTTCCACTTTATCTTCTTTCTTTTCATAGTCCAACCATAACTTTGGTCCTTTTCACATTTTTCTAGCAGCATTATTATGGCTTCCACACTTGCTTTCAATTCTGCAATGTATCTGTCAAATATATCTTGACTCATCTCCTCTCTTTTGCCATTTTCCTTGGCATCTTTATTTCTTCTGTTGTGACTTCTCTCTGAACCTCTGCTACCTCTATTTTGACTATCAGTAGTCATCTCTATCTTCATGAGTTCCTCACTCATTCACTATGAGTTATACTAAAGCCTCTACAACAGCAAGTTCTCCCTGCTGCCACTTACCTCCCCAAGCTTTCCTCTGTACTTGGTCTTTTTGCAAGCACTTGATTCTCTATCTCTGGGAGCTCTCGAGCATTTTTCTCTACTCCTTCTAGGCTTCAACTCATCTGCACCTTTTAAGAACACAACTCTCCTCTTTATCCAACGTTTGTTGGAATTCTTCAAGGTTCTGCAACAAAACCTCTACAGTAACAAGTCTCCTTCTTGCTACATATGCCTCACTAAGCTTCTCTCCTCTGAGCTCAGTCTTTTGGCATCTCTCTGGTTCTTTCCTTTGGAACCAATTGAGCACTCCTTGCTCTAGGTTGCTGCAATCTTCTCACCTTCTTATGCTACTACCTTCAAGATCTCTGCATGATCTTGTTCTACCATTCATCTGCACTTTTAATGGATTGTTCTCTGTTTCTTTGCATCTGCAAATTCTCCCAATATTCTACTACACTTTATCTTTGTGTGCCTACTGTTTGTCAGATTTAAAATCTGATCTCCTCTTTCCTGCATACATATCTTCAAAACATAACTCTTAGAACAGAGTTCTCTCAAAGAATTATTTCATACAAAATTTCCTTATTCTGCTTTGATACCAAATGGTGCCAACCTAAGCTGACAATACCCACATTATGCAAAATCAATTGCATGTTCCAGGAATTCCAAAATTCCTTCTCAAGGGAAACCTTCCATAACCGAGGTTTAACTCTTTTAAGTAAATGTTTAAGTGGAAACGTTTTATTTAACTATCCAACGGTTAAACTTTAATAAACCCTTTGAGCTGAAATATTATAACCCTTCATAAACTTTCATAAGCTTTGTTTAAGTCTTATTACCCGTGCATATTAACCATACCATCGTATTTGGACTTTGGTTAAAACCTGACTTAAGCCAAATTCATTAATTCCGCTTTATTTCTATTATAACCCTCATATAATAGAAATACACATAAATTGCACTTAACCTTACCTTTCTGTCTTTCCACAAACCTTTGCACACATATCGAGGCTCCCCTTATCGCGTTCAACTTCCACTGTCAATTTCACTCCTTCAGATCAACGGCTATCGTGCGATCTCCAACTTTAACCCGTTCACCCGTCGGAACTCAAAGAAGTTAAAATTCTTTGAATAACTCATCGGGTCTACCAGGAGTATTAACATGCATGCACTTTTCCGTACGATTACCATCCGATTAATCACCGAATGAACGGTCACAATTATCGGAAATCAACGAGGTTTTAACCTTGTTGTTTAAACCCTCATCACGTTCGAATTCCAAATTAACCTCTGCCGCTCAATTCTTAACTTTATTCTACGCAATTTAATCCTGGCCGTCTATCCAATGACTCATGTGCTCCCCTGCTATGTTCATTTGTTCTTTATTGTGTAATAGTCCATTTGTTTGGGTTTTCGCGTGTGTCTTTGTTTTTGCCTTCCGGTCTTCAATTATTCTGATGTGATCTTCAACTTCGTTCTTTATTCCTTCACTCCTTTACGCTTCCGCTGTGTAACTTCTTAGGTTTTAAGAACCTTACAATATACCTTTACTGTAACGTTAAAGGTTTCCTCCAGCACTGTCTGCATGTAAACCCGATACACTCTTTCCTCCACTTGATCTCTACGTTCTGCTTAATTCCACTTGCTACACATATTATGTAGAATCACTCTAATTCACACACGACTATAATTCCATTAATTATACACATCACACAACTCAGGAATTGAATTCTCTGTGTATATATAAATAAATAATTACATCATGAGTCTCTGTCTCTCTCTGGCCTGATTTTCTTATCAGTGGCCTTTTCCCTTTCCTGCCTGCAGGCTTACCGTCAAACCTATCTAACTCTCGAAATAATTCCTAGCTAGCTAACGTTTTTCTATGCCTTTTAGGCTTACATTTATACAAAAGGATTCTATAACAAATTCCTGGTTTAGATCCATAACCTTCTCAACAAAATCCTGAAATATTTTCTGTATCTCTAAGGATCCTTTATAATCCAGAAAATCATCAACTAATTCCTAATATAAGCTTTTATAATTAATTTTCAAATCTCTCAATCCCTATGGAATCTTAACTAGTCTAAATCTCTCATGTCCTCCAACATTTGAGAACATTTACAAATATGCCTCACAATACTTAATTAATCCCTATTCTAGATATCTCTCACAAACTTACTTGAAAACATTAAAATTACATTAATTTAATGCTCAGGAAACCAACTTCCTTGAAAAAACAATACCCCCTATGTCTACTAAAATACAATGATATTTCTGAGCCGAATGCTCTTGCATCACATTCAGGGAGTTTCCTTTTCACTCTTTCAAAGTTTTCTTACATTCTATTAAAATCGATTATTGGTCTTAATCTTAAAACTCGATCTTTTAAAGACTTGTAAATTAAATTTTAAGAAATATTTGTAAAATAAGGAAAGATCCTACAAATGCATCATACATAGGTTGTCGAACGAGCCTTATTAAAACAAATTAATTTACAAGATAAAATTTTAAGATAATCATCATTTTTACATTAATTACCTTTATGTTATATTGAAAGGTCTCATTCTCTTGTTTTCTTTCCTTTTGATTTTCTAGCGTTTGTTTCAATTTGGTTTGACTTTGTTTTCATTTCACTTTCCAATAAAATGGAGGAATACTTTTATTTCAACTTGGAATAATCATCAGGAAAGTGGTTTTATGCTCTATTTTCTACTAACGAAACCTTATCCTTAAGGAATATTTCAATGAAGATGATGTCATGATGCCCATTTTTAGTTTTCTTAACCAATGAAGTCCCTGGTTTTGGTGCTTTGTGCTTAAATATATCTGTCATTTTCTAATGAACTATATTTTAACTTCATTTTTAAGAGAGAAAAATATATTTAACAACTTTTACTTAAGATACTGATTTCTTTAGGAGCAAGGCCAATCAAGTAAATATTAGTCACCTTAAAATTGTTTACACCATCCCTCACTCTTAAGGAGCAATATGACATCCCATATATTAAGTAATCTCTATGATATTAACAATAACCATAGTTTGACCTAAAAAAAAATTGGTTAATTGAAGGATAGGAGGCCTCATCACGAGCTGACCTAGCATGACCATAAGTTCTAACATTGTGACATTACCATTATTGGTCAGCAAGCCAAGGTAATGGCTTTCAACCACAAGGTTGAAGGACAAGAGGTCTCATCACAAGCTGACTTGTTCACTGTGTTAGATCCCGTGAATGGCATTGTCGTCAACTGGTTACCAAGCCAGGAAAATGATCTTCTATTAACATTCAAATAAGTTTAAGATGATCTTTTGCAACTATGCATTTATTTCTAATAGATGGGACACTAACACCTAAAAGTGTTAAAAGGCATCCCCGTTGAGGCTATAGATGCATGCTGGCAGCAGTGGCCATGCCTATGGTATAGAAGTTAAATTAACACTATGATTTACTTGATTACCTCGCTTACTTGAAAACTGATTTCCGACTAAGTTGATTGTTGTACATACGAATTTGCTGAATACACCAGATTCATGGGGTAAATCTTTAATAAGTCATAGACAATGATGGATATGATTTATGTTTATTAAATGGTGCATGATAGGGACGAAACTGCTAGGACATCTGAATTTGGCATTTTGAATTATCTAACTATAATTCCTTATTTTTTACAAGTTTCGTATGTTTAAACCAGAGATAACTGCTTCTTCCCAGTCATTCGTCATTGTTGTAGTGAAAACACAACACCCCCATTTTATTATTATCATAATACCATGGGGACCCTTTTTCTTTCCATTTCATATCTTTGAGTCTCTTTATCTTAGCATAATCTGCTTTCGGTTGAGGCTTGTTTCCCTTTGTCTCTCGGTTTGCAAATTTAGTCTTAGTTTTGTTATTTAAGCATTCAAATCTAATAAAATATTTATTCTTGTAAACAAAACTAATAATTACCCTTTAGTTCTAAGTTTTTGTGAATAATAACCACCGAGACCAAGATTGACAAAACAAAGTGGCTTTAGGTTAGGCCAAAACCATTTAATAAGTGGTTCTTCCTTTTATTAACAAATGATATATTAGAGATATTTTTTTTTACATCAGATCATCAGAGGAATCCCTATAGAATTCCCCGATGCCTGAGGTATGATACACATAAGTGGAATATGGAATATATAATACATAGTGGCATGGTAAACATATAAACTCAGAACCATATAAGTGGCAGCCCTTTTATTTAAGACTTTGGAGTATTATATTTAAACAAACATATTTTATATCCTGAATCCAACCATATTATAATATACCCACGGGAGGAACCACATGACACATCACTACTTCCCGTACATTGGAACTTATGTTTATTGAAGTTTTGTTTCGGAGCACATTTTAAAAACTTCGAAGATTATCTCCCCTGATACTTCGATATCCATGCCGCTCCGACTTATGATAGCCCTATTCTTAGATCTTTGATTGGATTTCCCCTCTGAACCTCGATATGGCTCTCCACTCCAATATCCCGATATGGAATTTTTGTCGATCCTACCATATCCGATACCATTTTACTCCAATCTCCTATATTTATTTACCTCAAATATTTCAGAGCCATTACAGATTATGAGCGATATTTTAAAATGATTTCAGGTTCACTCCTCATCGGAACCTCCTGATATCGTAACGTATATGCTGCCACACTTAAAAATCCTCGAGGTTTCAAACCTCCAATTATATTTTCTCTTGCCACTTGGCACTTATTAATGGGTCCGTCATTTTGAATTATTTTGCAAGTATGTGATTAAAGTTTGGATTTCGATTTTATTTTTCCGTTAGTTTAAAATAAATCCGATGAGCTCTGATCGGTCAAAAAAGTGAATAAACATAGGGTTGATGTGGGAAGGATCAACCCAATCTGTGAATTCTAAAGACAAACTGCCATGTGGCACAACACATCACAAATTGGGGAGATGAGGTTGAAACAGAGTCTAAAAAGGCCATCATCGTGAGCTGCAAATGAACCCTTTGGCTAAAGAACAACACTTTGTTGCAACGATTTTCCAAATTCGACTGGAGATCCAACAAAAGAGAAAACCTCCAGATTCATTAACCCTATGTTTCTTGGCTATTGGGAGATACAAGGAAATTATTAACCTTGTAAATATTGTTTAAATACCCTTCTCTTCAAGGAACCGAAGGAAGGTGGGATCCATACACTAGGGGATTCAAATCCTTTGAGGAGAGGAGAGAATGTTTTTTTGCAGTCTAAGGGAGACTGTTTGTAGAGAGTTTCAATGTATTACACTACTGTGATAAATTGAAATATGTCCTAGATAATTGAGAATTCTAAACGTTGTAAAGGAAACTGTGTTTACACTATTGTAGAATTATTGCCTTGAAGGAGTTGTGGACTTCAAAGAATTCACTTATGTGAAAGCAATTTGAAATAATGATAAGCCTGTTTTTCATTTACACTATTGTATTTCTTTTGTAGATTTATTATTATTTTTCAATTTGGTTTTATTAGCATAATTAGTATAAAGAAGTAATGTTAACGCTATTGTCGATTTTTCTTATTTTATGCTAATTATTTGCCTTTGTGAAGCTATCTTTGTAGGATTTGGCTGGTTCAATCAAAATTTTTGACAAATTCATGGAGACTTGTTTGTCACAATAAATAACTATTTATTAATTATTTGCAAACTTGTCTTGACTTAACATATTTTGAGTCTCGAGAACTATTTCCTTTGCTCGATATAAATTTCACAATGAATTCATGCTAAGATTTGAATTTAGGTGTATGAAAGAGAGATTTTAATAACTATTTGTTAAAACCTTTCCATTGTATATTTGTTTTCACTATTTGTAAGATATTGAACTATTTTAGTGTCTTACAAATATCTTTGATCCAAATGCAAATACAATCTCTTCCCTTCTTTGTTAATTCTTTTGATATTGGTTAAGAAAAAGACAATTATTATCTTGGCAAAGATAGGTTACATTTGCATTGTAGTATTGAATCATACATGCATCTCTATTACTGCTTTGCATGAAGTCCTCTTCCTTAGAGGAAAACACCTGGGTTTGATCAACCCTTTAAATTGATCAAAGCTTTGTAATGGTCTAATACTCTAATTTATATCATTAACTGATCAATATAAAGGTAATGTAATTTTTTTGTTGTATATTTTGTATATGATTTCTTTCCTTTATTTTACGATTTGTTTAACTTAGATCCTTGTAAGAGTTTTGCAATTTATTTTATTTACAATATTTAACTAAAGAGTTGACTTTAACAATCTAGCTGGAATTAACATTTTCTTTTATTAATGGTGGTATAAAATTAGAAATAAATTAACATATAATTAGATAGTTTATAGTTTTGTTAGAATACTATTGTTCCCTGAATTTTAACTTTTACACATTATAACAATAACATTTTTTTATTTAATCAACAGTTATTTTGTATGTTATCATAGGTATATCATAATCTTTTTTTTTTTTTCTCAATTGGTCTACTCCTATATTGATACAAAATGATATTACAGAGAGGCCGAGGCCACAAAAGTTCTAGCCATGGAGTTGGCATTCTTACAAAAGACTCTTAACATGCCAAACATAGAACCTACATAATGACTTGCATTAGGATTTGTTGTCTCGGAGAACATAAGATTCTAGATCTCGACAATGACCATATCAAAATTGATCCAAACAATGACTAGAAACTGACCCATACAGTGACCAGAACTGGCTTGCACACAGCTAGTACTTGGACATGTTCCACCATAAGCATAGACGTTAACAGACACCAGCATATAAGAAAAACACTACCTCATAGTAAAGACCAACAGGTAGAATTGACAGAGACTAGAATCAGCGAAGTTACAAGCATCTTTCTTTGCCAACTGACCACAAAAAAGACCGTAGGCGCAGACAAGATCATTCATCTTCCGAGGTTGACGGTTGTTCTTCAACAATTCTGCACCCAAAATGATCTGAGTCTTTGGAATCAGAATGATGGGCTGCAGAACTTGGAGGGTCACCTCTCGCGGGCGCGCTGGGGCCGACATCTGCATTTGTCTTCATAGTGTGCAAACCACCTGAGTCTTGGCACTGGGTGACGTGCTGGTTAACCATCCTCTGCTGCAGGGGAGCCTCAGGATTAACCTCCCTCGAGCTAACCGCTACCTCACACATTTCGACAGAGACTGAAACAATAAAAGATGAGTTTCCCAGTGAGCAAGGAATGCAAAAACGGGCAGTGTGCATATGAGAATGATGCGAGCAAACTTCAGCTGTTGTTTTCCCCCTTCCTCTGCCCCTGCCGCTTCTGGTAGCCGGGTATCTGCTGCAACAGAACTCCAAGGCATCCAAGGAAGGTTCCGAGGTGGTCGAAGATGACTGGCGGGAGCCACAACCGCGATAAATGCCTCGTCTGCATCCCATTCTGGGTCGTTCCCTTGGCATTCTGCGATGAGCCGGACCGACAAGCACAGAGGGAATGATAGGTGAGCGCTTGAGGAACAAGCACACCGTGTAAAGAGGAAACTAAGCACACTGAACTTTATCAACGCCTTGAATCAGAGTTGACGGAAGGCGGAGGTTGGAGTAAGCGGTTGAGGTGCAGCAGGGAGCTGCAACCTTGCTGAGTCTGGAAGCGCGCGGAGGAGAGGCTTGATGGAAGACTAACCCAAGTGCCATTGCAAATAAAACTAACTCCGGGAAGGGCAACATTAACACTCCCATTAATGGGTTTGTGCGAGACCATGTCGCCCACCTGCTACTGTAACATTTGGCACTTGTGGATGGCCACGTGCCCACCCTCCACGCCGGATTCGTACCTCTGAGCCAGTTATTCACCCGCATCCGGGAGGTATATCATAATCTTACAATAATATAGATCAAACATTAAAATATAGTTTTATATAGTTGAGTTGTTCATAGAGTTAGAATTAAATTATTAACATTTAGGAATATATTATAAAATGGTGATTTTATTATAGAATAGTATTAGTATATAGTAATGTTAAAATTAAAATTAGTTGTATTATTAAATACATTTATGTTAAAGTACTTAGAAGAGGTATATAGTTTTTATTTACTTTATAGAATTAAAGTAGGAATTTAGTGTCATTAAATTATATCTTAGATAATTAAGTAGTTTAGTTATAGACTAGGTTCGTATTACATTTGTTTAATATTGTTTCTTATATTTGATATAGAATTTATATTAGCATAATAATATAGATCTAATATAGCTAGTATGATAGTATAGGTTACATTAAATTTATAAATTAACATAACCTTATATTAACATTGACATAATATATATGAAATCAGATTAATTACCATATAACTTTAATATTAGCATAACATTAACATAGTTTTACTATAGGATTAACCATTGATATTAACTTAATATCCTAGAGGTCAGTTAGATTCGAGTAGGTTAGATTAACTTTAAGACATAACTTAGTTGTGGCTTGGAAGAACCTCATATCAACTTAAGGGTCACTTTCTTGCCTAAAATTAGAAAGAGGGTTGATCTGATGTCTCTTCTTTATTGGTAGGTGAAGGTCATACATTAAGCCAGTAATAATAGAGAGAAGGTAATTGGACATAGTTTAACCAGTCAGAACTATTTCAACAAAAAAGGAGTTGCATTAAGTTCTCGACCAGGTGGTCTTCATTATAATGTTGAGGTAGAGATTTTCGAGCCTACAACATTTTTTCTCTAGAAGGAGGGCATGAGCTAGTTAGTTCGTGTGAATTCTTGTTTTAACATTTTTAACTAGTTATGGCTTCTACATGCATTCCTAGTTTGGGCCACACTTTTAGCTCACACAAGCCTACAAGTGGTATACCCAAAAGACAAGTTGAATCCATATTTGAATTGCAATATCACTGTGAGAGTTCCATTTATGCTTTAGATCATGTTGATCAGTTTATACATAAATGCAAATGTTTCAACATCACTAATGACAATAAAATTTGCAGGCTATTTACTCTCATGCCTCAAGGAAGGATTGGAGAGTGGTAGAAGATGCTACCACCGAAATGAAATCACTCTTGGAAACATTTCATGCATGTATTATTTTATGCTCAACACAATTATAGTTATGAGAAATTGTGCCGAGAATTTGATAACTTGAAAATCTATGACGATGAAACTGTTAGCTAATTTTCCGATAGATTTATGTTATTATGCTACAAATTTTGTCATGACAATTTACCTCCTAAGCAATTTTTAACTGAGAAATTTACCTCTTTTGTTCAAAAACATAATATAAGAAATTATAGTGAACATAAAGAGGAATCACCATCAGTAAATCTTGATTCTTCAATTTATCCTATTGAACCTTTAAATAAAAATTCTAATTCTCCTCAACCATCAAAATCAGGAGAGAATCTTACATTTGAAAGTGGTTCTATGGTACCACCTAATGTTTGTGATAATGAGTCATGTTTAATAGAATCAAATTATATGGAATATCAGGATTAACTATTAATCATAATGATAATTCTTCTTTTGAAAATGATCCAAATCCTATTGCATCGACAGATAACACATTATTAAACCCAAAACCGTTTAACAAATTATCAAGTGAAATTCAAATTGATGATTTGATTTTTGGGTATCATAATTATTATATGTGTCAACCTGTTGGAATATTTACTAGTTCAAATCTTATGAATGAATTATATCATGAAATGCAAGGTGTATCTTTAAGTGACCAGTCACTTATTGATATCAGTTTAGAAACCTCTACTCATCCTTTTCACAATATTCAAGATTCTCATAAATCATTGGAAAAGGATGTGATCTTTAACAATCACGAGTTTCAATCATTTGATTCAATTTCTAAGCACAAACCTTCTTCCTTATATTCTGATTTGGATCATCAACTCTCATTACAAGTTTTCGATATCAATTATGACAATCTTTTATACAATACTTGTTATGTTAAAGGCTTGTTGCAATCATCTGACGACCCTCTTACTCTTGTAGTTAATCATGGGTTGGTTAGTTGCCTTGATTTTAATGTACATATAATAAATGTATTTAAGTATCTTCATGATTTTTCTCTTCATTATGATGATCAATGTCTCACAAGGGAAAAAGATAGTTTTTGTAAATTCTTAGAAAAAAACGGATGTTAATACTTACCATCTTGTATAGCTTTCAAAAACAAGACCTTGGTGGATCCTTAAAGGTAATATATCTAAGCCTTTAGATTGTACATATTACGATAGATTTTATTTTCAATTAGAAAATTCTTTTAGCATAAAATTTTCTGATTTTAAATTTCTTCTATTTTCATTTTTAGAAATTAATATGCATAATAACTCTAGATTTTTTGTACATGGTTGAATCATTGATCTTTTTATTTTGCTAACATATGTAGTGTATATTTCTACAGGGAATACAAAACTTCCTCGGTTACAGTGGAAATATGACTATACCTAGTCGTTTTCGTTCAAAAGAGATAGAGTAGAAAGAAATTTAGTTTTGTTTACTTTGCTTTTTATTTTTTTCTAAAATAAATGAGTTATGGTATTTTGATGAATAGGAATGAGTTTTTACTATTCACTCTATTATCATCTTACTTATAATGGGTTATCATTCACGAATTTTTTTTTTTATAATTATCATTTACAATGGTTAAGCTTATATTCTAGGATACTAACTCAGTTATAACGCTCATTTCTACCTTTTTGTAAACATAATTGCATTGTGATTAGGATTAGATTTTACATTAATAAAAAGATCTTGCAAGACACAACTTTAATCTTTGGCATACAATATCTCCTCATTCACCTTATTCATATGTCAAACCATTTTACCTTGTCTTGTTAAGAATCTTTGTAGCATGTTTCCTAGTTTTTAGTTTTCATAATTGATGATTGTCAACATATGAAAATTGGGAGATAAATGTACCGTTTTATTTTTATTTTTATATTCTCTTCATATGAGGATGTCAAGATTCATAAGGTAATTGGGTACGCATTTCCCTCAACTATGTGTACATGTTGATCTTCATTTCTCCTTAGTTCCTTTCTTTCATTTTCCCTTTTAGTTATGTTTTCATATCTTTGTCTTCTCTCTTTTGTAGTTTTTCATTGGATTGAGGATTTATTTTTGCTAAAACAAATCATTTAGGAAAAATAATCATCACATGACATTTAGGGAGTTTCCTTTTCAATCTTTCAAAATTTTCTTAATTCTATTAAAATGGATTATTGGTTTTAATCTTAAAAATTGATATTTTAAAGACTTGTAAATTAACTTTTAAGCAAGATTTGTAAAAGAAATAAAGCTCCTACAAATGCATAATACATAGGATGTTGAATGAGCCTTATTAAAACAAATTACTTTACAAGATAAATTTTTAAGATAATCATCATTTTTACATTAATTACCTTGATGTTATATTGTAAGGTCTCATTATTTGAGGTCTGATACACATAAGTGGAATATGGCATATATAATTCGTAGTGGCATGGTAAACATATAAACTCCAAACCATATAAGTGATAGCCCTTTTTTGTAATTGTTTGGAGTATTATATCTAAACAAACATATTTTGTATCACAAGTCCGATCATATTATAATATACCCACAGGAGGACCCACATGACACATCACTGCTTCCCATATATTGGAACTTACATTTATTGGAGTTTTGTTTCAGAGAAAATTTTAAGAACTCTGATGACTATTTCCCCTGATACTCCCATATCCATGTCGCTCTGATTTCTGATAGTCCTGTTCTCCTATCTCCAATTGGCTTTCCCCTCTGAGCCCCGATATGACACTCCACTCCAATATCCCGATATGGAATTTTCACCGATCCTTCAATATCAAATACCATTTGCTACAATCTCCAATACCTATTGACCTCTGATATTTCAGATTCGATAGGGATTATGAACTATATTTTAAAACAATTTCGAGTCCGCTCCTCATCGAAACCTCTTGATATTGTAACCTATATGCTGGCACACTTAAAAATCCCTAAGGTTTCAAACCTCTAATTCTCTCAACTCTTGCTACTTGGCACTTATTAATGGGGTCATTGTTATGAATGATTTTGCGAGTATTTGATTAAATTTTGAATTTTAATATTATTTTTCCGTTAGTTTAATAATAAAATTGATGAGATCTGATCAGTTGAAATAGGGAATAAACCCAGGGTTAATGTGGGAAGGATCAGCCCTATCCGTGACTTCCAAAGACTCTTTTCCATGTCGCACAATGAATCATGAATTGGGTAGAGGAATTATAAACAGAGTCTAAAAAGGCCATCACCATGAGCAGCAAATGAACCCTTCGACTAAGTTGTAGCACTTTGTTGTAATGATTTTCCAAATTCTGTCTGAGATCCAACAAAAGATAAAACCTCTATATTCATTAACCGTATGTCTCTCGATTCTTGATAGATACGAGGAAACGGTTAACCTTGTAAATCTTGTTTAAATACCCTTCTCTTCAAGGAACACAAGGAAGGTGGGATCTAGACACCAGGGGATTCGAATCCTTTGAGGAGAGGAGAATATGTATTTTTTGCAGTCTAAGGGAGATTGTCTGTAGAGATTTTTAATGTATTACACTACTGTGATGTATTGAAATATGTCGTAGATAGTTGAGAATTCCAAAATTTGTAAAGGAAACTATTTTTACACTATTGTAGAATTATTGCCTTAAAGGAGTTCTAGACTTCTAAGACTACACTTATGTGAAAGAAATTTGAAATAATGATAAGTTTGTTTTTCATTTACACTATTGTATTGCTTTTGCAGATTTATTATTATTTTTCAATCTAGTTTTATCAGCATAATTAGTATAAAGAAGTAATGTTAACAGTATTGTCAATTTTTCTTGTTTTATGCAAATTATTTGCCTTTGTGAATCTATATTGCAGGATTTGGTTGGTTTTGTTATGCAACCAGCTCACAAAATAGAAGAAAAGATAGATCAACACCTTGAAAATCAGCCTCTTCGAGGGGGAAACCTCTTTTACATTACACAAATGAATAATTCTTGGATGATACAAATGACAAAACCTCCTTTCTATATATAGGAGTCTACTGAGTCACAATATAATCAAAGCCGACATAACAATAATAATATAAGGGCACAACAATAACAATAGTGGGCTTCTATGGGGCACAATAATAAGAATATGGGGACAATAGGGGCACAACAATAACAATAAGGGATACAATGACAATAGTAATGGGGGAATCACTAGTATTATAGGGACCTAATTGTTGCAGGTGAGATCACCCTAGGCTCTTGGGTTGATAACCCCAATAGAGCGGAGGGAAAACCACAACAAGAAATGCTCAGGAAATCAACCTAAATGCTTATTCTACTGAACTTTGCAGGAGTGTCCTTATCTGGATGTCCTACATTTGGGTAGATCTCGCAGGGTGCAAACCCTCAGCTTCTCTTGATGTCTTTGAAACCTGGAAATTATTCAAATGAAACATATACAACAATAGAAACATAAAGCATGTTCATGATATTAACTTTAAATCATATAAATGAATGAACAATTATGCATCAATGTAAGATTCATAAACGAATTACAATATAAATCGATGCAGAAACACATTTAATATCGGAAATAGAACAACATTCCCTTAGTGAAGTTAGCTACAAGTAAAGTGGAGAAATACGACCTTAGTCCTTCTCCGCCTCCAAGTGGAACCGTCCTCCAGATCTGTCCTTTCCTAGCCTCAACAAGATTACTCCATCACCAATACAAGGATATCTCAAGAAAGATGAAGATATCTCCAACAAGGAAATAAGGGTTTCCTGAAGCTTTGGGGAGTGCAGGAGGCACAGGAATTTCGTCAGATTCGATCAGGGATAATCTCACTATAGTATCAATATCTCATCTCTTCCCCCTTAAGGCCTTCCCATGGAGGTTTATTTATACTTCTCCAAATTATTATTTTTTTCAGTTGGGAAACAGTTGGGCCATGGACAATTGGAGGTGAGCAATAGGTAAAACCCGTGAACTCCACCTGAAATTAAGGAAATTTAATTTTTTTAAGTATTTTAACATATGTACGTGGGTTGGGTATATGAAGACCTGCGTGTACATGCTTTTATTACAGGGAAAAGTAGCGTATAGGGAATAAAACACTATTTTTTTAGATTTAGGACCAAGTCTGGAAGGAAGGGTTGCCCTATGCCATAATCAGAGCATCAGATCTACCAAGAGTGGTAAATGGTGCTACAATAGATGTCCCCTAATATATTAGGTCAGAAGGGGTACATGATGGCTGAAATGTATTAAGTGCATAGAAGGAATCGTGCCAAGACCGAGGAGGAGTTCACCAGAATTCAGCCTGCCAAGCCAGCGAAAGAGATCAGAAAGAAACTGCTGTCTGAGGCGGGCATACCCATGCTCAGAAATAGTAAAGCATGTCTGCATGTCAAGTACAAAAGTGGATCCAATATGCATAATTATAAAGGAACTAAAAAATACATAATGGATAATCTGATCATAATCAAGAAAGTACATGTCTGAATATCACATATAAAGAGATGATCAATGATGCTGAAATATGAAGCTGATCACTGAAATCAAGAAACTAATCCAAATAGTACCAAGTGAACATGATGGAATAAATGGTACTACACTACAACTCGGGTTCCAACATATAATATATCATTGTAAGGAACTGCAATATATAAGGTGGATGGTGTCAACTAGCAGAAACATGAGAAACTGACAAGAGAACCAAGACTTGCTGATGCAAACCCGAGGTCTTCACCGACCGCCGTGGTACTGTTATGAAACCAGCTCACAAAAAGATAGAAATGATAGATCAACACCTTAGAATTTAGCCTCTTAGAGGGGGCAACCTGCTTTACATTACACAAATGAACAATTCTTGGATGATACAAATGACAAGACCTTCTTTCTATATATAGGAGTCTAAGGGGTCATAATATAATCAGAGCCAACATAGCAATAGTAATGTAAGGGAAAAATAATAATAATAGTGGGATTCTATGGGGCACAATAATAAAAATATGGGGACTACATGGGTAAAAAAATATAATAAGGGGGTTGTACTAATAACAATAAGGGGTTACACTAGTAGTATAGGGGCCTAACATGCCCCTCTCCTTTAAAAAGTGTTGTCCTCAATGCTTGAGTAGTTCATGATTCTTTTGTATAAAATTCTTGTCCTCCCATGTGGAATCTTCAGCAGGTAAGTTCTTCCACTTGATGAGATACTCTGAAATTGAATGGTTTTGTAGCTATTGAGTTCTTGTTTCTGTGACTGCTCCAGGCTCCAATATGATTTTTCCTTCCTCATCAAGTTCTGAAAATATTGTTTAAACTGGGATCTTCTGCAACTTTTGAATGAGTGGCCACACTTCTTCGTCCTTCTTCCATTCATCCCTTGCTTCGTTTATCCAATCGGGTTGCATAATATAAATAGCACAAAACAATGCTTCCACATCCTCATCCTTTCTTAAGAGTGCATCTGCAACAACATTTTGCTTCCCTTTTTTGTAGATGATTTCAAAGTCATAACCCAACATATTTGTGACCCATTTTTTCTTTTCTTCTAAAGATAATCTTTGTTCTAAAAAGTATTTAAGACTATCATGATCCATTTTTACCTTGAAGTGTCTTCCCATTAGGTAAGGTTGCCATTTCTTAAGTGCATGTAGTATTGCCAACATTTCCTTCTCATAAATATCTTGCTTGAGATGTAGCCGTAAAAATACCCAATTGCCTACATCAAAACTTCTTTCATTGCGATGTTGATCTACCCATTGTTTTATTCGATTCTGCACCAAAGTGGCATTATCCTTTAAAAGTTGGAGAACTTGTTGTTGAGGCTTGATGTGATCTTTCACTGCTTGAATCTTTTTCTTCTTGATATATACTTCTATCTTGAGAGTTTGAGAAGTCGTAATTTCTTCCAATGCATTACAAGATATGGTTGGATTCATTTCTTGATGCTCGATGTGATCTTTCACTTCTTGAACATTTTCTTCTTGATATGTCCTTCTATCTTGATAGTTTTAGGAGTGGTAATTCAGTCCAATGCATTATAAGATATGGTCGGATTCATTTCTTCTTTCGCGATGCGATCTTTCACTTCTTGAAACTTTTTCTTCTTGATATGTCCTTCTATCTTGTGAGTTTGAGGAGTGGTAATTATTTCCAATGCTTTACAAGATATGGTCGGATTCATTTCTTGATGCTTGATTTGATATTTCACTTCTTGAACATTTTTCTTCTTGATATGTCCTTCTATCTTGAGAGTTTGAGGAGTGGTAATTCTTTCCAATGCTTTACAAGATATGTTTGAATTCATTTCTTCTTTCTCTGGGGTTGGTTCCTAATGTATATCCTCTTCTTTTGATGTTTCTTGATCCTTTTCTTCCTCCTCTTCACAATCTATGTAAAATAATTTCTTCTCAGCACACTTATGACCTTTAGTGTATTTGCTATCACAAATGTAACAAAGTCCTTTTTTCTCTTTTTTCTTCCAATTGTTGTTGTGTAAACATTGTACGTTGTGGAAGGCTAGAAGAAAAAACACTTCCACATTTATAGTTGTGAGTAGTAGGATTCCTTGTTTCCATAATTCCGCTTTCAATTTTTATTTCCAACCTGAATGCCTTCTCCAATGAATTAGGTTTCCAAAGACGAACCTCATGTTGAATGTTATCCTTTAAAGTCCCTATGAAGACATCAATCCTTTTCTTCTCTGGAATATCATTTACCCTTATATTCAATTTTTTGAAATCCTCAATGTGATCTGCCATTGAACTCTTTTGCTTGAGATTTATCAATTGGCTAAAGGTGTTACTCTTTGTATCCTCATAATGTGCTATCATTTCTTCCGTGAAAATTGACCAAGTGACAAGTGCTTTATGAGAACACAATCCTTTATACCATAAAAATTGATCTGGTTCTAAATATGAATATGCAATACATACCTTTTGTAACAGTTGCACCTCATGTAAATCAAAATATTGCTCCATCTATAGTATCCAATTTACCGGATCCTTGCCATCAAACTTCCTCATATTGTCTTTTCTTGATTTTAGGAGCTTGATATTGAAACGACTGTAACTCTGTAATTTTAGATTTTCCAGTTCTGAAATTCTAGCCTATAATATCTCTCTGAGTCCTCTTTCTAACTCCGCAAGTCTTATCGCAATTGGATTCCCGAATGAAGAGTTATGCCAAATATCCCAAGATGAGCTGAGTATAGACTTGTTCAGTAAAAATTTTTTTTACGACATACCGCGGGTCATTGTTTCAACCTTAGGTTCTGAAAATGGTACCCTAAAAACTACAATCTGTCCTCTTTCTACAACTTCTTACAAAAATTCAATCTGATGCTCAGAGCGAAAGTTATGATGATTTTTCTAAGGTTTCCTGTTTGGAATGTAATTCGGGGGTCTGCAAAAACCCTAACTTCCTCAAATTATATCTCTGACACTATAGTGACACTGGATCTGAAATTCGGAGCCGAGGTTCAGACCAATTTTGTCTCAAATGGGTTTTTTTTTGGCTTCTAAAACTTCATAGCGAAAGAGTTATAGCAAACATTCCACAATGACCTGTTTTAGATGAAATTCTGGAGATTGCAACAACTCTAAATTCCTCAGATCATATCTTCGCAAATGTAGCAAGAAAAGATCTCAAATTTGGAAGCACTATTCAGACCAATTTCTTCTCAAATGGGTTTTTTTTGTAGATTCTGAAACTTCGTAGCGCAAAAGTTATAGCGAAAATTCCACGATGCCCTGTTTGGGGCAGCGAAACCCTAGAATCCATAGCTCTGATACCAAATATTATGAAACCAGCTCACAAAAAGATAGAAAAGATAGATCAACACCTTAGAAATAAGCCTCTTCGAGGGGGAAACTTCCTTTACATTACACAAGTGAACAATTCTTAGATGATACAAATGACAAGACCTCCTTTCTATATATAGGAGTCTAAGGGGTCATAATATAATCAGAGCCGACATAACAATAATAATGTAAGGGCACAATAATAACAATAGTGGGTTTCTATGGGGCACAATAATAACAATATGGGGACTACATGGGCACAACAATATAATAAGGGGGTTGTACTAATAACAATAAAGGGTTACACTAGTAGTATAGGGACCAAATAGGTACATTTATACGTAATGGAAATAAATGATCTGAAGTCAACCATGTGAGAAATCATTTGATTACCAATCATTAATGTATATCGTTAACAAATGCGAGGCTACCCACCAATAATGATGATTAGAGTCAAGGTACTGAGTACAATCTAACAAGTGCCAATAAATGAGTTGTAGCTGAACACTTGGAAGAAACTATCAGTCAGGAGAGAATGATGTTTTCCCACTATCGATTGCGAAGGAATCTGCCACTGATGACTGCAAACCCTAAGGTACTTCCAAATGGACTCTAGATCTCTTTCCCAGAGAAATGAGCTGAAGTTGATAGGAAACGATCCTCTAGAAGTAAGGCATTAAGGCATCCTTCATCAATATAGTGCGAGTGTAACCCGTAGGCCAATAATGTGGAAGGAATCAGACGAACAAAGATGTAGTAACCCAACCAAAGCACGTTTTCAGCGTACACAATATGTGGCTAGCGCACGATAGAAACCCTCTGAACAAACCAATAATGAAAGCTGACACAGAGGCAAGGAATCCACCAATAGGGTCAAATGGAAACCAAGGCATGGCACAAATCCCAATGTGTGATAATGAAAGATGATGTCGAACACAAGGGAAACCACTTAGTCAAAGACCCATGATACTGATCGATGCTGAGCACAGGGTGACCTAGCAATAACGAAAATTGGGCCAGGGTGCGGCTCTAGATCTGCCCTCAGAGAAATTTGTTGTAGTCAATAAGAGCAAGATTTGCTAGCAAGAATTCAATGGAGACCTTCTCAAACCAACACGAGCAAAGGACCAATATAGCTAATGTGATAATGAACATGACGCTGACAACTAGGGATGGCCGACTGAAAAATAGGTCAAGAGACACTGCAGAGAGGCTGACTCAGGTTTACTTCCCTTGAACAAAAGCACGACTCAACTATGACTACATGGTAGCATATGATAACTTTGTATAAGTTTGTCATGCAAGAGGCATAAGCAAACTATCCATATGATTGGAAGAGGTAACCAATTGGAGGAGTACTAACTCAATAAGAAGGTTAAGGCTCTCCTAAGTCAAACTAAAGCCCATCCCAATGGAGGAAAGACTTACTTTTGAGTGCTTTGTTCAAGGGCGACACAACTGACTCTAGTTGCCATAAATTATGGAAATAATGTCCCGTTCCCACTCTTTTTGGAATATATAAATTTTTTGTCTTTTTCTCTTATATGAAGCTTGAAAAAGAATAAAATAATGCTATAGTACAGTGGAAAGAATGAGTGTCGAAAAACAGATGCTCGAGTTCCTGGGAGGGGAACATTCCTATGCATAATGCAATGTGGCGAAACTGGTCAAGGACACTCAAAGGAATTTTCTTTCCATGGGTAAAAGGGTGTGTCAAGTCGCATAGGCTAAGTGATTTCAAGGTTGATTTTGCAGAAGACATGGTCAAAAAGTGAATTAAACACGAGTCCAAGTGAAGCTGGCTCACTGCAAAAAAGGTGCAAATAGTCAATATGCAATGCAGTAGTACAACTCAACACAAAGGAGCCTTTAGGTTATAAAGCCGGAAAAATAGCGACAAAGAAAGAGAATGAGGCTTCATCAAAAAATTCATGGCGGGACTAAAGAGGACTCTCAAGCGTAAGAACAAAAGTTCAGAATGGGTGCCAAGTGACAACAAGTTACTATATAGGGCGCCCATGATAAGGTAGGCTCTACCACACAAGTTATGACACTTCTAAGCAATGAGAAGGTTTTGCATCATATCTTGGTGGGGTTGATCCTAAGGCCAAAATGGAAAAGGAAACTAATAAATGCACAATGCAGGTGAAGAAAATAACCTATATGCCAGTTTCAAGAACCAATACCTGTCAGACCGGATCAACCATAAAAATATCCAAAGGAGAATTCTTCCAAGTTCTGTAGACATAAATAGGAACACTAGAGAAGAAGTTAATACATCCCACATATAAACTTCAGATAAAATCTTAAGTTATAGAACATAAAACTTGAAAATGTGTACCTTATATATACAATATCGTACAAAGAACCACACAGCCTTGTGGTTTACGTATAATAGTTCTTCAGGACAAACCCCTTGAAGGGCTCAAGCCAAGGACTCCTTTGATAGTTAAAACTCATGGGTTCAAAGAGTTCCTCCTGTGAAGGCAAATAAAATTCCAAGAAATCATGAGAACTACAAGGATCAAAAGATGGAATTAAGGGGTCCCATGTCCCCATAGGAGGAATAAATTGATCAACTATCAGGAGTAAGTCCCAAGAAGGAAAATAATAGTTGAAAGTATCCTTCTCAGAATCAATTGAACATTAATGATTCAACGCCACATAATTCACTCGTGGTGGGGTAGAGTCTACTTGAACACTTGGAACAAACCAAGGGGTATTCTGTAGTAAATTCAAATTAGGATGGTGATTATCAGAAGCAAGATGATCAATAGTGACAATATTCCCGTTATGAGGAAAACAAATCACTCGAAAGAGTGAAGACACCACAACATTCATAACATAGACATAATCATGCCCAAGTAGCATGTTAAAGTCTAAAGGGCGATCAACCGCCATCATATCGATAAAAATAGTCTTCCCACCTAAAGTAATAAGCAATTGAGGAAGAACACCCATAGATTCACCAGGTCTTCTATCATAGGCTAACAACTGACTATTACCTGACAACAACTTTGGAGAACCCAAAGTTTTCCAAGTTAAGGAGGATATAATACTTGCAAAGGATCCTTCATCCACCATACATCGATATACATTTGTGGAATTAACTCTAACCTTTATTTAGAAAGGTGCATCTGAAGGAAGACGAGGCTTGACAAGACTCTCCTAATCAAAGGAGACACTCCTAGAACTTGAAGGGGGAACATTCGAAGAAAACGGAACGCCCCCTATACCAGAAGACTCTGTACTAGAAATAAAACAGACTTTGTTGTTAAGCACTTCACCCCCCAAAAGAGGAGTGTAATCAGCCGGAGATTGCACTGGCTCAACCACATTATCAACCAATGGTTGATGAGACTGTTGAGAACCCATATCAGATTCGGGAGTAGAAGAACTTTCAGACTTGGACCATATCCTTTGTATCTCTGGAATACTAGGGCACAAATGAGTAAGATGATCTCCCTTGCATATCTTACAAGGGAACTTAGGTTTAAAACTTCCACACTTAGTTTTCTTATCAACATCCATTTCGCCAACATGACTAGCAGTGGTTTGCAGAGAGTCCTCAACATGACCTACATAGGTCAGTGACTCTTTCCCAAGAGAGATAATACTTGTGCCCCCAGCCCTCCTCACAGAAGCATGCGAGTCAATAGAAATATGACTCACAGTGGTAGGTGACCCATTACAAGTATGACTCGCAGTGACTAGACATATGCCCCTAACGTGACTTGCAGCAGTGGAAAGCTCATTTCCAACATGACTAGCAGAGGTTGATGGTGACTTGCTAGTATGACTTGTAGTGACTAGACGTATGCCCCCAACGTGACTTGCAGTGGCAGAAAGCTCATTACCAACATGACTAGCAGAGGTTGATGATGAATGGATAGAACTATTCTTCTTCTTCATCTTCCTCTTTTTCCTCTTTCTAGATCTCTTATTACATGAGGGAGGAGGAAGAGGAATCCTAGATATCTCTTTGAAAGAATATGAAAAATTAACACCCATTTGATGTCTTTGAAATAAATCATTCATATGAGAAGCTTCAAGAACATTAGGAATATTCGGGGTGGACCACAGCCAAAATGGTAGTCCAACATTCAATCCAGGAATATTCAAAGTGGCCATCAAGGGGGTACCAACGTTTCCAAAGAAAGAAAAAGCATAGGAATCCACTTTTGGAAGGGTACCTTGGTTGGGCTCCACAGGAATATTGGCCATACCAAAATTATTTGCAGATCCTTCCCTTGCGGGAATGTACAAATGAATTTCCAAGGAAGAGAGATGCATAATCAGAACCTTTGCCCTTGAGGAGGCAACTCCACAACTTTCAAAAAGAAAGATTAGTAGCCTTTCAAGATCAGTGGAGTGGTAGGTCAACCGCTCAAAATATAAGATAAAAAAGGTGATAAGAAAAAACACCTAAAGCAAACTAAATCCAAAGCGCAAAGAGCACTCGACCATGAAGTCCCTTAAGATGCAACCAATCAAGAAACTTCCAAGTATTTCCGCTCCGAGTGATGAGGACCGAAAACCAAAATACAAGAAAGCAAAGTAAGGGACCTTCTGAAGATAGTTTGGGATAATAATGGCCCAAGCCTACCAGCGAAGGTAACAAAAATAGTTACGGTGACCTCCAGACAAAAGCTTTTGCCGATGCAAGCACCCAAGCTTTGCAAGGGTACCCTCCAGAAGTACTAATGAATGTGATGCAATGTCTACCTCAGGTGCCAACAGATTCCCCTCCGCAGCCACCTATGAGATCCCTAGGAATGGCTACTATGGGCACCAACTTGTATCAAAAGCCGGGTGGAATAGTCATGAGGTGGGATCCAACAAGTAGGATAGGGGGTATCTCTCTTCGTTGTATTCACTCTCCCTCGTGCTTAACTCCTAGTCACAGAGATTTCCCCTGTCTTTCTCAACGATATTAAATTTCACTCGTTATTCAACTTCTATGTTTGATAATTTTGAGCGGCCTTGGAGAGTTAACTCTCTGCTCACCTATTCCAAGGCCCTAATGAACCTAAACTTATTGGTGTTTGTTAATGAAAAAAATAAAATTTCTAGTTCATTTTATTAAAGCACTTGATTTTATAGGGTTGTTATTTAAGTCATGGGTAAAAATGAGAGTGAAACTAATGATTTTTTGATGCAATAGAAACCAATATAAACTTAGCTACATGAAGATGCAGTTAGTTTTCTTCAATGAAAACGGATTTCTATAGAGTTCTACAAATAAAATTGTACAAGAAAATTTTTCTTTTTTCCAAAAAACACACTCCATAAACCCAAAAGCTAAGAAAAAGACTAAAATGCTTGCAATGCAAACTATCTTAATGAAAACTATAATGATAGTGCATGGATGCTCATACAAGAAGTAAATGTGTTGCCTTACAATATCAACAAGCCAACTTGAAAGTAAAGAGGGTGAAAATTCAATAACAAATTTCCTCAAAACCAAGCAAAACAAATTGAACAAGATCACAATTACTCAACAACAACAAAACAAAATAAACCGAAAACTAAAAGTTTGGAAAAAGAAAAGTAAAGTTATTTTTTTGTCTTTTTCTTTTAAGGAAACAAAAGCAAATTTTTGAGGTCACAAAAGTACTACTAAAATTCTAAAGATCAAGAAATAAGCACAAGGAGTCTTTAAATCTCACAAGTTATAAAACTCATGAATAAATGAAACTTGAAATAAGAAAGACTACAAACTTGCACAAAATGATCCGAACAACAGCAAAATATTCCGGAAAACCGACAAAATGTCAAGAAAGAAATACTTTCAAACTTTCCAAAAAGACTCTCAAGAAAGCACGAAAAGAAACAAGGCCACGAAACAAGGAAAATCAAAGCAAGGGAACTTGAAATCTGGGCTGAAAATGAAATCAAAATCAATTTCTTGTTCTGGAAAACCAGAACATCCAAGAACTTCAAAACGAAGCCTTGAACCCAAGACACAAACTACAAACTTGCTTAAGAAGCAATCCTAGGCCAATCAAGACTTTTCAGTGAGAAGGAGATTTTGAAAAATAAAGCTTGCAGGAAAAATGAGTTCTGTAGATAGAAGATGACCATACAACAACATAAATCACCAAGTAGTAGACCTAACTGGGAAAAAAAATAAAAAATAAAAACAATTTAAAAAATTTCATACGCGACTGTGTAAAGACACAGAAGCGTGCACACACATTTCTAATACAAGAAACTCATGTATACGTGAGTCTACTTGAAGAAACCTGCGTGTATACATGACTGTAATGCAAGAAAACAATGTGTACAAAGCTCAATTAGGAAAAAAAACAAAAATAAAAGTCTGATCATGAAGATCAGACTTTATTCCTGGGAAACTAATGGATCAAACAACACGGTAAAAGCAAGCAATCAAGAAATTGAACCCTGATTGAGAAGAAACAACCCAAACCAGGAATAACAAGGATGTTATCCCCAGCGGAGTCGCCAATTCTGTTGCGGGTGAGATCACCCTAGGGTCTTGGGTTGAGAACCCCAACAGAGCGGAGGGCAAACCACAACAAGAAATGCTTAGGAAATCAACCTAAATTCTTATTCTATTGAACTTTGCAGGAGTGTCCTTACCCAAATGTCCTATGTTTGGATAGATCCCGTAGGGTGCAAACCCTCAGTTTCTCCTGATGTCTTTAAAACTTGAAAATTATTCAAAGGAAACATATACAACAGTAGAAGCGTAAATCATGTTCATGATATTAACATTAAATCATATAAATGAATGAAAAATTACGCATCAATGTAAGATTCATAAACGAATTACAATATAAATCAATGCATAAACACATTTAATATCGGAAATAGAATAGCATTCCTTTATTGAAGTTAGCTACAAGTAAAGTGGAGAAATATGACCTGAGTCCTTCTCCGGCTCCAAGTGGAACCATCCTCCAGATCTATCCTTTCCCGGCCTCAGCAATCTTCCTCCATCACCAATACAAGGATATCTCAAGAAAGGTGAAGGATATCTCCAATAAGGAAACAAGGGTTTGCTGAAGCTTTGGGGAGTGCAGGAGGCATAGGCATTTCGTCAGACTCAATCAGGGATAATCTCACTATAGTATCATTATCTCAACTCTTCCCCCTTAAGGCCTTCCCTGGAGGTTTATTTATACTTCTCCAAATTAGTTTATTCAATTGGGAAAGAGTTGGGCCATGAGCAATAGGAGGTGAGTAACAGGTAAAACTCGTGAACTCTGCCCGAAATTAAGGAAATTTATTTTTTTTAAGTGTTTTAACATATGTACGCGGGTTGGGTATATGCAGACCCACATGTAAACGCTTTTATCACCAGCTAAACTTGCGCATAGGGAATAAAACACTATTTTTTTAGATTTTGGACCAAGCCTGGAAGGAAGGGTTGCCCTAGGTCATAATTAGAGAATCAGATCTACCAAGAGTGGTAAATGGTGCTATAACATGGGGGAATCACTAGTATTATAGGGACTTAACATGTCCCTCTCCTTCAAAAAAGTGTTTTCCTTAGCGCTTGTGTAGATCTGGATGCTTCTGTATAAAATTCTCACCCTCCCATGTGGAATCTTCAGCGGGTAAGTTCTTCCACTTGATGAGATACTCGGAAATTGATCGATTTCGTAGATGGCAAGTTCTTGTTTCTGTGACTTCTTCAGGTTCCCATATTATTTTTCCTTCCTCGTCAAGTTCTAGCAATATTGTTTGAACTGGGAGTTTGTCATCTATAACCTTCTTTAAGAATGAAACATGGAAAATTGGGTGCACTCAGGAAGCTACAGGAAGCTCCAATTTGTATGCCATAGTACCAATATTTTGCAACACCTTGTACGGACCATAATACTTTGGTGATAATTTATTATCCTTCTTAGCTTACTTGAGGGACATTTGTTTATATGGTTGTAACCGTAGGAATACCTAGTCACCTACATAAAAACTTCTTTCACTGCGATGTTGATCGGCTTGTTGTTTCATTCTATTTTGCGCCAAAGTGAGGTTATCCTTTAAGAATTGGAGAACCTGTTGTTGATGCTCGATGTGATCTTCCACTGTTTGAACCTTAGAATTTTCTCTTAAATATGATTTGATGGACGGTGGATGATATCCATAAAGTGCCATAAATGGGGTCATTTTTGTTGCAGTATGGAAGGAAGTGTTATACCACCATTCTGCCAGAGATAATCATTTGACCCATTGTGTCTATTTATCAGATACAAAGTATTGAAGATATCCTTCCAAACATTTTTTTACTATCTTAGTTTTCCCAATAGATTGAGGATGATAAGATGAACTATGAGCTAACTGAGTACCAAGACAAGAAAATAATTCTGTCCAAAAATTTCTAGTGAAAATGGGATCTCTGTCACTTATAATAATCTTTGCGTTTCCATGTAGCCTTTGAATTGTTTCCATAAATGCAGTACAAACTATACTCGCTTTAAATGGATGCGATAATGCACAAAAGTGTGCATACTTGGTAAGTTTGTCAACTACCACCATGATGATACTCTTTCCTTCGGACTTGGGTAAACCTTTGATAAAATCCATTGAAAATTCCTCCCAATGTTGGCTTGGAATGGATAAAGGATGTAATAGACCTGGGGTCTTAATTGTTTCCACTTTATTTTGTTGGCAAACCAAACATTCTGCAGCAAAATTTTGAATATTTGATTTAAGGCCATCCCAAAAAAAATCCTTCTTAACCTTGTTGTAAGTTTTTAAAAATGTTGAGTGCCCTCCTAAGGGAGAGGTGTGCAATTCCATAAGAATATTTTGTTTGAGTTGAGAGTTCTTACATAGGTATAAGTGATATTTGTACCACAACGAATCATTTTTCCAGCTAAATGTATCAGATGTACTGGAATCTTGTTGTAACTTTTGATTGAGTGCCCACACTTCTTCTTCATTCTTCCATTCATCCCTTGCTTCGTTTATCCAATCCGGTTGGATAAGAGAAATGGCACAAAGCAATGCTTCAACATCCTCATCCTTTATTGAGAGTGCATCTGCCACAACATTTTGCTTCCCTATTTTGTAGATGATTTCAAAGTGATAACCCAACATCTTTGTGACCCATTTTTGCTGCTCTTCTGAAGATAATACTTATTCTAAAAAGTATTTAAGACTATCGTGATCTGTTTTTACCTTGAGGTGTCTTCCCATTATGTAGGGTTGCCATTTCTTAAGTGCATGTAGTATTTCCAACATTTCCTTCTCATAAATAGCCTTGTGTAAATATTTTCCTTTGATAGGACGACTTTCAAAAGCAATGGGTCTTTCTTCTTGCATTAAAACAACACCAATTCCATTTCCTAAGGCATCACATTCCACAATAAAGGTTTTTGTGAAGGCTGGCGTAGCTAAGACGGTGCTTGGCACATTCCCTCTTTAAGATGTTCAAAGGCTTTCGTTGCTTCTGGAGTCCATGAAAATGCATCTTTCTTCAATAATGTTGTTAGAGGTGCTGTTGTTCTCCCATAATTCTTAACAAACTTGCGATAATACCCTGTCAACCCAAGAAATCCTCGTAGATGCTTTATGGATGTGTGGATTTTCCATTCCTTAATGGATTTAATTTTGCTAGGGTCTACCTTAACACCTTCATGAGATACAATATGACCCAAACATTCCACCTCTTGTACTCCAAAGAAACATTTGGAGCTTTTTGCATATAACTGTTTCTCCTCCAATAGTTTGAGAACCCTATCATTATGTTCAACATGATCCTTCAAAGACTTGTTGTAGATTAGTATATCATCAAAAAATACTAACACAAATTTTCTAAGGAAGGGTTTGAAAATGGAATTCATCAAACGTTGAAATGTAGAAGGTGCATTGGTAAGGCCAAAAGGCATGACCAAAAATTCATAAGGACCCTCATGAGTTCTAAATGTTGTTTTCAGAATGTCTTCAGTCTTCATTCTAATTTGATGATATCTTGAACGAAGATCCAACTTGGTGAAGTAAATTGATCCATGAAATTCATCCAATAATTCATCAATGACAGGAATGGGAAATTTATCTTTAATAGTCAGCTTGTTGAGCTCCCTATAATCCAGACACATGTGCCATTACCCATCCTTCTTGTGCACCAATACTACTGAAGCAGAGAAAGAATTTTGACTAGGTTGAATTATACCAGCCTCTAGCATTTTTGCAACCATATGTTCAATTTCACTCTTTTGGGCATAGGGATATCTGTAAGGCCTCATGTTTGGAGGAACACTTCCTGGAATCAAATGAATAGCATTATCATGATCACAAATAGGTGGGAGGCCTTTGGGAGTCTCGAATACCTTGGAATGATTGTCCAAAACGTTTTGGAGATCTAGGGAAATAGATGATTTTGATGTGGGAACCTCCAACGAACATAATTGTGCAATTATGCCTCGTTGTTCTTTATTTAGAAGCTTTGTCATTTAGTTAGAGCTGATTATCTTTCCTGGTTTCCCTGCAATACCTCTTAATTCAACTTCCTTTCCTTCCAAAGAGAATTTCATGAAAAGTTCTTGAAAATTAAAAGTTATTGTACCCAAGGATTCTAGCCATTAGACTCCTAGTACAACATCAGCACCTCCCATTGGAATGGAAAGCATTGGGCTATTCAATACATATTCTCCCATGGATAGCTTTATATTATGGCACTTTCCATAGCAATTTATGGTTCCTCCACTTGTAACCATCACTAGAGACTGGTGCTAGATATAGGAAGCAAGTCAATTCGTTGGCTATCTTACAATGAATAAAATTATGGGTGTTTCCTGAATCAATCAACATTATTACCTTTTTCTTCTTGATATGTCCTTCTATCCTGATAGTTTGAGGAGTGGTAATTCCAACCAATGCATTACAAGATATGGTCAGATTCATTTCTTCTTTCTCTAAGGTTTGTTCCTGGTGTATATCCTCTTCTTTTGACGTTTCCTGTTCCTTTTCTTCCTTCTCTTCACAATATATAAAAATAATTTCTTCTCAGCACACTTATGACCTTTAGTGATCTGAAATTGATTTAAGACAAACAATTAAGGTATTACAGACTCATGTGCATGGATGTGCCTATGTCATTTTATGCAATGGATCGATAAGATTGTGAAATACACAGGCATTGAAGCAGTTAGAGAAAACATAACAAGAAAACAGGTAAACACAACAAGTTTAATAAGGAGTTCACCCAACACTCTTGGGCTACGTCTCCTGGTCCAGCCTTCAGTGGTGGCCTCTCTAATATGTTTTCAAAAGTAGAGTTTTTACAATAGTGAGCTCAATTTGAGTCTCACACAGTAGATACAATTCAGTAGGACTGTACATGGATCCCCCAAGTCTCTAGAGTACACAGACTCTCCTTACTGAAACTCGACCTCTATTGGTCACCGTAGTATGAGCCCAATCTGAGACTCACACATGTCAGGCATATACAGAGGAGTTTGCTTGAACCTCTCAAGCCTTCTCTGGAGCACATAGACTCTCTAACTCTCTCTGTCTCTATCTGGCTCGATGATGCCTTTTCTTCTCAGGTCAACTCGGCTTCTTTTCTCTGCTCTTAGTATTCTGCGTCTAACTAGCTCTACTTCTTTCTCTGTCAGTTCGTGACTTTAAAGCCAATCTGCTTTCTGACTGTTCATTTTCGCTTCCCGGCTTTCTGGTTCCCCTGCCTCCGTCCATTTGAATTCCCTCTATTCTGCATAATCATCACTATATAACGCCTTACAGGGAGGTGGACACCTACTTGATAACGAACTGAGTGTCAGTTCTCTTGGACATGTTTGAATGGTCGTTATTTCCGTTTGCTCCAAGAATGCCCACGAAACTGAATCTTTTACCAACTCATCGTCCATGTCAAACTTCAAATCCCATGTGATCTTGCTCTATAACCTTGTCAAATCCGGTCACCCATCGGGACACATCTATGCCGTTGATCTGGGCCCCCCAAATCCTACGGTTGTCACTCATATCGGGTGGTTGAGTAGCTCGATGGTTACTCACCTGATGTGAGCGGTTTTCTCTCTCTTCTGCTGGATGCGTGGCAATCGATGTGTAGCATCGGGCGGGGCTTGGCTGAAACCACTTACCCCCTCAAGCACTTCCGATATCCTGCCGGTTTTGTGGAATCCCACCCCCGACAGAATCGGCGTGATATCCGTTACATTTTATAACCTTTCGGTTCTGGGCACTCGGGGATTTTCCTTCTTTGAGGGGTTTTCCCAGCGATATCAGAAACCACCCCCGTTTCTCGAAAAGGCCTCCCGTTTTGCTAATTTGTGACAGCGTGCATTACCATGGGTCGACGGTCTGCGTGCTTGAACGAGGGTCCTCGTTGCTTCGAGTTGATCACACATTGCAACTATTACAAGGATATCTCTAATAAGCTTGACCTTCATAAGAGTTTGAAACTTGGCATAATTTTAAGAGTTCATGAAAACTTAGAGTGTGTTCTAGGATCCAATTCGGATCACGGCCTTCCCACTGAAAAAGCTTTTGGACCACCAAAAGTTGGTTTTTAAGCATCAATCAAGTGAGGGTATAGATTCCTCACTTGCCCAATTTCTATCCATCTTGCACTGCTTGGTTTTGAATCTTTGAGCCCAATCATAAGGTACTCAACATCCCCTCTGCGCGTAGTTCTCACCTTTATGTCCATAACTGTATCTTCCTGCAATTCATTGAGATATTCAAGCAATAGATCATTAATAGAAGGCAACTGACTCTGCTTTTCGGGATCTTCAATCAATGAAGTTTCAAACAGTCTCAAGATTTTTGCATTAACTACTGAATAGATATGCATGTAAGCTGGAAAATCAAGGCGAAAAGCATCCTCACCAATTTTCTCAAGTATCTTGAAAGGTCCATACCTCATTGGCTTCAGCTTCTTACCTTCACCTTGCATTTTGTCCTTGCTGATATACAACCAAACTTGATCACCAACTTGGAAACTATGCTCAGTCTGATTCTTATCATGCCTTGCCTTGTACTTGGCTTGGCTCTTTTCCAGCTGTTCCTATACTGCCTGGTGAATCTCTTGGATTTGTTCAATGAACTTGGTTGCCTTGTCCACATCACTGTGTCCATCAACCGCTATGTCTTTACCAAAGACAAAATCCAAGGGAGACCTTGGTATGAAACCAAAACAGGTCTCAAAAGGAGATCTCTGTGTAGAAGAATGTTTAGCTCGGTTGTAAGCATGTTGCACATAACACAGATGTTCATCCCAAAGCTTGGGATGCTTGCTGCAATAGCCTCTGAGCAATTGGATCACTGTCCTATTGACCACCTCTGTTTGTGGATGAAAGGTTGTGCTCTTCTTCAATCTGGAGTCCATCAGTTCCCAAAGACTCGAGCAAAATTTCCCAACAAATCGGGTATCTCGATCGGATACAATGGAAGTGGGTAATCCAAAATGAACCCATACATGCTGAAAGAACAAATTTGTTGTTTGTTCAGCTGTAATATGTTTGTTACAAGGTATTAAAATACACATTTTGCTGAACCTATCCACAATAACATATAAATAGTCATGACCTTTTCTAGATTTAGGCAGTCCCCCAACAAAGTCCATGGAAATACTTTCCCAAGGATGAGAAGGAACTAGTAATGGAGTGTACAAGCCTAGTTTTCTATTGCTGGGCTTGCTTTTAGCACACATAGTACACCCTCTTATATATTTAGAAACTATCTCATTCATTTTAGGCCAATAACAAAATACTTGTAGCTGTGCAACTGTTTTACTTACACCAAAGTGACCTGATATTAGAGAAGTGTGTGCTTCTCGAATTACATGTACTCTTTCGGTTTGAGGAATGCATAACTTTCCCAAATGATACAAGAGTTGGTCCTTAACATGATAATCCAATTCTTCTACTTGTTTGCCATGACTTAAAGTTGCATATACATCTTTAAAATCTATATCTTGAGCATATTGTTCAATGTAGCTTTCATGCAATACTGAATTATGCTTAAGTATAGTAGATGCATTTATTATTGGTCTGGACAACATATCTGCAACTTTATTATGTATGCCCTTTTTATATATGATGACAAGATGAAACTGTTGTAGAAAACCCATCCACCTATAGTGTCTTGATTGCTGCAACTTAGTTTGTGAGTGTAAATATTGAAGTGGTTGATGATCAGTATGTATAACTGTCTCTTTGCCCATTAGGTAATGCTTCCACTTTTTCACACTCTATACTAATGTATACAATTCTTTATCATATGTGGGATAATTAACTATTGCAAAATTAAATGTCTCAGAATGATAACATATGGGTTTACCGTGCTGCATCAACACTGCTCCCATGGCATAGTCACTGGCATCCGTTTCAATCTCAAAGGGTTTTTGAAGATCAGGCAGTGCTAGTACTGGTGCTGTACTAATCTTTTCTTTTAAGGTGTCAAAGGCTTTCTGCTGTTTTCCTCCCCACTGAAACACCTTGTTCAATCCTGTTAAATCATGTAAGGGAGCTGCAATCAAGGAAAAGTTAGAAATAAACTTTCTCCAATACTGTGCTACTCCTAGAAGCTTCTAACTTCTGTAGCAGATTTGGGTTTAGGCCAGTTTACGATGACTGCAACCTTAGAGGGATCTATCTTCAATTCACCACTCCCTACAATATGACCCAAATAATTCAAAGATGTTTTGCCAAATTCACATTTTGATAGCTTAACACAAAGATTTTCTCTTTTCAAAACATCTAGAGTCTTCTTTACATGCTTCAAATGTTCTTCCCATGTTTTACTAAATATAAGAATGTCATCTAAATATACAATGACAAAATCATCAATAAAAGGCCTGAGTACATCATTCATTACTCTCATGAAAGTAGCAGGAGCATTAGTTAAGCCAAAAGGCATAACCAACCACTCATACAATCCCTGCTTTGTTTTGAAAGCAGTCTTCCATGCATCTTACTCTGCAACTCTGATCTGATGGTAGCCACTATACAAGTCCAACTTGGAAATGTAAACAACTTCTTTCAACTGATCTACTAGATCATTTATGCGAGGAAGGGGATAACGATTTTTGATCGTTATCTTATTCAGTGCTTGGTAATCAATGCACATTCTCCATGTGCCATCTTTCTTTCTCACCAAGACGATTGGAGACCCATAAGGTGATGTGCTAGGTCATATGAACCGTTTCTCGAGCAGCTCCTGTACCTACTTCTTGATTTCTGCATTCTCTAAAGTGGACAACCTGTACATTCCGATGTTAGGCAATGGGGCATCTTGCTGCAAATTAATATCATGTACTATTTCCTTTTTGGGTGGCAGACCTTTAGGTTCTTGAAATAGTATATCATATTCTGAAACAACTTTTTCTAAATCAACTTGCTATTTAGCATTACAGCTTTCAAATACATTGGTTTTATAAGGTTTCCTTTCCTTTACAACCATCAGTAAAAATTTCTTGCATGAATTTACAATTCTTTTCATCTGCCCTGAGTTTATGAGAGTGTAATTATTCTTGAGTTTATGAGCTCTTACAGTATATTCAATTCCATCTTTAACGAGTTGATACTTGTTTTCAGCTCTATAGAAAATGGCTTTTCTATCATACAAGTAAGGACTTCTTAAAACAATTCCACATATATCCAAGGGAACAATATCTAACTCAACCTCATCTACAAATGCTGACCCAAAAGAAAACCTAAGTTTACATTGTCTAGTCACTTGTAGCTTTGCTTTATCACATAACCAACCTAATGGATATGGCTTTTTGTGAGGTGTGGTTAGTAATCCCAGTTTCTTTACAATTGCTTCAGAAATTAAGTTTACTTGTGAGCCACTATCAAACAAAGTATCAACCTTTTGATGCTTGGAAATAACTCTAATATGAAAAAGCTCATGCCTTTTCCTCTCATTTTCTTCATTATCAGTAGATTGTGCAGAATTACTAGTAGATGCTTCAAAATTTTTACCTTTTATACCTGTGGCTGCGATTGTTGTTTTATCCTCTGAGTCTAACCCCAAATCCTTCTGAATAGCTGCAACAGTATTCTTATTTTTGGCATCATTTTTCTTGGGTTTCAGCTCTGGATGTAGAATCCAGTAGTGTTCATCATAATGCCCATCCTTCTTGCAATGAGTGCATGAAGGTTTGGTCTTTTATACAACATTTTCCTTCCTCTCTTTCCATTTCTGTTTTCTCTTTTCCTTGTTCTTGTTTGCATTGGGTTTTGATGATCCCCCAACTTATAGGTTCACATTCTTACCTCTAGCCTCTAGATGTGTAGCCTGAACAGATACCTCATCTATGCTAGTGGGATTAAACATGAGAATGATATGTCTCAAATAACTATGTAGACCACCTATATACTTCAACAAAGTTTCAGGTGAGTCTAAAGACATGCCTAGAATCAAAGCTCTTTTCCTAAATTCTTGGGTATAACTTTGTACACTTTTCCCTTTCAATTAGCGAAGAGTTTGCCAACTCATCATAGCTTGCTGCATATAGGCTAGTGGATAGAATTTTTTTTAATTGCAGAAACAAATTCATTCCAAGTAGAAAGAATTTTACCATGCTTCTTCAAATTAGCTTATGTCCTGCCTTCCCACGATACCAGGGCAGTGCCTCCAAGGCGTAGGCTAGCTAGCTAAATCTTTCTCCTTTCTGAATCGATGTTCTGCACTCTGCAATATACATCAATTTGTCTAATCCAGTTATCTCGCTTTTATGCATTAAATTCTCTGTCATAAACAGGCAAATCAAACTTCACATCTAATTTAATCAAATACGATTTCTTCTTTTTTGTTTCCAGGCTTTCTTTGTGTGAAGAAGATGATGATGAAGGTGATGATGGGGGAGATGGTGGAGAGGGCTTCTCTTCTTTTCCTTTGCCTTCTGGGTGGGAAACTAGAAGAGGTTCTTCTACTCCTTTATCTTGTTTAGAGGTTGATGACTCTTCACCTCTACCTTTCTTAAATTCTCTATACATTTCTTCTACCATGGCTCTCATGGTCATGAAACTGTCCATGAACTGGGAGTCTGAATCCAAGGGACTTTCTTCTGACATTTTCCTCTTAGGATAGACTCTTCCAATTTTTGGGTTAGCTTCGACCAACTCTCCTTCTTCTAATTTAAGCTTTGATCTAGTTATCATTCAACAAAAGAATCCACCACAAGATTTTCTAACCTTAGTAACCTAGAGCTCTGATACGACTTGATCTGGAATTGATCTAAGACAAACAATTAAGGTATGACAGACTCATGTGCATGGATGTGCCTATGTTATTTTATTCAACGGATTGATAAGATTGCGAAATACACAGGCACTGAAGCAGTTAGAGAAAACATAACAAGAAAACATGTAAACACAACAAGTTTAATAAGGATTTCACCCAACACTCCTGGGCTACATCTCTCGGTCCAGCCTTCAGTGGTGGCCTCTCTATTATGTTTTCAAAAGCAGAGATTTTATAACAGTGAGCTTAATTTGAGTCTCACACAGCAGATACAATTTAGTAGGACTGTACTTGGATCCCCCAAGTCTTTAGAGTACACAGACTCTCCTTACTGAAACTCGACCTCTATTGGTCACCGTAGTAAGAGCCCAATCTGAGACTCACACATGACATGCATATACAGAGGAGTTCGATTGAACCTCTCAAGCCTTCTCTGGAGCACACAGACTCTATGACTCTCTCTGTCTTTGTCTAGCTCGATGCTGCCTTTGCCTCTACAAGTCAGCTCAACTTCTTCTCTCTACTCTCACTTTTCTGCGGCTAACTAGCTCTGCCTCTTTCTCTGTCAGTTCGTGACTTTAAAGCCAATCTGCTTTCTGTTTTTTCATTTCCGCTTCCCAGCTTTCTAGTTCCCCTACCACTATCCATTTGAATTCCCTCTGTTCTGCATAATCATCACTATATAACGCCTCACAGGGAGGTGGCCACCTACTTCATAACAAACTGAGTGTCAGTTCTCTTGGACATGTTTGAATGATCATTATTTTCGTTTGCTCCAAGAATGCCTGTGAAACCGAATCTTTTGCCAACTCATCGTCCATGTCGGACTTCAAATCCCATGTGATCTTGCTCTATAACCTCGTCAAATCCGGTCACCCATCGGGACGCATCTCCGCCGTTGATCTGGGCCCCCCAAATCCTACGGTTGTCGCTCATATCGGGCGGTTGAGTAGCTCGATGGTTACCCGCCTGATGTGAGCGGTTTTCTCTCTCTTCCACTGGACGCATGGCAATTAATGTGTGGCATCGGGCAGGGCTTGGCTAAAACCACTTACCGCCTCGAGCCCTTCTGATATCCTGTCGGTTTTGTGGAATCCCACCCCCGAAAGAATCAGAGCGATATCCGTTACATTTTATAACCTTTCGGGTCCTGGCGCTCGGGGCTTTTCATTCTTTGAGGGTTTGCCTGGCGATATGCAATTAGGGGTTTGTCTCTAATCGCATATCAGAAACCATCCCCATTTCTCGAAAAGGCCTCCCGTTTTGCTAATTCGTGATAGCGCGTGTTACCATGGGCCAATGGTCCGCGCGCTTGACCGAGGGTCCTCGTTGCTCCGCGCTGATCACAAATTGCAACCGTTACAAGGATATCTCTGATAAGCTTGACCTTCATAAGACTTTGAAACTTGGCATAATTTTAAGAGTTCATGAAAACTTAGAGTGTGTTCTAGGATCCAATTTGGATCATTTAGTGTATTTTCTATCACAACTGTAACAAAGCCCTTTTTCTCTTTTTTTCTTCCAATCTTTGTGGTGTCAACCTTGTAGGCTGTGGAAGGCTAGGAGAGACAACACTTCCATCTTTATAGTTGTGAGTGGTAGGCTTCCTTGTTGCCATAATTTTGCTTTCAATTCTTCTTGCCAACTTGAATTCCTTCTCCAATGAATCAGGTTCCCAAAGACGAACCTCATGTTTGATGTTATCCTTTAAAGTCCCTATGAACACATCAAGCCTATGCTCCTCTAGAATATCTTTTAACCTTATAATAAATTTTTGGAAGTCCTCAATGTGCTCCATCATTGAACCCTTTTGTTTGAGATTTATCAATTGGCTAAAAAAAGTGTTTCTTTTTGTATCCTCATAATGTGATATCATTTCTTCCGTAAAAATTGCCCAAGTGACAATTTGGTTACGAGAGCAAAGCCATCGATGCCATGCAAATGGATTTGGTTCCAAATATAAAGTTGGAATGCGTACCTTTTGTGTGTTTTGCACATTATGGAGATCGAAATATTGTTTGATCTGTAGTATCCATGTTACGGGATCCTTGCCATCAAACTTCCTAATATCGATCTTTTGAACATGGTGGGTCTTTGTTCCAACATTAGAGTCTATGAAATCATGATTAACATTTCTTTTGTTCTCATCACGAGTTTCCTCTACTATCTTTTCGCCATTAAGAAGCCTTTATTGTAGCAACTTTGTCAAAACTTCCTTCAAATCTTCCATTTCTTTCTTCAAATCTTCAATGTTGTCATTCTTCGAATCATGATTAACATTTATTTTGTTATTATGAGTTTCCTCCACTACCTTTTCGCCATTAGGAAGCCTTTCTTGTAGTAACTTTGTCAAACCTTCCTTCCAACCTTCGATTTTTTTCTTCCAATCTTCAATGTTGTCTTTCATAGCATCCATCTTAGCTTCCATTCCATTCATCTTAGTTTCCATATTTTCTTTTGTTACTTTTTGTGAAAGTGAAATTTGTTGCACTTGGTCTCGTAATTTAGATATATCATGTTGCATTTCTTCCTCTTCTTCATGAGTCATACTAGATCCTTCAGGTTGCTTACTAGGTCTTTCAATTTTCTTTCTTTGGGGAATTAATTAATGATAATAATGCTTCACTATGCCCTTTGAATTCCTTCAAACTAATTTTTCAAACCAAACTTATGCAAAATTTATAAAAAAACTACACACCTTTTTTCAGTTTGTAGGAGCTCGATATTGAATCTTCTGTATCTCTATAATTTCGGATCTCCAAGGTCTGAAATTGCGTCCTATAGTAGCCCCCCGAGTCCTCTTTCCAACCCCACAAGTCTGATCAATATTGGATTCTCCAAGGAAGAGTTATGCCAAATTTGCCACGATGACCTGATTATAGTGTGGTTCAGTAGAGAGAAATTGTATGAAGTGCCACGTGTCACTGCTTCAACCTTAGGACCTGAAACCGATACATGGAAAACTACGGGCTGTCCTATTTCTGTAACTTCTTACGAATCTGCCATATGATGCTTAGAACACAAGTTATGATGATTTTCCCTAGGTCACCTGTTTGAGATATAATTTGGGATCCTGAAAAAACCCTAACTTCCTTGGATCATATCTCCGAAAATATAGCGCGAAAAGATATAAAATTTTGACTCGAGGTTCAGAGAGATTGTGGGTCAAATGGGTGTTTGTTTTAGCTTATGAAACATCGCAGAAACAAAGTTATAGAGAAAATTCCATGATGACCGTTTTGGAGGAGCGAAACCCTAGAACCCAAATCTCTGATACCAAATGTTATGCAACAAGCTCAAAAAATAGAAGAAAAGATAGATCAACACCTTGAAATCAGCCTCTTTGAGGGGGAAACATCCTTTACATTACAAAAATGAATAACTATTGGATGATACAAATGAAAAAACCTCCTTTCTATATATAGGAGTCTACTGGGTCACAATATAATCAAAGATGACATAACAATAATAATAGAAGTGCACAACAATAACAATAGTGGGCTTTTATGGGGCACAATAATAACAATATGGGGACAACAGGAGCACAACAATAACAATAAGGGCTACAATGACAATATTAATGGTGGAATCAATAATATTATAAGGACCTAACAGGTTTAATAAGATTTTTTGAAGAATTCACGGAGACTTGTTTGTGACAATAAATAAATATTTATTATTTGTTTGCAAAATTGGCCTGAGTTAACATATTTTGAGTGTGGAGAACTATTTCCTTTACTTGGTATAAATATCACAATGAAATCATGCTAAGATTTGAATTTGGGTGTATGCATGAGAGATTTTAATAACTATTTGTTAAAACATTTCCATTGTATATTTGTTTTCACTATTTGTAAGATATTGAACTATTTTAGTGTCTTTCAAATATCTTTCATCCAAATGAAAATACAGTCTCTTCCCTTCTTCATTAATTATTTTGCTCTTGGTTAAGAATAAGACAATTCTTATCTTGGCTAAGATAGGTTACATTGGCATTGTAGGATAGAATCATACATGCATCTCTATTACCGCTCTAGATGAAGTCCTCTTCATTAGAGGCAAACACCTTGGTTTGATCAGCCCTTTAAATTGATCAAACCTTTGTATTGGTCTAAAACCCTAATTTATATCATTAACCGATCGATATAAATGTATGTAATGTTTTTGTATATTTTGTATATGATTTATTTCCTTTATTTTACGATTTGTTTAACTTAGATCCTTGTAAGAGTTTGGTAATTTATTTTCTTTGTAATATTTAACTAAAGAGTAACAATCTAGTCGGAAATAACATTTTCTTTTAGTAATGGTGTTATAAAACTAGAAATAAATAGTTTATATAATTAGATAGTTTACAGTTTTGTTTGAATATTAATGTTGCCTTAGAATTTTAAATTTTACACATTCTAACTGTTGGCATTATGAGACAAGTGTTGTCCTTGATGGCAAATCACACTGATGACAAATCATAGTGCAGAAGGATAGCAGCAAGGAATTGATGATCAGTCTACAAGTATGAAGAAAAATATACACGCTGGTTCACTATATACCAAGTCGCGTATACAAGCAGGTTCACTATATACCAAGTCGCATATACGCAGGTTCGATATATACCAAGTAGCGTGTACACGCAGGTTGGCTTCAGTAAAAGAGCGTGTATGTGGAAAACTTATCTTTGGTCCGTGGCGGTTATTCCTTGGAAGTTGTGCCTATGGTTTTGGACCATGGTGTCTCGACGGACGTGTTGATCCCTAGTTTTGAAGTTGATGGTATTGGATTTCTATGGTTTTGGCCCGTGGTATTGAGCAAGGCCTAAGGCTATATAAGGAGAAGAAGATCATTAGGCAAATGTATCTGAAAAGTCTTGAATATCTGATGAAGTATTAGATCCAGTATGTAGGTTATGGGTTGATGATGCATTGCTTGATCTGAGCTAAGGAGAGATCTCACCAGTTGATAGAGAACAAGATCTAAGGAGAGATCGGGATTGAATGGTTTGAAATGAACTATCTTTATATGGTTGATTATGCTTATTCTAGATCTGTATACTGACGCAAATAATGTTCTATAAGTGTTATAGTATGATTGATGTCTGGTACGGCTGCAAATTTATAAGGAAATATTTTTAGATCTGTACGCGGGTTGACCTTGGAAAAGGAGCGTATACACGCAGGTTGGGTTCATCCAAGTAGCGTGTACATTGTAAAGCTTGATATTTGAAGTTGCAGATGGGTCTGATGGTTATTGCAGAGTTCTATGTCTGCTCTGTGTTCTAGTGACTGTGTTGTTGACAGAGTTTCAGTGTTTCAGTGATTAATGATGAAGGTTGTACTACAATGGTGATTGTCTTATGGATCCAGTATGAAAATGTATGAAACGTGGTCCCGGGTAGATCGTAGGCCGGCACCTACGTACTGGTAATCATATCAGCCAGTACAAGAGCAAGGGGAGTAAAGATTGGAGCATTCTGTAGGTAGGCACCTACGTACTAGTAAATGGATCGGCTAGTACAAGAGCTAAGAGGGTTGTAGCCCTCTGCAGGTTGTAGCCTACGTGCTGGTAAAGGACTGCACCAGTACATTGTAAAAGAAGTTTCTTATTAAAGAAGAAAGAGATGAATTGCAGCAGGTGGTTTTCACCCACATTGGGTTTCCACCTTATATCATGGTGTTCATGTGTGTGGCTCTTGTGTGATGATCTATTCTGTTATACTGCACCTGTTTACTGTTAATATGGTTAATAATGTTCTGATGCATTTACTGAAGATAAGCTAACTGAATCATAAGATCTCTTGATATACGCTAGTTGCAATAAACACAGTAGCGTGTACACGCGGGTTCACTTAACTGAAGTAGCGTATATGTTTCTAAGTATGAAATTGAAAAGTTTTATCTGATCTGATAATACTGATTCACCCCCCCCCCCCCCCCCCCCCTCTCAGTATTATTTCCAACAATTGGTATCGGAGCAGGTCCTTTGGTAGAAGCTTGATCACTTGAAGGAGATCGGTGGAACAATGGGAAAGAAGCTTAAGAAGAAAGCTCATAAGAAGAAGAAGACATCTCAGAAGGACTATGACAGTGGGAGAATCGATTGGGGATTAGGTATAAGAAGCTCTTCAGATTCAGAATCAGATTTAGAATCATTATCAGGTATGAATGTGTTATCCCCTGATGTTCCAGCCATATTACCTTGTGAGACAGATGGAAGTGATAGTGAAACTACTGAACTTGCTCTTATGGGTGAACAAGAAGGAAATGAGATAGAAGCAGAATTTAGAAGACTGAGAAGCAAAATTAGAGCTCAAGAAGATCTTCTGAACATAAAGGATAGTACTGCTAAGGCTCAACGAGGTTTATTCAAGGAGAAATATCAAAAGTTGCAGGTTGAAGCAACATCTCTAAGAAATGAAGTCAATGACAAGAACACAACCATCAAGAAACTCAAAGATAGATTCAGCTACTATGAAAATATTGAAGCTACAATCCTCTCACTAAAGGGAGATCTTGAAGAATCAAGGAAGCAGAATGAAGATCTACATCAAGCAATTGAAAAACAAGAAAATGAAGTCATCAGCTTAAAATCCCAGCTGGAATGTGCTTTCCGAGTTCGTCAAATGCAGCAGGATCTGAATGAAGAACAAGAAAAGGAGATTCTCAAACTAAGGGAGAAAATGGAAGAAGGAAAAGCTGAAGAAAATTGGAAAAAGCAATCTCTTGAAAAGGAAGAACAGCTTCAGGTTGAGGTAAATATCTTGAAAGGTAAAATAGAAGAAAAGGATAAGCTGTTACGATTTCAAGATAGCTCTAAAGTCTTGGATGATATTCTTAGTAGTCAAAGGTCTCCTGCTATCAAGACTGGTCTTGGTTTTCATAAATCTGTTGAAGGTGAATCTAGTTCACAAGGTGAGGCAAGGAACTCTAAAGAGAAATCTAAAATGATCAACGAAGAAATGAAAGATCAATCTCATCATCAACCAAGAAAAGAGATTCCTCAAAGAAAATCCTTTATTCCTCCTATGAATAATGTTGAATGTTATGTATGTCATAATCTTGGACATGTTGCAGCTAGATGTAGAAGAAGAAGGGTTCAAGACCATCATGCAGAAAGATCATCACACTCAAGGTACTTTAATGGATATTGTTTTGCTTGCAATATGTTTGGTCACAAAGCTGCTGATTGCTACAGGAGAAATGTGAAACATATAAGATGTTATGCATGTAACAAGCTTGGACATATAGCAAAAGAATGCAGGAACAAAGCACATATATCACACCAAAAGGAGAAAACCTCATCATGCTTGAAGATATGGAGGAAGAAGGAAGTACAGTCAGCACAATGTACTGAGACACAGCACAGCATAGACATATCAGACTTAGGGGGAGCTGAAAGTGTAAAACTTCAGTGTTCTGAATCTCATACGCAAGTTCCTTAAAGTGAAGTCGCGTATATACGCGAGTTAGACACTGCAAAGTCGCGTATATGTCAGTCTGAAGAAAAGCAGTGGGGACAGGATCAGAAAAAGGATCTGATATGATTCAGTCTATTATTTGCTCTATTGGTTACAGTCTGCTGAGGATGTGTGGAAATGTTTTGTTACTTGTATGATGTCTAGAAGTGTTTTGATCCTAACTTGAGGATGATGATGTTTTGATGCTTATTGCTGATATATGCATGATCAGATCTAACAGATGACACTGGTTGAGGGGGAGCATATGCCTTTAGTAATTCATTGTTGGCATTATGGTTAATAATCCTTAGTGATGATTCTTATATGGCTAAATGATATATCTTGCTATGATGTGGTTGTGAGTTGTCTATGATAAACTCTCATATGATTCTTGAAGTTACATAGAAGATGTTCAGATCAGATTTATGGTTGATTCTTTGAGGATGCATATATGGTGCTTACATGGTGATCTTCATAAGGACAAGGAGAAGTACAAAGCTTGAATACACATCTTCCTCACTTGATGATGAGTCACTTATATACTGCTGTTGTCATATGCATAAAGATCATACAGTTATGATGCAGGCACTCATGTGGATAAGGATTGTTGCTGATGATGATATCAAGAAGCTTTGTCAAAAGAGTTTGAGCTCAAGATACATAGTGCTGATACATGGATGACTCCTCAAAGTCACTTTGTTGGAGACATGATGATGAGTTCGTATCTATATGATGATAGGTTTATACTTACATATGTTGGTTGATGCAGATGTTCCCAAGTAATGATACTTGGATCATGTAGAGCTTGATGAAATGGCTATGGTGGTTTCACACATGATATAATGTGAATGACTTTGAATTCTGTTCAAAGGGATGAATTGATGCAGACATACCTTGTTATAGGTTGATGACTTATTCTCTACATGAAATTTACAGGTTGTTGATATGGAAATTGGTGTACGCGTGTTGTTTAAAGGATATCCGCGTACATACGCCGTTTTATGAGGGGATAGTCGCGTATATGGTGTACGCGTGTTGCGTAAGGGATATCCGCGTATATACGCTGATTGATGCAGGTGAAGTCGCGTATATGGAGTTCTAAACAGCAAGGGAAAACTCTGAATGAAAAGATTCTGAAATGGGTCTAACAGAGACCATCTGGTACAGTCAGAGGGATCAGATAATGATGCAGTGTTGGCATTACCTTAGATGCAGAGGGAGAACAAAAAGAAAATATAATTGCTGGACTAGATGCTTCTGGAACAAATCATACATTGTGTATGATAGCTGCTGATGACTATCGTGGTCTTACTTAGATGTCTGGTCTCTTGACTCATGAAGTAATTGAGTGTCTCTATCTATTGTAATCAGTTGATGAAATCTCTTCTGGTCATTTGATGAATGTTGAAATATTTCAGTCATGTATTTTCATCAAGGTCATGTAACGGCCTATGTTGGTTTCCCCACTATGCCTGGGATGAATGACGTTATACTCTTGAATTATCATGTGTAAACTTTTGGTATATCCCCACTTGATTGGGAGATGGATGTATGTATGAGTCTTTGGTGCTAGGAAGGTCACTTATGATGTATAGAGTCATGTTCTTTCTTGTAGAACATTTTTTTGTAGACCTTGCTTACAGTCAGGGAGAGCATGATCAACACACTTCAGCAAGAATAGAGATTCAGCATGTACTCAGAGGGAGCATGGACAGATTGGTACACCTTGGCATATACAAAGGGGGAGATTATTCAGAGATTTCAGCAGGCACTCAGGGGGAGTATGGACAGTGGAATGATTCAGCAAAGGAAGAGAATATCTTGGTCCACCCTTTGCCCTTGATGTCAAAGGGGGAGAGTGATTTGGTGTTGTTGCCATCAAGTCCAAAGGGGGAGATTGTTGGCATTATGATGCATATGTTGTACTTGATGACAACCCACTCATAGAAGAACATCTCACTTAAATACAACTAGATCAATCTACAGATGTGACTAAATGCATGGGATGTAGGACAACTCAAAGGAACAAGAAGACCAAGATCTAAGTGTAACAAGTTAGCTTTGCCATCAAGTCCAGAGGGGGAGATTGTTGGCATTATGATGCATGTGTTGTACTTGATGGCAACCCTCTCATAGAAGAATATCTCACTTATGTATAACTGGATGAATCTTCAGAAGAGATGTCAGATGTGACTGATGGAGGACAGCTCAAAGGAATCAGATGATAGTTCTAAGTGTAACAAGTTAGCTTTGCCATCAAGTCCAAAGGGGGAGATTGTTGGCATTATGAGACAAGTGTTGTCCTTGATGGCAAATCACACTGATGACAAATCATAGTGCAGAAGGATAGCAGCAAGGAATTGATGATCAGTCTACAAGTATGAAGAAAAATATACACGCTGGTTCACTATATACCAAGTCGCGTATACAAGCAGGTTCACTATATACCAAGTCGCGTATACGCAGGTTCGATATATACCAAGTAGCATGTACACGCAGGTTGGCTTCAGTAAAAGAGCGTGTATGTGGAAAACTTATCTTTGGTCCGTGGCGGTTATTCCTTGGAAGTTGTGCCTATGGTTTTGGACCATGGTGTCTCGACGGACGTGTTGATCCCTAGTTTTGAAGTTGATGGTATTGGATTTCTATGGTTTTGGCCCGTGGTATTGAGCAAGGCCTAAGGCTATATAAGGAGAAGAAGATCATTAGGCAAATGTATCTGAAAAGTCTTGAATATCTGATGAAGTATTAGATCCAGTATGCAGGTTATGGGTTGATGATGCATTGCTTGATCTAAGCTAAGGAGAGATCTCACCAGTTGATAGAGAACAAGATCTAAGGAGAGATCGGGATCGAATGGTTTGAAATGAACTATCTTTATATGGTTGATTATGCTTATTCTAGATCTGTATACTGATGCAAATAATGTTCTATAAGTGTTATAGTATGATTGATGTCTGGTACGGCTGCAAAGTTATAAGGAAATATTTTTAGATCTGTACGCGGGTTGACCTTGGAAAAGGAGCGTATACACGTAGGTTGGGTTCATCCATGTAGCGTGTACATTGTAAAGCTTGATATTTGAAGTTGTAGATGGGTCTGATGGTTATTGCAGAGTTCTGTGTCTGCTCTGTGTTCTGGTGACTGTGTTGTTGACAGAGTTTCAGTGTTTCAGTGTTTCAGTGATTAATGATGAAGGTTGTACTACAATGGTGATTGTCTTATGGATCCAGTATGAAAATGTATGAAACGTGGTCCCGGGTAGATCGTAGGCCGGCACCTACGTACTGGTAATCATATCAGCCAGTACAAGAGCAAGGGGAGTAAAGATTGGAGCATTCTGTAGGTAGGCACCTACGTACTAGTAAATGGATCGGCTAGTACAAGAGCTAAGAGGGTTGTAGCCCTCTGCAGGTTGTAGCCTGCGTGCTGGTAAAGGACTGCACCAGTACATTGTAAAAGAAGTTTCTTATTAAAGAAGAAAGAGACGAATTGCAGCAGGTGGTTTTCACCCACATTGGGTTTCCACCTTATATCATGGTGTTCATGTGTGTGGCTCTTGTGTGATGATCTGTTCTGTTATACTGCACCTGTTTACTGTTAATATGGTTAATAATGTTCTGATGCATTTACTGAAGATAAGCTAACTGAATCATAAGATCTCTTGATATACGCTAGTTGCAATAAACACAGTAGCGTGTACATGCGGGTTCACTTAACTGAAGTAGCGTATATGTTTCTAAGTATGAAATTGAAAAGTTTTATCTGATCTGATAATACTGATTCACCCCCACCTCTTAGTATTATTTCCAACACTAACAACAACATTTTTTGATTTAATCAATAATTATTTTCTATTTTATCATAGGTATATCACAATCTTATAATAATCTAGATTAAACATTAAAATATAGTTTTATATAGTTGAGTTGTTCATACAGTTAGAATTACATTATTAACATTTAGGAATATATTATGACATGGTGATTTTATTATAGAATAGTATTAGTATATAGTAGTGTTAAAATTAAAATTAGTTGTGTTATTAAATACATTTATGGTAAAGTACTCAGAATAGGTAGATAGTTGTATTTACTTTATAGAATTAAAGTAGGAATTTAGTGTCACTAAGTTATATCTTGGATAATTAAGTAGTTTAGTTATAAAATAGTTTAGTATTACATTTGTTTAATATTGTTTCATAAATTTAATATAGGATTTATATTAGCATAATAATATAGATCTAATATAGTTAGTATGATATTATAGGTTACATTAAATTTATAAATTAACATAACCTTATGTTAACATAGACATAATATATATCAAATTAGATTAATTACTATATAATTTTAATATTAGCATAATATTAACATAGTTTTACTATAGGGTTAACCATTGATATTAACTTAATATCCTAGAGGTTAGTTAGATTAGAGTAGGTAAGATTAACTTTAAGACATAACTTGGTTGTGGCTTGGCTAAACCTTTGATAAACATAAGGGACACTTTCTTGCTAGAACTTAGATCCAATGTCTCTTCTTTATTGGTAGGTGAATGTCATACTTTAAGCCAGTAAATATAGAGAGAAGGTAATTGGACCTAGTTTAACGAGTCGTAACCACCATATCAATGGAAAAGGAGCCGCATTAAGTTCCCAACCGGGTGGAATTTATTATAATGTTGAGGTAGAGAATTTCGAGCCTATAAAATTTTGGTGCTAGAAGGAGGGCATGAGCTAGTTAGTCCATGTGAATTCTTGTTTTAACATTTTTACCTAGCTATGGATCCTACACGCATTCCTAGTTTGGGCCACGCTTTTAGCTCACACAAGCCTAATAGAGATATTGTTGGGTCCCTATAATACTAGTGATTACCCGATTACTATTGTAGTTATACCCCTTATTTATATTGTTGTGCCCCTATTACCCCCATATTGTTATTTCTGTGCCCCATAGAATCCCTCTATTGTTATTTTTGTGGCTCTATATTATTATTGTAGGTCGGCTGGATTATATTGTGACTCCCTAGACTCCTATATATAGAAAGGAGGTTTTGTCATTTGTATCATCACATAATTGTTCATTTATGTAATGTAAAGGAGGTTGCCCCCTCGAAGAGGCTGAATTATAAGGCTTTGATCTATCTTTTCTATCTTTTCTTGAGCTGGTTTCATAACATTTGGTATCAGAGCTTTGGATTCTAGGGTTTCGCTGCTCCAAACAGGTCATTGTGGCATTTTCGCTATAACGTTTTTTCTGTGACGTTTCAGAAGTCGTAAAAAAAACCCATTTTAGAAGAAATCGCACTGAACCTTGGATCTGAATTTCAGAGCTTTTCACGCGATATTTGCGGAGATATGATCTGAGAAAGTTGGTCTTTTGGCAGACTCCTGAATTACATTCAAAACAGGTGACCTGGGGAAAATCATCATAACTTTCTCTCTGGGGATCGGATTGAAATTTCATAAGAAGGTAAAAAAAGAGGATGGACTTTAGTTTCTTGTGTGTGTGTTTCAGATTCAAAGGTTGAAACAGTGACTCGTGGCACGTCCTACTAGTTCGCTCTACTGAACCAGTCTAAAAACAAGTCACTGTGGGAGATTTCACATAACTCTTCCTTGGAGAATCCAATTTGGCTCAGACTTGTGGCATTGGAAAGAGGACACAGAAGGCTAATACAGATACCAATTTCAAAATTGTATGATCTGAAATTACAGAGATACATCAGATTCAATATCAGGCTTCTATAAAGTGAAAAAAGGTGTGTAGTTTTTTTTTAAATTTTTGTGTAAGCTTGGTTTAACGAAATTCAAAGGGCATAGTAAAGCATTATTATCAGTAACTGTTGCCCCGAGGAAAGAAAATGAAAACACCTAGTAAGGAACTTGAAAGTTCTAGCATGACCCATGAAGAAGAGGAAGAAATGCTACATGATATATCAAAATTACAAGAACAAGTGCAACAAATGTCACGCTCACAAAAGCTAACAGAAGCTAAGATAAGTGGCGTGGAATCTAAGATAAATGGCGTGGAATCTAAGATAAAGGGCATGGAAGCTAATATGGATGATTCGAAGACAGATTTGAAGAGAGACATGGCAAATTTGAAGATAGATACGAAGACAGACATGGAAGAATTGAAGAAGTTGCTACAAGAAGGGTCACTAATGGTGAAAAGGTAGTAAAGGAAACTCATGATGAGAACAAAAGAAATGTTAATCATGATTCCATAGACGCTAATGTTGGATCGAAGAATCACCATATTCCAAAAATCGATATGAGGAAGTTTGATGGCAAGGATCCCGCCACATGGATATTACAGATGGAGCAATTCTTCGATCTCAATAATGTGCAAAACGCACAAAAGGTACGTATGGAAACTGTATATTTGGAACCAAATCAGTTTGTATGGTATCAATGGCTTTGCTCTCGTAAACAATTTATCACTTGGGCAATTTTTACAGAAGAATTGATAGCACATTATGAAGATACAAAAAGAAACACTTTTTTTAGCCAATTGATAAGTCTCAAACAAAAGGGTTCAGTAATGGAGCACATTGAGGAGTTCCAAAAATTGAACATAAGGGTAAAAGATATTCCAGAGGAGCATAGGATTGATGTGTTCATAGGGTCTTTAAAGGATAATATCCAACATGATGTTCGCCTTTGGGAACCTGATTCATTAGAGAAGGCATTCAGGTTAGCAAGAAAAATGGAAAGCAAAATTATGGCAACCAGGAAGCATACCACTCACAACTATAAAGACGGAAGTGTTGTTGCCCCTAGTCTTGCACAACCTATAAAGTTGACACCACAACAATTGGAAGAAAAAAGAGCAAAAGGGCTTTGTTACAGTTGTGATAGCAAATACACTAAAGGTCATAAGTGTGCTGAGAAGAAATTATTCTACATAGATTGTGAAGAGGAAGAAGAAAAGGAGAAAGAAAGGTCAAAAGAAGAAGATATACTTCAGGAACAAAGCCTAGATGAAGAACAAATAAATCCGACCATATCTTGTAATGCATTGGCGAGAATTACCACTCCTCAAACCATCAAGATAGAAGGACAAATCAAGAAGAAAAAGGTAATAGTGTTGATTGATTCAGGAAGCACCCACAATTTTATTCATTGTAGGGTAGCAAAAGAATTGAATTGCTTCCTATATCCAGCACCAGAGTGTCAAGTGATGATTGCAAATTGAGGAACAATAAATTGCTCTGGAAAGTGCCATAATATCAAGTTATCCATGGGAGAATGTGTATTGATTAGCCCAATGATTTCCATTCCAATGGGGGGTGCGGATGTTGTACTAGGAGTCCAATGGCTACAATCCTTGGGTACAATAACTTTTAATTTTCAAGAACTTTTCATCAAATTTTCTACGGAAGGAAAGGAAGTTGAATTAAGGGGTATTGCAGGGAAACCAGGAAAGATAATCAGCTCTCATGGTATGACAAAGCTTCTAAAAAAGGAGCAAAGAGGTGTAATTGCACAATTATGCTCGCTAGATGTTTCCACATTGGAATCATCTATTTCTCCAGATCTCCAAAAAGTCCTGGAAAATCATTCCAAGGTATTTGAGACTCCCAAGGGTCTCCCACCTATGCGTGATCATGATCATGCTATTCATCTGATTCCAGGAAGTGTTCCTCCAAACATCAGGCCGTACAAATATCCCTATGTTCAAAAAAGTGAAATTGAACGTATGGTTGCAGAAATGATAGAGGCTGGTATAATTCAACCGAGTCAAAGTTCTTTCTTAGCTCTAGTAGTATTGGTGCACAAGAAGGATGGATCATGGCGCATGTGTCCGGATTATAGGGAGCTCAACAAGCTCACTATTTAAGATAAGTTCCCCATTCCTGTTATTGATGAATTACTGGATGAATTGCATGGATCAATTTACTTCACCAAGTTGGATCTTCGTTCGGGATATCATCAAATCAGAATGAAGGTTGAAGACATTCTGAAAAGGGCATTTAGAACTCATGAGGGTCATTATGAATTTTTGGTCATGCCTTTTGGCCTTACCAATGCACCTTCAACATTTCAAGGTTTGATGAATTCAATTTTCAAACCATTCCTTAGAAAATTTGTGTTAGTATTTTTTGATGATATACTAATCTACAGCAAGTCTTGGAAGGATCATGTTGAACATGTTGACAGGGTGCTACAACTATTGGAGGAGAAACAATTATATGCAAAAAGATCCAAATGTTTCTTTGGAGTCCAGGAGGTGGAATATTTGGGTCATATTGTATCTCATGAAGGAGTTAAGGTAGACCCTAGAAAAATTAAAGCCATTAAGGATTGGAAAATCCCCACATCCATAAAGCATCTGCGAGGATTTCTTGGGTTGACAGGGTATTATCGCAAGTTTGTTAAGAATTATGGGAGAATAGCAGCACCTCTAACAACATTATTGAAGAAAGATTCATTTTCATGGACTCCGGAAGCAACAAAGGCCTTTGAACATCTTAAAGAGGCAATGTGCCAAGCACCGGTCTTAGCTACACCGGACTTCACAAAAACCTTTATTGTGGAATGTGATGCTTCAGGAAATGGAATTGGTGCTGTTCTAATGCAAGATGAAAGACCCATTGCTTTTGAAAGTTGTCCAATCAAGGGAAAGTTTTTAAGCAAAGCTATTTATGAGAAGGAAATGTTGGCAATACTCCATGCACTTAAGAAATGGCGACCCTACCTAATGGGAAGACACTTCAAGGTAAAAACGGATCATGATAGCCTTAAATACTTTTTAGAACAAAGATTATCCTCTAAAGAGAAACAAAAGTGGGTCACAAAGATGTTGGGTTATGACTTTGAAATCATCTACAAAAAAGGGAAGCAAAATGTGGTGGCAGATGCACTCTCAAGAAAGGATGAGGATGTGGAAGCATTGTTGTGTGCCATTTCTATTATCCAACCAGATTGGATAAACGAAGCAAGGGAGGAATGGAAGAATGACGAAGAAGTGTGGGCACTTATTCGAAAGCTACAACAAGATTCCAGTACTTCTGATACATTTAGCTGGAAAAATGATTCGTTATGGTACAAAGATCGCTTATACCTCTGTAAGAATTCCCAGCTAAAACAAAAGATTCTTATGGAATTGCACACTTCTCCCTTAGAAGGGCACTTAGGATTTTTAAAAACTTACCACAAGGTTAAGAAGGAATTTTTTTGGGATGGCCTTAAATCAGATATTCAAAAGTTTGTGGCGGAATGTTTGGTTTGCCAACAAAATAAAGTTGAAACAATTAAGACAGCGGGTCTATTACAACCTTTATCCATTCCAAGCCAACATTGGGAGGAGGTTTCAATGGATTTTATCATAGGTTTACCCAAGTCTGAGGGAAAGAGTGTCATCATGGTGGTAGTTGACAGACTTACCAAGTAAGCACACTTTTGTGCATTATCACATCCATTTAAAGCCAGTACAGTTTCTACTGCATTTATGGAAATAGTTCAAAAGCTACATGGAAACCCAAAGATTATTGTAAGTGACAGAGATCCCATTTTCATTGAAAATTTTTGGACAGAATTATTTTCTTGTCTTGGTACTCAGTTAGCTCATAGCTCATCTTATCATCCTCAATCTGATGGGCAAACTGAGATAATAAACAAATGTTTGGAAGGATATCTTCGTTGCTTTGTATCTGATAAACAGACACAATGGGTCAAATGGTTGCCTCTGGTTGAATGGTGGTATAACACTTCCTTCCATACAGCAACAAAAATGACTCCATTTATGACACTTTATGGTTATCAACCACCATCCATCACATCATATTTAAGAGAAAATTTTAAGGTTCAGGCAGTGGAACATCACATCGAACATCAACAACAAGTACTCCAACTCTTAAAGGATAACCTCGTGTTGGCACAAAATAGAATGAAACAACAGGCAAATCAACATCGCAGTGAAAGAAGTTTTGATGTAGGTGATTGGGTATTCCTGCGGCTACAACCATATAAGAAAATGTCCCTAAAGCAAGCTAAGAAGGATAATAAATTATCACCAAAGTATTATGGTCTGTACAAGGTGTTGCAAAAGATTGGTACTATGGCATACAAATTGGAGCTTCCTGCAGCTTCTCGATTGCACCCAGTTTTCCACGTTTCATGTTTAAAGAAGGTTATAGGTGACAAGCTCCCAATTCAAACAATATTTCCAGAACTTGACGAGGAAGGAAAAATTATATTGGAACCGGAAGCAGTCACAGAAACAAGAACTCGACAGCTACGAAATCGATCAATTTCAGAGTATCTTATCAAGTGGAAGAACTTATCCGCTGAAGATTCCACATGGGAGGATGATAATTTTATGCAGAAGTATCCAGAACTACTCAAGCGTTGAGGACAACACTTTTTTGAAGGAGAGGGGCATGTTGGGTGCCTATAATACTAGTGATTACCCCATTACTATTGTAGTTATACCCCTTATTTATATTGTTGTGCCCCTATTACCCCCATATTGTTATTTCTGTGCCCCATAGAATCCCTCTATTGTTATTTTTGTGGCTCTATATTATTATTGTTAGGTCGGCTGGATTATATTGTGACTCCCTAGTCTCCTATATATAGAAAAAAGGTTTTGTCATTTGTATCATCACAGAATTGTTCATTTATGTAATGTAAAGGAGGTTGCCCCCTCAAAGAAGCTGAATTCTAAGGCGTTGATCTATCTTTTCTATCTTTTCTTGTGCTGGTTTCATAACAGATATACCCGTGAGACAACTTGAATCCATATCTGAATTGCAATATGACAATGAGAGTTCCATTTCTTCTTTAGATCATATTGATCAGTTTATACATAAATGCAAATGTTTCAACATCACTAGTGATAATGAAATTTGCAGGCTATTTACTCAAATGCTTCATGGAAGGATTCAAGGGTGGTACAAGATGCTACTAGAGAAATGCATTCACTCTTGGAACCATTTCATGGAGGTATTATTTTATGCCTAACATAATTATAGTTATGATAAATTGTGTCTAGAATTTGATAACTTGACAATCTATGACAATGAAAATGTTAGCAAATTTTCTGATAGATTTATATTATTATGCTACAGATTTCGTCATGAGGATTTACCCCCTAGGAAGGTTTGAACTTAAAAATTTACCTTTGTTGTTAAAAAACATAATATAAGAACTTATAGCGAACATAAAGAGGAATCACCATAAGTAAATATTGATTCTACAACCGATCCTATTGAACCTTTAAATGAAAAATCTAATTCTCCTCAACCATCAGCATTAGGAGAGAATCTTACATCTGAAAGTCTTTCTATGGTACCTCCTAATGTTTGTCATAAGGATTCATGTTTAATAGAATCAAATTATATGGAATATCAGGATTTAACAAATAACCATAATGATAATTCTTCTTCTAAGAATGGTCTAGATCATATTTCGGCGATAGATAACACATTATTAAACCCAAAACCATTTAATGAATTATCAAGTGAAATTCAATTTGATAAAGTCCATATTTTTTTGGCTCGTATCAAGGGATCAAAATATGAAAAAAATTCGTCATCATTCTAGATCCATGATTTGGCATAAAAACATTATAAAAATCACAACTCTCGATGCAAAAGTGCTTGAATAGATATTATGGGATCAAATTTGTAGCATTTAAGCACTGTTGGATATTTACATGGAATATGGTTCTATTTTCATTGTTGTAGAAAACTCTGTGCTAGAGCATATCCCATTTCTCATTAATAGGGAAGAAAATTTTTAGACATATGGATCATGGTCTATGAGTTGCAGGATGCTATTTGTGGATGATTGGTCATGTTGGTAAAAACATATGGACTTCTATTTATAGACATATGGGCGGAGTCTATTTTTAGACTGCCAAGCTAAAAATAGAACAGTGGAATATTATTAGCTCTTAATAATATTTGGACTATAAACATTACATTATCCTCCTGGAGCACTTCAGTTCGAGCTACGGATGTGGCACATGCAACTGCCAAAAGGAAATACGCTTTTCTTATGGGTCAGTTGAGTTATTGCATGATGGACTTCAGTTAGAACTCAAGTGATTGAGTTTGGTGGAGTTGATTGAGGAGTTGATGGAGTTGTGTTCAGTTTGACTTGGTTGAACTAGTTGTATTTAGTCTAACTGCAAATACACTAGTGATGAGTGATGTGAATTAATTATTAATTAATTCACTAATTATTAACTCATAAATCAACTAAAGAATACATCAGTTAACTCAGTGCATGGATAGTTCAGTGGAGACAAGTGTTACAGGTGGGTGAAAGAGTGAGACTGCTATCAGTTGTGAGATTTTGCACATGCAATTGTAGAGATTTGCCAATGAGGATTGCACAATACAAGCCAAGGAAAACGAGCTTGGATCATTCCCATTCTCACATTGGATTGCGCAGTAGAGGCAGGCAAACAGCGGAGGAGATTTGAACCTGTGACTTGATTCAGATCTGAGCTAGTTTGTGTGTAGCAGGTGGAGATAGTACTGAGTAATTGTGAGGAGTATTGTACTATGTATTGTTACATGTTCTCTATCATTATAATATACAGATAGTTGGGGGTTTTCAGCTGTATGCTTTCCCCAGTTACGTACTGTGTTAATGTGCGCATGCGATTGATGTTTCATTGTTTTTAATTCCACAAAATTTATGATCAACGTAGAGGAGGTTATGTATTATGCATGCATTCCACAATAGTGCATAATCAGGATAATCTTTGTGAATACGTGTTATATTATTCAAAATTTCTACACTTACAAGATGAGCACACCTGAGTTGGTTGAGTTGAAGTTGCAGTTGAAGGAAATGTTGGACAAGGGATACATTAGGCCAAGTGTATCACCTTGGGGTGCACCGGTATTGTTTATGAAGAAGAAAGATGGAACTCTCAAATTATGCATTGACTACATGAAGTTGAATAAAGTGACTATCAAGAATAGGTACCCTTTATCGAGGATTGATGCCTTGTTCGATCAACTAAAGGGAGCAATAATGTTCTCAAAGATCAATCTGAGATCCAGATACCATCAGGTACACATCAAAGAGGAGGACATTTACAAGACTGCGTTTAGGACCATGTATGGGCATTATGAGTTTGTTGTAGTTCCATTTGGCTTAACTAATGCTCCAACTACATTTATGTGCTTGATGAATAATGTGTTGTGCCCATATTTGGATAAGTTTGTTATTGTGTTCATTGATGATATACTGGTATATTATAAAAATGAGGAAGAACATGTTGAGCATTTAGTAGCAGTGTTGGGGTTGTTGAGGGAACATCAGTTGTATGTTAAGATTAGCAAGTGTAGTTTTTTTCAAAGTGAGGTACACTACTTAGGGCATGTTGTCTCTAAGGAGGGCATTGTAGTAGATCTAGAAAAGATAAGATCCATCATGGAGTGGGTAGCTCCTAAGAGTGTGGATGAGGTTAGATGTTTTATGGGTCTGGTAGACTATTATAGGAGGGTCATCATGAACTTCTTACATATTGCTTATCCTATTACATCATTGCAAAGGAAAGGTAAGAAGTTTGAATGGACAGAGGAGTGTGAGGCTAGTTTTGAGTAGCTTAAACATTTGTTGACACATGCCCCAGTGCTACAGATTGCATATCTAGACAAAGAGTTTGTAGTATGCACAAATGCTTGCAAGAGAGGACTTGGTGGAGTCCTTATGCAGAATGGACAGGTGGTATGCTATGAGTCACGGAAGCTGAATGACCATGATCAAAACTACCTGACACATGATCTTGAGTTAGTAGCGATCGTACATGCATTGAAGATGTGGAGGCACTATCTTCTTGGCAGGAAGTTTGTACTGATCGGTGATCATATTGGGTTGAGATATTTGTTTGACTAGCCGAGTTTGAACGACATGCAGGCTAAATGGTTGGCCACGATCTGTGAGTTTGATTTCGAGATTAGGTACATCAAAGGTAAAGAGAATAGGATGGAAGATGCTCTCATCACACTGGTAGAAATAAATCACTTGGCATCTCATGCTTACAATATTTGAATATGAAGTCATATGAGTTGTAAAATCATTAGACCCGGACAAGGCGCCAAGGATATATGGTTTCATTATCCACTTTTATATGAAGTGTTGGGATATAATTAAGGTGGACCTGATCTGAATGATTCAATATGTTCATAAGTTTTCTTGCATATGGGGAGGCATCAACTTTGATATCCTAGCATTATTAACTAAAGAGCTTAATCTATCATGTTTTTCCCATTTTAGGTCCATCTCTTTGTGTAATGCTTTATACAATATCATCTGAAAAGATTATTGCTACTTGACCCAAAAGCATCATCCCTATGCTCATTATATATAATCAGAGAGGATTTCTAGGACAATTGAAGATTGTAGACAATATAATATTAGTCCACAAATCTATCCACTCTAGTAAAACAAGAAATGAAAATATGTATGGTCATTAAACTAGACATTCCCAATGCATCTGATAGAGTAAGGAATAGCTTCATACCTAATGTACCAGAATGTTGTGGTTGTTGTCCAAAGCTCAATACTTGGTCCTCTTCTTTTTTTATTGTCCCCTAGACCTCCTCATCCGCACATGGAATATCAATGGTTTTTTCAAAGCTTTTCAAGCATTGCATCAAGGTTTCCCCATCTCTCTGTTGTTGTACATATTAATGGCTAACTCTCCTAGTATAAATTTAGAGCATGAAAGAGAAAAGGGGATGTTTCCTAGTCTTTGAATTGTTAGGGGTGTTAAAATGATCAACCATTCCCAATTTGTGTATGATACTCTTTTCTTGGGAGGTGCATATCCAATCATCATCAAAATATTTGAAAATATCATGCACTACTTTATTTCTACTTCTAGGGGGGATCAATAAATAAAAATTTTAGCTCTATTATTGGAACATAGATAAAATAACACTAGCTTCTATTTTCATATCTTGTAAATCCTTGTTCAATAAGGTTTCAAATCCTTTCAGTACTTGCGTATCCATTTATTCCTACATAATACCTCTATCTTTCTATGCCATTAAATTCTACGCAATATCAAATCTAAAGTGACACAGTGGGGGGATTAATGGCTTAATCCTCACTACAAGAAAAAGGACATTGGTGAGGGGCGAAAAGTGTCACCATAAGCTCATTGGTGACGATCAAAAGAGCCTTCATCACCAAAAAGTGAACATCACCAAAGGTGGCATCACCAAAAGTATAGGTGTTGTGGTGACATTCAAAGTCCGTCACCAATAATTATTTATAATGATGGATAGCGACCGTCACCATTTCATATGAGAAATGGTGACGAACCATAGCCTCCATCACCAAAAACTGAACGTCACCAAAGGTGGCGTCGCCAAAAGTATAGGTGTTGTAGTGACATTCAAATTCCATCACCAATAATGATTTCTAATGATGGATAGCGACTGTCACCATTTCACATGAGCAATGGTGACGGACCATACCCTCGGTCACCCAAAACTAAATGTCACCAAAGGTGGTGTCGCCAAAAGTATAGGTGTTATGGTGACATTCAAGGTCTGTCACAAATATTGATTATAATGACAGATAGTGACCGTCACCATTTCATATGAACAACAACAATTTATTGTGATGGATCTTTCATGGACATCACTATTGATGCATATATATGGTGATGTTCATTGACCGTCACCAAAAGCCGCATTCCCATAAGTATAGGTGTTGTGGTGACATTCAAGGTCCATCACGAATAATGACTATAATGAAGGACATCAACTGTCACCATTTCATTTCAACAACAACGATTTATGGTTAAGGACCTTTGAGGGTCATCACTATTGATGTGTATATATGGTGGCATTTGTTGACCATCACCATTTCATATTTTGGTGAGGGTCAAAAAATGTCACCAAAGCTCATTGGTGATGGTCAAAATAGCCTTCGTCACAAAACATTATCGTCATCATTCCATATGGATGTTAGGGCACGATGGAATCGAACCAATAACCTTCTTCTTGTAAAGCAAGTGCTCTTCCATTGAGCTAGCACCCTGTAAAGAATCATACTTTTAAAAATTATACCTTGAAACTTCATAAATTGTAAATTCTACAACTTTCAATAAATTAAAGTCTCAGCAATATTTTACTAAACAAGCAACGCAACATCGAAGTTGCAGGTTCCTACCTAATGGTTATGGCAAAGGAAATGTCCTAAGTGGATAGAATATGGAAGAAGAGCATTGATGAAGACATATGCAATATGTTATAGGTTGAGTGAAAGAAAAATATCAATGTTGTTGTTGTTTGGTATTTAGATATCTGAATGATATCTAAACTTCTGTGCAAATGTAACAAGGATATTCAGAAACCATGAATGACATGTGATAATATATATATATATATATATATATATATATATATATATATATATATATATATATCCCCTTCACATAAACCAACATGCAATTTGGAATTTCACAAGTCCACACTCAAAACATGACAACAACCAACAAATAAAAAATTTGACTTGGACAGAAAGCAATAGCTTCACCTTCATTCTTGAGTTGCTTCTGTTTATTTGAATTTGACTTGTGACATTCTTTATCTGACAAGGAATCAAAATCATCACTAGTATTAAATTCATCCAACATGGACTTTGGATATCCCACTGACATCTACGTTTTTGTTGCCATGCCTGAAAACCATGGAGTTTCATGTCGATAGTAGAATAAAATGTGTGCCTGCTGCTCAAGAACACATTCCTTATTAACCATTGTTCCATAACAGAAACCAAAATTACAACACAATATCAACGTACACAAAATCCCCTACCGAAATATAATCATAACTTAGTTAAGAAGTCTAAAAGATGTTCTTAATTAATAAACTTTGTATTTGGAAATACTATTTCTTTATATTTAAAAAAGACTATGTTGTACAACACTTCTGTCTATTTAACCAGGCAATTATATCATAGCATGTTACACAGTAGAAATCTACAATACCTAAAGTAAAAAGACAAATTTTCTCCAGAAAATAGATTTCGAAAAGAGCTTTGAAAATTATAAGTTTGTCATCAAAGCTTTAATTAGTTTAACAACAAACTAGTTGGAGTTTGAAAATCGAAATCATTCATAGGAAACATATAGGACAATGGCCAAAGTCGCTATTCATACAAATAAAGCTAGAGTCACTATTGTCATTGCAGATAACTGAAATTTGGGAAGTGCTCTAACAGTTAGAGCTTATTTTCCAGGAAGACTTGTGAATACCATCATTTTTTTTCCATGGTCTGTTGTGTCTCTAGATCCAAATTAGATAGCTTGTTATTCTCAAGTTCTACCTTTCAAGTACTGATTTCTAGATCACCCTTTAAAACACAGTTCTGCCACTCCATTTTATTTTGTTTTGTCAAGAGAATTGGCAGGACCTTCCCATCCTCTGTTTTACATAATCAATAACCATCCATCAATGATATAAAGAATAACATATACACAACAAACGCCAAAGATGTGCTTGTTGTATACCTATGTTCTAGGACTCATTTGACCTTACTAGTGAAAAGAGCTCACACTGAAAAAATAACATCCATGCAGAATTTACAAAACTTTTTTAAATCAAGCTCCAAGTGAAACAATCAAAATATGAATATCCTTTTAATCAATAAAATCTCTAACTCAAAATAAAAGTGGCCTAGAATTGAATGTTATATCAACCATGTCAAGTAACTAACAATGGGTGAGAAATACAGGCCAACCATATTGGATTAGTGAAATAATTGATCTGATAAATCTAAAAATCAAACAGATGACTTACAACTAAGAAATGAAAATAAATGACTTAGAACTAAGATGTGAGGTTTCCCTTTCAACCCTACTGTTAAATAATTATTTTTTATGCCACAGACCATTAAACTTTTTTTTGATACCAGGTGGAAGTGGTATTGTAACATTAACCTCTGATAGTCTGTGTCCACAACTAATTCTCAAGATCCGCTCCATTACCAACATTTGGGGCTAGATAAGATACATGCAAAAACCATCAACATGAAAATGAAATCTACATCCTTGTAAAAAAATGGGAGGAAAAGAAAATCCACAAATTGAAACAGACTGTAGGATACCTCATTCCTGTAACATGATTATCTTGTTATTTTCAATAAAAAAAGAAATCAGGAGAAATGTAATTTTTGCCACATTTTGAAAATGAAATCTTTTGCATATTCTATGAACAATTGATGAAAAAAGTCGGCTAAAGCTTGTCAACATCAAGATTATAGTAAAACATAAAAGAACCGCTCCAACACATATATAATCCTAAACATAAGTATCTATACCTATAAGTATTTATTGAGGAAATTGTATTTTGTGAAAATATGGAAGTCAAATCTTTGAAATAACACAATTTATGGTACCACTACCTTATGAAGTCCATTCATTTGAGTATTTACGAAGTCCATTTAGGAATTTCTTCAAAGTCCAAAGTTCAAACAATTAACATGTAGCCTAAAAAATCTCAAATTTGAAAAGGAGATAACCAAAAGATGTAGAGTATATATCTCACATTTATATATCCTAATTTCCATACATTGAAATGAAACTTTTTAGCCTACTATTGTGAATTCAGCTCAAAATGGTAGAAAAAATTATTGATGGATATTTTGCTAATATAGAAGTTTTATACATGCATTTATTTAAACAGTTAGCTTGCAATCTCAAATATATCTAATGATGCACGCAATATGTTGCATCTTTAGTGTTGGTGTGTGAACTTGAGATAATAAAGTCCAACATTTAACAATTTGCCAACAATATGCACTAGCTGAATAGGTGAACAATAGTATTGTAGGTATATGTTATGAATATATGTATTGCGGGCCAATAAGAGTATGGTTGGAATAGTCACATCCAACCCTTCCAAGTTTGCCTATAATTTTCACTGGTCTAATAGGTGAACAATAGAACTATAGGTGTGCATTCTGCATCAATTTCCTAAATCTAACATCTTCAGCATAGAAATTTCAAAGAATATGTCCAGAACTGGTAGGTAATTTGCAAAATGAAAGAGCTGGCTTGATTGTTTCTAGAAAATACTAGATTCTTACATTGTTCATTGTAAATTCATGACATTTTTCCAAGCTTAGATGGAACAAAAAGGAACCAAGCTAGAAGGTTATTTAAAGAATCTTTACTTAGCTAGGGTAAAATGTTAGCCCTTTTTTTGTCAAAAATCATAAATGTAAAAAAATTAAGAAATTCAGTGAAGAGACTGTAGAAATGTTCTTATCAAACCACTAACATAAACAAAGCTAAGAAATATTGCTTTGTAAAATAGATATTCATGGTCAAATTAACAAGAAAGTGACCTTTTAGCATAGTTAATTCACTAGTGCTGCTATTAGAATATTTGGCCCAAACAATAAACATAAAAAACCCATTTTCAATTTTGTAGGAGCATGCTGGGAAAATAATCTCACAATAATACCCATCATTGAATATTCTGACCCACTAAATCAATTTTACTTCCGTTTGAAGTCCTTCAACAAAGTACTTAAAAGTTGTGAACAATGTCATAACAATACTTCTAGCTATAGAACAAGCATTTCAAGCTTTCCTCTGTTTTATGATATGGATATTTGTCCTTCAAACAGAGTTATGTGGCATAGAACCACTTTCACCCTTAAGAAAAAAATGTGGTTGTAAATGCATGGTGAACTCTCTTAGCACAAATATTCTCTTAGTATGGTATAGGATTCTCATACTAGTGCCAGGTTTAAGGGTGCCAAAGACTTTAGATTTTAACTATGATATGGTGCACGCTTGGATTCAAGACAACATATTCTTTTGGAATTTCATGTTGGGAAACCTCCAAATCTGTTTCCAAGAAAACTCAAGTTAAATGGAATTTTTTTTGTATAATGGTTGTGGTTCATATGGATGCACATTAACATATATGTTTTTTCCTGAATTTGAATAATTTATGTATTTTTTGGTGACCTTTTAGCATAGTTAATGCACTAATGCTGATGTTACAATATTTGGCCCAAACAATAAAAAAAGAAAAACCCTTTTTCAATTTAGTAGGAGCAAGCTGGGCAAATAATCTCACAATAATACCCATCATTGAACATTTTGACCCACTAAATCACTTTTAAATCCTTTTGAAGTCCTTCAACAAAGTACTTAAAATTTGTGAACAATGTCATAACAATACTTCTAGCTATAGAACAAGCATTTCAAGACTGCCTCTGTTTTATGATATGGATATTTGTCCTTCAAACAGATTTATGTGGCACAGAACCACTTTCACCCTTAAGAAAAAATGTGGATGTAAATGCATGGTGAACTCTCTTAACACAAATATGCTCTTAGTATGGGATAGGATTCTCAGACTAGTGCCAAGTTTAATGGTGCCAAAGACTTTAGATTTTAACTATGATATGGTGCACACTTGGCTTCAAGACAACATGTTCTTTAGGAATTTCAGGTTGGGAAACCTGCAAATTTGTTTCCAGGAAAACTCAAGTTAAATGGAAATTTTTTTGTATAATGGTTGTGATTCATATGGTTGCACATTAATATGTATGTTTCTTCCTAAATTTGAAAAAATTTTGTATTTTTTTGTCAACCAATTTTTTTATCTGATTTTTATCTAGTTTCGATTCGATTTGACAGCAGAAAGAACTCAGGAACTTTAGAGGATAAATTAATATCCTCCCCAACCAAGTTCAATTGCCGCTTGTGATGTGATTTTTGTTCATGAGGCAATTGTTGATCTGTACAACAAATGTATATATTCTTGGAATATGATCTAACTATGAATATGGAAGTGTTCAGCTATTTTTTTAAGGACATTGTATTTATCAAAATCTGGAAGTCAAATCTTTGAAATAACACAATTTATAGGAGTGACAAGGTATGGTAGGCAGTGGTAAGCTGGAAGTCAAATCTGAAATAACACAATTTTGGACAGTTGAGAACTTCATATGTGTGTAAGAACTGAAATCCAAAAACACAATCACAACTCATCATATAATGCTCTAAGATATCCAAAACCCTAGATAAAGAAAACCAATAGAAACCTTAGCTCCACCAAAGATATTTCAAAAAGATATTCAAAAATATTGATTTTTGGAGCATCTTTGGTGGAGCTAGGGTTTCTCTTGGTTTTCCCTATCTAGGGTTTTTGAAAGCGTGGAGAATTATATGATAGGTTGTGATTGTGTTCATGGGTTTCATTTCTTCTTTATATATATGAAGTTTTCGGGTGAATGATCCAAGAAACACTAGCACCTTAAGAAAAAAACACATAAATTACAAAGAAGATTGAACAAGAGAGAGAGAGAGAGAGAAAGTAACATTGCTCTTACATCTCTAACCCAAGTATGAAAAGGAATATGCACAAGTGCATGATCAACTATAATAACAACTCACTCCTTCCTCTATTTATATGAGAGGTAAAGGGGCTTTACAATAACAAGTGGACCTAGTCCACTACAAGCAAACTTGCAAGACACAAGTAGGTCCACCCATGTGAAGCACTCTACTCTAAGTGACATGTGTGAGGCTCAAAGGTGACAATGATTAACAAGCAAGGCCTCCATGGCATGAGCACTACTCCCCAAGGTCCAACAATCCTCCAAAGGTCCAAAGCTCCAATGCATCTCCATGGTCATGTGTCTCCTTAAGGACAATGCATATCCAAGGTCATGTGTCGCCTTAAGGACTCCCACACCTACATATCCACTCCCTCAACCCAAGAGTCCACATGTCAAGTGTAAACTTCCATGCAAGCAACCACGAAAACCTATGTTATTTAGGGCTCAATAACCTCCTCTGAAATACCCGACTCTACTCCAAGCACGTAAACTCCCTTCATGCATCAACAACATGAAGTCACCAAGCTCCATACTTATCCAACACTTCGAGGAAGAATGCCTTTTAAACATCCAAACAAAGTCTAGCAGCAAATAGTAAACCACCTCCAATGTCCAAGTCCATCATGGAAGAGCATGGTCCAACCTTACACCATGCACCCCACATATTTCGTTTCTTCTTTATATATATGAAGTTTTTGGGTGAATACTCCATAGCACCTTAAGTCAAAAACACATAAAGTACAAAGAAGATTGAACAAGAGAGAGAGAGAAAATAGCACTGCTCTTACATCTCTAACCCAAGTATGAAAAGGAATACATGTTTGTAGCCTTTTTAAAGTTACACATGACCACACTAAGCAAAAAGATTTAAACGAACAAAACAAGAACAAAAAGGAAAAAATATATCACACTCTGCTCTACTGGCTGTCTGGATATATTTCTTTCCCCTTGAACTATTACTGGATTTTGCTCAGACTGAGATTAAATTTTACCTGATCAGAGATATCACTCTGATCTGCTAGCTTTCTTTCTTTCCCCTTGAATTGTTATTGGATTTCTTTTTTTCCCCTTGAACTGTTATTGAATTTTCTTGTTTCCCCTTGAACTTGGATTCTACTCATACAAAGATTAACTATTAGCTGAGCAGAGAAATGAGTTGTTTTCCATGTTGTGGATCTACAAAGGATGTAAAGGACGTGCAACACTTGAAAAGGTCTGAACTCAATGATATTAAGAGAAAATATGACTAGGAATACCCTGCTGCATCTTCTAATTATCTTCCCAAAGCCTCTTCAGATAGATTGAGATCGAAGTCCTCCCATGGGAACAATCAAGATGAACCTCCCTTTGATGGGGGAACCACATATTGCTACACAAACATTCATTTTTTGAGAATTGGCTGTAGTGACAAATAATTTTTGGCCTGAGTGTTTATTGGGTGAAGGAGGCTTTGGCAAAGATTATAAAGGGAGGCTTGAGAGAATTGGTCAGATAGTGGTTGTCAAGCAACTCTACAGGAATGGATTTCAGGGAAACAGGGAGTTCCTTGTTGAGGTTTTGATGTTGAGTCTACTTCATCACCCAAATCTTGTTAACATTATTGGATATTGCGTTGATGGGGATCAGAGGCTTTTGGTACATGAGTACATGCAATTGGGATCACTGGAAAACCATCTCCATGATCTCCCGCCTGATAAGGAACCATGATATTGGAACACAAGAATGAAAATAGCTGCAGGTGCTGCAAGAGGGTTGGAATATTTGCATGAAAAATCCAACCCTCTAGTCATATATCGTGATTTTAAATCCTGTAATATTTTACTAGATGTGGGATGTCAACCAAAGTTATTTGATTTTGGGCTAGCCAAACTCGGACCTGTTGGAGATAAGACTCACGTTTCCACACGAGTAATGGGAACTTATGGATAATGTACACCAAAGTATGGTATGACAAGCCAACTGACTCTCAAGTCAGATGTGTACAGTTTCGGAGTGGCCTTGTTAGAGTTAATAACAGGGAGAAAAGCTATTGACAATTCTCGGTCAGCAAAGGAGAAAAATCTTGTTCTTGGGCACAACCTTTGTTCAAGGACCACAAAAAATTTGCACGGATGGCTCATCCAAAGCTTAAGGGACTCTATCTCGTGAGAGGAATGTATCAATCACTTGTTGTGGCAGCAATGTGTCTTTAGGAGGATGTTGCCACTTGACCCCTGATCGGCGATGTAGTAACATATCTTGGTTACTTTGCAACCCTGATGTATGATCCTGCAGTGAATCTTGTTCAAAATAATCAGTATACACCATTGAATCATGCCCATGAGAAAAGGAACAAGGAGAGGAAGTATACTGATGGATAAAAGAAAGGAACTAGTAAAGTAGGTAGACATGGAAGTAACCAACATGAACTATGTCTTGCAGAGACTTTCCCTAAACGTCACACTGCTCGTGTTAGGGCTTCGAATACCTTAAATGAGTCTCGAGGTTCTCAGGAGGGTAGTGGTATGGATTCTGGAGATTCTGACAAGTCTGATGGGATGAGGCATAGCCTTAGAAAAATTGGGAGACCTAGCAGAGACAGGAAGCGAGTCTTAGCTGTCAGTCGAGATCGTGAACATGCAATTGCTGAAGCCAAATCATGGGGTGAGAATTTAAGAGAAACGAAAAGGAGAAATGCCTTTGGTGGGAGTGGGACATATGATTTTCACTAAGACTCTGCTGGAGTAGCACATGAATTATTAAGTTTTTGCAAATCTTTCATCTTCTTTGGCATAAATTATTGCAGTTTCTATACTCTGATATGAAATTGTGTATTTCATGTGTAAAATTTTCATTTCAATCATGAAAGTTGTAAAGTGACTTTACAGAATTCAGATGTTGTATTCTTGCTTGGCATTTGAATGAGTAGAGTGAGAGGTTCAAGGGAGATTTTGAGGTTTTCCCAGTCCTTTGTGTATCGGAAGGCAATTGTTACTATCAAACACTTATGTTAGTAGGATGTTTGTAAAGGCCTCAAGAAATAATATCGACATAGTCAGATTCCTTTTTAAATGAAAACAAAAAAAGATATTTTGTTAGCCCAAAATACTTACAACCAAACATGGTTCCAAAGTTCCTATACCCAAGCCTTAAAATCTAATTAGATAGAACTCAACCAAAAACGTACACAGAATGTGCATTGATTGAACTTATCACATACACCAAAATGAACACCAACAAATATGTGCATAGGAGTTTCATCAGAAAGGATTCTATTACCTCAAGGAATCCCTTTAAGACAACCTTTCTTGACATTTTTAGAAAAACAATCATTGCAATTGCTACCTCCATGAATAACCAAAGAATTGGAAAACTCAATTGATGCCCAAGGGCACCCATTTTTAGGTTCTATCATGCCTTGTGACAATGTCAACTGCCCAGGGCCATTGGAAAACAACTAGGCTATCAAAGCAAAGAATTAAAGACAAATAATGGGCACTGAATGTTAACAGTACCAAGCATTAAGCCCTAGCAGAACACATATAAAACCCCAATTTGGAGGTATTCATCCCATGTCCTTTCTAAAAAACCAACACCAAGTGATCCTTCCTTCTATCGCATTCATTTAGAGAGATTATCCATTCTTCCACAAAAATATATAATTTACAAAGAGATCAACTTGGAAAAGATAATTATTGAAATAAACAATGATAGATGCTCTATACCTTTTCTTATACTACCTATGCATTGAATTTGACTTATGCTTTCCTTGACGCTGTTAGGACTCCAATATGTACCATTTTTGTTATATATTTTGACATCACTTTACCCTTAGAACCATGAACCTCAATGTCTTTTTCATTCACTTTATCCCAAGGTATATGGAAACCTCTTCTTTATTATATGGTTAATCTGTCTTACATTTAATTCCATAATACTCTTATATTTTATCAATTATTGAAGTGCATTGTTGCTAACACAAGTCAAAGATCGCAGATAATATATGCCTTGTTGGGAACGAGCGGTCGTTGCTGAAACAGCTGAACTTCATTGCTGAAACAGCCAACTCCGTTGCTGAAACAGCTGGTCCCGTTGCTGAAACAGCTGGTCCCGTTGCTGAAACAGCTAACGCAGTTGCTGAAACAGCCGTCAAAGCACGCAACTCCCGCTATGCGTTTTTTGCGATTCTGGAAGAACTTTTTGTGGATAATAGCAGCAGCCAGAAGATACGGTTACCTGGATTATCTTGAAGATAGCATTTCTGTTGTCTCGGTTGTAACAGTATCTCTTTTTAAGAAAGAACAGAATAGTTTTGTTTAGAACAGAATCGAGATCTTCGCTCTTGTGTAAAATTGTAAATGATGTCTCCTCTTTAAAAAGAGGAGACATCATCATTAGGGGGGATCGAACTGTAATTCATAGAACAGCATTGTGTGAGACAGGAGCTAGTCTCCTTTTTGTAATGTATCAGTTTCTTGACAGATGAATAAAGACTTGTTTCGAGCGTTCCAGTTTAATTCTTTCTCCCGGGGAATCTTGTGAGAAGGAAAGGGCCCGCCTTCCTCACAAGATCCACCCCTTTATTCCTGTAGTTGTTTATTTCTTATGTATTTGCATTGTATTTAATTCTGTTGCTGAAACACTAGTTACATGGTTTGTGATACTCTGTTTCTTAGCGCTACATGTATTGATTGCACGAGTGGATGATGAGAGCATGTGCTGAAGATCCCTGTACAGAGGGATAGGGTCTTGCTCCCATTGATTGCTTTCTTTTACTTGCAGTGTGATTAGAAACGAGAGGCCAAGTGCTGAAGATTCCTGTTCCTGGGAATAGGGTCTTGACCTCTTGAGGTTACTTCTTTTACAGTGTGATTAGTGCCAGGCAGCAGGTGCTGAAGTTCCCACCAAGGAATAGGGTCCTGTTCCTGCTATGGTTGAATGATTTCTTTTCTCATACATCTATTTCCCTTTGCTGTAACAGAGAAATCGTGTCTGCTATAAGTTAATTGACTTCAGCTCTAATTAAGTAGACTGAAAATTGATAGATTGATGAATTTAACAAATGTGTGTGACTTTCTTTTACTACAACATTGAACTGCTTTTGAAATTGAGCATATCCAGTGCGCTATTACCTTTGGAATAAAAAGACCTTCTCGGGTTGACAATTTATGTGGAGCTCGAATTGTGAGAACAATTAGAGCGACCAACATTTTGGCGCCGTTGCCGGGGAAGGTAATTATAGATTTCAAAAAGCATTTATCTATTTTTCCTAATGTGCAGATTGTATGACCAGAAGAAAAAATAACCGCGCAGGTGGCAAGGGCTGGGGAGGACGAAAAACGTTTATTGACGAAATTGTATCAAAGGCGGAATCATCACAAAGATTGAGTTCTCGGAAGTCAAAACTTCAGCGTTCCCCTCAGTCAGATTACAAGACAGAAGAAGTTGTGGGTCCTGAAAATACAGAAGAACCAGCAGTCAGCGCTGAAGAGTCAGAGGAAAGTAGCAGAATAGAAGAACATATCGAGGAGATAGTAGAAAGCGCTGGACGACCGGTAGGAAACATTGAAGAACCAATAGAGGATTCTGACGATCGAGAAAGTGCAGTAGGAGGACCAACAATGGAAGACAACAATGATAATCTCCTCTTTGGAGGAGGACGTACAGGTCCTGAAGAAGAAAGAAGGGATGAAAATTCTCTTTCTACCTTGGGATTTCCCATCAGTGATCTTCCTGCAGGAACAATGAAAAATATCCCATTGTCTGCCCTACCTAACTTTCATGGTTTATCTACTGAGGATCCTGACGAGTTTCTTTTTGAATTTGATATTTTATGCAGAAGCTATGATTATGTTACTAATGCTCAAAAGTTGAAACTGTTTCCAGCCACCTTAAAAGGGAATGCCTTGAGATGGTTCATGAGCCTTGGGAGTCAGGTAATCACAACATGGGAGCAAATGAAACAAAAATTTCTGCTTAAATATCAGGACTACTGCCGGACAAGAGAGAAGAAGGATGAATTATTCAATATGGCACAAAAATCGGATGAAAGCTTGGAGGACTACATCGAAAGATTGCAATACAACATACAGAGATCCGATCATCCAGATATAAGTAAGGAAATTCGTAAAACAATATTACTTAGAGGTTTAAGGGATGATTGTTTAAATATGTTAAATATGCTTGCTAAGGGAGATATATCTAAAGAATCATATGATGAGATTTGTGAACTTGCTAAAAGATGTTCTAGGGGAGCTGCAAGAAACAGAATAAGAGATTCCACCTATTCAAGGGTACAGAAATCAGCCAATGGAGGAGCAACAAGAGCAGAGATAGGTAATTTGTTTGAAGAATTTAAAACCGAAATGCTAAGTTCTTTTGCTTCGCAGATTGACACTTTGCAGGTTAAGAAGAAGCAGGCTGAGGCAGAAGCAACTCTGGCTGTTTACTGCCCGAAATGTAGAGATAAACATCCACTAAGGGAGTGTCCAAGAGATAAAGTACCAGTTTGCACCCTTTGTGAGAAAGATCATGAGACAGAACAATGTCCATCTCTACCAGGGATAAAAGCAGCGATGCAGCCAACAGAGGAAGAAGCTGAAGCAGTCTACCTGTTAACTCAAAGAAGACAATGGCAACCTAAAGGGCAAGGTACGAACTCTGGTATGCCATTTAATCGTTGGAACAATTATTCTGCTTTTGGCCAAACAAGCTACCCCCCCTTCAACCAAACGCAATATCCACTTTTCAGTCAAATGAATTTCCCACCCATGCAAATGCAAAACCCTCCCTTTGTTGACCCTTCAATGTGGACTCCTTGGCCTCCACAGCAACCACCTCCTTTCAATCCTTGGAACCCAAGTTGGAATAATCAATCACTTCCATACCCAAATCAGATGCCTCAATTCCAACAATCACTCTCTCTGCCATCAAATGCCCCACCAAACAACCAAATGAGACCCCAACTACCTACGCAACCAAATCCTAACCCCAATAATAAAGCTGTGCAAGTCATTGATATTCAGAATCAGTCTATATTTCCTACTATGCAATGTAATGATATTCACTTGAGATCTGGAAGAGTAGTAGAGCCTATTATTGATGATATAACTGATTCAGATAAAAATGAAACCGAAAAGCAAAAAGAAGCTCAACCACCTTCTAACAAAAATGCTGAATTAACAGAACCTCCATTCCCCGAGCGTTTGGTTTTAACCAAAACAGCTGAAACACCTGCTTTTAATTTTATGGGGGAATTGCAAAATTTGTATATTAAAATTCCACTTTTACAAGCATTAAAAGATGTACCAATTTATGCCAAAACATTAAGGGATATTTGTGTGAAGAAACCTGGTAGGAAAACCAAGGATCCCCTTACAGTACATGTGATGGGAGACTTGTCTGCATTAATGTCCGGAAAAGCCCCTCCTGTAAAATATGGTGATCCTGGCCATCCTACTGTCACAGTTCAGATTGGTAAAGCAGTAATCCCCCGAGTTTTGGTAGATTTAGGTGCAACAATTAATATAATGACTCTGGAAACTTCACAATTGTTACAGCTGAATAACACAATCAGAGATACACCCACCATTTTAGAGTTAGCTGACCGCTCCACAATTAAGCCAGAAGGGGTTGTTGAAGACCTGCTCATTTCAGTTGAATCCTGGAAATATCCAGCTGATTTCGTTGTATTGCAAACTAAAACAAAGCTGGGGGGACATCCCTTAATTCTAGGAAGGCCATGGTTGGCCACAGCTGATGCATTTATAAGTTGCAGATCTGGTTCAATGACAATTTCTAATGGTTATGAAACAAAACAATTAACTCTTTATCCTCACGCTACGCCAGTAGTTAATAATGAAGATTCTATATGGATGGATTATGATGATAATGTTGTTCAGCCGATTCTAACTATAGGACAAGCTTTAACCCTTAAAGACAATACAGAAGATGAAATAATCAATAATTTTATTTGTGAACCTTCTTCTGTTATTGCTGAAACACACAATCAATTAACTGCAATTTTTGAAACTGATATACAAGAAAAGATTGAACCTGAAGATTCATCTCAAACTTTAAACACGATCCCATCTAAGAGCGTAACAGTTGAAATTGAACCCGGTAAGACATTAAACATAAATCCTGATCTAACAGATGCTGAAACACAGCAGTTAATGAAGTTATTACACGAATATAAGGAGGCATTTGCCTGGGATTACACGGACATGAAAGGTATTTCTTCTGAATTATGTACTCACAGAATTTACATTAAAGAGGGATGCCGACCTGTTTGTCAACCCCAAAGGCGAATGAATCCTAATTTACGAGAAATTGTTAAAGAAGAACTTCAAAAATTGCTTAATGCAGGGTTTATATACCCCATATCTGACAGTGAATGGGTTTCCCCGTTAGTAATTGTCCCTAAGAAAAACGGGAAATGGAGGGTATGTGTTGACTATAGAGCTTTAAACAAATCTACCCAAAAGGATCATTTTCCCTTACCCTTCATTGATCAGGTGTTGGACAGTCTTGCAGGGAAGAAATTCTTCTCTTTTCTAGATGGATTCAGTGGTTATAATCAGATAAAAATTGCACCCCAGGATCAAGACAAGATCACTTTCACCAGTCCTTGGGGAACTTTCGCCTATAGAGTTCTCCCATTTGGATTATGCAATGCACCAGCAACCTTTCAAAGAGCTGTTATAGGAATTTTTTCAGATATGCTGAATGACTGTATGGAAATATTTATGGATGATTTTACCCCCTATGGTGTGTCTTTTGAAGAGGGATTATAAAACCTTGAGAAAGTACTTAAAAGATGTATTCAAGCCCACCTTTCCTTAAGTACCGAAAAATGCCACATGATGATGAGTGAGGGAATAGTGCTTGGACATTTTATTTCATCTCTAGGTATTCAGGTAGATCCATCTAAAATATTAGTCATTCAGAATCTTTCTGTTCCTAAAACTCAAACTGATGTGAGAAGTTTTCTAGGGCATGCTGGTTATTATAGGAGATTTATTAAAGATTTCTCTAAAATAGCTTCTCCATTGTTTGTATTGCTTATGAAAAATGATGAATTCAAGTGGACTAATTCTTGTCAAAAAGCTTTTGAAGAATTGAAGCATCAACTATCTACTGCTCCTATTTTGAGGGGGCCTGACTGGAATCTTCCATTTCACATATCCTCTGATGCTTCAGATGTTGCTATTGGAGCAGTCCTGGGACAAGAGGAAAATCATCTTCCTTATGCTATATACTTTATCAGTAAGAACATGACCTCTGCTGAGCTTAACTATACAGTTACCGAGAAAGAGTTCCTTGCAGTAATCTATGCCATTAATAAATTCAGACACTATATTACTGGGTACCCTACTTTTGTGCACACTGATCATTCAGCTATTAAATACTTAATGAACAAATCTGTCACAAATGCTAGAGTTACCAGATGGCTGTTACTATTGCAGGAATTTGATATTACAATTGTAGATCGGCCTGGTAAGGAAAATGTGGTGGCTGATTTTCTTTCACGGTTAAAAACTGATAATGATATTCCAGTAGATGATAGTTTTCCTGACGAATATTTGTTTGCAGTTTCTGCTCATTCTCCATGGTATGCAGATATTGCTAATTACTTGGTTGCAGGAAAACTACCAGCACACCTGTCATATAGGGAAAAGAGAAGAATTGTTCAACAAAGTGCCAGGTATAGCTGGATCAGCGGATGTCTCTTCTATACTGGGCTTGATCAGGAGATCCGAAGATGCATTAGAGAAGATGAAGTGTATGACATATTGAAAGCTTGTCATGATGGCCCTTGTGGAGGCCATTTTGCTGATAAAAGAACAGCGCATAAAATCCTGAGGATGGGTTACTATTGGCCCTCATTATTTAAGGATGCAAAGAAGTATGTAAGGGCTTGTGATAGCTGCCAGAGAATGGGTCAACCCAATCATAGAGACCAAATGCCACTAAACCCCCAGGTAGTTTCTGAACCATTTGAAAGATGGGCCTTGGACTTCATAGGACCCATTAACCCTCCATCCAATCAAAGAACCTATATATTAGTCTGCACAGACTATATGACTAAGTGGGTGGAAGCCAAAGCACTTATTAGAGCCAATGAAGAGGCTGTCTTGGCCTTCTTATTTGAAGATATTTTCACTAGATTTGGAATCCCCAGAGAGCTAGTCACTGATGGGGTACCTCCATTCAGTTCTCATGGTTTTAAATCTACCCTTCACAAATATCATATTCAACATAGAATGACTACACCATACCACCCCCAGGCCAATGGGCAGGTGGAAAGCACAAACAAAGTTTTAGAGGCCATTCTAACTAAAACAGTGAAGGACAACCGGAAGGATTGGTCCCAAAGGCTCCCTGAGGCATTATGGGCTTACAGGACTACTTGGAGAAACACTACCGGTTTTTCTCCCTATGAATTGGTTTATGGTAAAAATGCTATTTTTCCTGTGGAATTTGAAATTAAAACTTTAAAGACTGCCTTAGCTGTTAATCTTGATTTGAATGATGTGCAGACAACTAGATTGCAGCAACTTTTGGAGTTGGATGAAAAGAGATTGGATGCCATTCACCAAACAAACATGATTTAGCAACAAAGGATGAAATGGCATGACAAAATTATCAAACACAAGCAGTTTCAAAAAGGTAATTGGGCCTTGCTGTATGATTCTCGGTTTGAAAATTTTCAAGGAAAGCTACGTACACGTTGGCTTGGACCGTATGAAGTAGAAGATGTCTTTCCAAACGGAACGGTAAGACTTGTAACAATTGATGATGCTAAAACACCTCTACTAGTCAATGGCCATAGGCTCCGTTTATATGAGCGCCCTGTTTCTAAAGAAGATTTCAAGACTGCTTGCATGACTGATATTCATTATCTTTTTCCAGGGGAGTCTTCTGCTCCTCACAGCACTTAATTTTCTGCACTGTATTTTTAGTAGTAGATTAGATTTAGCACTAATAATCCCTGTCAAGGATTGGCATGTTACAATTGAATTTTGCAGATTCTGGAAAGGCAATAAGGAGGACAGATTCATCATGAGAAGATCTGAAGCTTTAAATCAAGAAGCTTCCTCCCATCATTTTACCCTCTTCCCTAAAGTAATATCCCTCCATTATTTCTATCATTCCCACCACTCCCGAAATGTCTTCCTTCAGTCTGTGTTACCCATCCCTTACTGCTGAAATAATCCCTTATTATTCACAGACCTAAGTCAGTTATCACAATTTTCTGATTTTTCTCGTTGCTGAAACTCCTGTTTCAGCAACGTAACACCAATTTTTCCCGTTGCTGAAACACCTGTTTCAGCAACGTAACACCAACTTTTTCCGTTGCTGAAACACCTGTTTCAGCAACATATCATTGATTCTACCCATTGCTGAAACACCTGTTTCAGCAATACATTATCAATTTCCCCCTGTTTCAGCAATACATTATCAATTTCCCCCGATTATCGAGTCTCATGATTTTGAAGCTTACATATTACCAACCAACTTTGTATTTTGTTTCACCATGACAGTCTATTGTTATGAAATATTTTTAGTAAAATATTGCACTCAAAACCTGACAGAACTCTTAGCATCCTTTATTTTTCAATCTTGACATTGAGCCCCATAGCTTAAGATCATCCATGCACATATATTATGAGGTACCAAATTTTGGGATATTTCTTAAATCCAACCTAGCCTTCTTATATGTTGTTAAATAGGAGAAGTTATCCTTCTTCCACAATAATTGTTGGTAGAGGAACTATTCCATCTAATAGAGAAACCATGGAAAGATACATCAAAACACTGAATTTAACCCAGAATGCAAAAGAAGCCTCCTATGCAAGAATTTGGGTGGTTTCCTATACAACAATTTTGAAAAAGGCTAGTTTCGCAAAGCTACTTCCCAAAAAATTCTAAAATTTGAGAATGTATTTGATATGCACAATCTTCAATGAGTATAGGCACCTACAACAATCTTGTTGAATAGAAAGAAATATAGAAGAGGTAACGAAGATACATCAATTGAATCAATGACCAGGATTTTAAAAATATATATATCTTTAATACCTCAGTAAAAATATCAGACTGCAAAAAAAAAAGTGGCTTCATCATATGCGGAAAAAAGAGGGAAATAATAGATTTCAAACCATATTCTCTAAAAGTATTCCAGCTATCTTATATTGTGATTGCTTTTTATTCCAAAATATATGGTGTAGACACAATGCTTGATTTCATAGTTTCTATATCTAGAGCTTGTAAATTTTAATGTTTTCTTCATGCCAAAGAAAGATTGTAGCTCAAAGAGTCATCACTATCCTAGAAGATTTGTCTAATTATAGTTAGTGTGAGAAAGAAGAGCCATATTTTAGAAGGGTCTATACACAATAATTTCTAACAATTTCTAACAGAGTTGTTGGTAAAATGGCCAAAGCATTTTGTAGTTTGCAACCATTTTTGGTATTACTACCGAGTTTCTCAAAAACTTAAGTGGGTTCTAAAAAAGGTTGTTGGATTCCTCGTTTGTGTTTCATGTAGATGGAAGTTGAATCCATTAGTATAAAAGTTTGTTAGACACCTAATCTGTTAGGGTAGGTGGGGAGGAACTCCAATAGTCATTGAAGTCCAAGTGACCTCCTGGAAGATGAAAACCAATGGTCATAAAACTATGTATTAATATGTACATCTTGTGAATATAATAAATATACACGAGTTATTCAAATATTTCCTATCAATTTTGTGTGTGTTTGACCTAGTATCATTGTAGGTTCCTCTCTAGCCTACTTAAATGTGTGAAAGCCATTAGTTTTGTGGCCTTAATGTGGGCACCCTCACCAAAATTGTGCCCTCTCTATACATGTCAATTTTTCTTGTTGAAACTACACCTAAGCATTTTACCATTTATGTTTTCCATATTGCAAACCTAACACACTTAGCTACCCCTCTGCCTAGTTTTGTCACAACTCTAACCAATGTTCACCCACAAGTTTGTCATTTCTATTTAATGCATGTTAAGGAAACATTGGCATATGATTCTTCCTCCAATCCTACACCCATTTCTCTCCTGCATCATGGGATATTTATACATTCAAATAAATATCAGAGGATATGCGCCACTGGAAATAAGCGCCACTGGAAACCTTTAGAGGATATGCAGTTTGTGGTCATGGATAGTCTAAATCCTCACGGTGCTTCATTTTATATGGATGGAGCCGAATCCTAAAAGTATTGCCTACTGAATGTTCGGTTGACCGCCATGCTATGGCTTGCCTTGTTATATATATATATATATATATATATATATATATATATATATATATATATATATATATATATATTATGTTATTGAATATTATTTATAGATATATTTGTAGCCTTTTTAGAGTTATGCATGACCACACTAAGCGAAAGGATTTAAACGAACAGAACAAGAACAGAAAGGCCAAAATATATCACACTCCGCTCTGCTGGCTGCCTTTCTTTCCCCTTGAACTGTTACTGGATTCAGCTCAGACTGAGATTAACTTTTACCTGATTAGAGATATCACTCTGATCTTCTAGATTGCTTTCTTTCCCCTTGAAATGTTATTGGATTTCTTTTTTTCCCTTGAACTGTTATTGAATTTTCTTGTTTCCCCTTGAACTTGGATTCTACTCATATTGTGATTAACTGTTAGCTGAGTAGAGAAATGAGTTGTTTTCCATGTTTGGGTTTGCAAAGGACATAAAGGACATGCAGCACTTGAAAAGGTCTGAACTCAATGATATTAAGAGCAAAGATGACCAGGAATACCTTGCTGCATCTTCTAATCAACTTCCCAAAGCCTCTTCGGATAGATTGATATCGAAGTCCTTCCATGGGAACAGGCAAGATAAACCTCCCAAGATGGGGGAACCACATATTGCTGCGCAAACATTCATTTCTCGAGAATTGGCTGCAACGACAATTAATTTTCGGCCTGAGTGTTTGTTGGGTGAAGGAGGCTTTGGTAGAGTTTATAAAGGGAGGCTTGAGAGAACTAGTCAGATTATGGCTGTCAAGCAACTCGGTAGGAATGGATTGCAGGGAAACAGGGAGTTCCTTGTTTAGGTTTTGATGTTGAGTCTTCTTCATCACCCTAATCTTGTTAACATTATTGGATATTGTGTTGATGGGGATTATATGCTTTTGGTATACGAGTACATGGAATTGGGATCACTGGAAAACCATCTCCATGATCTCCTTCTTGATAAGGAGCCATTATATTGGAACACAAGAATGAAAATAGTTGTAGGTGCTACAAGAGGGTTGGAATATTTGCATGACAAATCCAACCCTCCAGTCATATATCGTGATTTTAAATCCTCTAATATTTTACTGGATGAGGGATGTCATCCAAAGTTATCGGATTTTGGGCTGGCCAAACTCGGACTTGTTGGAGATAAGACTCACGTTTCCACACGAGTAATGGGAACTTATGGATATTGTGCACCAGAGTATGTTGTGACAGGCCATTTTACTATCAAGTTAGATGTGTACAGTTTCAGACTAGTCTTGTTAGAGTTAATAATAGGAAGAAAAGCTATTGACAATTCCTTGTCAGCAAAGGAGAAAAATCTTGTTCTTGGGCATGACCTTTGTTTAAGGACCGCAAAAAATTTGCACAGATGGCTGATCCAAATCTTAAGGGACTCTATCCCATGAGAGACATGTATCAAGCACTTGTTGTGGCATTAATATGTCTTTAGGAGGATGTTGCCACTCGGCCCTTGATCGATGATGTAGTAACAAATCTTGGTTACTTTTCATCCCAGATGTATGATATTGCAGTGAATCTTTTTCAAACTAATCAGTCTGCACCATCGAGTCCTACCCATGAGAAAATGAACAAGGATAGGAAGTATCCTGATTTTCCAAAAAGAGGAATTGATAAAGTAAGTAGACATGGAAGTAACTAGCATGAACTATGCCTTGGAGAGACTTCCCATGAACGACAATTTGCTCGTGTTATGGCTTTGAATACCTTAAATGAGTCTGAAGGTTCTCAGGAGGGTAGTGGTAAGGATTTTGGAGATTCTGACAAGTCTGATGGGATGAGGCATAGCCGTAGAAAAATTGGGAGACCCAGCAGAGACGGGAAGCGAGTCTTAGCTGTCAGTCGAGATCGTGAACATGAAATTGCTGAAGCCAAATCGTGGGGTGAGAATTTAAGAGAAAGGAAAAGGAGAAATGCCCTTGGTGGGAGTGGGACATATGATTTTCACTGAGACTCTGCTGAAGTCTCACATGAACTATTAAGTTTTTGCAAATCTTTCATCTTCTTTGGCATAAATTCTTGCAGTTTCTATACTCTGATCAGAAACTGTGTATTTCATGTGTAAAATTTTCATTTCAATCATGAAATTTGTAAAGTGACTTTACAGAATTTAGATGATGCAGTCTTGCTTGGCATTTGAATGAGTAGAGTGAGAGGTTCAAGGGAGATTTTGAGGTTTTCCCAGTCCTCTGTGTATAGGAAGGAAATTGTTACTATCAAGCATTTATGTTAGTAGGAGGTTTGTAAAGGCTTCAAGAAATAATATCAACATAGTCAGATTCCTTTTTTAAAAAAAGAAGAAAAAAAGAAATATATTGTTAGTTCACAAATCCTCAAGAAATAATATCAGCATAGTAAGATTCTTTTTTTAATGAAAACAAAAAAAGATATTTTGTTTACAACCAAATGTGGTTTCCAAAGTTCCTATACCCAAGCCTTAAAATCGAATTAGATAGAACTCAACCAAAAAAGTATACATAATGTGCATTTCTTGAACTTATCACATACACCAAAATGAACACCAACAAATATGTGCACAACAATTTCATCAGAAAGGATTATATTACCTCAAGGAATCCCTTTAAGACAACTTTTCTTGACATTTTTAGAAAAGCAATCATTGCAATTGCTACCTCCATGAATAACCAAAGAATTGGTAAACTCAATTCATGACCAAGGGCACCCATTTTTAGGTTCTATCATGCCTTGTGACAATGTCAACTGCCCAGGGCCATTGCAAAACAACTAGGCTATCAAAGCAAAGAATTAAAGAAAAATAATGAGAACTGAATGTTAATAGTACCAAGCATTAAGCCCTAGAAGAACACATATAAAACCTAAATTCGGAGATATTCATCCCATGTCCTTTCTAAAAAACCAACACCAAGTTATCCTTCCTTCTATCGCATTCATTTAGAGATATTATACATTCTTCCACAAAAATATATAATTACAAAGAGATCAACTTGGAAAAGATGATCATCGAAATAAACAATGATAGATGCTCTATACCTTTGCTTATGCTACCTATTCATTGAATTTGACCTATGCTTTCCTTGATGCTGCAGGGTCTCATGTTTTTGAAGTTTACATATTACCAACCAACTTTGTATTTTGTTTCACCATGATAGTCTACTGTTACGAAACATTTTCGGTAAAATATTGCATTAAAAACCTGGAAGAACTCTTAGCATCCTTTATTTTTCAATCTTGACATTGAGCCTCATAGCTTAAGATCATCCATGCACATATATTATGAGGTACCAAATTATGGTATATTTCTTAAATCCAACCTAGCCTTCTTATATGTTGTTAAATAGGAGAAGTTATCCTTCTTGCACAATAATTATTGGCAGAGGAACTATTCCATCTAATTGAGAAACCATGGAAAGATACATCAAAACACTGAATTTAACCCAGAATGCAAAAGAAGCATCCTATGCAAGAATTTGGGTGGTTTCCTATACAAGAATTTTGAAAAAGTCTAGTTTCGAAAAGTTACTTCCCAAGAAATTCTAAAATTTGAGAATGTCTTTGATATGCACAATCTTCAACGAGTATAGGCACCTATAATGATCTTGTTGAATAGCAAGAAATATAGAAGAGGTAATGAAGATAAATTCATTGAATCAATGACCAGGAGTTTATATATATATATATATATATATATATATATATATATATAGATATATATAATACCTTAGTAAAAATATCAGATTGAAAAAAAAGGTGGCTTCATCAGATGCGGAAAAAATAGTGAAATAACAGATTGCAAACCATATTCTCTAAAACTATTCCAACTATCTTATGTTTTAATTGATTTTTATTCCAAAATATATGGTGTAGACACAGTGCTTGATTTCATAGTTTCTATATCTAGATCTTGTAAATTTTTAATGTTTTCTTCATGCCAAAGAAAGATTGTAGTTCAAAGAGTCATCACTATCCTACAAGTTTTATCTAATAGTTAGTGTGAGAAAGAAGAGCCATATTTTAGAAGGGTCTATACACAATAATTTCCAACAATTTCTAAAAGAGTTGTTGGTAAAATGGTCAAAGCATTTTGTAGTTAGGAACCAATTTTGGTATTACTGCCGAATTTCTAAAAAAGTTAAGTGGGTTCTGAAAAAATTTGTTGGATTCCTCCTTTGTCTTTCATGTAGATGCAAGTTGAATCCATTAGTATAAAATTTTGTCATACACCTAATCTGTTAGGGTTGGTGGGGAGGAATTCCAATAGTCATTGAAGTCCAAGTGACCTCTTGGAATATCAAAACCAAGGGTCATAATACTATGTATTAATATGTACATCTTGTGAATATAATAAATCCACACAAGTTATTCAAATATTTCCTATCAATTTTGTGTGTGTTTGACCTGGTATCATTGTAGGTTCCTCTCTAGCCTACTTAGATGTGTGAAATCCATTAGTTTTGTGGCCTTAATGTGGGAACCCTCAAAAAAATTGTGCCCTCTCTATGCATGTCAGTTTTTCTTGTTGAAACTACACCTAAGGATTTTACCATTTATGTTTTCTATATTGCAAACCTAATGCACTTAGCTACCCCTCTGCCTAGTTTTGTCACAACTCTAACCAATGTTCACCCACAAGTTTGTCATTTCTATTTAATGCATGTTAAGGAAACATTGGCATATGATGCTTCCTCCAATCCTACACCCATTTCTCTCCTGCATTATGGGATATTTATACATTCAAATAAATATCAGAGGATATGCGCCATTGGTAACCTTCAGAGGATATGCAGTTTGTGGTCATGGATAGTCTAAATCCTCACAGTGCTTCATTTTATATGGATGGAGCCCAATGCTATGAGTATTGGCTGCTGTTTGTTTGGTTGACTGCCATGATATGGCTTGCCTTGTTATCTCTCTCTCTCTCTATATATATATATATATGTGTGTGTGTGTGTGTGTTTTTAGCCTTTTTAAGGTTACACATGACCACACTAAGAAAAAGGATATAAATGAATAGAACAAGAACAGAAAGGAAAAAATATATCACACTCTGATCTACTAGCTTGCTTTCTTTCCCCTTGAACTGTTATTCGATTTTTTTTCCCCTTGAACTGTTATTGAATTTCCTTGTTTCCCCTTGAACTTGGATTGTGCTCATACTGAGATTAACTTTTAGCCGAGCAGAGAAATGTGTTGTTTTCCATATTGTGGATCTGCAAAGGACGTAAAAGACATGTAGTACTTGAAAAGGTCCGAACTAAATGATATTAAGAGCAAAGATGACCAGGAATACCCTATTGCATATTCTAATCAACTTCCCAAAACCTCTTCAGATAGATTGAGATCGAAGTCCTCCCATGGGAACATGCAAGATGAACCTCCCAAGATGGGGGAACCACATATTGCTGTGCAAACATTCATTTTTTGAGAATTGGCTGCAGCGACGAATAATTTTCAGCCTGAGTGTTTGTTGGGTGAAGGAGGCTTTGGCAGAGTTTATAAAGGGAGGCTTGAGAGCACCGGTCAGCTTGTGGCTATCAAGCAACTCGACAGGAATGGATTGTAGGGAAACAGGGAGTTCCTTGTTGAGGTTTTGATGTTGAGTCTTCTTCATCACCCAAATATTGTTAACCTTATTGGATATTAGGCTGATGGGGATCAAAGGCTTTTGGTATACGAATACATGCAATTGGGATCGCTGGAAAACCATTTCCATGATCTCCCACCTGATAAGGAGCCATTATATTGGAAAGCAAGAATGAAAATAACTGCAGATGCTACAAGAGGGTTGGAATATTTTCATGACAAATCCAACCCTCCAGTCATATGCCATGATTTTAAATCCTCTAATATTTCACTGGACGAGGGATTTCATCCAAAGTTGTCGGATTTTGGGCTGGCCAAACTCGGACCTATTTGAGATAAGACTCACATTTCCACATGAGTAATGGGAACTTATGGATATTGTGCACCAGTGTATGCTATGACAAGCCAGCTGATTGCCAAGTCAGATGTGTACAGTTTCAGAGTTGTCTTATTAGAGTTAATAAGAGGGATAAAAGCTATTGACAATTCCTGGTTAGCAAAGGAGGCTCTAGAGGAGGTCCAATGAAATCAATGACCTCACCCAACAAAAAACTGAAGAAAATGGAAGAAATGAAGAAAAAACCTACCTCAGAGGAGGTCCCATGAAATCAATGACCCCACCCAACAGAAAACATGAGGAAAATGAAAGAAATGAAGACAAATCCTACCTCATATGCACATGCAGAATCGTAATGGTTGATTTCAAATGAAGGCACTGGAATTCAACCCTGTACATTTCGCGCCATCTCGAAATAAGAATAACAATAATATTTGACCAGCTTTCCCCACCCAATAGAAAACCTGAAGAAAATGAAAGAAATGAAGAAAAAACCTACCTCATAGTTAGACATTGTGCACATGCAGAATCAAAAGGTAATGGTTGATTTCAAATGAAGCACCAGAATTCAACCCTGTACATTTCGGGCCATCTTGAAATAAAAATAACAATAATATTTGACAGGCTTTCCCTCCCCGCAATTACACTAATTCGATATAGAAGCCAAGAGTTGTAAGAGTTTGCTAAGGTGTGTTTTGAGGAGACAATTAGAACCATATTAGACTGCAATGGGTTGTTGCATGGGTTCACCGATAAATATACTCTCTAAGTTAATGATTGCAATATTTATTTATATAAAGTGTTTATGATATATGATTAATGATTTTTTTTGTTGTTGTAAATAGGAAGAGAAAGATGAGAAAGGTGAGGCACGAGGTTTGTTGTAAATCAATTAAAAGGAAAGGAAAATATCTCCAAATAATAGGATTTTTCAAGTTTCCTCTTTAATAGGACTAAATTTTAGTTGGAGCTAGAGAGTTCGCCTCAAAAACATTGATTGTGTACTCTAGAAATCAAGACCTAACATATCCAAGTTAGTCCATTAGATAGATTCATCTTGGAAAAAGGTTGCAAAGGCTAAGGTGCAAACCTCCCCTTTTTAATGTGGGTTTTAAACCTTCCATTTGAGAATGCTAAAAACAAGGTCAAAATTTTGAAAGGAGGTCCTTGATTTTACCAAAACGCAATATCGATGCTTAATCAATGGTGTGATTCTCTCTATTGGGGTTTGGCCTTGAACTTTGGGATCTATCTTTGGGTCTAGTTATCAATCTGTCATTTCATTAATGTGTTGGGAAGTTCTTAAGGGCTATAGGGGATAACATGGTTATTTTCCAATACCCCTCCCTTCAAACCCTATAAAGAGATGGTGCACCCCATTTTTTTGTTGTAATATTTCAACCACAAGCTCTTCCTATGAGGATGCCCCTATAGGGAGGGTATGTAAACGAAGTGAAAAAATAACAAAATTTTGTGTTGATTCAAAGGAGGGTTATAGAATGTAGGTGCATCTAGAGATCTCGACAAAGGTGAAGGGGAATGGAGTTTACCTCCTATTGCAACACCTCCTATTCCACCATTCGAGGTGCTAAAGGGCACTAAACTTAAGTTTCATAGGTGAAAGCTCACAAAGATCTTAACAATGAGAAGGTAGGAGCAATTTAGCATAGGATTGATTCTTTAACAGTTGACATTTTGGGTGAGATTTCCCAGTAAATGGAAAAAATTGAAGCGCTACCACCTACAAGTTAAGTAGAGGATGAGCACATGTTTCCTAATATTCAAAGAATCTCTTCAACTTTTTTCCATGAGATCCATGGAAAGTATGTTCAAGTGTCAATAACTCATGCTAAGGTATCATCTTTGATTCACGACACATATACTCCTTCAACTAATGATGGAGAGTCCAACCAATGAGTAGGAAATGTTGTTCATTTACAAGGTTGGCATCAATCAAGTATTCTCCCTCTCTAGTCAACTCTCATATGAGGAGTGTGTATAATGGACTTATTATTGTAAACAGTTGAAAATATTGGATTATCTTCAAGTTCAAGGTCTTGAAGTGGTTGCCTCAACCTACAACTCTTTAATGGAACTATGTGTTTTTCAATTAGACCCTTATGTTTAAGGAGCTATAAAAGAGGAAGGTCGTATGGCTATTTTTAAGGGGTTGGCCTAAGCTCACATATGTACTAACTTCTTTTGTCAAATGAAAAATGTAACTTTGGTTACTATTACAATAAACTCAATTACTCTCTTCTCACTTGTTTATTCTTGTTGTTATAGACATTTTTGGGCACTCCAACCCCAATCAAACATGTCCATAAACTAAGGGCTCCTAAGTCCCTAAAAGTGTTGTTTCATACCCTAAAGGAACAAGGTCAATTGATTACATCATCTCCCAGAAGTTCTCCACGGGAAACTGTTTAGAACTGGTCAAAACTAGACCATCTCACTTGCTCCATGGTCAAAGTGCGATGCATCCCACCTAATGCACATGGGAGGTGCGATGCATACTGAAAAGCCCTTCTATGGGGTGTGATGGGCGAGAGTGGACAAATGGCAGAGACAGTTTGCAAGGTGGATTGCCATGGAATCTTCCAGAAACTTCTCTTATGACACTTGCCTCTCTGAATTCACCCAGGGATGAGTAAGAGATCATCAATCTCGAAGTGGAATCAAGAACTATCAGAGAGAGGACACTAATCAAAATCCCAGAAGCTGACTCACCCCCCTGTAATCATCTATATATGGATCCCTCATCCTAGAGATCCAGAGGCTGGAATTTTGTATCTTGTAAGGAAGTGCTGTTGGTTTCTTGTTGGAATATCATAGTGTTGGGTGATCTAAGCTTTTCATGAGGTGAAAGAAGGGCTTTCATGCTAGAGGATGATGCTGGGTCAGAACAATTGGCTGTAATCCTCTTTTCTATTCTTGATGTTAATAAAGCTATTCAAGTTTTCCTCCACATTCTTGTATGTTTGATGATATATGCTTTTGTGTGGTCAATATATATCTGGTCCTATATTGTTTATGATCGTATATCTCTGTTCTTCGATAGTATTATGCTACTTTGATTCCACAGGTGATCTTTGCAGTTGTGTAGACAAGGGAGAAGCGGCAAGGATCTGTCAAAAGAAGGGAGAGGAACCGAGCAAGGAACCAAGCGCAAGACTGAGGTTGGTGTCCTTCTTCCACTCTTATCTACTTCTCATAAAGGAAAACGAAAGTAGTTTTAGTTTGTTTGTTTCTTAGATAGCTACCAGTCTTAGTGGGACTAGCAGCTCTGAGTGGACACTAGATTTCCCGATAACAAAATGGCGACTCCACTGGGGAGCGAATATGTTGTTTTCTTGTCTATATTCGTTTGTTTTATAAACTTACAGACGGAGCCTGAAGTTAAGCAAGCTAGCCTTCGAACTGCATTTGCTATGCAAGTGCAAAGTAGATCAATGCTACTTCAGTCTATCTTCGGGTTTTGTTTATTAACTAAACAATTGATTTGCAAAGATCCTAATTGCCCTAGTGGTGGCTCTAGGAACCTCATTAGATCAGCCCCTATGATTGGTATTTACTGATTATTACTTGCTCAGCCTAAATCCCTGAACTGAGCTGCAAACTGTGATCAAAAGCCAAGTAAAAGTCTCACACTGTACCATCGCACCCTCTCTTCAAGGAAATCAGTATGCATCACACCTCCCGTGTGCAGTAGGTGGGATGCATACTAGATTCCCTGTGTAACAAGTGCGCTGATCAGAAAAGGCTAATTTTGCCTTTAGACTTTGGTTTTTCTTCACTCTCTTCAGCTCTATTCAGGAGTTTTTCTATCTGTAGTCAGTATACCTCTGTGGAAACCCCCTTCCTGTCCATCATTCTGCCTCCATTGTGCAAAGAATTGTGAATTTTTTAATGTATTTTGCGCCATTTTCAGTTCTCTTTTACAAAGTAGTAGCATAACCGAACTGTCGTTTCTTGATTTGGAAGTGTCGCAACTGTCGTTTTCAATCAAAGAAAACAATTCTATTGTTCTTGATGGTCGATTATATAGTTACTCTTGTATTTGATTTGAATTAGTAGTTTTTCAAGTGTCGAAAGCAGTTTTCAATTCAAAATAGCAAAGTGTTGTCATTATCGTCCTTTCATTTTTGAAGAGAAATTTGTTAGTACTGTCGCTTTGAAAAGATAATTCAGATTTGTACTTAGCATTCTTCTTGTCATTCACACATTAAGAAGGCTGAAAACAAATACATGCATGTGCATTTGCATTTAGACTTCTTGTTGGTTTGATTTAGGACAGTGCATCTAGTGTGTGCTCTTTGCTCTATGTCGAAAGAATACCGTCTCTCTTTCTTTAGTAGCTAGGATTTTCATTGAAAAAATAAGATTAAACGATTGTTGATCATCTTAGATTGCATTTTAGGAATTGTATATCTACATCACGCGGTGAACCTGAAAGGCAAATTTCTTAAGAAAGATCAACTATATAATAAATTTAATGAACCTAAAAATGCTTTGTAACCTAACGCACAACATCTAGAAGTCTAGGCTAGAGACGTATTCCGGCGTCGTAAAGCCTGGTAACCGTTGCTTTCACTGTTGGTTGGGTGATTCCTCCTCTTTGAGACGACAAGTGCCAGTATGGACTTGTGCTCCCACGTACCGTCGAGTATATATTGGGAGACCACAATAGGCTATATCCTTTATCCATAGGAAGCCGTGTCTGCCGCCATATCGATCGCAATGCACTGAACACAGCATTCGGGAAGATTGACTACTGTACCGTAAAAAGTATTCTGCAGTTTTGCGATTGGTTTGGTAATCCCTTTGCCTGGATTTCCAGAGTAGTCTCTTTCATTCCTTTTCAGACTCCTTAAAGGAAAAGGTCCATCTGAGCACTTGTAACTTCAGGCAAATTAAAAATCGAAGGCAACTAGAGTAATCTTTTGTTTTTTCTCGACTCTTAAAAATTGAAAAAACAAGTTGTGTCAAAGCGTCTAAAATTTATTTTAACCGGAATAACATCACCTTTCCTGCGTTGGTCTTAGGTTGAGAAAAATGGAGTCTACCAACCAAGGATTTCCGCTTGGAGGAAATCCTAGTCCTTTCTCCTCTTGGGAAGATGTTGGTGCACCCCATATGGCCACATTGTCACTTCCAAGATTGATAATCAGCTTGCCCATATGGCTCTTCTTAATCGGATTGATAATTCCTGAGCAATCAAGTCAGGAACTAGATGATACCAAAGCTACCCCCCAACCTTCTACTTCGTCTGATTCTCCCTCTCCTCCTTCCTCTTCGCTTGATGAAGCTGGTAAAGCCAAAAATCAAGTAGCTAAGAAGGAGAAGAAGGGGAAGGAGAAGAAAGAAAAGAAGAAGAAGAAGCCAAAGGTGAAAAGGGGTAACTGGGCATCGTCTAGTGAAAATCCACACACTGCACTGTCCAAGCCTAAATCTCCATGTGTCATTTGCAAAGGAGACCACTATCATCGAGATTGTCTGTGCATCCCTCAGATCTTAAGGGACTAGTCTCCTTGTTTGCACAATCTGGTGTCGTCAACCTCTGATGATCATGTTGAAAGTACACCGTCAACTAGTGAAAGCGAAGTATCTAGACAGAATAGGAAATGTAAATTTCCTTGTAAGCTGTGTGAAGGCGATCACGTCGTCCACCGTTGTCCCTTCCTAGACGAAGCTAAAAGAGTTTTTGAAGACCATCCAGTTTCACCGCTACGGCTTCCTCCTGGATATAAGAAACTCTTGCCGAGTCCATCACCAGTTGAAAATCTGACTAACATGCCATTGTGGTCAGTTGAAGCATCTATCATTGACGATAAGCCATCTGAATCCACACCAGAAGAAAGTCAAAAGGTCGAGGTGGCAGTTGGCCCGGTCTTGCCTTCAGAAGGTCCATCTTCAGATGATATGGTCACCAGAGAGAATAAAAACGACAATGTTCAAATTCTTTTCGTAAACACAGACTCCGATGAACATGGGGGCAGTCTACCCGTTCCTTTACCACAGGAAGGAAGTTCGTCAGAGTCATATCCGACCGTCTATTCGGTCCCACCTCCAAGCAACCTAGTCGTTTCCTTCGATTGGAATCTACTAGGCAGACCTCGTTTACCAGCTAGTGTACCATTCCGAATCATTGCACAAATATATAGAATGGTCACATGTGGCCGGTACCATCATAGATGAAGGGGCTTCTGTGAGTATCCTTTCCTCGACTGCTTGGAAAGCGCTTGGTTCGCCATCGCTTCTGCCTAAGATGAGAAATCGGACAGGCTTTAACAAAGGAACCAGTCGACCGTTAGGGATCCTTTCCAATGTGCCGATAACATTGAGAAGGAAAACCGTTCACAAGAACGTGATGGTAGTCCAAGGACCTCTGGATTATAATCTACTCCTTGGGCGTGACTATATTTATTGCATGGGAGCCATTGTCTCCTCACTCTTTAGAGTAATGTGTTTTCCGCATGAAGGAAGAGTGGTCAAGCTCGTAGACCAGCTTTCGTTCCCCGGTTCACACATAGCAAGTAGTCAAATACCATCCCTAAATGGTCTTTTCACACGAGGAATGTCTCATCAATCTCCAGTCCGTCCACCTGAAGAGTGCGAGTGATTCGAGAGGATATGACTGAAACCCAGGGGGCATGCAACCTGGTCTATTTCGGCAGGAAAGCCTTAGGTATAGAGTAGGTTTCCGTGGAGGATATATGACTAGTTTGACACACCCATCCATTTAGGAAAGTGGGATTAGACTGGAATAAGATTCCCTCGTCAAAGTTATGTGAGTGGAGGCGACCGCGCCACTCACCTCTGTCTATTTCGGTAGACATCGCCAAGGAAGCATTTTGTTTGCAACGCGGATGGAGAGCTTTCATATGGTAACCTGGAAATTTTTCACTATACCTAGGGGCATGCAAACCTTTTTGCATGCAAGCGAAGAGCGACCATTTATTTTTGTAGTTTGTAGTTTCTCAACCCTTTAAACTCGTAGGATTGGTCATTCCTGACTTGCATAAAGAAAGGATCCGGGGCAAAGCTTTGAAAGGTGCAAGCTTCATAAAAAATGGCATCTTAGATGAGATATCCTTATTATATGACTGGCACAAGTAGTTTTTATGTGGAGTTCAAGCTCGTTAAAAATTAAACATAAGCAATGAGCAAATGTTTCCCCCAAAGTTTAAGCTCATTAAAAAATGAACCAATTTCCGGTAAATAACCATTGTGAATGCATTATCATCAGCTTTTGAGCCCTGGTCATGTTCTCATCATCACCTCCACTCTATTTTAGCTGATCATTCACCTCCATTTGATTGTTTACCCCTTTTGAGGAACAGCTGTGAAGAGTGATACAATTAGCCATCCTTGTGACACTGTCGTGATTGGAAAATTCCAAGCCTTACCTGGAATCAGCTGCTACCCGAAATTATCACTCGTTCCTCAAAAGCAAGTCTCCTTCACCTGACTCGTAAAATATGAAAAAATTTCCGAGCGATTGGCCTCTCCAGCTCGTTAAAGTGACCAGAAGTGATATCCCTCCTCTAGATTTTAATCTTTTTGGACCTGAGGGATTATTACACAAAAATATCGAGCGCTTGTTTTGTTCAGCTCGTTAAAATTACCGAAAATTCATCCATTTCGTATTATTTTATACTTTTTCGGACTTAATGGATTATATGATGAAAAAGGATTATTTGAGTTTCCTTTACGTCCCTTTCAGACTCTCTAAAATTGAAAAGGACCGAGTTATCTTTGTCGTTAAACTAGTTAAAACTGAATAGCGACAAACTTGTCCATATAGACAAGAACGAGTTTCACTGTCGCTAGGCTCGTTAAAACATAGCGACGGGTTTTCCCGAAGGGAAAATTATAGAACAAGCATATGTTATCCTCCTCAAGCTTGACAAAAATAAAGAGGTACTAGTCAGCAATGACTGGGGACAAATTGGGAAGAAAACTCGAAGAAACTTTATTGGTAGCAAGTCGCTCTTGAACATGACACTTTCACTCCGCATCCGAGTCGGGTTGGGTTGTTCCATTCACCAGTCATATCACCATTGGTCCACCGCACCATCCATATTTTGGGTTAATGCTACCAATCCATGTCAGTGTCACCGGTATGTTCAAGAGAAGTCGCTCAGAGAATTCACCTGTGTCTCATCCACTGCAATACATTCATGCTCCATTCTTTCATGACCGCCACCCTGAACCCTGTATCATCAGATCGTTTTCACCTCCAAAATCATTTACTCCGTTCCGTGTTATAGATGTGGGATTCATTAAGGCCTTCCTACGACGAGTCGCTTCTTGTCGACATCAGCTCATTATCCAAGAAGTCGACTTAGGGACAACCCTTTCAGTACTTTGAAGCTTGCATGCCTCAATGGCAAGTTTCTCACTTCTGGCGACAGGTTTACATCAATGGCCTTCGACCGAAAGATTTTGCGTGGTGTTTGACGCCAAGTCCCTTTTCACACCATGTGAATTGTACTGTAGTACCTTGGGGGTCATCATCATTATCAGTGATTCCTCTCGCGCCTGTTAACAGCTTACATCATTGGCTGGTAATCAGGCGATGTATTTCCATGTTCAACTCCAGAACATCTTTCACATGGATTGACTTGTACTCCCAGTGAAGATTGAACGAGTTTGAAGACCTCGGATCTAGTTTCATCCATCCGGGCTGCGATATATTCAGGAAAATAAAGACATCAAATGTACATCGTTGCCGAATAGATGATCATCCGAATCAAGGGATGATGGCTCTACCAGAGTCATTAGTCTGCACACAAACGGTTGTCTGTCTTATGTACATGAAAATGAATTTATAAAGCTGAGCATGGGAATGCCCGCCTCAGCTATATCATGAAAAATATTATGAAGATAATGTATTGTATTGTATCTTATTACAGGTCGCCTTCCAGCTCGAAAAAACTTCAGATCCTCATGATAAATCATTTCACCCGACATCAAAAGATTAACGACCTCATGCTTTAGGGGGCAACTGTTATAGACATTTTTGGGCACTGCAACCCCAATCAAACATGTCCATAAACCAAGGGCTCCTAAGTCCCTAAAAGTGTTGTTTCATACCCTAAAGGAACAAGGTCAACTGATTACATCATCTCCCAGAAGTTCTCCATAGGAAACTGCTCAGAACTCGTCAAAACTGGACCATCTCACCTGCTCCATGGTCAAAGTGCAATGCATACTGAAAAGCCCTTCTATGGGGTGCGATGGGCGAGAGTGGACAAATGGAAGAGATAGTTTGCAAGGTAGATCGTCATGGAATCTTCCAGAAACTTCTCTTATGACACTTGCCTCTCTGAATTCACCCAGGGATGAGTAAGAGATCATCAATCTCGAAGTGGAATCAATAACTATCAGAGAGAGGACACTAATCAAAATCCCAGAAGCTGACTCACCCCCCTGCAATCATCTATATATGGATCCCTCATCTCAAAGATCCAGAGGCTGGAATTTTGTATCTTGTAAGGAAGTGCTATTGGTTTCTTGTTGGAGTATCATAGTGTTGGGTGATCTAAGCTTTTCATGAGGTGAAAGAAGGGCTTTCATGCTAGAGGATGATGCTGGGTCAGAACAATTGGTTGTAATCCTCTTTGCTATTCTTGATATTAATAAAGTTATTCAATTTTTCCTCCACATTCTTGTATGTTTGATGATATATGATTTTGTTTGGTCAATATATATCTGGTCCTATATTGTTTATGATCGTAGATCTCTGTTCTTCGATAGTATTATGCTGCTTTGATTCCACATGTGATCTTTGAAGCTGTGTAGACAAGGGAGAAGCGACAAGGATCTGTCTGAAGAAGGGAGAGGAACCGAGCAAGGAACCAAGCACAAGACTAAGGTTGGTGTCCTTCATTCCACTCTTATCTACTTCTCATAAAGGAAAATGAAAGTAGTTTTAGTTTGTTTGTTTCTAAGATAGCTACCAGTCTTAGTGGGACTAGCAGCTCTGAGTGGACACTAGATTTCCCGATAACACTTGTGTATTATTGATCCCAAAAAATTAGATCATGTGATAAGTAACCTCTACTTGAAGGGTTTGTAGCAATTGTTCAATATTTTAAAAGTCTACAATGTTTATCTTTGACTAACTTGCTCATGAATGAGGCCTTTCAAGGTATTCTAAACAAATACGTAGAACAATCATTGCCAATATTGTGTGCTTCCTCTTTATTGACATCCATGGAGGAATGTTATTGTTAATAACAAAAGCAGGTCACACTAAGTAAGTAGATTTGAGCTCTCTAAATGGATTGACACCATGAGCTACCAATGAAAGCCTGTGATGATAGAGAAACCACTGACCCCTAAAACACTAGTTAAGTGATGGGATGATACCAAATTCATTCAAGGAATTTAGCTAAATGTTGTACTCCACTTAGAGTTTCAAGTTGGCAGTTTAAGATTCCATGGTCCTAATGAGCATATCATATAGAGAGGAAGACATAACCCATTTCTACAAGAATTGGATCCTTGTGTTCTATGGATTTATGAATACAAAACCATCTTCAATGAGGTGGAGATCATCTCCAACAACTTGGTCCATGCATAGGTAAGTTCAAGAATAATTTCCTTGTTTAATGTTTCAAATTATTTATTTCCTCTTACCTATCAGATTGTTAAGTATGTTCTTTATCACATTCCCTAACATGTCCTTTGGGTTGGATTTAGAATGTATCTTGCAATCAATGTATTTTGCCAAAATATTTAGAATTTGAAGCATATTCACTACTATCCTATGACTTGTAATGACTTTATTTCCCCACTCTATAACTTATCTTTGAGAAGGAGTGCCTTGGGTTCTCCCCCACAATTGTGGTTTACTTGGAGTTGATTGGTAATAGATATATAACTAAGAATGGAAGATACATACATGCATATGGAGCTACTAAACTTGTATGGTCCAATTTAGAGTTAGGTTCGACATTAGTGATTTGGGGTCTTGTATATTCGATTGGGAGCCCATTTTGATTACATAGCTCCATCCCTTTGATGTTACTCTAGACATTGGAAGCTTTCCAATTGTGTGAGAATCACCTCAAATGAAGTTCGTATGTGAAAGTTATGTCTCTTGCAAGTTGACCTACCTTATTGACCACCATGGAAATGAGTGGATGTCATGTCAACCCCCATTACTCACACATGTGGGGGTGTTCCAAATAGAAACACTAATTGAAGATTGAAGCATGCAAAAACCTTAACCTTGATGTTGAATGACAACAGGTTGTGTTATATTAGGTTACTAGGAAAGGAAGGGGCTCCATTCTTTTGGCATTATTATCATTCCATAGTTGAGGATGGCATAAAAGAATGGGATATTGAGCATAACATAAGAGGAACAATATTTTTGTAGTATTATTTCATGCTGCAATGTCCATGCCCACTCCATAGTGAGTGACCCTTTCTTTGTACATATATTTCATAATTGAAAAAGAGAGGCTAGATCATATGCCTCAACTTCTAGCTAGGATTTCTCTCGTATTAGGTTTCCCAAGTCATATATTCTATTCATTTGTGTGGATGGTTTGTTTATTTGCTGGTTTCTTCCATTTTGGTTTCAAATATATCCATAATTTGGAGTGATGCACTAGTAATGTTTAATCTAAGATAATAAACTATGTAATAAAATATTTCAAAACAATGTAAGAACTAACATGACAAACTATTATAATATAATATCCAAAACAATTTAAAGATCAATGAAATCGTTCTTAAGGATTGTCAATCATTGGATTGACAAACTCACAACATGACCTAGAGTTTCCTACCTATGAGCACTCTCTAGTGAAAACCTTATTATGTTGTGTAATGTGGTGTGTGGATGTTCTAATGTTTGGCTATCTATTTTTTTCTCGGTATTTGGATTATTAACGAAAGTAATAAATAGCATGAAGCATATGCACAATAGTTGTTGAATAGATAAAGAATATATATTGTTTATGAATTGGGTAATTTTTACCTGTTCATTATAATGTGTTTACTATCCCATGCTAACTCCCCTAATTAGGGGAATAGACTGTCACGTAACGTATTAGGGTGATATTTATTGAATAATTATCATGAGGTAGTAAAGTGTCAAATCAATAATTGTAGGTGGTCTCATTGAAGAAGGTCCACTAGTTAGTGGTTGAGGCCTCACTAAGAGAATTCCACTAAGTGGTGAGGGTTTCGGTCAATTATAAAGTATATATATTAGTAGAAGCTATGTAAGCAATTGCCATGTGAATATTATTGTATTTGGAGCTCTATTTATGTTTGGGGTTGCCCCCTCTAGGACATAATTGAACATTTCACTCAATTTTGAATATTAATAAATGTTTTCTTACTATTTTTATCTCCCAATATTGGTTTTGTTTACTTCTTGCCTTATATTTATGTCTATTTTTCTCTAACTATTATATTTCAACAAACAAGGATCACCACAAGTAGTATCATATCACTTTGTTGTGCTAGCATGCACTCTTATTTTAGAGAAAAAAAAAAGGAGCAAGGATGTGTTTTGATGTCTCTAAATATCATGATGTTGTTGTTTAATAGGTAAACCAGTGGTTGGGGAAGAATACACATAGAAAATACAAGTGACATGACTTGGTTGGACACCTTTCTAACATCTATTAGTACCCCTTTGCGTAGTATCATATCGGAAAACACTTGTATATGAAGTTGTCTTCCACATATCCTCAGGAAAATTGGAAGCCCTGTAGGAACACTTGAAACCAACCTAACATAATCATATCATCCATATTGTTAGCATCACTTGTTTGGACACCCTTTTAACCTTTGTTGGTGTGCCTTTAAGTAGTATCCCAACAAACATCACTTGTAGATAGATTTGTCTTTTGCATGTCCTTAAGGATAGTGGAAGACCCTGAAGAACACTTGAAACTAGCATAACATATTCCTATCAACCATATTGTTATAATACATCAAGAAAAACATCTGAGGAGATCAATATTGCATACCAAGGAATTGAGTAGTACAACGAAGGGTACTATTTGTCCTCCTTAGTTAGTGCCATGGAAGATTTGACCAAATATTATTATAAAAAACTCTTTGGTATATCAAAGAGCTAGAAATTGATGCTTCTTTTCCCCTAAGACCCTACAAACCCTATATTCTCCTTGAAAACCTTAGCCTCTATAACAAAAGAACAAATTTCCTACATAATTTACAATGTCATGAATTTGAGAATTCCACCAATTTGGTGACACTCCAAACAAATTTTTAGAAAAAGAAACGCCTATCTCAAAAGACTCCATGTGTGGAATTCATCACCATGATTTCACTCCCTAGTGAATATTTTTTGGTGGACTCACCAATATAATTTATTTTGATCCCCCTCCATAGATTTCTCTCAGGGCATTGATTATGTTGGGCTATATCTTACACAATCTTTCTAATGGCCATGTGGTCCCATGAAAAACACCTACAACATGTCATCCATAGATGACACAAATTAAATGGCTCAATCCCTCTCATAGTACATTAACACTCTCACCTGGTCACTCAACACACCATAAACCAACATGCCTTCCCTCACTATGCAAGTTGGCCTTTATTTTGAGAAGATTAGGAATTTGAGGGTAAGCATGACGAGGGTGTCATTTTCTCAAGATGAGTCTCTCATAAGGATAAGAACTTTAATGAGAAATAAAATCACAATATTGACCACTCACTTCTTACCATTCCCACACCATAAAACAAACCCTAAAAATGTCATTCTTAAAATATCTTGTGTAGTTTCCTAATGGTATTCAAGTAGAATCTCAGAATTACTTATGTTAGTAATGGTGTGATCATTTTTTTATTCTCTTAAAGGAACTCTTTCTATATATGCACCCCATCAAACATAAATCATCAAGTCAAAATGAATGGAAATGAATGAATAAGAGGGTGTGTCAGGGAGTGTCAGCGAGTGTTAGGCGTACCAAGGAGGGAGTGACAAGGCATGCTAGGCAGTGCCAAGGCATGCTAGGGAATGCTAGGGCATGTCAAGAAGAGTCAGGGTGTGCTAACATGTGCCAGATAGTGCCAAGACATGCCATGTGCTAAGGCATGATAAGATGTGTTAGGTGTTAGGGTATGCGAACGTGTGTCAAGGAGTGTCAAGGCAATAAAAGGGAACACCAAGTTAAAATGAAAAGAAATTAACACATAAGAGGGTTAATAAGTTAGGACCTTACCTTTTCAAGAGGGGCATGCTAGGCATACCAACACTAGTGCCAATACATGCCAAGGGCCAAATGCTGGTGTGTCTTAAGTGCCAAATCATCCTCTATTACTTCTCTCTTAATTGCGAATAATTGATCTCAAATAAATTTTATCTTAAACCATGGAAAGGCATTCCAGGGCATTCCAATGCATGCCAAGAATTGTTAGGTTCCACCAAGTTCCAAGAGCCAATATGTTCCAGGGAGTTATAGGGCATGCTATGGAGTGGATAGGGCATGTCAGGGAGTGAGAAGGTGTGTCAAAGACTGTTAGTGCATGCTAGGGATACACAAGGGAGTGCTAGGTCAAAATGCATAGAAATGAATGAATAAGAGTGTTTTCTAGGGAGTGTCAATGAGTTCCAGGTGTATCAAGGATTGAGTGTCCTAAGAGAAGTTCAAAATAAGAATGATAAGGGGCTAGTATGTGGTTGCAACAAGGAGCTAGACAAAGCAATTTCAAGAAAAGGGAGACTTGTGGTTGGGCATAACATTGTTTTTTCAATGACTTGGTTGGGTTTTCAATTCGTTAGAAATGTAAGGCTATCTATAAGGGAATGATAGCTAGGGAGTGTCAATGTGTGTCAGGGAGTGTTAGGGAGTGCCATGGAAACACAAGGGAGAACTAGTTCAAAATGCATGGAAATGAATAGATAAGAATGTGTGATAGGGAGTGTCAATGAGTTTTAGGTGTGTGAAGGAGGGAGTGACAAGGTTATATGTTAGGAAGTTCCAGGGCATGTCAGGGAGTGGTAGGGTGTGCTAGGGAGTGCCAAAGCATGCCAAGGAATGCAGGCAGTGTTAACACGTGCCACATAGTGCCAAGGGATTGTTAAATGTGCAAGTCATGCTATGGCATGTCAAGATGTAAACTATGTTGTTCAGTTGTTTTATGGCCATTGTTGGATGTGAGCCTTGACTTGATAACTTGTAACTTGTTAAGTGGGATAAGTTGAAATTGGACATGAGTAGCCTAAGATGAGTTATAGTCAGTTCTTAGGTGAACAAGGAATAGTCTAGTTGTAGTAATCATAACTTGGTCAAGCTGTTGTAGTCGATGAAGGACTTGGTTAGGTTCCCAAGTCCCAAAAAAAAGTAAGGGTAGTTGTGAGGGCATGATAGCTAAGGAGTGTCAGGGAATGCCAAGGAATGAAAATGCATGCTAACATATGTGATACATTGTCAATGCATAGTGAGGAGTGTTAGGGAGTGCCAGGGCATCACAAGGGAGAACTAGGTCAAAATGCATGGAAATGAATGAATGAGAGTGTGTGCCAAGGAGTGTCAACAAATTCTAGGTGTCCCAAGGATGAAGTGTGTGAGGAGAAGTTCATAATAGGACTTGTAGGAGGCAAGCCTATGGTTGTGATAAGGGGCTAGATAAAGCAGTTTCAAACAAAGGGAGACTTTGGTTTGGGCACAACATTATTTTTCCAATGCCTTGGTTGGGTTCCCAAGCCGCAAAAAAATTAAGGTTATCTATGAGGGCATGATAACTATGAAGTTCCAAGGTGTTCCAGGGAATGACAAGAAGTACTAACACATGCTAGATAGATCCAAGGCATGTTAGGCATGCCAAGACATGCCAAGTGCTAAGGCCTTCCAAGATGTTCCAGGCACCAGGGTGTGGTGTGAACACATGCTAGGGAGTGTTTGGGCCAGGTGCCAGGGAAACATAAGGGAGTACTAGTTTCAAATTGATGGAAATGAAGTGTCAATGAGTTTCAAGTGTGCTAAGGAGGGAGTGAAAAGATATGCTAAATAGTTCCAAGGCATGCTAGAGTGGTAGGGAAGCATACGAAGACGTCCCAAGTGCCAAGGTGTGCCAATGCATGCTGAGTGTTAGGGAGTGCTAGAGAAACACAAGGGAGAACTAGGTCAAAATGCATGGAAATGAGGGCATGCCATAGAAACATAAGGGAGAACTAGGTCAAAATAATGCATGCAAATGAACGATTAAGATCTTATGAAATGAAGTGTCAGTGAGATCCAAACGTGCTAAGGAGGGGCTAACAAGGTATGCTAGGAAATTCTAAGGCATGCTAGAGGCCAAGGAAACATGTCAAGATGTGCCAGGTGCTAGGGTATGCCAATGCATGCCAGGGAGTGTTATGAAGTGCTAGGGAAACACAAGGGAGCACTAGTTTCAAATGCATGTAAATGAATGAATAAGAATGTGTGACAGTGAGTGTTAGTGAGTTCTAGGTGTGCCAAGGAGTGCTAGGGAGTGCTAGGGAAACACAAGGGAGCACTAGGTCATAATGCATGGAAATGAATGAATAAGAGTGTGTGACAGGGAGTGTCAATGAGTTACAAGTGTGCTAAGGAGGAGTGACAAGGCATGCTTGGCAGTGTTAAGAAATGCTAGAGTGTTAGGGCGGCATGTGGCGAAGATGTGCCAATAAGTGCAAGGAAGTGTTAGCTAGGAGTTCCAAGGAAACACAAGGGAGACCTACATCAAAATTCATTTAAATTAACAAATAAGAGTTTTTGATTAGAAGTGTCAATGAGTTCCAGGTGTGCTAAGGAGGGAGTGACAAGGTATGCTAGGTAGTGTTAAGGCATGCTAGAGGCAAGGGAAACATGCTAAGATGTCTTAGATGCTAGGGTGTACCAACATGTGCCAATGAGTGTTAAGGAGTGCTAAGGAAACACAAGGGAGAACTAGGTCAAAATGCATGGAAATGAATGAATAAGAGTTTGTGATCGAGAGTGTGAGTGAGCTCTAGGTGTGCTAAGGAGAGAGTGGCAAGGTATGATAGCTAGTTCCAAGGAATGCTAGAGTTCTAGGGCGACATGAAAAGACGTGTCAGGTGCCAGTGTGTGCCAATGCATGCTAGGGAGTATTAGGGAGTGTCAGGGAAACATAAGGAAGAACTATGTCAAAATGCATGTAAATGAATGAATAAGAGTGTGTGACAGGGAGTGTCAACGAGTTCTAGGTGTGTTAAGGAGGGAGTGACAAGGTTATATGCTAGGTAGTTCCAAGATATGCTAAACTACCAAGGCATGCTAGGAAGTGCTAGGGTGTTCTAGGGAGTTTCAAAGCATGCCAAGGAATGTAGGGGATGCTAACACATGCCACATAGTGCCAAGGCATTCTAAGACATACCAGGTGCTATGACATGTCAAGATGTAAATTGTGTTGCTTATTTGTTTTACGACCATGGTTGGATGTGATGAGCCTTGTCTTGGTAACTTGTTAAGTGGGATGAGTTGAGATTGGAAATGAGTAGCCTAAGATGAGTTACAAGTAGTTCTTAGGTGAACAAGGCATATGTTGAATTTCCACAACACATGAGAATATCAGTTTGGTCTTAGAATCTTTGATGCAAACACACTCAAGTGCCACAACACATCTACTTTGGAAAACAAAATCTACACACATCATGGAATCAACTAGTGCACATGAAATTTTTTAAAATTTTCAAACCCTTCTTCATTATATTATAAACTATAATAAAACAGGCTAGAGCTCTCGTACCAGGGATCATGGCCTTTTACAATCACACTGATACAAGGAATACAACTAGGGCTTGGTGTTAGTCCTTTGACAACCAATATACCTTGAACAAGACAACACTTGACCTACTTGTTGATGGTGGCCACACACAACCCTTTCAGTCCACGTGTCCTGAACACATCTGGCAGGTCCTCTTTCCTCCCATTCTGCAACTCCTCAATCTACCTCTATCAATGAACTCAACTCCTTTAAGTTACTGAACTCAACTCAAAAAAAAATTCCCTCTAGCTACCTCCTTTTTCCTTCAAGGTCTGCAACACTTAGGGTCTTTGATCAGCTATTCATAACTCTATTTGTGAACACCTATTTGGTCTACCCACTTTTTCCATACTGTTTCTCCAAGATGACAAGTCTAGGGCTATGGAGGTTTCCCTTCTTCTCACTAACTCAATCCTCTACAATACAGTGAATTATGGCTAGTTGCTAGCCCACTTGACTAATACTTTAGTCCTTCAAAGTTTGCACATCCTTAGGCCCAATACACCTACCCTTCTACCAGTCTTGTTGTCCTTCAAAAGTACAAGACTTAGGGATCTTCTTTGATAGTCACCTAACAACCCTCCAACTGTACTTGGACTACCATCAATTTACCCAACCACAGTCAATTCTTTTATTGATCTAAGGTCCACAACACTACCCTCAACTAGGGCTCCTCAAATATTCCACCTAATAGTGATTTGAGTCCTCTCAAAATCACTATTCTTGTGTACCAATTTCTTTTTTGTCCAATCTATGAACAAATTTGAACTACTCCTCTTATCATCCTTCTAACAATCTGTAGATGACTAAATTAGGGTCACAAATCATCCACTAACATTCCATTTACTAACTATTTATAGGATGCTTCAGATCTCTATCCAAGACTCTATGGAAAGTCCACTAAAATCAACTCCTTTTCATGTCAATCCATTCCTCATATGGCACATTTATTTTTCTCAATTTTCTACTCAGGTTCCACCCTTGTTTGGATCTGTTATCTCTACACATACTTCTGCAAACCATCTTCCAGATCTGTGGTCTATATTGCAGAGATAAACCTCACTCTAAGGGTCACGACCCCTATTCTTATATGCAGATTTGTCACAGTCTTAAGGAAATACCTTATGGAATGAACATGATAGGAATACCTTATGGACTGAACAGTCTTTGTGCTAGGTAGTTCTGGGGTGTGCTAACATGTGCCAAATAGTGCCAAGGCATGCTAGGTGCTAAGACATGCTAGGATGTGTAGGGTTCCAGAGTATGCCAATATGCATCAAGGAGTTTCAAGGAAACAAAAGGAATAACCAAGCTAAAATACAAGGAAATGAACACATAAGAGGGTTAATAAGTCAATACTTTATCTTTTTCAAAAGGGTCATGCTAGGCACACTAATAATATGTTCCAATACATGCCAAGTGCCAATGTGTGCCAAGTGCTAATGTTTGTCAATGCAATATTATGCCAAGGTGTTCCAAGGAATGTTAGGGACTACAAAGCATGCCAACACATGATAAGGGAGTGCTATGCTATGCTAGGGCATGCCAACATGTTCTTGGGCGTCCTACTCATAGAAATATGTTCTAGGTACAAAGATGTTCCAGGTACAAAGATGTTCCAAGACATGCGAGGTGCCATGGAATGTTAGTGTACTGTTCCAAATCATGTTAAGGTGTGCCATGAGTGTTGAGGAGTGCTAGGTATCTCCCATTAATAGAATTTACAGAGATTGATTATGTAGTAAATAATATAGTTCCTACACGCACTAGTGGAACTTTATTTAAAGGAAATTTGCTAGATAATAAACCTAATAGAGATGAATCATGTGTTGACTCATAGGAAAACTATATTCTTATGACTTGAGGGAAATGATACACACTAATTATTTCTTAACAAATTGACTGACTATTATAACCACTATGACCTTGGACACATAATGAAAAAGACTCCAGAACAATGGTCTTAAATCATTATCTTTTGGCAAAAAATATAGTAACAGGTACATAACATCATCAAAAACTCATTGGAATGATCAATGATGATGAACATTTTTTGACCATCACCAAAAGTAACCAAAAAGAGAATTGGTGAGGGTCAATAAAAGATCGTCACTAGAAGTGTCACTAAAGAGATAATTAGTGATGGACCTTTGACGACCCTCACCAAAAGTGTCACCCAAGAGAGAATTAGTGATAGGCCTTTAACGACCTTCACCAAAAGTGTCATTGAAAATGGCTTTGGTGACAAAAATTAAATGACCATCACTATATACACTTAGAACAACGATTTTTTAAAGACCGTCATCATATGTGACATTGGTGACGGACCTTAAAGGTCCGTCATAGGCATGAAGCATCATCAAAAACTCATTGGAATGATCAATGATGAAGAAAATTTATTAATCGTCACCAAAAGTAACCAAAAACATCATTGGTGACAGTCAATAAAATATCGTCACTAGAAGTGTCACCAAAGAGAGAATTAGTGATGGGCCTTTAAAGACCCTCACCAAAAGTGCCACCAAACAGAGAATTAGTGATGGGCCTTTAACGAACCTCACCAAAAGTGTCATTGAAAATGGATTTGGTGACAAACCTTAAAGTACCATCACTATATACACTTTCGACAACGATTTTTTAAAGACCGTCACCATATGCGACATTGGTGATGGACCTTAAAGGTCTGTCATAGGCATGAACCTCACCAATGACCTTTTTTCTTGTAGTGCCTATTTGTAGAATAATGCTCTTGCACTCTATTCTTACATTCTTCCCTCTCTTTCAATTCGTGGCCCTCCTCTCCCCAAATGAAATCAGGAAATCCTTTAGTCAAGAGTTTCGTAAGTTCCTCTTGTAAGGAGGCAAGGCCAATTGAAAAATGTTTCATATAGTCAAATGGGTAGTGATTTTCACCCCACAACACCATCATGGACTAAGAATAATATATCCCACTTATGAATTTGGATTTAGTATTAAAGTTGTTATTTGATTGGTTTTTGGGAAAAATAAGCAGCAAAAGAAATCCATTCATTATAAATACTTATATGGAATTTGAAATTATTGTCTAATTCAGTTTCCATTAATGAAAAGTGACTCCCAACTTTAGAAGCTTACAAAGGTTACCGTTCCTTTTATTCATGAGAAACTCACTTGGATTCTAGGATATAGACATCAAGTGGACACATGCACTGAAAATATTATGGGGAACCCTCCTTTGTCCTCTAAACCTCTTCTTATTCCTCTAAGGCAATGGTTGAACTATGAAAGTAACTTAGCCCTTTATGATGTTTCAAAATGGTCTCACTCTAAAGCATGCTTAGGTTGGTTCTTTAGCGACACCCCTGCCTTCGTCCACTATACTTTATCTTTCCTTCTCTCCTCTCTTAAGGGTTGCATGTCGAACCATAACTCCAACCAAGATTCCAAAGTTGGGGAAGTGTTGGTTACACTATGAGAAAGAATATGCATAATTCATTTTTCCTAACAACCCCCCTCCAAAATATAGCCTTTGGGATAAGATTTGTCATTGAGATGCCTTCCAAAGATCATCATTTTTTGCTAGACCTTGGCCCATAAAGAGATACTCAAGATGGATAAATCAAGTAAAAGGGGCATAGCTTCTCCTTTCATTTGTCCATTATGTAAACTCCAATAGAAAACCTCCACTCTTCTCTCCACTGACTACAAATATTCAAAAATTGTATGGAAATATGCCCTACAGGACTTAGCTCCTCAATTCAGTGGCCCAATTCCATACAAGCTATATGTGATACTTGGAAAAAACTATATGTTGGATCCTTTCAAAAGAAATCCATTTTTAGAACACTATAGGGTAGTCTCCCAAAATTTATCTCTAGTAGAAAAATATATTTTCCGTAGAACATAGTTCTTTGTCAAGGCACTCAAACCATCCAATAGTGGTTGTAGTGAAGGTTACAGCTCTATTGGCACAAAATTTCTAAACAAATTGCTTAATTTATTGACAATCCAATTATTAGATTCAATGGAGGAACCCTATTATAATTATTTTAACCTGACCCTTGATATGTCAACTCCTTCCAATTATTTTTACTCTTGGTACTCCTCTTTCCCCAGTCAGGGTTTTCCAAACTTGAAAGCTCACAAAAGACTCTTTCATCCTCTATTTTTGTAACACTTCTTGTAAGAAAAACCTGGGAGTGGTAGGTGCAGGTTGAGTTGTTGTTCACCTAGGAGGAATTAGTGTTTATTCATTTTTCTAGGGTATGAGACATGATTCCAACAAAAAATCCAAGTTTTATTACCAATTGCAAGGATTTAAGTTGGAATATTTGTTGAATCCTCACTCCCTCACCATCCTTGGTGATTTGAAATTAGTTATCGACCATATTTGTTTAATAACGTTTCCTTCAAAAACCAAATTGGATTCAATTGTTAAAAGAATCAAAGTGGATCTTGCAACCCTCTCCATAATTCAAGCTTATCATATGCCTAAAGTATTAAACTCAATTGTTGATGAGCTAGTTAATCAAGAAACATTACTACCCAAAGGAAACCTTTATGTTAATCGACAAGTCTCGAGGTAGCCCATCCCATGAACACGTTGAGCTTAACATTTATCACGCAATGCTAATAGAAGGTGGTGATGAGACATAATCTTGATATCTTTCATGCATAGGTGGTATCTTTCATACCCTTGACGTCATTATCTGTTCAAGTTTGTGGATGTCTCAAGCAGGGGAATGAGTTATGCATTACAAGTTCATTCACTACAAATTTAGGGGGATGGTTTCATTTGTGGATATAGATGGAATCCTGCAGGATGGTTAATGTTATGATTCTTTGTGGTTCCTTGTCTTTATACCTTCTTTTTTAGTTTTATTTGACATTTCCTCACCCCATTGAAAATATGGCTTCCATGCCATCTTCCATGAGGCCAAAACTCTGCGTCAGTCTACAATTTGAGCTATACAACATAAAAGATGCATTACCTTATTTTCAAGTTAGAATGGATAAATTGGCAGAACAATTGACCTCTTCTCTAGAAATTTTAATTCAACAGAGGGAATTATTTTAGTAGTTAGAGGATGAACTTGGTTGGGTGCTAAAAAAATAGATGATCTCACTTCTCCTCCCCTTCAACAACAACATTTTAGTGCTTCATCTCTGCACTTGGTATCCTCTTAGTATGTTTTGCATTATCCTCTCAATATGTTTCTCATGCACCTTGTATTGAGTTAGAATTTATTATTAAAGAAATGGTAGATTATGATATTCCGACTGAAAGTTAGTGGAAGAAAATTGAGGGAATGGTTAAAACAAAGATCAAGATACCAAGAAGTTGACAACTGTCACCTAGTTTTGACCATACATCCAAGAGGCAAAACTAGTCAACAACAATTCCCTTATTCGGGAAATTAAATAAGTGAATCATCATAAGCATAAATCCCTCTCAAGGTTATTTCAAACAAATCAAAATACGAGGTAAGTTGGACCATTTTTAGGAGCATAATCAATAGTCAATTTTTTGTTAGCAACTTCGAGAAGAAGAATCCAACAGTTTCTAGAAGGAGAATCGAGGAGGATTTTCAGTTACACAGATGGCAAACAATTTGAAGACTAAGAAGAATATTTTTAATTGAAGACTTGCTCTTTTAGATCGAAGACTTTGATTTGTTTTGAAACATTCCATTATTGGAATTTGTAATTAATGATTCATCTTGCAAATAGTTATATGTATTTTCCTATATATTTCATGATTTGTACTGAATAGGGGGTTTGATTTTTTCTTGAGAGAGATATTATTAAATTTTGTAATATTTTGAAGAACTTTTATCAACATAGAAGTACAAAATATTTCACTACAAATATTCTTGTGTCAGTGTTTTCAAGTGTCATTTCTTACTTTGAAGGTTTATCTTTATCTCAATTTTCTATTGAATGTATGATCTTCCAACATTTAATTGAAAGTAAATGGTTTAAAATTAATATTTGATGCTCTGTGTTAGGGTACTATAATTTATTGGATCAATTAATCATTGAATAATTTCTTTCATTATTTTAGATTGTAAATAATACTTCTTTCTGCAAATGATTTCCAAAAAGATAGAAAAATTAAAAGAGGGTATAAATACAAAAATAGAAAAAAAAAGGAAAAAGAAAAGAAATTATAAATGAACCCCGCAAAAAATAAATAAATGTAAAAGTGATGCTAGCTTAACTGCCACTACTAGCCTTCTGGCTTTGTAAAGAATAAATTCATGAAAGTGTGTGCAGCTTGTTTAAAATGCCACAATCCCTTTCTGCTTGAAACATACGGTTTAATCATGTTCAAGCTTATTCAATTTATGTTAATTATATTAGTGTGAATAACTTAGCCAAATAATGTAATATTGGCTAAGATTAAATAGGTAGAAAGGTGAATAAAGTTAATCCAACAATTTAATTTGGATTAATTTAGTTGATTAGATTTTTTTTTTTTCTAGTTTAAGACTAACCTAAGTACCCACGGGGGATTTGAACCGGTGACCTATCGCAAGGAGTGCTTTAACAGCGCACCCATTCATCGTCAATCCAAAGCCCCGTGGGCAATTTAGTTGATTAGATTAGTTTAGTGTTTGAAATAAATATTCTTTATCTCTTTAGAAGGAAAAATTGACAGGTTTTGCACGTTTAAATGCACCCTAATTTTATTTTAAATTGCATTAGGATAGGAAAATAAAGCTTTTGATGTAATTGTCTAAATGGTTCATTGACCAAGGAGCTTGGGTTATAATACATATGCACAAAAAATATTGTGGGACCAACCGTTGCTAATCTGCGCGCCTTTCCTTCCTCCCAATCATCTATCACATTAATCCAACGTCCTACAATAGTTTTCGGACCCCCCCACAGTGATAATGTTTAACGATAGGGTGGGTCCATAAAGTAGTTTACCACCCCCTTATGTGTCGCCACCATGGGATTTCGGACCCCCCCCCCTCACAACAAGATACCGCTTGCCCCCCCATCCAAAAGTTGTTTCGTCATCCCACCTCAACCTGCCTTCTCACCAAGTGTCGCCTCCACGTCCCGCCTCCGCCACCATTCCCATTACACCACTTGTCCCTACTCCCGTCACTCCCACAAATAGTCCTGCACCACTCGCCCACCAATCCTCAACTCCCATGTCCACGACCGTTTCACCCTCCATAAATTTTCCTTCTGTTTGCTCGCACCAATTATAGAAATTCATGCCATAATAAGATTGTTAATCCAACAGTTAAGGCCGGTTCGTGGCTAATAAATATTGAATTCGCCTCTGCGATTACACCTTTCCTTCCATGCTCATTGAATATTTCTCTCGCCCCTCTATGCTCTGATCTTACAACAACATTTCCATTGCTTTTCATTGATAAATTTACAGAGGTCTGCCACTCTAAGTTCCCGCCAATTATTGAACACACTACGATTTCCTGTTGTTACATTCTTCCACTCTCCATTCTGCAACTACAATGGCACCCAAAGTCGCCCCTGTAGTAAATCCTATGCTCACTCCCCCTATCGACTTAGACCATATTCCACTTGCAGACAAAGACTACAAGATTGCTGAAACACAGTGTGAATTCGACCTCTTTGAATTGCATTGTTGGTTTCAAGATATTTCCTTGATCAATCTGATGAGATACACCTCTGGCAATCTAGACTTCCTCTATTTTTTGTCCCCCCAGTCTTATCGTTTTCTTGAACTATTTCTAAGATGCCAAGCCTCTTACTTTCAAGCAAGAGAGAAATTATTTACCCAAATGGTGAAATTATCTTCACCATCACAGTTGATAGCATAAATCAAATGTTGCAGGTTCCCCACAGTGATAACCTCTCCACTTTCTCCCTTGAATCTCTTAAATAAATTTATCAGAAATTAACCTTCCCCCAGAGAGCTGCCATTTTTGAAAATTTTCTCCCCGAAGACTCTGAACTCCCTACAAAAAAAACCCCCATATCCCTCTTCTATGTTCCCTCAAAGGACAAGACGAATCATCTCTATCTTGTCATCCATTCTTGGCTACTATTCAGATGAATGGGTAGATGAGCCTATTCTAGGGTTTCTATACACCCTTTCTTTAGAAGAAGGACCATCAGTCACCTTTGACTATGGTCACTTCTTAGCAAATGTAGTTCATGAACAATTCCTTCAGCTTTTAAATGAAGGAATGTTCAAACGTTCTTGAATTCTCATGTACATGTTTATTTTCTTTAAAATAGGTAAGTTTCCATTCCCAATGCAGAATATTGATCAACAAGGAGAGCCTCAGTCTATTGTCTTATGGACATCCTTAGTAAGAAGAAAATCATAGGAATTCAGCTTCTCAGAGTTCATAGATCAGTTTGTGTATCCATCAACTTGTTTGCTGAGTGGCCATCAGGTTCCAAGGATTAGTGAAGACATTTAGAAGGTCTTACAACTCAGTGAACAGTCAAAACAGGGGACTGGTACCTTTACCAGTGATTCACAGAAATTAGAGTGTATGGTTCAGCGTTGCCACCATACAATATGCCCAAGTATTTTCCAATGAGAATATTTTCCTTGGAGTACATCACACAAATAATTCATTTTGATAACATCCATTTCGTGGGAGCCAAGAAGAAATCTCAGTTCGAGATCAAAACATAGATAGGACTCTTCATCTACAACAATAGAGCAACATGAGAGGAAGCAGACCTCCTGCTGAAACAAGTGAACTTCCCTCTCAGTTTCACTTGGTCTTATGACCCCTTTGGGGTAATTTCCAAGTTAAGAGTGGAACAAAAATCTACACCCTATGTGCATACTTAGAGGCAAGAAATAGAGAAATATATGAATCAACACACTTGGGTAGAAAATACATTGTAGGAGGCTGAGGAGTGGATACTTTCCATGACAGCTTCAGAGACTCCCATACCCAGAGAAAAGACATATAAGAGACCAAGAGAGTATGATTCTCCATCAGTCACAAAAGTATCAGCCAAAGAGTTTAAAATATACACTAAGAAGATTAAAAAAGGCTCTAAAATAGACTTCCCGTCACTGGAGAACACAAAAGGCACTATTAAGTTAGACAGTTGACCATAGTGTCTCCATCATCCTTGGCTACTAAAAAGTTTCTAGCTACTATACCTCATACACCATAATCATCTACAAAGTAGAGGCAACTAGAAATTTTTCAAAGATATAAAGAGATTAAGCTGAGGAATGAGGCCATTCATGATAATATATCTGCTCAATTCAGGAAGCAATCTTCCTCCATCCAGCACAGGCTCATCTCATCATATGATACAAAAAAAGGAAGGATGCATATGGAATTCTTGTAGGCCCGGGTCCCTGAGCCTAAGTCAACAACAAATTTCAGACAAACTAAATTTGAATTTGAGGCAAAGGATGTCCATCCTTTAGATCAAATAGATATGCACAGGAAGGCAGGTGAGATGGTATATTCTACTTTCACATAGACTGCTATCACTGCCTCTAAACTACAAATTAATTTAAATAATGTGCAGTCTCAGCTAAAAGTGAAGAAATTGTCCTCAGTTGCCAAAGATAACAGAATATAATAATTGGAGGAAATGGTGATGAAATAAGGCTTTGATCCAGACAATTCAAAATCCATGGAGGAGATAATCATAAAGAAGAATGCTGTCATAGTAGCCTTAAAGAAGAAATTAAAGTTTCCAGCGACAGAAGACCCCCAGGCTAAGGAACTTGGAGATACAAAGCTACAGAAGGAAGAGGTGCTAAAGCTTCTAGTGGAACAAGGTGCACAGATTAAAGAAATGGAAGCAGAAATGGACAAGCTGATAAAAGAAAGGGAACAGAGTTCACAAATCACATTGGTTCCTCTTGCTGCAGTTCCCATTGCATCTCTATTACAAAAAGGTGTCCATACAACAACCACGACAACAGGAACATCAGATGACTCAGTTAAGTTAGCTCAATCTATGGAAAACATGTCTATATAGGGAGAAGAGCTAAAGAAGCTGAAGCTAGAGGTGAAGGTTTTATAGGAAAAAAGTACAAGGTTTGAAAATGCCTACATGACAGAAACACATAAGTTCCAAATACTGTCCCAGAGATTGCAGAAAATGGAGAAAGACTGTGCCATGGGAAATACATTAGCACAGGTAAAAGAGAATATCTAGAAAAGGATCAATGAAGACATGGAAGACATTTGGCCTTCAATCCAAATTATTTTTAAGAAACATGAGTTGATTGAATGGTCCAATCAAGCCATCGAGCAGGTCAGAAAGTAACTGGGAGATAAACCCAATGAAGCCACAGAGCTTATCAAATTTCTGAACTCCAAGAACAGTCAGAAATTAGAAGAGTTTGAAACTGAAGATAGAACTGAAATAATTTTGGAAGTCAGGAAAGCGTTTACTAAAAGGAATCTTATGAGACAGCGGTAGAAATTCCCACCTATAGATCACTTGATAATGCAATAGACTAAAGCAAAATACTTGATCTACTTCTACAATTAATTTAGCAGAAGCTTAATCGAACATGAGAAACATCAATAAGAACACATATAACTGATATGGGGAAATCAATCGCACATAACACAGAAGAAATAACCCAGGGAAAGCCTCAACCTAAAACCCCAACTCTGTATTATCATACAAGTGGAAATATAGCCAGTATTACAAAAAGAATCAGCTCAAAAGCTATCCTGCTCTCTCTGCAATACCTCTATTGCTCATAGACAGTCAAAGGCCTCTATCTAACCTTTGGTCTGCCCTCCAAGCCTCCTATTTCTTTGCGCAATTATGATTGGGGTCTAGTGCCGCCACTTGTGTGAATTGGCCTCTTCACACACTCACTAATCTCTGATCCAACTACACAGTCCTAAAGGAGATAAATCCTCATCATGGATGAGCTTCCTTTATAGGAAAAAAATTCATCCAACTGATAGTACATTGTCCCTTCTCCGGTCTCAATTGGGTCTCTGTCTGAACTGACATGCATGAGTTATTCATGAGAGAATATTTAGTTATCTGAAGTGCAGCAGTTATATGCAAGCATGCATTAACTAACTGAAATCACATTAATTTAAACAAACTGTTTAAATCAATCTAGCTAGACTTGACTCAGTTAACTGAGCCAACTAATTACTACTCAAATTAGAACTCATCCTTATCTCTTTAACTGATGGATAAATTCGTCAATTAATAGAGAAACTGTTGCATGTCCTCACATAGACTTCATGTTTGATTTTTCACAACTAATTAACTCATGGAGAATTAATTAATTTATTTTCAAATAGCTGCTAGGTTCAAATTCGAATTTTACTTCCTATTTTTAGTCCAGGGACTGACTAAAATAGGAATCCATCCTAAACTACTAAAAATAGAATGTTATTTTTAGCACTTCCATTTTTCATTCCTTGTTGCTCAATCCAGCACTGGTACCCAAACTGCTATTTATAGCAGTGCTATTTTTAGAACTTCTATTTTTAACATTTCTTGTTGCTATTTTCAACAACAGCTTCAAGAGAGGGGTCGAATTATGAACACAGTTATACAAAAAATCTTTGCCAAGCTAGAGCCTCTCTACAATAAAGGACTTCCAAACTTGTTAGTGATTAATGAAAAGCTCAACACGTGGTCAAATTAGAGTGAGAAGATTATGACCAAGGCAAAAGATAGTTCAAAGGTCACATCTGGAAGACTCAGTATGATACGAAAGTCTTTTCTGGAAGCATTGTCATATGATCTCGACATTCAGTATGCAATTCCTAATCTATTCATCACCCGACCAACATTTTCCAAATATAATAAAGTCGACAAAGTGTACAGGAAGTTGATGAAGATGAATATCCCGAGTGAACAACACTGGGATAAAATTTGTGAGTTACTCAAGTAAAAAGGTAGTTTCAGGGACACAACTCAACGTTGCAGCACATGAAGAATTTAAGCACTAGACAACTAGCTATTCCACCCTTTCAGTGCCACCATTTCAGACAGTTTGAATTTCCTTGATATCATTGTAATAAGCTAGCTTGATTTAGTTTTATTATTTTGTAGATACATCCTAGTCATTCTGACAGGATATTTTTGTAAATTAATTATAAATACTTCATCTTCAGAAGTATCAAGGGTTGGTTTTTGTATGAAGAACACTATTGTATATTTTTTTGAAACATCAACAGATTACCAGTAATACAAAATATCTTTCACAGGATTCTTGTATCAATTTTTTGGTGGAGTGAATATAGTTTAAGAGAAATTTTTCAGCATAAATCACAAGATAAATCATTTGTCGACGCGTTTTGAACCAAAAAGTGTGGTTCATCGTCAACGATGAACCACACTTGTTGGTTTGAAACGCGCCGGAAAATGATTTATCTTGTGATTTACGCCAAAAAAATTCTCTTAAACTTGATATGGATCACATAAGCCTCAATTCAACGAAGTGAATATATCTGTCTTATTTGTTTATATTTCTCTTTTTATAGCCCATATTTGTTTTCCAAATCTGAATTATTCAATAGATAAATAAAGGGTTGTAATTTGTTTAAATCTACACTCTACACCGAGCTATGAATATTTTCTATGTTTTCTTATCATCTTTAAATATAGAATTGAGGTAACAATGCTCTATATTTGAAGTGAACCTTAAATATGTTCTTCTTCTCCATTTCACAAACCCTAAAGAATCCATTCAGTTTGGCTACCCTGCCCTGTGAGATCTATTTGTAGACACTGTTGTCAATCTGTATTTTATGTAATAGACTCCATAGCCCAATGGAAACCTAGTTATCAACCAACCATTCAAATACAAATCAAACCCCAAAATTCATAACTAGCCTAATATTAAATCCAACAAAGTTAAATCATATAGAGAGAGCCCTCTCTGAAGCTAGCAAGGCTAGATCCCAACTTCGAAAGTTGGTTTGTGGTTACCTTGGTGAGTTTCTTCTGCAACCTCAGGAAATTACTAAGTGCTAACATTTTGGCGACCATACTGGGGAATCAAAAAATAATCCTTACTTTCATCATCATAAGATTATTTCCATAGTTTATGTATCATTATTTCAAGAAATATAATGATCAAAACATTGGAAATAAAGGATTAGAGGTTGTTTTTTAGTTTTAAAGATCTGGCTCCAAAAAGAATTTATACCTGAGCCAATCCTGATCTGAACCCACCTAAAATTTTAGACAATCCTAAAAGGATACTAAGAAGGAGAAATTTAGCTGAAATCCAGGGAATCAATAACCCCATTTCAAGGGCCAATTCTCTTCTTGAAAACCTCGATACCATTCAAGATATTCAATTTGACCTACCTTTCAAACACAATCTTTTTAGGACTAATTCTGAAACCTTTGTTGATCAGACAATGGTTGATGAAGCCATTCTTCAACCCTATAAACCAAAAAGACCATCTGTTGAACCTGATTCAAATAAGCAGGCCCTTTGAGAGTTCGAAAAAATGCAAGATCTTGTTTCAGCCCTTGATCAGGCTGTACATCAAGCTTACATACAACAGTTAGCTGAGCTTTCTACTCTTACCATTGCAGCATCCACTTCATCTTCCCAATTAGTTCATGCAACGTCAGTTGGCCCTACCTCTTCTATAATTTCTACTACTCATCTAGTAGTATCACAAGTAGTAACTCAATCAGTTCCTGCAAATCCTATATTTGCTCCTCCCTTAAGACCAAATATCATGGCTACTCGATATGCACCCCTCATTTTACCTACAAAATTGCATAATATGCCCCAAGACTATCAGAATAGGATACCCCAGTTTGATGGTACTATTGCTATTACTACACAACAACATATAGATAGGATAAATGACTTCTTTGATCTTCACGAAGTAGATGAGAATGATGTAAAACTGAGGATTTTTACCCAAAGCTTAGGTGGAGAAGTCAGAAAGTGGTTCAAAAACTTAGCAACAGGTAGTATCATTGACCTTACTATTTTTCACCAATATTTCCTAACTAGGTGGGAATTTAAAAAGAGTCCTCTACAGACCCTTAACGATTACAAAAACCTTATGAGAGGACCTAACGAAATGGTAGAAGAGTATTGTGATAGATTTAATAAGGTTTATAATGCAATCCCTACTGCCATTAAACCACCCCCGAGCCTGGTCCCGATACATTTCCTAGAAAGATTCAATGTTGATATGGCCTATCAACTGAGAGAGAGAGATCTCGCAACCTTAGAGGAGGTGCAAGAAAATGCACTTAAAGTAGAGGCTAATTTATTATCCAAGAAAGATAAATTAAAAACCGAAAAAAGAGTAACAATAAAAGAGGAACCTTGATCTTCTACTTCTACTGATTATAAAATAGACAGTCTACTGAGAACAGTAGAGAAAATGATGGATAGAATCAATATAGCTGATAGGACTCCTCAGAGAGAAAATCAAACTGGGAAAATAAGAAATCCAAACTATAGAAGAAAAAAACCCCTGAATAAACAAACGGACCCAAACGGTCCAAACCAACAGGTAATACCTCCTTCCCAAGAAAATTATACATATGAGGAAGCTGAAGTAGCTGATGATACAGAGAATACTCAAATAAATTTATTGGAAATAAATGATAATGACTATATTTTTCTGACTGAGGAAGATCAAGAACTTTTCCTGTTATCTCAGAATGAAATAGAACCTGAAGAAACAGAGGATTACAAGAATGGCTTTGAGAATGCTATTATGGAAGTCCATAAACAATAAAACCTTAGGAGTAGAAAAACACTTGATACTCCAACAAAGAAACTGGATGAAATAGCTGCGAAAAATAATGTTGAGATTCTTACTAGAAAGAATCCTGATGTTGTAATCCAGAAAAAGCCTGATATTGCATCCAAAACGATTCAAACTAATGACCCCTCTACCAATCAACCAGGAGATCTACCCCAAAAAGATGTGGCTGATAAACAAGAAGCTGCCAATTCAAATAAAGCGCAGACCTCATTTAATATATGTTGGCTTGATGGGCCCTGAACCAGGTTGAACGTTAAGCATCCAAGAAAATCCCTACACAACTGGCCCTTTCAGCATCAATCCGTAGAGCGTTGACTGAAGTCTCCCCCGAAGTAGTATGGGGGGATGTAGGAACCAAGTTTCCACACCCTGAGATAATCGTGATGTCGATTTTATATCCTCACTCCTATCTTCACGCAGATTGATAAGCCCTTAGGGGTTATCGATGTACTTCCTTTTCCATTTTTCAGAGCCTTCGCGAAGGTACCTGATTGCCCTTCGCGCAACCTTAGACGATGATTCAGGCACTTACGTGCCTCTATAACTAGGTTACCGAATTAGTCCCTAATTTTCTTAGTGGTGAGCCAACTTTATCATGCAATTAAGATTACCCTCGCGTAAACTTGTATTATTACTTGTGTTCATATAACAGATAGAAACATATAAATTCGCGCATCAATTTAACATTATAAAATAAACCTAGAACTTAACATATCATAATCGGATGCAATAATCAGAGACATAAAACATAATGATTCCAGAATAATTCTCTTTATTCATGATTGAAGTTCCTAGTACAGACTCTATCTGCCCTGCACAGACAGCTGCAGGGGTACACGCACTTAGCTGTAGACTTCCACCCTAGGCCTCTGTGCACTCAGCTATGTTAGAGCCTAAATCTACCTCAGGCTGAGAAAGGTAGGATATAGGACAACATCAAACCATGATTAACCTGGTAGCTAGCCCTACCAGGTCAGGAGAGGGCTCTCTCCTGGTCAATCTCAGGAAAATATGATCAATGAGGCTTGAGATGACTGATGTGAAAACTAATCTTAGGCTAGGTATGTGTGCAAAGAGTTTGATTGAATTTAAAGATGTTTTGTTGGCTCAAATGGAAAGGCAAATTTTGGGTCTTGGGAATGAGGCTCAGTTTTGCAGAGGTCTCAATGGGGCAAGGTAGGCAAGTGATTTGATACTTAAAATTGAATCAAATAGAGAGATTTAGATAGGTGAGGAGTTGAAAAGGGCAATAAAACCTCAAGGATCCTCTTCAAACAGCTAAAAACATCAATAACTAAGCAAACCCTAGGTAGAGCACTGCAATTTCAATGGATTCTACCTATATCCTTGTTTGTTTTAGTTAAGAAGAAGCAAGATAGATTAATGGCATACATAAACATAAGTGAACTCACAATTACAGAAGAAAGTACAATACGAAAACAAGATGACACATGAATCCCAAAGAGTGCTGCAAACCCTGGTCTATTCCTTAGCCAAAACTGCTGGGAAAATGTATACAATGAAGCTCCAAGATTTCTCAAAAGTCCAACCATGCTAATGACTGCAAAAACATAAGATATAGGCAAACAAAAACTCATCCTAGCCTCTAGGGAAGGAGCTCATGATTTTAGGAGCTATTCCAACTAATTCTAAACTGAGAACTACAAATTAGGTAGTGGAACAGCTTGCCTCTATAAACTGGGGAGCTAATTCATTCAATTGCAAACTACTGTTTCATAGATGAATCTACCTCCATGAGTAAAAATTTGACATAATTACATCAAGATCCATCAATTTATATTAAATTACATCATAAGTTTTACATTAAGAAAGAGAAAATTCAAACTCTTAAGGAACTAGGCGAACAACAAAGTATACTTGGTCAAACTGAGCAAAATTTCCCCAATGCGCCGTGCTAATTTCTCTATGTATAGCGCCTGTTTGCAGCCACTTTTGGAGGCCTTTCCGGTGTCCAAATTTTTTCCAAGTGTGATTGTTGGAAAGGCCTTCCTGTCTACTTTCCAGAACAAGTGGAATTTTCGAATTTGGCCTTCATTTGCCCCTACAAAACTGAGTTCTCCCAACACTGCTTCCTGTGTGTCAAAATAGGGGCAGTAAGGTCATTTTTTGGGTGTTTTTGACCTTTTTGGGGGCTCAAAACCTGTCAAAATTTATTGGCCATTGGTAGGAATGCATATTTTTGCAAGAAAAATCCAAATATGCTGAGTTTTTGTCATTTGGAGGCCTCTATCAAAAGCGAGCGCCAAGTGGCGCGGCGCATTGGGAAGACAATTCTGTGTTTTAGCCCAAAAATTTCAAAAATGCAAAAAGTGTCCCAATTTTTTTGAAATTTGGGCTGAGTGTCCTCCATCAAGTGCTATGTTGGGCCAAGGAAGCCTCAGCCAATATCTAAAGTCTATCTTGCTCCTTTCGCCTCCTCAATGCCCTTTTAAACTTTACCTTTCAGCTTCTGATTCTTGCCTTGTAACTTTTATTTCTTGCCATGTAATGATAGGCCATATGCCTCAACATTGTTTTCTCCTTGTTATCCCTCTCTAACAACTTTTCCAAGTGGATATTAGCTTTCTCAAGCCAATATTCTCGATCAGATTTGATTTCTTGCTCAAGTGATGTGAGCTTCACCTTCCTCCTTTTGGCAGCTTAGCGGTTTTCTCGTATGTTTTGCAATTCCATAATGGTTTGTTGATCCTCTAGCTGCTTGTTTCTTTGCTCTAGGTACTTTATTATCCACTTAGCTCTTTCCAAGTTGAGGAACAAAGCATTGATGTCTACCTGTTGCTCATGTATGACCCCTTTGAGCTTTGAGCTTTGTGGGCCCAAATCAGTGTCATCATCCTGAATGAGAATGAAATCGGTCTCCTGCTCACCTGAAGGCCCCTCATCATGTAATGGCCTCTTGCCCTTGTCCTGAACCTGCTGTGATGATGAAGGAAGCGAGACCCCTTCCACCCCGGGTGGAGATAATACTCTCTTTGTTGCTGTAAACAACCCTCTAGTGCCCTTTTGATAGGTGACAAACACCGGCACACTAGCGGTTTGTGTCCCATGTCCCTCCTGTTGATGTGAATGTCCACCTGTCTCATGAAAAGCTTCTGGAGGTACCTGAGGAGCTGTGAAGAACTCATGAGAAATGAAATCCTCCCATGAGATGCCCTGCAAACCAAGCTGATGCATGACCACAATTTTGATGAGTGCAAAATGATATATATTGTTAAACTACTACTGAGGAGTCTTCTGTTGTATTAAGGTGGCCATCTTCTCAATATTTCGGCACATGAAGTAGGGGAGATTCATCATTCTCACCCTATTAAAGTGCATCAACAATCTGATATGATAAGCATATATGTGAGAAAACTGGCCCTCACAGCTGAAATACTTCATTATGAGTTTCATCAAGGGAGCATATGAGTCTTTCAGGTACCGAAAGGGAAAAACTCTGCTGAAATGTCTCAAATAACCGAGCTTGATGTATGGTTCATAATGTTCCCTGTCAATTTGTTGCCTTTTATTCCATTGCTCTCCAACATTAGGAATGCAGGTTTCTAGAGAAATAGACTCCGGTGTCAGGGTGAATGTCACACCAGCTAGAGTGGTTTGGTCATTATGTAGATGAAGCACGAACAACTGGGCCAAGTCATGATGATGTTGGATTCTAGCAACCATCTCACAGAACTCATAACAGGATTGGTGTTGGAAACATGTGATAGAAAGAGGGTAGGCCTGTAGCTCAGCAAGTGAAGTAGGCTCCTCTCGTATATGTTTGCCACCCTTGTGAGGTCTCCTTGGTGCATGTATTTCTGTAGGAGAGTCACTGTGTGTCTCTTCATCTCGGTCATATGAAGGATCCGATTCCATGCTTGCTAATGTGTGAGATTTCTTTATGAGTATGAAGAGATTTATGGTGATTTTAGTTTTCTGCCACCAAGGGTAAGAATGTACGAGGGACCGTGAAGGGAGATGGTATGAGGGATTTTGGGAATATTATGACAAGTTTTTTAGGAAATAAGGGGTTTAGGGAATAGTGTGTAAGCTTAGGGACATCAATTAGGGTTTAGGGGATTTGGAATTAGGATTTGGGAAAATGAGATTTGGGGATAGGGGTGAATAATTTCTAGGAATATGGGAGTTAGGGAGTGTTATAGACATTTTTGTGCCTTGCATCACTGAGCATGAAATGTCAATAATCAAGGGATCCAAAGTCCCTAAACATGTTGTTCCTACCCCTAGAGGAACAAGGCCAGCAAACCACAGCAATTCACAAAAGTTCTCCACCTGAAAACACTAAAAAACAAGCCAATTCTGGATCATGTCAACTGCTCCACTGAGCATCTGCGCTGAATGTCAACTGCTCCACTGTCTACCTGCGTTGAATGTCAACTGCAACAAAGGCTACCTGCGCTGAGCGTAACTGGACAAGTGGCAGGCTCATTTCTCAATGTGTCAATGCCCAGGAAGCTTCCAAAATGACACTTGGATCAGGGAATTCGACTGGTGATGAGTAAGAGGTTCCAAATCTCCAAGTGGAAGCAAGAACCTCCAAGTGGACTCAAGAACTGAAGTGGGAGAGGACACTAGTCAGTTTCATACCAGCCTCAAGCTGACTCATCCTCTCCCCAAAACTCCTATATATAGATCTCTCTCCATGAGGTCAAGGGAGGCTGGAATTTTGTTATTGCAAAGAATTGTTGTTGGTTTGAGGTTGGATCATTGGGTGCTTAATGCTTTGAAGGGAGCTGAAGAAGGAATTCCATTCTGCTGGGAAGGAGATGCTGGATTGGAGCCCTATGGGTTGTATCTCTTCCTGAACCTTGTTATCAATCAATAAAGCTATCTTGGTTCTTTCCTATATGCTGGTGTATTTTGTATGATTTGCATTAGTATATTTGATTTACTTCTAATCCTGAATCATTTATGAATATGTATATTTGCCTTTGTGTTGTGTTCTTCTCGTGTCGCAAGTAGCTGTTCTCTTGTCACAGGTAGTTGTTCTCTTGTGATCTCGTGGGAATCAAGTAGTTGTTCTCTTGAGCAAGCGAGGAGGCAAGTAGCTGTGGACACCCAAAGAGAAGAGGATCTAGATCGAGGGACAACCGGAAGATAACGGTAAGCCTACCAATCTCTCCTCTTTCACATTTCATAAAGGAAGAAACCGAAGTAGGTGTATCTGTTTGTTGCTAAGGCGCTGTCACACCTTAGGTGGTTAGGATCGTCCTGCATAGGCATTTTTCCCCACAACAAATTGGCGACTCCGCTAGGGAGAACTTGTTTATTCATTTTATTTGTGTTTACATCATTGTTTACTCCATAGACTCACAGCAACAATCGAACTGCTTCTGCAAAGTAGAATGTTGTTGCCTTGGTCCTTCACTGGATTTTGTCTATGATCTGAACAATGAACTCACAAATGACTTGATGATCCTTTGTGATAGTCTTTAGTACCCTCTCAAAGCATCCCTCTGTTTATACCTTGCTTGTGTTTCTGATTTGGCCTGAAACAATTGATTTTTGAGCATTTTATGACCCAGAACCCAAGGGAAACGAGAGTTTCTCTTTTAGCGCAACTGCTGTGAAGGCAGTCTACATTTCAACGTAGGTCCCGTGAAGGCTACCTGCGCTGAATGTCAAACTGACAGTGTTAGACTTGCGCTGAAACAGTGTGGCCTTGTGCAGCTGGGGTTCTTTGCTGTCTTTTGCCCTGTTTTGATCTCTGTTTTTGCAGCCTTTAACCAGCATAGGTACCACCTCTGATACCCCTTTTCTTTGCTTGAATTCCGCCCCATTTTTGTACAAAAAGACTGTAAGTGTTTTTATTTGTTTGTGGCGTCATTTACAGTTTTCCTTGGCATAAGCGAAATAGTCATCCTGTAGCCTTGATTCATATCTGATTGATTGATTGATTGTGATCTTAGGAGAGAGTTCATTGGCTGTTTACAGTTTGATTATCATTTGCTTTTGCTTATTGGTTTGAATTTTTCACTTTTAAGTGTTGAAACAAGTATTCCTTTCGAAAAATCGCAAAGTGATTGTAATCTCTTCTACCCTTGCTGATTTTGGAAAAAGTAAACTTGTTTATTCTCAGTCATTTAAAAGAAAATTCAAAGTTGTACAAAAAGCTTTCTTTGTAGGCATTTATACTAAGAAAGTGAAAACAAACACTTGCATTGTGCATTTGCATTTTGATAAGTTTGCATGTGTGATTTAGGAAGAGTGCATTAGAGTGTGCTGATTGCTCTTTGAGAAAAGATAGTCGCTCTCTTTTCCCTTAGTAGCTAGGATTTTCAAAGTTGAAAGATTATAAAGCTTTCTTATCATCTTAGACTGCATTTAGGAATTGTACCATACATCTCGTGGTGATCCTGAAAGACAAACTTCTAAAAAGATCAACTTAAAATAAACTGAATGAACCTAACAACGCTTTGCAATGTAACGCACAACATAGAGGTCTAGGCTAGAGACGTGTTCCGGCGTCGTTAAGCCTAGTGACTGTCGATATCGTGGAAGGTGGGTGATTCCTCCTGAGGGACGATAGCGCTAGTACGGACTTGTGCTCCCACGTACCGTCGCGTATATATTGGGAGACCCCTATAGGCATATATCCTTTATCCTTAGGAAGCCGTGTCGACCGCCCTACTGATCGCAATGCAGTGAACACAGCATTCACGAAGATCGACCACCCGTACCGTAAAAAGTATTCTGTGGTTTTGCGAAACGTTTGGCACACCCTCTACCTAGATCTCCAGAGCAGTTTCTTTTGGCCTTTTTCAGACTCTATAACAGAAAAAGTCCATCCGAGCATTTGTCACTTCGGGCTCGTTAAAACATCGAAGGAGACTAGAGTCATCTTTAGCTTTTTCTCGACTCTTTAAAAGTGAAAAAGCAATTTGTGTCTAAAAGCGTCTAATAAAATTCATTCATTTCGGAAACATAATTTCCCCTTGTGTATTTTAGTTGATCGAGTAATCCGCAACCGTGGAAGAAAGTCAATTGAAACCCCGTCATTCGCGGAGGCTTTCGAATCAACCATCTTTGTCTCCGGAATCGAAAACAGTACGGACAAAGCGAACTCGCTTAACCGATTCAAAATCTCCCATTAAAGTTTGAACAAGTGTTCCGACAACATCTGAGATTCCGGTTACTCCAAACATTTCTGGAAACCCTACCTCTATTGAAGAAGTTCAATAGCCACAGAGGGACAGTAACACTGATCTTAGTCTGAGAACAAGTACTTGCGTCACTGAACCAGTTCCATCTGTAACCGGTCCAGAGAGTATTGTTCCTCAAACAACTGTCGCTGTCGAAACAACCCCTTCTTCGGCACCAGAAATCTTTTACGGACCTGACGGTCTTCCTCTTCCACCTGGTTTGATTGCGATAGAGGAAATTGTAGAGGACCCGCAAGTAAGTACTCCAACTCATTTTGGAGTAGGGGTCACTCTTTTTCCTGCAACATCAGAAGTTAGTCCATCACCAGTGGAAGTTCCTGTAGAATCGCTAGGCGATTTATTGGATAGACTTAAAATGTCTGAGCAACCGTCGACATCTAGGACTGTGTCGAATGACATGGTGATAGCAGAACCCCCTGCTGCCACTCCGACGATGTTTATCGGTATACCATCTGTCCCAACTAGCTCGCAACAGCTAGAAGGAGTCCACCCAGGGACTATTTCGACAGTGTGGTCTGTTCCAGTTTGTTCCTCCGGAATAATATCCAGTAATTCTTATGTTGAAACTAGACAAATTGATCCCTACGGAGGTCAATTTGGGCCATCCAGTCCCCAAGGGCAAACCATACCCTTGAGTTCCGGATTGCTACCGTATGGGGGGCAGTATGCCCTCTCATTACCCCCTCCGGGAGGGTATCCATACGGCAGTTCTCAACCGTATTCAGGTTATACTAGAGTTACGACAAGTGGTTGGGTACCTATGCTACCCCAACAACCGAGAGTTGTGTATTCTATGAACCAATGTGTACCTATGTCGAACATCCCGACGACGCCAGCTATTGTAACAGTGTCGCAAGTTCAAACGATGCCTGTTGTGTGTCAACCTCAGATTTCTCAGGTTGTAATGCAACAGCCCCTTGACCCTGTGACACAACCACAATCGCCAACTGCTGGGACGACACAGGTCCAAACGGGTACAATTACCCCACATCTCGGTCCGTCGGTTAGTATAGCACAGCAGAACATGGCTTCACAATCATGGCTGGTGCAATACCAACAACCACAATTCCAGCAGGTGTACCAAGGATCTGAGCAACAGATCTTTGCGAATAGTGGACAACCGTATATCCAAAACGGTTTTAACCAACCGCTTTACAGTGGTCAAGTCCACCAGCCGTATCAATCATACCAACATCAATTACATTATGCTGGTATGCAAAGGCCTACTGCTCAGATGATTCCATCGTATCCTGGGTACGCCTAGCCAAACCTGAATCAACAGTTACCATTCGTGGCAACTTTAGAATTACCAGATTTACACCGATTAACGAACGATCCAATTGCTTATGCCCATTGGTGGCCAGCGATTCCTCACAAGCTTCCATCGGACATTCCTAAATTCAATGGAAATCTAGGCGAAGACCCGTCGAATCATGTGATGACTTTTCATCTGTGGTGTTCGTCAAACACCTTGAATGATGATTCGATAAGGCTTCGCCTTTTTCAGAGGACATTGACAGGTCCAGCGGCTAAATGGTATATTGAATTACCTAGAGCCTCTTTCGACAATTTCAGTTCCCTAGCCACGACTTTCTTAACCCATTTTCAATTACCGATAAGGTATGAAACTGGAACAGAAATCTTAACCAATTTCAAGCAGACAACGGCCACACATATATCCGATCATATACATGAGTGGTGTCGTCGTCGCAGAATGGTGAAGACTTACGTTCCCGATCAGCTATTAGCTGAATGGTTTATAAAATCGTTACTTCCTGCCATAACGGAAGATGTGGCCAAGGGGGGGGTCGTAACAGAGGAGCAGGTTATTGCTCGTGCACAATATTTAGACTTAGTGTATACTCAGTCTGGCACGCTCTATGACAAGATACCTGATGCCCCTAGACCGGAATTTTCAATTCCTCCTCCTCCTGGATCAAATAGTGATCCTCATGCCGGCGATGGTGTGATTGGCACTGCAAACGCAAAGTCGACAAGGGATTCGTCTATGAAAGCCCGTAAGACTTCGAATCAAAATGCAAATCAGGAAATTCTTGCATCGGAAATAAATGCCATATCAGCAGATAAAGGCAAAAATTCGAATCAACCAGGAAGCAAGAAGAAGCAAAACAAAGGGAAGAAGAAGAAGCAGGGTGGGTCATCCCCTGAGAAAACTTCTTCAAACCCTCCTAAGAAAGGGAAACCAAAAAGTCCATGTTTTATATGTGACGAGGATCATTGGACAGAATATTGTCCATACAAAGCTGAACTTAAGAAGTTCTTCAAAAGTTCACACACCTCAGCTGTGTTAACTGATCCGTTTCCCAATCAAGGTCAAAATATGGTTGATAGTGGAAATGCTTCCCCGTCGCAAGTGCTAATGTTATCGATCTCTAAGCAACAAAACAATGCTTTGATTTCGACAAGGAACAAAGATTACGGGAATCCACCGGTGTCGAACGAAAAAGATAAAGATCAACCGAGTAGTTCGACAACAACTTCGACAGAAGTTGTACCCCCCATCATTCCTGAGTTAACAATAAAACCGCCAAAGGGAGTAGTACACAAGTCGAAATTTAATCCTCGCGCCAGGGCGGTGCAGCATTACAACATAGTGGAAGATTTGGCCCAATCGCCATCCGCTATGTCGACTCTTGAGGTACTACAAAATTGCCCATCCCAAAGGCAGGCGTTGTTATCAGCTATTGGTGGGGTTGATCCTAGGGATTCCAATCTTGTATCCTTTGATCACAAAGGATATGATCCTCAGTTACCAGCTCAACTAGCTTTCCTTATTCAAGTGAAAGCCCTCAACAAAACTGTTCACAGAACAATCATTGATGAGGGGGCATCGACATGTATCATGTCGATGAGTTGCTGGAAAACTCTCGGATCTCCAACCTTGTCGCGATATTCGACGACACTAAAAGCATTCGACGGAAGGACGTACACCCCATACGGCATCCTAAATAACTTGAAGGTTGAACTAGGAGGAAAAACAGTGGAAATTGATGTTGAAGTCATCGATGGCAATCTTGACTATAACATCCTACTGGGAAGACCATGGATATATGCCATGGTGGCTGTAGTGTCGACTTATTTTAGGAAGATCGCATTCCCTTTTCAAGGAGGGATTACGATCATCGACCAACAGAACTTCCTCCCTAATGGTTCACAAGTTACAGGAAGCATTCCCATGATCCATGGGAGCGACCATTCAATTCAAGATATCGGAGTAGGACTATTGAAGGACCCCACAATGATGGGAACTTTCGCGCTACCACCTCCTATCTACATAGGAAATATAGAGTTTGTAGCAACCTGCAACATGATATCTTCCACGAAGGTCGCAGAAGACAAAGTCAACATGGATCATGCAATGGTTTTGCCCCCAAGCCCTATAGAAATATTATAGCAATCAATGTTTCAGGCATGGGAGGCAAATCCAAATCAACGCTCGTCAAGCGTTTGGGTAGATAGATCTAGAGAATATGGTACCCCATTAGATCCTTGGTCGAAAGTACATGGGACTGACGAAGGAATCTTACAATCAATTTTGATTGAGGGGGCACCATGGAATGATCACCACCATTGTTCCCTTCTTCCAGAGTATGAAGAAGATACTCAACACGACCTTTACCACCCTTCAGTTTTTGAATTCCTTTCAAATACTGTAAATACGGTGGATTCCGAGCGAAACTTATCCAATATTGAAGAGACTATAGCCATAAATATCTCGACTAAACCAAATCTTGTAGAGAATATTTATGTCGGTAAAGGTTGTTCCCCTTCAAAACTGGAAGTATATAACGCTCTTTTTCGCGGGTTCAGAGATGTCTTTGCTTGGTCATATGAAGAAATGCCAAGCATTGACTCGAGTATTGTTGAATATGAAATTAAAATGTATCCTGATGTCAAACCAGTAAGACAACGACTTCGACAGGTACACCCCAAGAAAGCCGCTGCCATTAAGGCAGAAGTTGAGAAACTTCTCCATGCTGGTTTCATCTACCCGGTTCCTCTAACCGATTGGGTATCGAATATTGTCCCTGTTATGAAGAAACAAGGGACAATTAGAGTGTGTGTCGACTATAGGGATGTAAACCAGGCTTGTCCAAAGGACAACTACCCTACACCCTTCATCGAACAGATAATTGATGAATGCGGCAGATGTGAAATCTTTTCCTTTATGGATGGATTTTCCGGATATAATCAAATAAATATCCGCCCAAAGGACCAGTCAAAGACTGCATTTATTTGTCCGTGGGGAACATTCGCTTATCGAAAATTACCCTTTGGTTTAAAGAACGCAGGGGCGACGTTTCAGAGGGCAATGAATTATGCCTTCCATGACATCAAGAACATAGTTCAACCATATCTCGACGACCTTCCGGCTCCTTCGCGAAAGCGGACTGATCATCTGCAGCATTTAAGAGCGATATTTCTACGTTGCCGACACTACAAGATAAGACTCAATCCGCACAAGTGTGTGTTTTTCGTCGGTTCTGGTCGTTTACTTGGATTTGTAGTCTCTAAGGATGGGATTCGTCTCGACCCTTGCAAGGTTCAGGCAATCATTAATTTTCCTCCACCTTCAAATTTTCTTCAAATTCAGAAACTCCAAGGGAAAGCAAACTTTCTGAGGAGGTTCATTCCAAATTACGCAGAACTTGCTAAAGGTTACACTCGTCTTTTGAAAAGGGATGTACCTTTTGTCTGGGATCAGGTGGCGCAAGCTTCCTTTGATGCTCTGAAAGAGTCTCTAGTAAGAGCATCATTAATGTATGCCCCAGACTATCAAAGAGATTTTAACCTGTATATGGCTGCAGCGGATACGACCATTGCGATGGTTTTAATTCAAGAAGTCGATGGAACTGAACATCCTGTATATTATTTAAGTAAAAACTTAAATGATACGGAAAGCAAATATTCTTATGTTGAAAAACTAGCGCTTGCAGCTGTTCAAGCGATTCAAAGATTTCGACATTATGTCCTCTTTCGGAAAACTACCATTTTATCAGATTGCAACCCCATGACTTATATACTGTCGCGACAGTTGTTGGGGGGCAAATATTCAAAATGGATAGCGATCCTTCAAGAGTTTGATCTGGAATTTGTAAAATCCAAATCAAAGAAAGCTCTAGTTTTCGCGGAATTATTGTGCGATCTCCCATCGTCGTCCAACGATGAAACATCGGAAGAGTCAATCGTGGATGAGAGTTTGTTTCTGATATCTACAAGCGATGAGTGGTATGGAGATATCATAGTTTATCTCCAAACCCAAAATTTCAGGCCTAACACCTCTCACTCTGAACAAAAACGTATACGATACCAAGCTAAAGACTACATGATCGTCGGTGATACACTTTACCATCGTGGCATCGATACAGTTCTAAGGAGGTGCCTTACCCATGAGGAGGCCGAGAAAGCCCTGAATGAGTGTCATTCAGGCGCGTGTGGGGGGCATCGATCTGGATATGCAACAGCACAAAAAATCTTACGAGAAGGATACTTCTGGCCAACCATGTTCAAAGATTGCATAATCGCAGTCAGAAGTTGCCATGCATGTTAGATTTTCGATAGCAAAACCAGAAGACCACCCGCACCTTTACAACCAATAGTTGCTGTTGGGCCTTTCGCCAAATGGGGCATCGATTTCATGCAATGTAACCCCACCTCGACCGGGGGGCATGGGTATATTATAGTCGCTGTTGACTATTTTACCAAATGGGCCGAGGCGATGCCTACATTGGATAACACTGGTGAAACAGCTGCCCTTTTCTTTTCTAATCATGTAGTCGCCAGGTTCGGCGTACCGCAGGCTATAGTTACAGATCATGGATCGCATTTCTGAAATCACATGATGGTTGAATTAGCTACCAAGCTAGGGCTATCTCACGACAGCTCTACCCCGTATTATCCGCAAGCCAACGGACAGGTTGAAGCAATCAACAAAGTCCTGAAGCGTATGTTGCAAAGGATGATCGGAGTTCACAAAAGAAGGTGGCACCTAATCCTATACTCAGCCTTGTGGGCTTACCTAACATCGGTAAAGAATGCGACTGGGTTCACACCTTTCCAATTGGTGTATGGCCTGGAGGCAGTCTTACCAATCCAGTGTGAAATTTCGTCTCTTAAACTCGCAATTGACCTCCTCCCTGGAACTTCAGAAGAAGAGCCCCATTTCTTGGAATTAATCCAATTGGATGAAACCCGTCGTGACACCGCTTTGGCTAACGAAGCCCATAAGAAATGAGTCAAGGCGCAGTTCGACAAAAATGTCAAACCCCGTGTCTTCTCCGAAGGTGACTTGGTCTTGCTTTATGACCAAGAATCTGACAAATTGGGAGCAGGAAAATTTAATTCTTTATGGATGGGTCCCTATATTGTTAAATGAGTGTTAGCAAAAGGAGCCTACGAGTTGATGGACTATGACGGAATCCCACTGGCGCAACCCCGCAACGGGTTGTACCTCAAGCGTTACTATGCCTAAATAGTAACCTGAGTGCTTTTGTTGTATTTTGTTTTCGCTAAAGTGTTTGTTTCGGTCGAGTAATCCACCTTTTTCATTTGTTGCAGATGTCAAACTTTTCTGAGACATGTGTGGGATATGCTGACGGAGCGAGTCGTAGTTCGCGGAATCTATCCTCCGCAGCCTGGGCCATTTTTTATCCAAGCGGCGAGTTAGTGAGTTTCAGAGGTGTGTGTATTGGGCAATCAATGAATAACATCACTGAGTATAGCGCGTTGATAGAACTCCTCTCTGATGTCGTCACCCGTGGCATCCGCCGACTAATCGTCAGGCTAGACTCACAACTTGTGATACTACAACTCAATGGTATATACTCTGTCCGCAATCCAACTATTTATCGAATGTTTCTAAGGGTTATGATTTTGGAAAGACAGTTTGATTCAATTCAATACCAGCATATTTCCAGGAACTTAAACACATTAACCGATTCATTAGCAAACTATGTATTAGATAGACATTTGCGACATTTATAAAAAGAAACGCATCAATGTTATGCAAGTGGATCACGTAAACCAACCAGAATAAACCTCGAAAATGAAAATATATAAAAGTTGTTTATCGTTTATACATAATGTTCTGTAAACAAGACAAAAATTGGTCGCATGACCCAAAAACTCAAAAGCACTAGGAGGCACCCTAGCCTAGTGGTGCTCATGATAGCACGTCATGGCCTGTGCAATCATGCGCAAGAGACGAGTCCATCGTCTAGGCACACCAGTAGTATGCCGCTGCAACTGTAAAGGTAACTCATCGATCCGTACATCCAGAATACCGAGAGTAAGGCTCTCAACCTGCTCCTGTACAGCTGTAAGGGTCTCGGCCACGTCAAGGTCGCGAAGAATAACCCTCCCAGCAGGTTCCACTGCTGGGGCAGCGACTGGCGGTCTCGGACGAACTGCTAGACGAACAGGACCAACATCTGCATGCACATAAGAGTTTGATTAAGAGTCTTGACAGAATAAAGCACAACAACATTATGAATAAAAACAGTAAACAGTGATATGGTCAGAGATTTTACCAATAGCGCCCCACTGCTCACCATCTGGTAGCACCATATCCGGATCGCCTCGGAAATCCATACCCACATATGGATACTCGGAAAAGACCATCTCCTGGCGCTCGAACCACCTGAAGAAGGTATCAGTGAAAGTAATCTGAGGTTGACCAGCATGCCTAGACATGTGATCGACCCATCTCTACATGCGTGGCTCGGTCGGAGAAGGCAAGTCGAGTGCTATATACTGAGGCTGCATCAGTGGTATTTTCTCCAACGCGAAGGCAGTCAAGATAGAACCAAATCCAAAGTTCTTCAGCTTCCCGTCCTTCACCTTGGTCAATTGATTTTTCATCTGAACAAGTACTGCATCACACCAGTTGAATACTTTCGGTTGGAGACACTCCAAGGCGTGCTGCACATAAGACCTGTTGGCAACATGTAGAGATGCACTACCGGCCATCCTACCAATAGTGTACAGAATGGACCTGAGTGACCTGTCAGTAATCTCACGGATAACGACCTTGCCGTCTCTGCTCGGCTGGGAACCCTCCCTACAGTACTGACGAACATAGTCTCTCACGGAGTCATTCCCCCGGGCCGAACCTGACAAAGAAATGGGGGCACCCCGCCTTGACAACCCAGTCAAGAAGTAAATGTCTACGATGGTCAAGGGGATGGATTTTCCCCTAATCTGGAATACTTGGTTGATGGGATCCCAAGCATCAAGCATGTACTGCAGTAAAGAAATCTGTGCTCTCATGCTAGAGATACGGAAGAACTTCAGCAGGCCACAGTTCCGCAGCGCGTTCACCGTGACAGGGTCATGGAGAGCAATCATATCTTCTTCTTCATGTTCTCGTTCTCGCCATGTAAGGGACATTTTGCTCAAAAGTTCCTGCAAAACAAACAAGAGAATGAGTAAGATCCTGGATTTGATGAGAAACTGGCGAAAATTTCATCAAAAACTGTGCAATAGAACTGCTTTTCTATGATCAACGCAATTGGCAAGTGTCCTACCTGCGTTGAAGGTCAAACTGCCTTAAGGCAGCTTGACATTCAACGCAGGTTTCGAATGGACTGCCTGCGCTGATGGCAGAGCGCCCTAGCAAAACCCCAGGGGCTCAGGAGAACAGGAAAACAGGCACAGAATGGGAAAAGGAAACCATGAAAAGAAAGAGCTAGGGTTTAGCTCCTACCTAGTCCAGACGGCGCCGAAAATCATCCGCAGAATCTCCCGGAATCAGCTGATGAAAATCAAGAAGGAAGAGGCACCTCCAAAGCTCCAACAAACCAAGTTCAAATGAAATGGTAAAATGAGAGGTAAAAACACTTTTTAATGGCTTTTTACGTAGTTCAAAGCAAAATATTAGGGTTTTTATCTCATGTTATGTATTTCTAACTAAGTTTGATGCAGCAATTGAAAATGCAGTACTGTCCTTGAAAAGAGAAAAGCTAGTAATGGTAAAAAATCAAAATTTGACCATATATCCGAGCAGTTTTAGCACATAGTTCATGCTCGTTAAAAAATAAACATAAGATCGAGCAGTGTTTTGGCGCATTCAAGCTCGTTAAAAAATGAACCCATCCCGGTAAATAACCATTGAGTATGCAACCTGATCAACCATAAAAGCCTTGGTCGTGTTGTGTACCGTCACCTCCACTTTTCATTTGGCCGATCGTTTACCTCCATTTGATTGTTTACCCATTTTGAGGAACAACTGCGAAGAGTGATTTCACCTAGCCATCCTTGTGACACTGCCATGATTGGAAAATTCCAACCTGTACCTGGAATCAGCTGCTAACCCTGTTCATCACTCGTTCCTCGAAAGACGAGTCTTCTTTAAGCTCTTCTCTATTGACTCGTAAAATATGAAAAGATTGCCGAGTTTTGGCGTTCCAGCTCGTTAAACGACCGGAAGAGCTATCCCTCCTCTAGATTTTAATCTTTTTGGACCTGAGGAGCTATCCTCGAGCGCTTGTTTTATTCGGCTCGTTAAAACTATCGAAAACTCATCCCTTCTGTATTGTTTTATACTTTTTTGGACTTAAGGGATTAGATGACGAAAAAGGAATTTTGGAGTTAACTTTACGCACCTTTTCAGACTCTCTAAAAATGAAAAGGGCCAAGTTTTCTTTGTCGTTAGACTCGTTAAAATCACTAAATAGCGACAAACTTGTCTTTAGACGAGAACGAGTTTCACTGTCGCTAGGCTCATTAAAACATAGCGATGGGCTTGCCCGAAGGGCAGGTTATAGAACAAGCATATGTTATCCTCCTCAAGCTTGACAAAAATAAAGAGGTACTGGTCAGCAATGACTGGGGAAAAATTGGGAGAAAACTAAAGAAAACTTTGATGATAGCAAGTCACTCTTGAACATGACACTTTTCCGCCATACCACAATCGGGTTGGGTTGTTTCATTCACCGGTCACATCACCATGGTCTCGCCATACCATCCATATTTGGGGTAATGCTACCGATCCATCGCATCAGTGTCGCCATATGTTCAAGAGAAGTCGTTCAGAAAGAGTCAACCGGGTCCCATCCACTGCCATACATTATCCTTCATCCATTCATGACCGCCACCCTGAATCATATGTCACAGATCGTTTTCACCTCCATTAAAATCATTAGCTCCGTTCCGTGTCACTAATGTGGGATTCATTAAGGCCCTCCTTTGACAGATCGCTTCTTGTCGACATCAGCTCATTATCCAAGAAGTCGATCTAGGAACAACCCCTTCAGTACTTTGAAGCTTGCATGCCTCAATGGCAAGTTTCTCACTTCCAGCGACAGGTATACATCAATGACCTTCGACCAGAAGATTTTGCGTGGTGTTCAACGCCAAGTCCTTTATTCACACCACGTGAATTGTACTGCAGTACCTTGAGGGTCATTATCATTATCGGTGATTCCTCTCGCGCTTGTTAATGGTTTACATCATTGACCGGTAATCAAGCGATGTCTTTCCATGTTCGACTTCAGCGCATTTCTCACATGGATCGACTTGTACTTAGATTGAAGATCAAACAAGTTTGAAGACCTCGGATCTAGTTTCATCCATCCGGGCTGCGATATATATTCAGGAAAAATAAAGACATTTTACATGTACATCATTGCAGCAGATGATCATCCTACTCAAAGGATGATAGTTTCGCCAGAATTATCAGTCTACCATCAGACGATCGTCTGTTCTATGTACCAAAATGAATTTATAAAGCTGAGCATGGGAATGCCCGCCTCAGCTAGATCATGAAAGCAGTATGAATCATAATGTATTGTATTGTATCTTATTATAGGTCTCCTCCCAGCAAATGGATGAGCTTCGGACCCTCCTGGATAAAGGATTTCACCCGATAAACGGCCTCATACTTTAGGGGGCAACTGTTATAGACATTTTTTTCCTTGCATCACTGAGCATGAAATGTCAATAATCAAGGGATCCAAAGTACCTAAACATGTTGTTCCTACCCCTAGAGGAACAAGGCCAGCAAACCACATCAATTCACAAAAGTTATCCACCTGAAAACACTCAAAAACAAGCCAATTCTGGATCATGTCAACTGCTCCACTAAGCATCTACGCTGAATTTCAACTGCTCCACTATCTACCTGCGTTGAATGTCAACTGCAACAAAGGCTACCTGCGCTGAGCGTAACTGGACAAGTGGCAGGCTCATTTCTCAATGTGTCAATGCCCAGGAAGCTTCCAAAATGACACTTGGATCAGGGAATTCGACTGGTGATGAGTAAGAGGTTCCAAATCTCCAAGTGGAAGCAAGAACCTCCAAGTGGACTCAAGAACTGAAGTGGGAGAGGACACTAGTCAGTTTCATACCAGCCTCAAGCTGACTCATCCTCTCCCCAAAACTCCTATATATAGATCTCTCTCCATGAGGTCAAGGGAGGCTGGAATTTTGTTATTGCAAAGAATTGCTATTGGTTTGAGGTTGGATCATTGGGTGCTTAATGCTTTGAAGGGAGCTGAAGAAGGAATTCCATTCTGCTGGGAAGGAGATGCTGGATTGGAGCCCTATGGGTTGTATCTCTTCCTGAACCTTGTTATCAATCAATAAAGCTATCTTGGTTCTTTCCTATATGCTAGTGTATTTTGTATGATTGGCATTAGTATATTTGATTTACTTCTAATCCTGAATCATTTATGAATATGTATATTTTCCTTTGTGTTGTGTTCTTCTCTTGTCGCAAGTAGCTGTTCTCTTGTGATCTCGTGGGAATCAAGTAGTTGTTCTCTTGAGCAAGTGAGGAGGCAAGTAGCTGTGGACACCCAAAGAGAAGAGGATCTAGATCGAGGGACAACCGGAAGATAACGGTAAGCCTACCAATCTCTCCTCTTTCACATTTCATAAAGGAAGAAACCGAAGTAGCTGTATCTGTTTGTTTCTAAGGCGCTGTCACACCTTAGGTGGATAGGATCGTCCTGCATAGGCATTTTTCCCCACAACAGGGAGTGAGGGGATGAACTGGAAAATAAATGGAGGAGTTAAAGAGCAAGGGAGTGGTGGAGTTAACTTGGCAGCAAAATGACAAATGCAAACCCTAGGCAATCATATTTTAAGAAATTGCAAGGAATTAGGGTTTTAGTTTTTACACACATCCACCATAAATTTTTTAAGAAAAATCTTTCACTAGCAAGGAAAAGGGCTTGACTTACTTGCACACTAGAAGATTTGAGCAATTTTGGCAATTGGAGGGAGTTTATGATGAAATCGGGCTTGGCAGATCTATGCGCCGCGCCACAAGCCCAACATGCCGCGCCTCCTGTATGCGCCTCACCAGTATAAATTTATCACTATGGAGGGCGGCCCAATGCGCCGCGCCACTTCTATGTACCGCGCCTCTCACCCAGTGTGTCGCGCCCACAAATTTGCACAGTTTTTCTCCAAGCTCGCTTCCTTTGCTCAACACAACCTTCACTTTGCTCAATCTTTGTTCTTTGAATGAAAATGAGCTTTTTGAATTGTAAAAATAATTTATATGCAAGAGCTTTTGATTTTTCCTTCATAAAACCCACTTTTATAATGTTTGCAATGTGACTTACTTTTTCAACTCTGCTTTTGGGAAGTGTACTTTATTTGTGCCTTTGATGAACTGAATGACTTGATTTTTGTTTGCCTTGCAGGGGATGGAGCTGCTGAAGCTTAGCAAGGTGACCAGGGTTGCCACTGAAGTGATTTACATACAACAGAACTGAAAATACATGAATTTATACAACAAAAACCTAAAATACTTTGTTTTTCCTCAAAACAGGGTTTTGAGGAAAAATACATTTCTGAGCAATTGATTATGAAATTTATTGGTACTGGAACTTTCTTCAACCTCCTCATGCACCTGCTGACTGTTATTGGACATTTTGAAGACCTTTTTGATGAAACCCTAGACCTAATGAAAGTAAAACCCTAGAAATGACTCTTGCAAATTTAAAGACAAAAGGTGAATGTAGATGATCTTGATAAATGAAGATGGGCCAGCAGGTAAAGGACATGAGGGAAAATGTACAACAAGCCACTACCGTCAGATGATCCATGCTCCTAATGGGATGCAGCTGACTGAGCGAGACACCTAATATGAAATGCAACAAGAGAATTTGATCTCTGATGGAGGGATGAAGATACCGACACTAACATTGGCTCCAATAGGGATGGTAGCTCCTTGGAGGTGCCAAGAACTACAGATCTCTGAGAAAGCAGGTAGTGCCTTTATCCATTGGGCTATGGAGTCAATAACTTTGACAAACCAAAACAAGACTCTTGACTCAATTTCAGGATTGAAATGTGACTCAAAACTGACCCAATTTCAAGACTGAAATCGACTGAAAGACCTAACCCAAACAAATCAAACCAAAACTGAAATCAAACCTCAGTTTTATAGCCTTCACCTCGGGCCCCAAAGTGAAAGCCTGAAAATAGTACACACTTGCAATGGAATTTAAACAAACCGGTATATACAATGATACATATGACAACAGAAAACAATTCACAAATAGTACCATTTGAGTAGCCAACCATTAACCAGCCCACCGGGATAGTCTTCTCCATTCATTTCTTGCAAAAGGAAAGCATTTTGGCCCCGATATTCAGCAATCTTGTAAGGTCCTTTCCAAAGATTTTCAAACTTGCCATGCTTACCTTTCTCTTCATTCCTTGCGTCCCATTTTAGCACTACATCTTCTATTTGAAACTTATCCGCCTTTGCCTTTCGATCATATATCTTCTTGATTCTATCTTACAGTTTGAAAGTGTTCTGAAAATCCTCCTCTCTAGTCTACTGTAAATGGATCATTTGATTGATTCTCCACTGCAAATGATCGTCTTCGCTGCCATCTTCCTGCAGAAGTTTAACCACCGAAACTGTGAGAGAGGTTAGGAATACTGTGTCCACACCATACATGAGCTCCAAAGGAGACATTCCTATAGATTTATTTTGACTTACTATGTCTGTCCAAAGTGCATTGACCAGCTTTTTGTGCCAACTTTTCTTGTTCGTTTCCAGCAGCTTTTTAATAATGTTGACCAAAGATTTATTTGAGGATTCTGCCAATCCATTGCCTTGTGGGTAATAGGCGGTTCAGTGGCCCAAAGTGATTTGATATTTATGACAAAATTCAATCATTATTTTAGATTTAAAGGCTGCTGCATTGTCAGTGATCAACTTATTTGGACAGCCAAAATGAGACAAAATATTGTTTTCAAGAAATGAAATGATTACCGAATCAGTGGCCTACCTTGTAGGAATTTCCTCAATCCATTTGGTGAAATAATCTGTCGCTGTGAGGATCCATTTATGCTGCGGCGAAGAAGAAGGATGGATCTCGCCAATGAAATCCAAACCCCACTGTTGAAATGGAGCACTCACTTCAATCGGTTTGAGTGGTAAAGGCTGCAATTTCCTCCTACCTTGAAAAATCTGACATTCGTGGCAACTTGCTACTGTTTTGTACACATCAGCAAAAAGAGTTGGCCAATAATATCCCGCTCTCAAAATTTTATTGGCTGTTGTCTTCCAAAAAAGATGGCCTCCGCCTTCTCCCTTGTGAAAGTCTTCCATAACCTGCTTTGCCTCTTCTTCAACTAGACAATTGAGCAAGATACCACTGGGATCTTTCCAATAAAGTGCATTATTCATGATACAAAACTTGGAAGCCTTCAATTTCAGTGTCCTACTTTTGTTCTTAGCCATTCGAGGTGGTGATGAGAGATTTTGGAGTACATAAACAATGTCCGAATACCAAGGAGAAAGAAGAAAAATTTCTGATACCTGAGCGGGCAGACTCTCTTCATTTTCTTCGAACATAGCAACAATAAGATTGATGTCCAAGGCGTGCAAATTTGACTCAGCCATTAGCTTAGCTAGCCCTTGTCCTTTGATGAGCTTTGTCGGTTTGATCTCCACGTCATATTCCAACAAGGCAGCAATCCATTTGCCTCTTCTCCCCTCTGGATCTGTTTGCACTAAGACATCTTTAACAGCAGCATTAGGGACATAAGCAAGGATGTGGGAATGCAAAATATAAACCCGAAAATATTTCAATGCCTTTACGAAAGAAAGAGCTTGCTTTTCAATAATATTGTACTTTAATGCCGCATCCCTTATGGTTCTGCTGAAAAATGCAATTGGTTTCTCGAGCTGGTCTCTTTTCTGCATCAAGAGTGCTGCCATAGTATGATCCGAGGCAAATGCAAACAAAATGAAGTCTTGACTATAGTCCGGGTTGATCAACACCGGAGCTGAAGAAAGGGCCAATTTCACCAAATTGAAAGACTTAATTTCTTCCTCAGTTCACTTCACTGCACTATCATTCTTGAGCATATTTGTGAATTCCCTTAAATGTTCTGCAAGATTGGGCTCAAAGCGATATAAGAAATTCATCTTACCATTGAATGATTGGATTTCCTTCTTACTTCGTTGGAAATCAATTCTTTGAATGGCTTCCACCCGAGCTGGATCGATGCAGATGCCCTCCTTTGATATAATATGACCGAGAAGCTTGCCTTCATCCATGGCAAACAAACTTTTCTTTGGATTGAGAGATATACCATACTTTCTACACCGCTGAAATACAATCTTCAGATGATATAGGTGCTCTTCATCTGAGTTAGAGAAAACTATCAAGTCATCAAGATAAACAACTAGAAAAACATCTTTTTCATTAGCAAATGCGATATCCATCACCTGCTGAAAGGTTGCACCAGCATTTTTCAGTCTGAAAGGCATCTTTGCATAGTGAAAAGTTCCCCACGGAGTGGTGAACGCTGTTTTGTCTCTACCATCCTCATGGACCAGAATTTGGTTATACCCGGAATACCCATCAAGTAGTGACATGCGAGAAGCCCCAACTACCCTCTAAAGTATGTGATCCATCTTTGGCAATGGATAGTTATCTTTCAAAGATACTTTATTCAGATTTCTAAAATCAATACATTACTGAATCTCACCTGTTTTCTTGCGCACGGGCACCAAATTTGAAATCCAATCTGAAAATATTATGGGGACGATGATTCTGGATTTGTACAACCGATTCACTTCTTTCTCAATTGAGAGCAGCATCTTTGGATTTATTCTTCTTAGCTTCTGACGAAAAGGCTTGTGATTTGGCTTGATCGGGATGATATGTTGAATTATACTTGTGTCATATGCCTTTAAATCTGAATAGTCCCACGCAAAAACATCAGCAAATGAAGATAATAAACTGATATACTTTGCTTTTACCTGTGGAGGCAATGCCTTTGATAACTTCACCATTTAAGGATTTTCAGCTGATCCAATGTTCACATCCTCAACTCCTTTCTCGGTTGGCAGCAAGCTCGGTTTTCGAGCCACATCATCCTGATCGAACAACTCCTCTAAAGGTATTAGACCTTTAGGAATGACGTTGTCCTTCAGCTACAAAACTTCCATCTTATTGACTTCTATATCCGCCTCACCATCATCATACTCCATATCCATAGAAGTGTCTTTGAATTTACCTTCATTCTGTAGAAATTCATCAATCTCATCATCATCTTGAAACACTTGCCAAAACCTTTTTTTTTCAGGGACAATCGGGCGATGTTTCACATGAATTTCAAATTTGTTGTTTGAATTCATCAGAATTTTCAAGTTACTTTCTGCTGTTGCAAGTGAATCTACAATGACATTCTGAACACGAGGGACACATGTCAAAGTGTAATCTGAAAATAATTTCAAGATATCTAATACGCATTGCGGTAGGCCTGCATTCGAGGATTCTTAGCTTGATATTCCCCTTTCACTTGCTTGATAACTAACTCAGAGTCGCCATACACTGAAATCCTTTTAGTGTTCAACTTTCTAAGAATTTTCAAGCCAGCAATTAAAGCCTCATATTCAACCTCATTATTTGAACAATCAAAAGCTAGTTTATAAGAACATACCTTTACATTGCTTGGCACTTTGTTTAGGGAAAAACCAGGGTTGCGTATCCAAATGCCAATTCCAGCACCTTCCCTTCCTATCGCGCCATCAAAATCCATGCTCCACAGGCCTGTTTCATCCTCTTCCAAATGCTGAAACTCTGTTTGTTGTCCATCAATATGTTGCTGTTGTCGAAAGGCTGATTGCTCAGCAGTACTATCAAGTCTTTGTCTTTCTTGCTTTAAGACCTCTCTAAAATTTTCAGTGATCTCTGGAATGTCTTGTACTTCAACTATTTGGCTATTCACATCATTAAAACTATCTGAATACAAAACAAATGATTCTAAATCAGTATGTACATAGTTGATTGGATGATTTACCAATTTCGTCTTGCTAGTGATCATGTACTTCATCTTTTTCTCCTGGTATAATTTCCTCATTTGACCGAACATGGGAATAGTAGCATAGGAGAAATCAAGTTGCATTGTCCCTTTAATTTTTGCTCCCCAAGATCTGGAAATAAGCATACCAAATCTAGGAGGTGTATCCGCCACAACCACATCCATCAAAATATTTTTAGCCGGAATCTGATCCAAACTAACCACCAAATCTTTAATAAGACCAATGCACCACCTTACTTTACCAGAATCAAAGGAGTAGAGGTCATGATACTTTCTAGTGATATCCAATCCCAATTTCTCCATGATGGCCTTAGGCATGAGATTATGAGAGGCTCCAGAATCAAACGTAGCATTGTGTAATACATAGTCATGCACCCTAAGGCTAATGTAAAAAGGAGCTACATCACTGTCTTGAGACTAACCTTCGAATGCTAGACCAAAAATCAACTCAGGTTGATCATCCTCCACGTTTACCATATCAGATGATGGATCTAAACTCAAAATTTTAGACACCTGACCTTTATAGCTGCTATTCTTCATCAACTCAGTCAAAGGAATAGATACTTTTAACTTAGTAATTTCATTTTCTAAGTTAAAAACTGAAGTTTTCTCTACTCTTTCGCTGAAACATCCTTATTTTCAGTTTTCTCCCTTGATACACTTGGCTGATTGGATATTTCATTTGCTGATGGCGGTTTGCTGGTGGTAGGATCAGCTGTCTCTTTTCCCTTTTTCTGCACAATAGGAGGATCATTCTTTGGCGCTGTTGTCTCCTTCCTTTTCTGAATTGGATTTATGGGCACATCTCTACTTCTGAGTGAATATTGTTGCTGCTGGGTTGTCAAAGCATTCATGTACCCTCTCTGATATTCATCAGATTCGTCTTTAAGAACTGTTTCATTTGCCAAGATGAAATTTTTGTCCCTTTGTACTACTGAGTTCTCTGAATACTCCTCATCTTCAGTGATAAAAATTGGCATATCATCAGGTGTAAAGAAATGATTTTCTTCTCCAATTACATTCTCCTCATCATCTGATTCCGGACCATGTACAAAATTCTACTGTAAGGGTGTCTTCACCTGCTGCTGTGCTGCTTGGTCTTGTGCTCGCTGCTCTCTTTGCTTGATTCTAAATTGTGGCTATTGCTGGCCATAGAAATTGGGATTTCTGACTTGCGGTTCAGACTTGTCAATTGTCAATCTGTCAAACATCTTTTCCATCTTCCGGAGCACTTGATCTGAAGTGGAAACCTCTTCCTTTATTGTTACCTTCTTTTCAGCCTTTGTTCTAGCTCTCTTGGCAAGCAGATTAGCTTCAACACTGACTGCAATTTTCTGCATGTCTTCCAAAGTGGTCGGATATCTTTCTCTTAATTGATAGGCCATATCAGGATCGAAACCATCCATAAATTTAATCAAAGACAGCCCCATAGGTGGCTTTATCTGATCAGGAATTGCATTGTAAACATAATTGAATCTAATACAATAATCTTGAATGGACTCACCAACATTCCACTTGATGTTCTCATATTCTGAAAGGATCTGAAGAGGATTTTTCTTCACTTCCCAACGATCCAAGAATCATCTCTGAATATTAGTCAATGTAGTGATACTTGCAACCGGCAAAGCTCTGAACCACTTCCTCACTTCACCACCAAAGGTTTGTACAAACAGTCTGATTGTCACATTTTCCGCATCAATCTCATGAAGGTCAAAGAAATCTGCCATCCTATCCACATGTTGCTGAGTTGTAATACCTTGAGGAGTGCCATCAAACAATGGAATTTTGCTTTGATAATCGGGGGGCATATCATCCAAATTTTGAGGCAGCACAAGGGGTGCAAATCAAGTAGCCATTGCTCTTGGTGGATTTGCAATCGGTCTTGGGGATGTTGGGGGAGTGGGTGCAGCTGATGTATGGGGTGTATGAGGTGGGGATGGTGGTGAAAAAATTTTGGATGTTTGAGGGGTCGAAGGAGTGGACGAAGGTGACGCCACTGTAGATTTTTTATCAGAGATAGAAGGTTGCATGGGAATGGTGGGAATGAAGGGAGGTTTGGTGGGAATTCCGGAGCTAGATGCAATCGCGGAGGACCCAAGGGTTGCAGATGCAGACTCTAAGAAATCAACGATATTTGAAGCCACAATTGAAGTTTGGAGTTGTTTCAAGATATAATCGTCAATTGATTTATTGGCCTTTTCAGTTTCAAGATCTATAACAAACTCTTGATTTAAGGCAGTAGAACCAACAACACTTTCAAACTTGGTCTCAAACAACGACAACTCAAATTGTTCATCAAACTCAAGGTCTTCAAGATAATCAGAAGCCATAGGATATGAACGAGATTTGAACACGGGAATTACAGAACTTTCGTGGCAAAGGATTCTTGGAATAAGATTGGGATTTTCGTACATAGGAGGTGGATCAGGATCCAGATTTGCTCTGGTATATCTTCTGGAAGCCAGTGTGTTATTATTTCCAAGAAATCAAATGGACATTATTAACTTGTTCAGCCTATCAAACTCTAAACTTATCATCCAAAAGCTTAGAATTATCAAATGTACTGGCGCAATTTGCAAGTTAGATATTCTGTTTATAAGAGTAGACCAGAGATTGACTGAAGCAGCGTTTATCTACTTTCGCTAATGCAAAGAAAAAGTGTTTTAAAGGCTACCTGGCTAATCTTCAGGCTTCGTCTGTAGGTTATAAAACGAAGAACACTAACCAACAACAATTTCTTCCCCAGTATGGTCGCCACTATGTTAGAGCCTAAATATACCTCAGGCCGAGAAAGGTAGGATCTAGGACAACATCAAACCATGCTTAACCTGGTAGCTAGCCCTACCAGGTCGGGAGAGGGCTCTCTCCTGGTCAATCTTAGAAAAATATGATCAATGAGGCTTGAGATGACTGATGTGAATACTAATCTTAGGCTAGGTATGTGTGCAAAGAGTTTGATTGAATTTAAAGATGTTTTGTTGGCTCAAATGGAAAGGCAAATTTTGGGTCTTGGGAATGAGGCTCAGTTTTGCAGAGGTCTCAATGGGGCAAGGTAGGCAAGTGATTTGATACTTTAAATTGAATCAAATGGAGAGATTTAGATAGGTGATGATTTGAAAAGGGCAAGAAAACCTCAAGGATCCTCTTCAAACAGCTGAAAAAATCAATAACTAAGCAAACCCTAGGTAGAGCACTGCAATTTCAATGGATTCTACCTATATCATTGTTTGTTTTAGTTAAGAAGAAGCAAGATAGATTAATGGAATACATAAACATAAGTGAACTCACAATTACAAAAGAAAGTACAATACCAAAACAATATGCCACATGAATCCCAAAGAGTGCTACAAACCCTGGTCTATTCCTTAGCCAAAACTGCTGAGAAAATGTATACAATGAAGCTCCAAGCTTTATCGAAAGTCCAACCATGCTAATGATTGAAAAAACATAAGATATAGGCAAACAACAACTCATCCTAGCCTCTAGGGGTCAATTTCATGAGTTTAGGAGCTGTTCCAACTAATTCTAAACTAAGAACTACAAATTAGGCAATGGAACAACTTGCCTCTATAAACTAGGGAACTGATTCATTCAGTTGCAAACTACTGTTTGATAGATGAATCTGCCTCCATGAGTAAAAATTTTACATAATTACATCAAGATCCATCAATTTATATTAAATTACTTCATAAGTTTGACATTAAGAAAGAGAAAATTCAAATTGTCAAGGAAGTAGGTGAAAAACAGAGTATACTTCGTCAAACTGAGTAAAATTTCCCCAATGCGCCACACTGATTTCTCTATGCATAGCGCCTGTTTGCAGCCACTTTTGGAGGCCTTCACGGTGTCGAAATTTTCTCAAAGTGTTCTTGTTGGAAAGGTTTGCCTGTCTACTTTCCAGAAAAGTGGAATTTTGGAATTTGGCCTCCATTTGCCCCTCCAAAACTTAGTTCTCCCAACACTACTTCCTGTGTGTCAAAATAGGAGCAGTAAGGTCATTTTTTGGGTGTTTTTGACCTTTTTGGGGGCTCAAAACCTGTCAAAATTTCTTGGCCATTGGTAGGCATGCATATTTTTCCAAGAAAAATCCAAATATGTTGAGTTTTTGTCATTTGGAGGCCTCCATCAAAAGCGAGCGCCAGGTGGCGCGGCACATTGGGCAGAAAATTCTGTGTTTTAGCCCAAAAATTTCAAAAATGCAAAAAGTGTCCCAAATTTTTTGAAATTTGGGTTGAGTGTTCTCCATCAAGTGTTGTGTTGGGCCAAGGAAGCCTCAGCCAATATCTGAAGTCTATCTTGCTCCTTTCGCCTCCTCGATGCCCTTTTCAACTTTTCCTTCAAGCTTCTGATTCTTGCCTTGTAACTTTTATTTCTCGCCATGTAATGATAGGAAATATGCCTCAACATTGTTTTCTCCCTGTTGGCCCTCTCTAAAAAAATTTCCAAGTGGATATTAGCTTTCTCAAGCCAAGATTCTCGATCAGCTTTGATTTCTTGCTCAAGTGATGTGAGCTTCACCTTCCTCCTTTTGGCAGCTTGGCGGTTTTCTCGTATGTTTTGCAATTCCATAATGGTTTGTTGATCCTCTAGCTACTTGTTTCTTTGCTATAGGGACTTTATTATCCACTTAGCTCTTTCCAAGTTGAGGGACAAAGCATTGATGTCTTCCTATTGCTCTTGGATGACCTCCTTGAGCTTTGAGCTTTGTGGGCCCAAATCAATGTCATCATCCTGAATGAGAATGAAATCGGTCTCCTGGTCACCTGAAGGCCCCTCATTATGTAATGGCCTCTTGCCCTTGTCTTGAGCCTGCTATGCTGATGAAGGAAGTGAAACCCCTTCCACCTCGGGTGGAGATAATACTCGCTTTGCTACTGCAAACAACCCTCTAGTTCCCTTTTGATAGGTGACAAACATCGGCACATTAGCGGTCTATGTCTCATGTCCCTCCTACTGATGTGAAGGTCCACCTGTCTCATGAAAAGCTTCTGGAGGTACCTGAGGAGCTGTGAAGAACTCATGAGAAATGAAATCCTTCCATGAGATGCCCTGCAAACCAAGCTGATGCATGACCACAATTTTGATGAGTGCAAAATGATATATACTGTTAAACTACTGCTGAGGAGTCTTCTGTTGTACTAAAGTGGTCATCTGCTCAATATTTCGGCACATGAAGTAGGGGAGATTCATCATTCTCACCTTGGTAAAGTGCATCAACAATATGATATGATAAGCATATAGGCGAGAAAACCGGCCCTCACAGCTGAAATACTTCATTATGAGTTTCATCAAGGGAGCATATGAGTCTTTCAAGTAACGAAAGGGAAAATCTCTACTGAGTTGTCTCAAATAACCGGGCTTGATGTATGGTTTATAATGTTCTCTGTCAATTTGTTGCCTTTTACTCCATTGCTCTCCAACATTAGGAATGCCGGTTGGCAGAGAAATAGACTTCGGTGTCAGGGTGAATTTCACACCAGCTAGAGTGGTTTGGCCATTATGTAGATGAAGCATGAACAACCAGGCCAACTCATGATGATACTGGATTCTAGCAACCATCTCACAGAACTCATAACAGGATTGGTGTTGGAAACATGTGATAGCAAGAGGGCAGGCCTGCAGCTCGGCAAGTGAAGTAGGCTCCTCTCATAAATGTTTGCCACCCTTGTGAGGTCTCCTTGGTGCATGCATTTCTATAGGAGAGTCCCTGTGTGTCTCTTCATCTCGGTCATATGAAGGATCAGATTCCATGCTTGCTAATGTGTGAGTTTTCTTGATGAGTATGAAGAGATTTATGGTGATTTTAGTTTTCTGCCACCAAGGGTAAGAATGTATGAGGGACTGTGAAGGGAGAGGGTATGAGGGATTTTGGGAATATTATGACAAGTTTTTTGGGAAATAAGGGGTTTAGGGCATAGTGTGTAAGCTTAGGGACAACAATTAGGGTTTAGGGATTTTGGAATTAGGATTTGGGAAAAGTAGATTTGGGGATAGAGGTGAATAATATTTTAGGAATATGGGAGCTAGGGAGTGAGGGGATGAACTGGAAAATAAATGGGGGAGTTAAAGAGCAAGGGAGTGGTGGAGTTAACTTGGCAGCAGAATGACAAATGAAAACCCTAGGCAAACGTTTTTTTTTAGAAGATTTGAGCAATTTTGGCAATTGGAGGAAGTTTATGATGAAATTGGGCATGGTAACTCTATGCGTCCCGCCACAAACCCGACGCACCACGCCTCCTGTATTCACCGCGCCAGTATAAATTTAACATTGTGGAGGGCGGCCTAATGCACCGTGCCACTTCTATGCACCGCGCCTCTCACCCACTGCGTCACGCCCACAAATTTGCACAACTTTCTCCAAGCTCGCTTCCTTTGCTCAACACGACCTTCACTTTGCTCAATATTTGTTCTTTGAATGAAAATAAGGTTTTTGAATTGTAAAAATAATTTATATGCAAGAGCTTTTGATTTTTCCTTCATAAAACCCACTTTTATAATGTTTGCAATGTGACTTACTTTTTCAACTCTGTTTTTGGGTAGTGTACTTTATTTGTGCCTTTGAAGAACTGAATGACTTGATTTTTTGTTTGCCTTACAGGGGATGGAGCTGCTGAAGCTTAGCAAGGTGACCAGGGTTGTCACTAAAGTGATTTACATACAAGAGAATTGAAAATACATGAATTTATACAACAAAAACCTAAAATACTTTGTTTTTCCTCAAAACAGGGTTTTGAGGAAAAATACATTTCTGAGCTGATTGATTATGAAATTTATTGGTACTGGAACTTTCTTCAACCTCCTCATGTGCCCGCTGACTGTTATTAGACATTTTGAAGACCTTTTTGATGAAACCCTAGACCTAATGAAAGTAAAACCCTAGAAATGACTCTTGCAAATTTAAAGACAAAAGGTGACTGCAGATTATCTTGATAAATGAAGATGGGCCAGCAGGTAAAGGACATGAGGGAAAACGTACAACAAGCCACTACCGTCAGATGATCCATGCTCCTAATGGGATGCAGTTGACTGAGCGAGACACCTAATATGCAATGCAACAAGAGAATTTGATCTCTGATGGAGGGATGAAGATACCGACACTAACAAGCTGCAGAGCCTGTTCCTACACTAAGACTCTCGATCTTAGCTCACCCAAACTTACCAATGACTCATGAATTCTAACTTACTTACTGTACTTTTTTTTTCTTAGATCTTCTAATACTTCCCTTTTTATACATTCCCATGGTTCGTGGACCATGGGTATATCTTCAAAATCGACACAACTTATCTAGACTAAGGGTGGAAAACCCTTTTAACTTTAGAGATCTTCGCGCTCCGCGACCACAAAATGCAAAGACTTTACATTTCTTTACACAAAATTCAGGCCTTCTGCCCCAAAACTTGGGTGTTTAACCCAAAAATTGACCCCTAGGGGATCGTTCGCAACAGGCCCCCGACACAAACATGGTGACTCGCCCTCGAGTCACTTGGCTGGCGCGGAGATCCTATCGTGAAGACCTCCCATCTTGACCTAGACAACTGCTACCTCGGTGGCGCACTACGTTGCTGCCTGCTTCAACTCCTCAACCAACTGTTCTGTCACTAGCCCTGTGCTATCACCGTGTAGCTTCTGTTGAGTTTCTTGCAAATTGGCAAACTTTCCTTCAATAGTGGTTGTGATCTCATAGACCTCATCTAAATAAGGTTTCAAGCGAGCCTTCAGCACGGCTTCCTTGTGTTGCACTGCGTCTACATGTTCCTTGAGTGCCTTGTCCTCCACAGCTTTGCGTGATGACAAAAGTTTGCGTTGTTGCCTTAACCTCATCGTAGTGCTCATGTAGTTCCCGCACTTTTGTCTCAAGCCTCTATACATTGGGATCCTTTTCTAGGCTGGTGAGGACCTCAAACGACTGCTCAAAAAGTGTCATGAAGTCCGTCACTGCACTTTCTGCCACTGCTACCGCATTTGCCACAATAGTCGCCCGCTACTCCTTGAATTCTGGTGGTGTCGAAGGCTAGGCCTTCAACTACAACTCCACGATCTTGAGATTCAACTCCAGCTGAACCTTGGCCAACTCTGTGCATGCGTCGTGCACTCCCGCAGTGAGTTTTCAAACCCGCACATCGACTGGCTCAACCTCAGGGATGTCCAACTCCAAGACAGTATGACATGCTTCATCCATAACCTTAGTGAGGCACTGATTCTTATCTATGAGGTTGGTCACAAGGTTGATGGCGGAGTTGCGCTGTACAACCATATGAGCATTATTTACCTTTTGTTCGTTGATCACCTGCAAAGCACGGTGATCGTCGGCCCGAAGTTCGGCGATAACGTTGTCCTACAAAAGGTAAAGCACTTCACTAGGAAGCACTGCCAGATTAAGTCCCATGCCCTTGAGGGTGCTGACAGTGGGTTTGTCAGTGTTAGTTGCCATTTCCCATGCTCCATCTGGAAGCACTATGGCTTAGGGGTCCCTAATGCATAGCATCTCCACAGATTCTGAGGTTCCAATGGCCACACTGGTGGGCGCCACGCTGGTTTGCATGTGTGAGGCATGGATTTGCTACTCGTGCAGACCTATCTGAATAATGCCTAGTGCCTGCTGCTACTTTTGCTCGAACCGTTGCAGTAATTCTACGGTGGCATCCCACACCATATCCCCTATATCATTCAGATCCCCGTCTGTCAGGGTGATCGGATCCAAAGACGTCTTGCTCGCCTTGGACTTCTTCTATGGCCCTATCTTTTCTAGGCCCCTGGTGCACTTGATACTGAATAGAGTCGTCTCCGGGTCCACTCTGCCCTGTTCCGTCTATTCGTCCTCTTCTTCCTCTATCTCTGGTGAAGGTGACCTCTGATCTCCATCACATCCATGCTCCTCTTCTCCTACCTGCCCACTCGACTGCTGCACGGGAGCGTGCTCTGCCTTAGCCTTAGTGTCGGCCTCCTTTCTCCTTTTCATGACCAACTGCTCCATCTTCAACTTGGCTTCTTCCTTCTTCCACTGTGCGGCGGTCTTGCTAGATCCCGTAGCCAAGCCTAAGGCAGTACTCCATTCTACCAGCCAGCAGTCAAGGACCGTGTCGATCGCGTCATCTGTCGCCAAGTAGGGCAAGTCGTGCCACTTCTTCTCAGGGTCCTTCTGTGCCCTTATTGAGACGTGGTGGAAATCAACCTTGAATTCCACGTACTCCTACAATCTGTCAAAATTGGTAGGCGAAAACCATGGCTTGTAGTTGATGGCCATGTGCACGTTCATCTCCATCAAGGTCCAAAATATTTTGTTGTCCTTTATCCACTGAGGATCCTTGGTCACCCACAGCGAAGCGTACTTCGTTGCCTTTGGTAGGTCCCGCATGACCGGAGGGAACTAACTGTCTTCAGGTAGCTCCCATGCTACTAGTATTATGGACATCAAGAGCCATGCATAGTGGAATTCCTTTCTAAGATCCTGCGCCTCACGGTAATTTGCAAGGAATTTACCGCAGAGGTAGTGTGCCCATTTAAATTGAACTCCCTCCGCGCATTGGGCCGCCAAAGCTATGACTGGTGCTGGCACTTCATCTACGCGACACTTCCACATAACCTTCCCTGCCAAGAGTTTTGTGGCTAATTTTGACCGCAGGGTCATAGATGCTCGAAATGGCGTAGCCGCGCAGCTTCTTCACTAACTTGAACTTTTCCTTCATGGCCTCTGCGAGGACATGTTTGCTAGCCTTTCCACCAAACACCATGGCCATATTTTCCCCTGTGTACAGCAGTCGCGTGATCCTATGGATCAGCCTATCAGTGATGGGTATTGGCTCCTCCAGCCATAGACACCCATCGTGTACCAAGCACAGCAACTGCTTGATTACCACTATTGTGATGGGCATGCAGTTGTAATGTGACACCCATAGTAGGTTGAGCAGTCCTGCCTTATCCATGCCTCTTAGCCACTTCTACGGTTCCAACGCGGTCACTCTAGTGTTTTTGTGGAGGACCCGATGCATAAGTTGGTCCGTTTCTAAGTGAGGGAACCGCTCTATGTCCGCTAAATCCCAGTCTTCTAATTTCAAAAGGGGGACACGCCCCAAGCGCGGTCCTTCAAACAAAATTTGGTCCGACGAGATGGGTGTATGCATGGTGACCTTACTCTCGTCAATGTCTTTGGGCACCTTGGTCTTTCCCTGGCACAGACGAACGTACTCAGGCAGCTTAGTGATGGGGTCAAACCCCACAATTTCGACATCCTCTATTTCCACCCCAATATCGTCATCATCCATTGGGATATCCTCAATCTCCTCTTCTTCTGGCGCTAGGTTAATCGTCCTGCCCTTTTCCTATGCAGTGGGCTTAACCTTTTGTGGGTGTTTCTTGGGAGATGCATGCACTAGCCATGGTGGTGCGGTCTGGTTACCCTTATTGATCTTGGGACCCTCCGTGGTCGGGGTAGGCCTTGGCCTAGGCATCCATGGAGACTTTGGTACTTCAGCTAGTATTTCTGCAGGCGCAACCTATGGGGCAACTCCTTCTACTGCCATAGCCACCTCTGGAACAACTTCCTTGGCTGTCGTTGTTTCTGCGCTCATAGCTTCAGTGGGCATCAACATAATGCTACGTAATAACTCCTAATTTTCCTGTGGAAATGTCTCAAACACAGAGCTTGCTAGTAAAAGTTCGAAGGTTTCACGATTCATGTGCACCTGAGAGCTCAACAACTCAATTCTCAAAATGCCAAGTGTTTTTCACTAGGCAGCCACCTGTAATTTATAGGCACTTTCAAATTCAAATCCGACTGTTCCCCCCAAAATCAATTCATTAATGCTAGATTGAAGATAGATTTTCAGAGATCTGGTCCATAAAGTCTGACTTAAATGCCGCCCTGGCCCCCCCTCCCCCTCCCTCCATTTGGCCATTTTTTCATTGTTAAATCATGAACAGTGACTTTAACGGTCACTTTACCGCTGCTCTGCGCGGTTGCTTCCTTGGTAGCCCGGCCCCCTACGCACTTTCGTGGGCATTGTGACATATCTTCATTCTGCACAGTTCCCTGATTGCGCAACTCTCATACCCAGAAAGTGTATTTTATAGTCCCGCGATTCCTTTCAGCTGCCTGGAGCGCTAAGACTGTGCTTCTCTCATATAGTCACCTAGCTGGATCACTGGTGTATGGCTTCAATCAGTTTCCATTCATCTTCCCTAGGAAGGGTTCTCCATTCAATTTGACCAACTGAACTGCTCCACCATCGGTAATCTCCTTGATGACATATGGTCCTAGCTAGTGCATCCAAAATTTCCCTGGAAATTTATCAAATTTACTGTCATATAACAAGGCCAGATCATTTACCTTAAAGGTGTGTAATTTGATGTGCCGATCATGCCATGCCTTTTCGCGCTCCTTATGAACTTGTTGATGAAATCTGGCTAGAAATCGGTCCTCATCAAGCTCTGCTGGCTACACGAGCCTCTCTTGCAGAGCTTCGTGTTGTTGGGAAAAGTATCCATTCAGAATGCCCCTATCCCACTCTAAGGTGTGACAGTGCCTTAGCAACAAATAAGGAAAACTATTTTCGTATTCCTCTTTATGAAATGTAAACAAAGAGGAAGGATGTAACTAACCTGTGTCTTTCGCTAGTTTGTTGATCCAATCGCTCTCTCCTTTGTTCGCTTCCCGCTACCTGCTCTCTCACTGGTCCAGCTTCATCAAGTTCCTGCAAGATCACAAGAGAGGAAAACTACACAAACATAGATTTACATTCATAACTAGTTTAGGATCAGATTTAAACTAAACATGCAAATATAACAAAACATCATTGATATACAAGCATATAGGAGAAACTCAAATAGTTTTATTGATATGATAAGAAAGTCCAAGAGGAGATACAACCAAGTGAGTCCTGATCCAGCATCTACCTCCTAGCAAAGGAATCCCTTCCTCTCCTCCAACAAAGCGTAAATCACCCAATGCACTAATCTCAATCTCAAACCAACAGCAATTCTCTGCCAAGTACAAAATTCCAGCCTCCTGGATCTCTGGGTGAGGGATCCATATATAGATGTAAGCAGAGAGGATGAGTCAGCTTATGTTTTGACTTGTGGCTTCTCTCTGTCAGTTCTTGCTTCCACTTGGAGGTTAAGAGCCTCTTACTCATCACTAGTCGAATTCATTGAGGCAAGTGTCATTGGAGAAGATTCTGGAAGCTTCCAGTGTCTTTCCACCTTGTTGAATGAGCTTGCCATTTCTCATTTCCCGCTCAACGCACCCTGGTAGTGCATTCACCTGCGTTGCAACGCACCTAGCCAGTGTATTTGGGTGCTTTGCAACGCAGGCAGCTAGTGGAGCCTCTGAATTGATCCTGATTTGACTAGTTTTGGGCAATTTCTAGTGGAGAACTTCTGGGAGAAGCTGTCATTTGTTGACCTCGTTTCTTTAGGAGCTGGAACAACATCATTAGGGACTTAGGATCCCTTGGTTTATGGACATTTCATGCTTATAGCTGTAAGGCACAAAAATGTCTATAAAAGTTGCCCCCTAAAGTATGAGGCCGTTTATCGGGTGAAATGCTTTATTAGGAGGATCCGAAGTTCTTCCAATGCTGGGAGGAGACCTGTAATAAGATACAATACAATGCATTATTTTTCATACTGCTTTCATGATCTAGCTGAGGCGGGCATTCCCATGCTCAGCTTTATAAATCCATTTTTCTGTACATAGGACAGATAATCGTCTGATGGTAGGCTGATGATTCTGATGAAATCATCAGCCTTTTGGTAGGATGATTATCTGTGCTGCAATGTTGTACATGTCAATGTCTTTATTTTTCCTGAATATATATCGTAGCCCGGATGGATGAAACTAGATCCGGGGCCTTCAATCTCGTCCGATCTTCACTCTAAGTACAAGTCTATCCATGTGAGATATGTTTTGAAGTCGAACATGGAAAGACATCGCTTGATTACCAGTTAATGATGTAAACTATTAACAAGCGCGAGAGGAATCACCGATAATGATAATGACCCTCAAGGTACTGCAGTACAATTCACGTGGTGTGAATAAAGGACTTGGCGTCGAACACCACGAAAAATCTTTCGGTTGAAGGTCATTGATGTATACCTGTCGCCGAAAGTGAGAAACTTGCCATTGAGGCATGCAAGCTTCAAAGTACTGAAGGGGGTGTTCCTAGATCAACTTCTTGGATAATGAGATGATGTCGACAAGAAGCGATCCGTCAAAGGAGGGCCTTAATGTATCCCACATCAGTGACATGGAACAGAGCAAATGATTTTGATGGAGGTGAAAACGATATGATGATATATGGTTCAGGGTGGCGGTCATGAAAGAATGAAGTATAATGTATGGTAGTGGATGGGACACGGTTGACTTCTCTGGATTGGTAGCATTTACCCCAAAGGTGGATGCTATGGCGAGACCATGGTGATGTGACCGGTGAATGAAACAACCCAACCCGACTCAGGCACGGAGCGGAAGTGTCATGTTCAAGAGCGACTTGCTACCAATAAAGGTTCTTTGAGTTTCTTCCCAATTTTTCCCCAGTCATTACTGACTAGTACCTCTTTATTTTTGTCAAGCTTGAGGAGGATAACATATGCTTGTTCTATAATTTTCCCTTCGGGCAAACCCATCGCTATGTTTTAACGAGCCTAGCGATAGTGAAACTCGTTCTCATCTAAAGACAAGTTTGTTGCTATTAATGTTTTTAACGAGTTTAACGACAAAGATAACTCGGTCCTTTTCCTTTTTAGGGAGTCTGAAAAGGAACGTAAAGATAACTCCGGAAGTCCTTTTTCGTCATCTAATCCCTTAAGTCCGAAAAAGTATAAAACAATACAGAAGGGATGAATTTTCGATAGTTTTAACGAGCCAAACAAAGCAAGCGCTCGATCGTTTTGTGCAATAATCCCTCAGGTCCAAAAAGATTAAAATCTAGAGGAGGGATAGCATTTCCGGTCGCTTTAACGAGCTGGAAGGCCAAAACTCGGCAATCTTTTCATATTTTACGAGTCAGATGAAAAGAGCTTAAAGAAGACTCATCTTTTGAGGAACGAGTGATAAGACGGGTAGCAGCTGATTCCAGGTAAGGGTTGGAATTTTCCAATCACGGCAGTGTCACAAGGATGGCTAGTGAAATCACTCTTCGCAGCTGTTCCTCAAAATGGGTAAACAATCAAATGGAGGTGAATGATCGGCCAAGGGAAAAGTGGAGGTGATGGTGCAAACACGACCAAGGCTTTAATGGCTGATAATGTTACATTCACAGTGGTTATTTACCGGAGGGTAGTTCATTTTTTAACGAGCTTAAATGCGGATTGAAACACTTGCTCGGTCTTATGTTTATTTTTTAACGAGCATGAACTATGTGCTAAAACTGCTCGATTAATCCAGTCATATGATAAGAATGACTCATTTAAGATTCCATTTTTTATGGAGTTTGCACCTTACAAAGCTTTGCTCCGGAATCCTTTCTTTATGCAAGTTCGGGAACGACTAATCCTACGAGTTTAAAGGGTTAGACCTACAGGTTTAAAGGGAGGACCTAAAAATTTAAAAAATAAATAGCCGCCCCTTGCTTGCATTCCAAAAGGTTTGCATGCCCCCAGGTATAAAACAGAGTTTCAAAGTTACCCCTACTTTAGTCCGATAAAACATTTGTTTTAGCGAGAGAGGCCTACCTCTTACAGGTCACCCAAAGATTGTTCTATTCACACAGTAAACAAAACACTTCTTCGGCGATGTCTACCGAGATAGACAACGGTGATTGACTCAGTTCTGTCAACTCACACAACTTTGACAAAAGAATCTTATTCTAGAACAACCCCTCTTCCAATCACGGACGGGGTACGGACTAGTCATATTCTCCCTCGGAAACCTACTCTATACCCAAAGTTTTCCTGCCGAAGCAGACCAAGACACATGCCCCCTGGGTTCCAGTCATATCCTTCTGAATTACTCGCGCTCCTCGGGAGGATGGACTGTGGGTTGAGACATTTCTTGCATGAAGAGACCATTTAGCGATGGTATACGACTATTTGCGATGCGTGATCTGGGAAATGAAAGATGGTCCACAAGCTTGACCACTCTTCCTTCGTGCGGAAAACACATTACTCTAAAGAGTGAGGAGACGATGGCTCCCATGCAATATATATAGTCTCGTCCAAGGAGTAGGTTATAATCCAAGGGTCCTCGAACGACCATCACGTTCATTTGAACAGTCTTCCCTTTCAATGTTATGGGCACATTGGGGAGGATCCCTAAAGGTCGACTGGTTCCTTTATCAAAGCCTGTCAGATTTCTCATCTCAGGCAAAAGCGATGGCGAACCAAGCGCTTTCCAAGCAATAGAGGAAAGGATACTCACAGATGCCCCCTCATCAATGATGGTGCCAGCCATGACCATTCTGTATATTTGAACGATAATTCGGAATGGTATGCTTGCTGGCAAATGGGGTCTGCCTAGTTGGTTCCAGTCGAAGGACACAACTAGGTTGCTTGGAGGTGGGACCCAGTAGACGGCCGGGTATCGCTCTGACGAACTTCCTTCCTGCGATAAAGGAATAGGTGGATTGCCCCCGTGTTCGTCGGAGTCTGTGTTGATGAAGAGAATCTGGACGGTGTCATCCTTATCGTCTTCAGTGACTGTATCATTTGAAGATAAAACTTCTGAAGGAAAAATCGGGTCAACTGCTGCCTCGACCTTTTGACTTTCGTTTGGTATGGATTCAGTTGGTTTATCTTCAATGATAGACGCTTCAGCTGACCACTTGAGCGGGCCAGCTGGATTCTCAACTAATGAAGGACTCGGCAAGAGTTTTTAATATCCAGGAGGAAGTCGTAACAGTGAAACCGGATGATCTTCCAAGACTCTTTTAGCCTCGTCTAAGAAGGGACAATGGTGGAGGGCATGGTCGCCTTCGCACAATCTACAGGGAGGTCTAGCTTTCCCTTTTTGTCCTGGAACTTCACTTTCGCTAGTTGACGGTGTACTTTCAACATGGCCATCAGAGGTTGACGACACCGGATTGTGCAAACGGGGAGACCAGTCCCTTAGTATCCGAGGGATGCAAGGAAAATCTCTGTGAAAGTGGTCTCCCTTGCAGATGACACATGGTGATTTAGGCCTGGTCAGTGCTGTGTGTGGATTATCATTAGACGACACTTGTTTTCCCTTATTTGCCTTTGGCTCCTTCTTCTTTTTCTCTTTCTTCTTCTTTTCCTTCTTCTCCTTAGGAACTTGGTTTTTAGCTTTACCAGTCCCGTCACACGAAGAGGAAGGAAGAGAGGAAGAATTAGAGGAAGTAGAAGGTTGGTGGGAAATTCTGGACTCGTCTAACTGCTGATTCAACTGTTCAGGAATAGTGGTGTTCTGAACGACATTCGTTGAGAAGAGCCAGAACGACAAGCCAATTGTCAGTCCTGGAAGCGACAATGTGGCCATATGGGGCGCACCAACATCTCCCCAAGAGGAGAAGGGACTAGGATTTCCACCAAGGGGAATTCCTTGGTTGGTAGGCTCCATTTTCTCAACCTAAAGATCAACGCAGGAAAAAGGGTATGATTATTCCATTTAAAATAAATTTTAACGACGCTTGGACACAACTTACTTTTTCACTTTTAAAGAGTCGAGAAAAAGAAAAAGATGACTCTAGTCTCCTTCGATTTTTAATGAGCCTGAAGTGACAAGTGCTCAGATGGACCTTTTCCGTTAAGGAGTCTGAAAAGGAACGAAAGGGACTGCTCTGGAATTCTAGGTAGAGGGTGTGCCAAACCAATCGCAAAACCGCAGAATACTTTTTAGGGTACGGGCGGTCAGTCTTCCCGAATGCTGTGTTCAGTGCATTGCGATCAGTAGGGCGGCCGACACGGCTTCCTATGGATAAAGGTTTTATGCCTATAGGGGTCTCCCAATATATACTCGACGGTACGTGGGAGCACAATCCGTACTGGCACTTATTGTCTCTCAGGAGGAATCACCCAACCATCAGTGAGGCAACAGTTACCAGGTTTTACAACGCCGGAACACGTCTCTATCCTAGACCTCTATGTTGTGCGTTAAGTTACAAAGCGTTGTTAAGTTCATTCAATTTATTTTAGGTTGATCTTTCTTAGAAGTTTGCCTTTTTGGATCACCACGAGATGTAGATACAATTCCTAAATGCAGTCTAAAGATGATAAGCAAGCTTTTATATATTTTCAACAATGAAAATCCTAGCTACAAGGGGGAAAAGAAAGACACAATCTTTTCTCAAAGAGCATAGAGCACACTGTAAATGCACTTTTTCCTAAATCAATCCATACAAACTGTCAAAATGAAAATGCACATATGCATGTATTTGTTTTCACTTTCTTAATATTGATGCCTAAAAAGAAAGTTGTTGTACAAATTTGAATTCGATTTCAAGTGAAAAACACAAACAAGCTTCTTTCGAAATCAAAAAAGACGATTACGACACTTTATGATTTTGAGGTAAATACTTGTTTCGACACTAGAAATTCACAAATTCAAACCAAAAGACAAAAGTAAAAGCGTAATCAGCTGTCAACAGTAAACAAACTTACTCCTAAGATCAAAACGACACTTACGACAGGTCTAGATCTAAGGGTGACAGTATGACTAGTTTACTTTCGTAATGGGAAACTGCAAATGATGTAACAAATACACAAAAACAAATACAGTTTCTTTTATACAACTGAGGCGGAATTGAGGCAAAGAAAAGGGGTTTCAGATAGGTACACACACTGATAACAGGCTGCAAAAAACAGAGATAAAACTGAGCAAAAAGAAGCAGAGAACCACAGCTGCACAAGGCAAAGGCTGATCAACGCACCCCTTGCATAGAGAAACTGAATTGCAGCACAGGTAGCCCTCTCGGGACCTGCGCTGAAATGCAGAACCTCTTCACAGAGCCTGCGCTGAAGCAGAAACGAGAATTGTCTTCGGGTTCTGGGTCACGGTTTGCAGTTTAATCTATGGTTTTTGGCCGGATAAAAGCTATCAATAAGGTACAATTAGAGGGATGATTTAAAGGAGGACTAAGAGCTATCAAAAAGGGCTGTTAGAGCACTTGTGGATCAGCTGTTCAGATCATAAACAGGCCCAACGAATGGACTAGAGTAGCAGATCTCTACTTTGCATTTTTAAATGGCAAATGCAGTTCGATTCGGCACTCCTGAGTTTATGAGATGAACAACAATAGAAACACAAATAAACTAACTAGATACGATCCCCAACGGAGTCGCCAATTTGTTGTTGGGAAAAGTATCCATTCAGAATGCCCCTATCCCACTCTAAGGTGTGACAGTGCCTTAGCAACAAACAAGGAAAACTATTTTCGTATTCTTCTTTATGAAATGTAAACAAAGAGGAAGGATGTAACTAACCTGTGTCTTTCGCTAGTTTGTTGATCCAATCGCTCTCTCCTTTGTTTGCTTCCCGCTACCTACTCTCTCACTGGTCCAGCTTCATCAAGTTCCTGCAAGATCACAAGAGAGGAAAACTACACAAACATAGATTTACATTCATAACTAGTTTAGGATCAGATTTAAACTAAACATGCAAATATAACAAAACATCATTGATATACAAACATATAGGAGAAACTCAAATAGTTTTATTGATATGATAAGAAAGTCCAAGAGGAGATACAACCAAGTGAGTCCCGATCCAGCATCTACCTCCCAGCAAAGGAATCCCTTCCTCTCCTCCAACAAAGCATAAATCACCCAATGCACTAATCTCAATCTCAAACCAACAGCAATTCTCTGCCAAGTACAAAATTCCAGCCTCCTGGATCTCTGGGTGAGGGATCCATATATAGATGTAAGCAGAGAGGATGAGTCAGCTTATGTTTTGACTTGTGGCTTCTCTCTGTCAGTTCTTACTTCCACTTGGAGGTTAAGAGCCTCTTACTCATCACTAGTCGAATTCATTGAGGCAAGTGTCATTGGAGAAGATTCTGGAAGCTTCCAGTGTCTTTCCACCTCATTGAATGAGCTTGCCATTTGTCATTTCCCGCTCAACGCACCCTGGTAGTGCATTCACCTGCGTTGCAACGCACCTAGCCAGTGTATTTGGGTGCTTTGCAACGCAGGCAGCTAGTGGAGCCTCTGAATTGATCCTGATTTGACTAGTTTTGGGCAATTTCTGGTGGAGAACTTCTAGGAGAAGCTGTCATTTGTTGACCTTGTTTCTTTAGGAGCTGGAACAACATCATTAGGGACTTAGGATCCCTTGGTTTATGGACATTTCATGCTTATAGCTGTAAGGCACAAAAATGTCTATAACACTCCGTGGTCTACCATTCCTATGAGTTCCGCTATGTGCAGACTAGTTACAATGTATTCCATTGGCATCATAGCTTTTATGCCATACACGAGTCTGAAAGGCATTTGCCTAGTCAACTTCTTGCAAGTTGTTCTGTAGGCCCATAGCATCGCTGGTATGCGCACATCAAAGTCATTTCTTTGACCATTGAAAACCTTCGTCAATGCATTCTCCAGTATCTTATTGAATGCTTCCACCATCCCATTGCCCTGCAGGTGATAAGGTGTACTCTTCTGATGATACACCTGAAATTCTTTTGTTAACGCGCTGATTGTTTCGTTAAGAAATTGCGTACCGTGATCGCTCATCAAGATCTTTGGACAACCAAATCTTGTCAATATGTATTCAAAAATAAACTTTGCTACTGTCATGCCTATGCAGTCCTTCATGGGCTATGCCTCCACCCACCTAGTCAAGTACTTAGTCGCGGTGATGATGTATTGCGCACCTGCCTTCTTTCCTTGAGGCTGAATTTGACCCACAAAGTCAATTGCCCATTTCTCGAATGGTTGTAATGTCACCTATGGCATCAAAGGTAGTTCATCCCTCCGTGATGGCCTGTTAGTCCTTTGACATGCATCACATGCCCTACAATATGCTTTCGCATCCTTATGCAGGGTTGGCCACCACAACCTAGCACGCAGAACCTTCTACACTGTTGCTTTTCCTACATAATGTCCTCTTGTAGCTCCTCCATGAGCCTCCATGAGAATGCTACTTCATTCAAAGTCAGGTACATAACGTCGCAATATTTCGTCTGACCCCATTTTGTACAAGTGCCCTGAAATGACAGAGAAGTCTGCCGCGCGCACTACTAACTCCTTCTGTTGGCTTGTATACCCTTCTGGAGCAGTTCCCGTCATCAGGAAATGCATGATATCTTCAAAGTGTCTGTGCTGCGCACTGCAAAGAGTTGTGCGTTAGGAAACCCCTCCTTGAAATTAGTAGGTTCCTCTCCCATTTCAATCCATGATAGATGATCAGGTCCCACATTCAGTCGTCCTGGCTTCACAATAATGGCAAATTCATACTCCTGGAATAACAACAACCATCTGCTATAGTATATGAATGCTATAGGATGGTCCAATTCCCCCTCGCCCACCTGTATCGGCACGAACACAACACAATACATGAGGCATCCACGTGCACATAAAATTACGTCTTCCAGTCCGGGAAGACTAGGATTGGTGTGGTGACCATTTTCTCTTTCAGCACATCCAAGCTCTTCTGGAATTCATCATTCCAACAGAACGTAGCATCCTTTTTCAACAACTTCTCCATGGGTGCAGTGATCTGGGCATAGCTCTTGAAGAACTTCCTATAGTATCCAGTATGCCCTAGATTTGCATGTAGTCATTTCACATTCCTTAGCACCTCCAAGTTGATTATCACCATGATCTTCGCGGGGTCTACCATCAATCCTTGTCTGCATACCACATGACACAGCAGGATCCCGAAAGGGACACAAAATAAACACTTCTTTATATTAAGCATGATCTGGTATCTTTGACATGTATCTAACATCAAGCACAGACTTGCCACATGACGTTTGACCAATCCAACCACTATCCAATTGTCAAAGTATACCTCCAGAAACTTATGACCGAAGTCTTCGAATGCCGCAATGACTACGCGAAAAAATATTGCTGGTGGATTCTTCAACCAAAAAGGCATTACAGTGTACTGAAAACATCCCCATTCAGTCACAAAGGTCATCTTGCTTCTATCCTCAGGCGCGATTTTGATCTGATGGTACCTAGAGAACCCATTAGTGAAAGAGTATGCTTCTTGGCCAACTACATTGTCCAGGACCTCGTCAGTGAATAGGGTTGGGAAAGGATCATGCACGCAAGCATCATTCAGCTTCCGAAGATCCACGCATATCCTTATTTCTTCTTTTTGTTTCTTTTCCTGAACCACTATTAGGCTTACCTAATCAGATTCTTCCACTGGTTCAATAATTCCTTCCACGAGGATCTTATCTAACTCAGTGCGAACCCTTTCCTTATACTTAGGATTAAGGCAGTAAGGTATTTGTTTTATAGGTTTCACGTCCGGTTTCAGGGTGATCTTCATGACACCTAGGTCTCCTATTATCCCTTTTAAATCAGAAAACTTCGTGGGGAACAAATCCTGATATTCGCGGAGGAGCTCAACGACCTTGTCTACTATTGCATCATCCCAATAGTCCCCAATCTTTACAAATTTCAGTTCTGCCTCTGTGCCAATGTTGACCTGCCTAGTTTTCAGTGGCGCGGTTATGTTTGGATCCTCTATCTGTGGACCTTCAACCTCGCAGTGACCTTCAGTTTCTAGAATATTAATCTTTCTGGGATCCTCGTCTTCTTCTTCAGCGGTCATGTTATAACATTCTAGCACGTGACTTAGCTGGGTAGTCCAATTAGGTTGGACCAAGTCCAAAGGATCTTGCGGTATCCTAAAGATCGCTACTTTAACCTCATGTAGCACCACATTCTTCAGTGCCATGGCAGAGCTTTGTTTCTAAGAACCAATTCATCGGTATGATGTCCAGGGTATGACAAAACAGATGCACTCGTTCAGGCTGGGGCTCTGCTCCATAAGCCTTAGTCCATTTGGCCAGGTGATCGCGTAGATCATCCCTTCCATCATACTTATTTAACATCAGCACTTTTGGCTACCCAAAATGTATTCTCATCATCCTCCTATAGTCGTGCCAATGACCAAAATTATCCTTGTGCATACCCCACCATCATGTGGGTGTAGCACGCATTACACAGTCCAAGGCCTGGAAGCGATGTTGCTCCAACACTTCTCTCTCAAATGCATCCAAAATGTGATCAACATCAGTTAGCCCATCATAGTGAGGTAGATCTATAACTCCGGATGACACGTAGCGCAATGATTTGGTCATCATATTACAATGCAGCGTAGATACTTCAGGCAGTGGGTTCTGCCAGTGCTCTAATTCTTCATCCGAATTTGACGTGTAGGAGCTTTCACACTCCCATGCAATACATCTGTCCGCTATCGGATTTACCCAATCCTAGTCTCGTGCCGTTATCTTGTAAATCTAGTCCAGATCGTCATCACTTTCATAATCTCGGACAGGTTATGTATAGCATAGTTCTTCCGGATCGAGTGGCAGCACCACACAGAGTGACTTCTTTTCAAATATCATCTTTCACTTCTTCTAGTTGATTACCCCATTCATGTCAGTGGCCCAATCGATGCCAAGGAGCGCAGGGTAGGGATTTCTATCATCCACAATCTCTATTACTTCAAAATCCGCCAATGCGCTAGGTGCCCTTGATGTCAACTGTTACCTGTTGCAACCTGTTAGGTCCCTATAATACTAGTGATTCCCTCATTACTATTGTCATTGTAGCCCTTATTTTTATTATTGTGCCCCTATTGTCCCCATATTTTTATTAGTGTGCCCCATAGAAACCCACTATTTTTATTGTTGTGTCCTTATGTTAATATTGTTATGTCGACTTGATTATATTGTGACCCCTTCGACTCCTATATATAGAAGGGAGGTTTAGTCATTTGTATCATCCAAGAATTATTCATTTGTGTAATGTAAAGGAGGTTTCCCCATCGAATAGGCTGAATTCTAAGGCGTTGATCCATCTTTTTTATCTTTTTGTGAGCTAGTTTCATAACATTTGGTATCAGATCTTTGGATTCTAGGGTTTTGCTACTCCAAACATGTCATCTTGGAATTTTCACTATAACGTTTTGTATACGACATTTCAGAAGCTAAAACAAAAACCCATTTGAGCTGAAATCGTTCTAAACTTCGGGTCCGAATTTCCATGCTTTTCTCGCTATATTTTCGGAGATATGATCTGAGGAAGTTAAGGTTTTTGCAGACTCTCGAATTACATTCCAAACAGGTGACCTGGGAAAATTCATCATAACCTTTTTTTTTTAGCATCAGATTGAAATTTCATAAGAATTTTTAGAAAGAGGATGGCCTTTAGTTTTTTGTATATCAGTTTCAGGTACTAAGGTCGAAACAGTGACATGTGGCACTTCGTACAAGTTCGCTCTACTGAACTAGTCTATAATCCGGTCACCGTGCGAGATTTGGCGTAACTTTTCCTTGGAGAATGCAATCTTGATCATACTTGTGGGGTTAGAAAGAGGACGCAAAATACTATTGAAGGACGTGATTTCAGATATTTGAGACATGCAGTTACAAAGATACAACATATTCAATATCGAGCTCTTACAAAGTGAAAAAAAGGTGTGTAGTTTTTTTAAAATTTTGCATAAGATTGGTTTGAAAAATTAGTTTGAAGGAATTCAAAGGGAATAGTGAAGAATTGTTAGCATTAATTGATGCCCTGAAGAAGGAAAATGGAAACACCTAGTAAGAAACCTGAAAGCTCTAGCATGACTTGTGAAGAAGAGGAACAAATGCAACATGATATATCAAAATTACAAGACCAAATACAACAAATTTCACTCTCACAAAAGGTAACTGAAGCCAAGATGAACTGCATGGAAGCTAATATGAATGGCATGCAAGTTAAGATGGATGGCATGGAAGCTAAGATGAATGGCATGGATGCTAAGATGAATGGCATGGACGCTAAGATGGAAGAATTGAAGATAAATTTGAATAACTTGCTACAAGAAATGGTTACTAATGGTGAAAGGGTAGTAAAGGAAACTCATGATGAGAAAAAAATAAATGTTAATCATGATTTCATAGATTCTAATGTTGGATTGAAGACCCACCATGTTCCAAAAATCGATATGAGGAATTTTGATGGCAAGGATCCTGGAACATGGATACTATAGATGGAGAAATTTTTCAATCTCCATAATGTGCAAAACACACAAAAGGTACATAAGTGTGTTGAGAAGAAATTATTTTACATAGATTGTGAAGAGGAGGAAGAAAAGGAACAAGAAATGTCAAAAGAAGAGGATATACTCTAGGAACAAACCCTAGATAAAGAAGAAATGAATCCGACCATATCTTGTAATGCATTGGCTGGAATTACCACTCCTCAAACTATCAAGATAGAAGGACATATCAAGAAGAAAAAAGTAATAGCGTGGATTGATTCGGGAAGTACCCATAATTTTATTCATTGTAAGATAGCCAAGGAATTGAATTGCTTCCTATATCCAACACTAGAGTTTCAAGTGGAGGAACCATAAATTGCTCTAGAAAGTGCCATAATATCAAGCTATCCATGGGAGAATATGTATTGAATAGCCCAATGCTTTCCATTCCAATGGGTGGTGCTGATGTTGTACTAGGAGTCCAATGGCTGCAATCCTTGGGTACAATAGATTTTAATTTTCAATAACCTTTCATGAAATTTTATGCGGAAGGAAAGAAAGTTGAATGCAAGGAAACCAGGAAAGACAATCAGATCTAAAGAAGGAACAACGAGGCTTAATTGCACAATTATGTTCTCTAGAGTTTCCCACATCGAAATCATCTATTTCTCCATATCTCCAAAAAATCTTGGACAATCATTCCATGGTATTTGAGACTCCCAAAGGCCTCCCACCTATTCGTGATCATGATCATGCTATTCATTTGATTCCAGGAAGTGTTCCCCTGAACATCAGGCCGTACAGATATCCCTGGGACCAAAAGAGTGAAATTGAATGTATGGTTGCAGAAATGCTAGAGGCTAGTATAATTCAACCTAGTCAAAGTTCTTTCTCTAGTCCAGTAGTATTGGTGCACAAGAAGGATGGGTCATGGCGCATGTGTCTGTATTATAGAGAGCTCATCAAGCTCACTATTAAAGATAAATTTCCCATTCTTGTCATTGATGAATTAGTGGATGAATTACATGGATCAATTTACTTCACCAAGTTGGATCTTCGTTCATGATATCATCAAATCAGAATGAAGACTGAAGACATTCTGAAAACAGCAGTTAGAACTCATGAGGGTCATTATGAATTTTTTTTCATGCCTTTTGGCCTTACCAATGCACCTTCTACATTTCAAGGTTTGATGAATTCCATTTCCAAACCCACCCTTAGAAAATTTGTGTTAGTATTTTTTGATGATATACTAATCTACAACAAGTCTTGGAAGGATCATGTTCAACATGTTGACAGGGTGCTCAAACTATTGGAGGAGAAACAATTATATGAAAAAATCTCCAAATGTTTCTTTGGAGTACAAGAGGTGGAATATCTTGGTCATATTGTATCTCATGAAGGTATTAAGGTAGACCCTAGAAAAATTAATGCCATTAAGGAATGAAAAATCCCCACATCCATAAAGAATCTGCGAGGATTTCTGGGGTTGACAGGGTATTATCGCAAGTTTGTTAAGAATTATGGGAGAATAGAAACACCTCTAACAACATTATTGAAGAAAGATGCATTTTCATGGACTCCAAAAGCAACAAAGGCCTTTGAACATCTTAAAGAGGCAATGTGCCAAGCATCGGTCTTAGCTACGCCAGACTTCACAAAAACCTTTAGTGTGGAATGTGATGCTTCAGGAAATGGAATTGGTGTTGTTTTAATGCAAGATGAAAGACCCATTTCTTTCTAAAGTCGTCCAATCAAAGGAAAGTATTTATACAATGCTATTTATGAGAAGGAAATGTTGGCAATACTACATGCACTTAAGAAATGGCGACTCTACCTAATGGGAAGACACTTCAAGGTAAAAATGGATCATGATAGTCTTAAATACTTTTTAGAACAAATATTAACCTCTAAAGAGCAACAAAAATGGGTCACAAAGATGTTGGGTTATCACTCTGAAATCATTTACAAAAAAGGGAAGCAAAATGTTATGGCATATGCACTCTCAAGAAAGGATGAGGATGTGGAAGCATTTCTGTTCCCCATTTCTATTATCCAACCATATTGGATAAACGAAGCAAGGGATGAATGGAAAAATGACGAAGAAGTGTGGGAACTCATTCAAAAATTACAACAAGATCCCAGTACATCTGATACATTTAGCTGGAAAAATGATTCATTATGGTACAAAGATCGCTTATACCTATGTAAGAATTCCCAACTTAAACAAAAGATTCTTATGGAATTGCACACTTTCCCTTAGGAGGGAACTTAGGATTTTTAAAACTTAACACAGGGTTAAGAAGGAATTTTTTTGGAATGGCCTTAAATCAGATATTCAAAAGTTTGTGGCGGAATTTTTGGTTTTCCAACAAAATAAAGTTGAAACAATTAAGACCCCAGGTCTATTACAGCCTTTATCCATTCTAAGCCAACATTGGGAGCAGGTTTCAATGGATTTGATCACAGGTTTACCCAAGTCTGAAGCAAAGAGTGTCATCATGGTGGTAGTTGACAGACTTACCAAGCATGCACAGTTTTGTGCATTATTGTATCCATTTAAAGCCAATATAGTTTCTACTACATTTATGGAAAAAATTGAAAAGCTACATGGAAAACCAAAGATTATTGTAAGCGACAGAGATCCCATTTTCACTGGAAATTTTTGGACAAAATTATTTTCTTGTCTCGGTACTCAGTTAGCTCACATCTTATCTTATCATCCTCAATCTAATGGGAAAACTGAGAAGAATAAGAATAGCTTCATTGCTTTATATCTGATAAACAAACACAATGGGTCAAATGGTTGCCTCTGGCTGAATGGTGGTATAACACTTCCTTCCATACTGCAGTGAAAATGACCCCACTTATGGCACTTTATGGATATCATCCACCATCCATCACATCATATTTAAGAGAAAATTTTAAGGTTCAAGCAGTGGAACATCACATCGAGCATCAGCAACAAGTTCTCCAACTCTTAAAGGATAACCTCAGGTTGGCGCAGAATAGAATGAAACAACATGTATATCAACATCGCAGTGAAAGAAGTTTTGATGTAGGTGACTAGGTATTCTTACGTCTACAACCATATAAACAAATGTCCCTCAAGTAAGCTAAGAAGGATAATAAATTATCACCAAAGTATTATGGTTCATACAAGGTGTTACAAAAGATTAGTACTATGTCATACAAATTAGAGCTTCCTACAGCTTCCCGAGTGCACCCAGTTTTCCATGTTTCGTGTTTAAAGAAGGTTATAGGTGACAAGCTACCAATACAAACAATATTGCCAGAACTTGACGATGAAGGAAAAATCTTATTGGAACCAGAAGCAGTCACAGAAACAAGAACTCAACAGCTGCGAAATTGATCAATTTCGGAGTATATCATCAAGTGGAAGAACTTATCTGCTGAAGATTCCACATGGGAGGATGAGAATTTTATACAGAAGCATCCATAACTACTCAAGCATTGAGGACAACAATTTTAGGAAGGAGAGGGCCATGTTAGGTCCCTATAATACTAGTGATTACCCCATTACTATTGTCATTATAGCCCTTATTGTTATTATTGTCCCCATATTGTTATTAGTGTGCCCCATAGAAACCCACTATTGTTATTGTTGTGCCCTTATGTTATTACTGTTATGTTGGCTTGATTATCTTGTGACCCCTTAGACTCCTATATATGAAAGGGAGGTTTAGTCATTTGTATCATCTAAGAACAATTCATTTGTGTAATGTAAAGCAGGTTACCCCCTCGAAGAGGCTGAATTCTAAGGCGTTGATCTATCTTTTCTATCAATTTGTGAGCTAGTTTCATAACACAACCTCCCCATTGGGATAATTTTCTGTTGATTCGCAATTGTTAACTGGATCGTAGACCACTAGAACGTAGGTCTCCCCATTATTCCCCAAGTCTGTTTTGGCAAAACATTTGTGTCGAACCCTAGATCTAGGATAACTTGGTCCATTTCGTATTCCCCTATCTACGTGGTGAGTCTCATTTCACGCCCAGTTCTTGCCTTGTGCTTGGCAAGCTTCCTGACCATGCGTGGTTCACCAGTAGCCCCATCCTTACCATCGCATCAATTGATCAGTTCGTGCAGGCCCTTCACAGCCTTACTATCACATTTTTGTGCTTCCATAAATGTTTCTTTTGCGTTTTCCAGATCAAAACCAGTCTCTTTTTCTGGTGCTTTGCAGACCCATTCGCCTTTTGCAGGCTACTTACCTTTACCCTCGCCCCCCGGTTGTAGTTCCGCTTCGCAACATAACGATTACCTTAGGGTCTTCCTCGCGAGGCTTGGCCCTCATCATCTGAAGTTTCTGTGTCGACTACGTCCCCTTTTTGCAAATCTTAGCCAATAATATTGGGCAATCCTCAGTCGCATGGTCAAACTGAGTAGAGTAGCGGCATGACAATCGTGTCGGATTCGGACAGTCCCTCGCGTAGTGTCCTAGGCCTCCACAATTGTAACAAATTAGCTGTCCTTGGCCTCTACCAGGCCCTCCTCCACCTCAGCCTCGGCTGCGCCCCTGATACTCACTTTGCATTCCCCCAACACCTTGGTACGGAGGCCACATTTCTACCTGCACCCTTTATGCAGGTCTCCTATCCATCATTAATTCATAACTACAAAAATTGTGCTCATCATGACCTACAGATTGCAGAAATTGAAAACGAGCTGTTGTGGTGTTCGTACGAATTTTTGCAGCAAATGGCAATTGTCAGTTGCATGTTTCCCGGCCACCTAGCATATAGCGCACCATAGCGCGGGCCCTGTACTTGGACCTGCCACAGCCTTTGGCCGTAGAGGCATTGGTCCCCCTGCTACAACATAGTTCGCAAAGGCTAGGCAACGATCCTTGCCATGCCCTTGACCCTTGCATTTTACGCACCAAACTTCTTCGCGCACCTCTGGCCGAGATGTTCTGTCCTTATTCAGACTTTTCATTTCGAGACAAAGGTTTTGCAGCTGCGCATGAATTTACTGAACCCCTAGATTAGCATCCTATATTGGTGTCTCATGCAACCTCATCACGATTTCTAGAGCTTCTGCCTGGGTTCCAATCTTCTATTATGATAACGCAACCCTTAGGTGGGGCAGGAGCGAGGCTACGAACCATTCGCGGTGCTGCCCATCAGTTAGGTTCATGTTGGCTTCACGGATTGTACACTTCAATCTTTGATCCAAATCCTAGGGCGTCTCCCCAGGCTTCATCATGAACTCCTTTAACCCCACAATTGACTGTGCTTGAGACTTAGGTCTATTGAATTATCTATTTAGCGCGGCCTAGATATCTGCCAACGCGGACGTTGTGTTATCAGTACTATACTTAATGTACCACATTAGTGCGTGGTCCTACAAAGCATTGACCAATGTAGATTTCTTCATCTAGTCATCCATGATACCCTAAGCTTCCCATACAGCCTTCTTGACAATCCAAAACTGGTCCGGATCTTCACTTCCTATGCCCTTGAATACAAGTAGCTTTATGGAGTTCGCCATGTTGAACAACGGTGCAAGCGGGGGTAGTGTGGGCAATGGGGTGAGAGGTGGGGCTGAGGATGGAGGCGGTGTGGATGGATGGGATGAGGATGGAGGTGGTGCAGGTATTCATGGGAACCCTTGTCTTATTAGCTGAACAACGCTCAGTGGAGAAGACTGCACTACTCCTTCGTCGTCACTCAAAGGAGGCCCGATCAGTGGGCTATACTCAGGGCCTTTTCTTCCTTCATCCCTGAAAGACTTTCTGCTTTGTGTTCACAAAAGAGCATCTTAATCCAAGTATTTAGTGACTTTAAATACTTACCTCACGATCCTTTAAAGAAGCGGCGCTTTGCTTCGCAGTAACTGACAGAGGTATCGACTGTGAACTTTGTCACAAATCCTCCTATGATACGGTTGAGCCAATGGTCTACAGTGCGCATGATCTTATCTTCAGATGCTTTCAATAGCCTTACCAACTCTGGTGTCCAAACAGTCAGAGTTTCAAGCCTCCACCTTCCTTGGATGTCTGCCAACTTCATGATCCACTCGTATAACTCAACAGAGAAGGAACATAAGAAGATTTCATGTATTTATGTGTACAGGTATCTGTCCAACCACTCTTATTTCGTCAATCGTGGATTCCTGTTTACTTGTGCAGCAAATTCGTGGATCTTTCTATCCAACTAGTTTTCGATCTCTTTCTTAGTTGGATTCCAATGATACAACATCGCACATCTCGTTATGCAGATCTCGGTCCCAGCAACAGAACCATTTTTTGGCTTGATGGGCCCTGAACCAGGTTCAGCGTTAAGCAACCAAGAAAATCCCTACACTACTGGCCCTTTCGGCATCAATCTGCGGAGCGTGGACTGAAGTCTCACCCGAAGCAGTATGGGGGGATGCAGGAACCAAGTTTCTGCACCCTGAGATGGTTGTGATGTCGATTTTATATCCTAACTCTTGTCTTCGCACAGATCGATAAGCCCTTAGGGGTTATCATTGTACTTCCTTTTCTGTCTTTCAGAGCCTCAATGAAGGTACCCGATTACCCTTCGCACAACCTTAGACGATGATTCAGGCACTTACGTGCCTCTATAACTAGGTTATCGACTTAGTCCCTAATTTTCTTAGTGGATAGCCAACTTTATCATGCAATTAAGATTACCCTCACATAAACATGTATTATTACTTGCATTCAAATAATAGATAGAAACAGATACATTCACGCATCAATTTAACATTATAATGTAAACCCAAAACTTAACATATCATAATTAGATGCAATAACCAGAGACATAAATCACAATGATTCCAGAATACATCTCTTTATTTATGAATCAAATTCCCAGTACAAACTCTATCCGCCCTTCGCACACTGCTGCAGGGGTCTGCGCACTCCGCTGCGACTTCCACCCTAGGCCTCTGCGCACTCAGCTACAGAGCCTCTTCCTATGCTAAGACTCTCACTCTTAGCTCACCCAAACTTACCAATGACTCATGACTTCTAACTTACTTACTGTACTTTTTTTTCTTAGATATTCTAAGACTTCCCTTTTTATACATTCCCATGGTTCGCAGAGCATGGGTAGATCCTCAAAACTGACACAACTTATCTAGACTAAGGGTGGAAAACCCTTTTAACTTTAGACATCTTCGCGCTTCATGACCAAAAAATGTGGAGACTTTACATTTCTTTACACAAAATTTGGGCCTTCTGCCCCAAAACTTGGGTGTTTAACCCCAAAATTGACCCCCAGGGGACCCGTTCCCAACAATATAGAAAATGAATTGGAAAAACTCAAAATTCCCATTCCTTTGATAGAATTTATGAATAAAACTGCCTATAGATCCCAGGTAATGAAGGCATTGAGCATAGGAGAAAACACTGATACAGTTAATGTATCAGACAATCAACCTGAATTACTATTTGTCCCAGAAGTTGATGGCAAACTTCATGAGGGAGATGCACCTCCCTTTTATGTTAGCCTAGCTATTCATGATAAAATTTTACACAATGCTATGCTTGACTCAGGGGACTCCCATAACCTTATGCCTAAGGTAATCATGGAAAAATTGGGATTAGACATAACTAGAAGGTATAAAGATATGCATTCATTTGATTTCAGTCAAGTTAAATGCCTTGGACTTATAAAAAAATTATATGTCAATTTAGTCCAAATACTAGCCAAAAGTGTACTTATGGACATAGTTGTTGCCGATATCCCTCCCAAATATGGCATGTTGCTTTCTTGTTCATGGGGAGCCAAATTGCAGGGGACCTTACAGATGGATATGTCCTACACAACCATCCATGTATTTGGTCAGAACATAATACTCTATAGAGAGAAACTTATGAAATTCATGGTCACCACCCAAGATAGATCTAATAATTATCCTATTTATACTATTCATTCTGATCTTGACTCATTTATTTTGTATAATGATGTAAGTGCACAAGAACACGTTCCAAATCATAATACTACGCTTTGTCTCACACATGATGGTCAAACATTAGATAGTGAGCAGGATAATTCAGATGAAGTGAGTTTTGATGGATCAATGAGTAAAGAAGGAGTTGGTGTTGGTGTATGGGTTTCTAATTCATATACTCATCACTCAGAAGGCCACTCCTACAAATTGAATTTCCAGTGTTCTAATAATTTTGCAGAGTACGAAGCCTTAATCTTAGGTTTACAAATTTTGAATAAAATTGGTTCTAAACGGATTTCCATTCATGGAGATTCTGAATTGGTGATAAAACAAATTAAAGGAGAATAATTTGCAAAACATCCTAGGATGAGAGCATACAGAAATGTTGTGTTGGATTTTCTAGATTCTTTTATTGAATATAGTTTGTCTGCGATTTCAAGAGATCAAAACATTTTGCCTCATGGTCTTGCTACTTCGGCAAGTACTTGTAAATTACCATTTCATCCTACTCGTCCATATACTGTCGAAGTGAAAAATAGACCTATTGTACCTGATAACATTAGATACTGGTAGGTTTTTGGAGATGATGCTCAGATTGAGATTTTTTTGTAGTATAAAGATGAATTTGAAGATGCAAATATAGATATAGAATTTGATGTAGAAGATATTGTACATACTAGTGTGAATAAGTTAGAATTGCATGAAATAGATGAAGAAAAATAAGAAACAAATATTTTGCAACTGAAAGACAACATCTTACCTAGAGGGTTAGTCCCATTGGAAGATTTATTTGATTTCAATGATGTAGCTAAGAAGTCCAAAATTGAACCCACTGGAGCTGGTGTTGAGGAACATAATATTGGGGCTAAACTTCAACCCAAAATGATCAAACTATCCAAATCATTACCCCCAACTGTTCAAATAATTCATTGATGTTTTCACCTGGAGTTATGAGGACCTAAAATCCTATGACACCAATATCATACAAAACAATATTCCCTTGAAAGAAGATCATAAACCCTTTAAATAAAAATTAAGGAGGATTAATCCAATGCTTATGCCTCTAGTTGAAAAAGAGGTAAAAAGAATGTATGATGCAAAAATCATAGTATCTCTGAGATATTCCAAATGGCTATCCAATTTGGTTCCCACTCGGGAAGGACTAGTGAAATCAGGCTCTGCATTGATTTCCAAAATTTAAATAAAGCCTCTCTAAAATACAATTACCCTCTGCCCAAGATGGACCACATCATACAAAAGGTGGTTGGATCCAACAAGATTTCCTTGTTGGAGGACCTTTATGGTTATAACCAGGTCTTAGTACACCCAGACAATCAAGAGAAAACAATGTTTACTACACCTTGGGGCACTTTCATGTATGTGAAAATGCCTTTTGGTTTAATGAATGCTGGAGAAACTTTTCAGAGAGCCATGGATTTTACTTTTGCTGATGAAATGGGTCATTTCATAGTTATCTACTCAGATGACATCACTATTTTTTCGAAAAGAAATGAGGAACACTTAAATCACCTGAGAATAATTTTTGAAAAATGTCAAAAATTTGGCATTTCCCTCAACCCCAAGAAAACATTATTCGGTTTGCAAGAAGGAAAAATGTTGGGACACATAATTTTGAAAGAAGGAATCAAGATAGATCCCAATAGAATCGAAGCTATACTCAAAATTAATCCCCCAAGGAATATAAAGGAAGTTCAATCTTTTATTGGACAGATAAATTTTCTAAGGAGATTCATTCTGAATTTAGCTGAGCTTTTAAAGAACATAACCAATATGCTAAAGAAAGACACTGAGGTGAAATGGAACATGGAAGCTAGACAATCATTTAATAATGTAAAGAAGGCTTTAACTTGGGCACCTGTGTTAATTAGTCCATATTTTACTAAATATTTCCTAATTTTTTCATTTTCTTCAGAGCACACCATTGTTGCAGTTCTCCAACAAAACAATGAGGGCCATGAACAACCTATTTCTTTCTTCAGCAAAGCTTTGAGAGATGCAACATTGAAATATGACATTATGGAAAAGCAAGATTTTTCCTTGGTAAAGGCCATAAAATATTTTAGAGTGTATATTTTGCATTCACACATCATTTCTTTTGTTCCAAGTGCAGTAGTTAAAGATATACTGACTCAAAACAATCCAGATGGGAAAAGGGGTAAGTGGATTTTTGTTATATTAGAATATGATATTGAAATCCAACCCACTAAACTCATCAAAGGTCAAGGGTTAGAAAAATTAATGGCAGAATCTAACTTACATGCTTTAAATATAAATTTTCTAGCAATATTTAGTGAACTAGATGAGCTGGTGACTCCAGAGGTAGTAGAATCTTTTGCTACCTCTCCCTGGTATGCAGACATTATTTATGTTCTTCATAATTTACAAGCTCCTCCTGGTTCAACTGAAAAAAAGGCTAGATTTATCAAACTTAAAGCTGTTAAGTTTTGTATTTTTAATGGAGATCTGTATTGGAAAGATGCTGGTACTGTTTTACTAAAGTGTTTGTTGAAAAATGAAGAAGATAAATTCATGCAAGAGTTCCATGAAGGAGATTGCGGTGGACACCTGTATTGGAAGACTACTGCAAATAAGATTATGAGGGCAGGTTTTTACTAGCCCACCCTATTTTCTAATATCCAAAAGAAAGTTACTTCATGCCACAAATGCCAAATATTTGAAGATAAAAAGAAACTTTTTCCTTTACCCTTAAGACCTATATCTGCAAAAACGCCTTTCCAACAATGGGGCCTTGACTTTATAGGAGAAATCCACCCTGCCTCATCTGTCCAACACCAGTCAATTCTGACAGACATTAATTACTTCACAAAATGGATAGGTGTCATACCTACCAGACAAGCTTCTGATGCAATCATCATAAAATTCCTGGAGAACAATATCCTTGCAAGATTTGGTTGCCCTAGGAAAATTATTACTGACAATGATGCAACTTTCAGGTCAAAAAGGATGGTAGATTTCTGCAACAAATATCAGATAACATTGGGAAATTATATAGCCTATTACGCTTAGGGAAATGGATTGACTGAATATTCCAATAAAATCTTAGTTAATGTTAATGCATTGTGGGCAGACAGGCTTACTACCAAAAAGTCAATAGGCATGTATCCATGTCAACTAGTTTATGGGATAGATGTTGTTTTTCCAAATTCGTTGGGAATTCCTATTTTAAAGATGATGCAAGAATTGGAGGTAGAACCAAACGATTTTCAAAGGAGAATAAACCAGACAATCCATTTGCTGCAAACAAGAGAAGTAATTTATAACATAACTCAGTTGATCCAAGATAGCATCAAGAAAACATTTGACCGAAGGACTAAACTTGATGACTTTCAGATCGGCCATCATGTTCTGAAATAGGATTCCAGAAGGGAAGAAAAAGGAAAGCATGGTAAGCTCGACAACTTGTTTATGGGACCTTACATTATTGATTCTTATCGAGGTAACATTACATTTTTTCTAAAGAACACAGATGGAACAACATTACCTGGAGGACCTGTCAATGGCAGGATGCTAAAGCATTATGTTTTTCAGGACTAACAAAGTGTTTTCATCACACCCATTGTAGATACCATTTACCTTTGTACTACCATGAGTGGGTAGCTTATGTCTGAAATTTGAAGCCCTTGGAGAAGGCCCTGAGCTTTCAGGCATTTTTCCACCATAACTACAGAAAACAAAAGATCATATGCAACTAATATTGAAGATGAGGATTCAAGGCTACAAGTCTATAGTGTTCTTGACAATTCACCAGGAAGTGCCATCCCCAACTGGAGCCACTGTTAGGGTCCTATAATTTATAGGATCAATTGATCATTGAGTAATTGCTTTCAGTATTTTAGATTGTAAATAATACTACTTTCTGCAAATGATTTCCAAAAAGATAGAAAAATTAAAATAAAAAAAGAAAAGAGGGCATAAATACAAAAATAGAAAAACAAAAAAGGAAAAAGAAAAGAAATGATAAATGAACCCCACAAAAAAAAAAAAAAAATGTGAAAATGATGCTAGCTTAAGTGCCACTACTAGCCTTATGGCTTTGTAAAGAATAAATTCATGAAATTGTGTGCAACTTATTTAAAATTCCACAATCCCTTTCTGCCTGAAACATACAGTTTAATCATGTTCAAGTTGATTTCAATTTATGTTAATTATATTAGAGTGAATAACTTAGCCAAATAGTGTAATCTTGGCTAAGATTAGATAGGTAGGAAAGGTGAATAAAGTTAATCCAACAATTTAATCTGGATTAATTTGGTTGATTAGATTAGTTTAGTGTTTGAAATAAATATTCTTTATCTCTTTAGAAGGAAAAATTGACAAGGTTTGCACGTTTAAATGCACCCTCATTTGCTTTAAAATTGGATAGGAAAATAAAGTTTTTGATGTAATTGTCTAAATGGTTCATTGACCAAAGTTTGGACATTGGGTTATAATACATATGCACAAAACATATTGTGGGACCAACCGCTACTAAACCGCGCGCCTTTCCCTTCTCCCAATCATCTATCACATTAATCCAAGAACCCACGATAGTTTTCAGACCCCCCCGCAGTGATAATGTTTAACGACAGGGGATGGTTTGAAAAGTATTTTACCGCCCCCTTATGTGTCTCCACCATGGTATTTCGGACCCCCCCCTTCACGTACCGGATATCGCCTGTCGCCCCCTCTGAAAGTTGTTTCGCCATCCTGCCTGAACTTGCCTTCCCACCAAGAGTCACCTCCACATCCCATCTTTTCCACCATTCTCGTTACACCACCTATCCCTACTCCTACCACTCCCACGAATGGTCTCGCAGCACTCACCCACTAATCATCAACTACCACGTCCGCGACCACTGCACCCTCCATAAATTTTCTTTTCGTTTGCCCCTGTCAATTACATAAATTCATACCATAATAAGACCGTTATTCTAATGGTTAAGGTCGGTTCGTGACTAATAAATATTGAATTCACCTCTATAATTAATCCTTTCCTTCCTCACTCATTGAATATTTCTCCCACCCCTCTGTGCTCTGATCGTACAACAACATTTCCATTGCTTGTCATTGATAAATTTACAGAGGTCTGCCACATTAAGTTCCCGCCAATTATTGAACACATTGTGATTTCTTGTTGTTACATTCTTCCACTCTCCATTTTGAAACTACAATGGCACACAAATTTTCCCCTGTAGTAAATCCTATGCTCAGTCCCCATGTCGACTTAGACAATATTCCACTCGCAGACAAAGACTACAAGATTTCAGAAACACAATGTGAATTACACCTCTTCGAATTACGCTGCTGGTTTCGGGATAATTTCCTTGATCAATCTGATGAGATACACCTCTAGAAAGCCAAAATTTTTGTGTTTTTTTGTCCCCCCGTCTTATCATTTTGTCGAATTATTCCTAAGATTCCAAGCCTCTTACCTTTCAAGCAAGAGAAAAATTATTTCCCCAAATGGTAAAATTCTCTTCACCATCATAGCTGACAGCATAAATCAAATGTTGCAGGTTCACCACAGTGATTCCCTCTCCCTGTTTTCCCTTGAAGCTCTCAGAAAAAAATATTAGAAATTAACCTTCTCCTAGAGAGCTGCCATTTTTGAAATTTTCCTCCTCTAAGACTCTCAACTCCCTAAGAAAAATCCCCCATATCCCTCTTCAATGTTCCCTCAAAGGACAAGACAAATCATCTCTGTCTTGTCATCCATTCTTGGTTATTATTCAGATGAATGGGTAGATGAGCCTATTCTAGGCTTTCTATCCACCCTTTCTTGAGAAGAAGGACCACCAGTCACCTTTGACTATGGTCGCTTATTAGCAAATGTAATTAATGAACAATTCCTTTAGTTTTTAACTTAAGGGATGTTCAGATATTCTTCAATTCTCATGTACATGTTTATTTTCTTTCAAACAGATAAGTTTCCATTCAAAGTGCAAAAGCTTGATCAACAAGGAGAGCCTCAGTCTGTTGTCTTCTAGACTTCCTCAGTCAGGAGACAATCACAAGAATTCAGATTCTCAGAGTTCATAGATCAGTTTTTGTATCCAACAACTTGTTTGCTGAGTGGCCAACAGGTTCCAAGGATTAGTGAAGACATTTAGAAGGTCTTACAACTGAGTGAACATGTCAAAACAGGGGACTGGTACCTTTACCAGTCATTCACAGAAATTAGAATGTATGGTTCAACGCTACCACCATACAAGATGCCTAAGTATTTTCCAATGAGAATATTTTCCTTGGAGTACATCAGGCAAATAATTCATTCTGATAAAATCCATTTCGTGGTAGCCAAGAATAATCTCATGTCTGGATTAAAACACAAATAGGACCCTTCATCTGCAACATTAGAGAAATAGGAGAGGAAGCAGACCTCCTGTTGAAACAAATGAATTTCCCTCTCAGTCTCACTTCGTCTTATGACCCATTTGCGGTAATTTCCAAGTTAAGAGTGGAACAAAAATCTACACCCTATGTGCATACTTAGAGGTCAGAAATAGAGAAATATATGAATCAACACACTTGGGTAGAAAATACATTGCAGTAGGCCTAGGAGCAGGTACTTTCCAGGACAGCTTCAAAGACTCCCATACCCAGAGAAAAGACAGAAAATAGACTAAGAGAGGATGATTCTCCATCACTCACAGAATTCTTAGCTAAAGAGTTTAAAATATACACTAAGAAGATTAAAACGGGCTCTGAAATAGACTTCCCATCACTGGAGGACACACAAGGCACTATTGTACTCTCAGGCTTGCAGAATTTTAAGCTAGACAGTGGTAACATAGAGTCTCCATCATCCTCGACTACTAAAGAGATTCCAGCTACTATACCTTAGACACCATAATCATCTATAGAGCAGAGGAAACTGGAAAATTTTTAGAGATATAAAGAGATTAAGCAGCGGAATGAGGCAATTCATGATAATATATCTCCTCAATTCAGGATGCAATCTTCCTCCATCTAGCACAGGCTCATCTCAGCATATGATACAGAAAAGGGAAGCATGTATATGACATTCTTGCAGGCCCAGGTTCCTCAGCATAAGTCAGAAACAAATTTCAAACAAACTACTTTCAAATTTGAAGGCAAAGAATGTCCATCCTTTAGCTCAAATAGATATGCACAGGCAGGCAGGAGAGATGGTATATTCTACTTTAACACAGACTGATATCACTACCTCTAAACTATAGCTTACTTTAGATAGTGTGCAGTCTCAGCTCAAATTGGAGAAATTTTTGTCACTTGCTAAAGATACCAGAATCAAATACTTGGAGGAAATGGTGATCAAAGAAGGCTTTGATCCAGACAATTCAAAATCCATGGAGGAGATAATCAGAAAGAAGAATGCTGACATAGCAGCCTTAAAGAAGCAATTAAAGCTACCAGTGACAGAAGACACCCAGGCCAAGGAGCTTGGGGAGACAGAGCTACAAAAGGAAGAGATGTTGAGTCTTATAGTGGAACAAGGTGCACAGATTAAAGAAATGGAAGAAGAAATGGACAAGCTGATAAAATAAAATTAACAGAGATCACAACTTGCATTGGTTCCTCTTGATGCAGTTCCCATTGCATCTCTACTACAAAAAGGTGTCCCTACAGCAACCACGACAACAGGAACATCATCTTCTACTGTGCTTCCCACATCAGTTGTAGATGACTCAGTTAAGTTAGCTCAATCTATGGAAAACATGTCTATATATGGAGAAGAGCTAAAGAAGCTAAATCTGGAGGTGAAGGTTTTACAAGAATAGAGTACAAGGTTTGAAAATTCCTACATGACAAAAACACATAAGTCCCAAACACTGTCCGAGCGATTACAGAAAATGGAGAAAGACTATGCCATGGGATATACATTGGCATAGGTAAAAGAGAATATCTGGAAAAGGATCAATGAAGACATGGAAGACATTTGGCCTTCAATCCAAATTATTTTTGAGCAATAGGAGATGATTGAACGATCCAATGAAGCCATCGAGTAGGTCATAAAGCGACTGGGAGATAAACCCAAAGAAGCCACTGAGCATATCAATTTTCTAAACTCCAAGAACAATTAGGAATTAGAAGAGTTGGAAATTGAAGACAGAACTGAAACAATTTTGGAATTCGGGAAAGTACTCACTAAAATGAATCTTATGAGACAACTTGAAGAGGGGTTGAATTATGAACACAAGTATACAAAAATTCTTCGTCAAGCTGTAGCCTCTCTACAAGAAAGGATTTCCAAACTAATTAGTGATTAATGACAAGCTCAGCACGTGGTCAAATTACAGTGATCAGATTATGACCAAGGCAAGAGATAGTTCAAAGGTCACAGCCAAAAGACTCAGTATGACAGGAAAGGATTTTCTAGAAGCTTTTTCATACGATATCGACATTCAGTATGCAATTCCTAATCTATTCATCACTTGGACGACATTTTCCAAAAATATTGAAGTCAACGAAGTGCACATGAAGTTGATGAAGATGAATATCCCAAGTGAACAACGTTGGGATAAATTTTGTGAGTTACTCAAGTAAAAAGGTAGTTTCAGGGACACAACTCAACGTTACAACACATGCACAATTTAAGCGCTAGACAACCAGCTATTCCACCCTTTCAATGCCACCACTTCAGACAGTACGAATTTCTCTAATATCATTGTAATAAGCTAGCTTGATTTAGTTTTATTATTTTGTAGATACATCCTAGCCATTCGGATAGGATATTTTTGTAAATTAATTATAAATACTTCATCTTCAGAAGTATCAAGGGTTGGTTTTTGTATGAAGAACACTATTGTATATTTTTCTGAGGAATCAACAGATTACCAGTAATACAAAAGATCTTTCACAGGATTATTGTATCAGTTTGTTAGTGAAGTGAATCTATCTATCTTATGTGTTTATATTTCTATGTTTATAGCCCATATTTTTTTTCCAAATCTAAATTATTCAATAGATAAATAAAGGGTGTAATTTGTTTAAATCTACACTCTCCACCCAGCTATGAATAGTTTCTATGTTTTCTTCTGATCTTTAAATATAGAATTGAGGTAACAATGCTCTATATTTGAAGTGAACCTTAGATATGTTATTCTTCTCCATTTCACAGACCTTAAAGAATCCATTCGTTTTGGCTAACCTGCCCTGTGAGATCTATCTGTAGACACTGTTCTCAATCTGTATTTTACGTAATAGACTCCATATCCCAATGGTAACCTAGTTATCAACTAACCATTCAAATACAAATCAAACCCAAAAATTCATAACTAGCCTAATATTAAATCCTGCAGAGAGAGCCCTCTCTGAAGCTAACAGGGCTAGATCCCTGCTTCCAATGTTGGTTTGTAGTTACCTTGGTGATTTTCTTCTACAACCTTAGAAAATTACTAAGTGCTAACACTTTCAATTCATCTTTGATATCATGTGAGTTTTTGTTGAAGTGACATTCGACCACAAAGTCATAGAGGGAGCCCCCTCTTGTTGGAAAGGCCAGTTTCCAGCTTAAATATTGGTTTAAAAAGGTTACCGCTAAAGTTTTCTCCTAAATCTAATAAAAATGCATAGTGATAACATCATCGTGCCATTGGCGAGGAGTGAAACCTCGATTTTCCCTTGAAATTTTCAACACTGCTTCAAATCTTATTTCTGTGAATCCCAAAACTACAACATGTTCCAACCTGAAAGCTATACTCTTGGGAAAGAAAGTCCATGCAAACATCATTTGAAATGGAATTTAGGTGAACATTAAGCTTGATACCAATCTTTTCATAATGTATGCCAAGTGTGGTAATCTGGAAGATGTGGGCCCAATTTTTAATCAAATGGTTGACTGCAATTGGGTATCATGGACTGCCATGATTTCAGCTTATGAAAGGTATAGTAATTGTAATGAAGTGCTCAAGCTCTTTCATGAAATGAAAGGGAGTGGGGTGAGGAAGGATGATTTTCTCTATCTGAGCCTTCTCAAGGCATGCATTGGTTTAACAACACTACAACAAGGAAATGAGCTCCATGAATTTGTGATTAGGAATGGATTTGAGTCTAAATTATTTATTGGGAGTGCCCTTGTAGCCTTGTATACAAAATGTGAGAGTATGGAATTTTCACACTGAGTGTTTCACCAAATTCCTTAGAGAACTAAGTCAACATGGACTGCAATTCTTGCAGATTATGCACAAAGTAATCACCTTCGAGAGGTAATGAAATTGTTGCATGAAATGCCACTTATGGGTATACAGATAGATTTATTCACCTTATGGAGTACCCTTGCCATGTGCACAAACTTAGATGAACTGAAGAAAGGAAAAGAGATTCATGGATACATTTTTGGAATTGGATTTGAGTTGGATGTGTTTTTGGATAGTGCCCTTGTAGATATGCATGCCAAATATGGAAGTGTAGGGAATTCCCACCAAGTATTTGATGAAATGTTCCAGAGAGATCTAGTTTCATTGAACCTAATGGTTGTAGGTTATGTGTAGAATGGGAAAAGTGATGAACCCTTGAAAATATTTATGGAAATGCAATTGGAAGGTGTGAAACACGATTTGTATACTATCTCTAGTATTATCCCGACTTTTGTTTGCTTAATGGCTCTATGACAGGTAAAAGAGATCCACGATTATATGATCAGAAGTGGGCTTGATTCCAATGCTCTTGTGGTCAATTCCCTAATTGACATGTATGCCAAATGTGGAAGTATATCAACAACATGAAAGTATTTAACAAATTATCTCAAAGAGATGTGATTTCATGGAATACATTGAATGCAGGTTATAGTATACATGGATGTTGTTGGGATGCCATATTTCTCTTTTCTAAAATGCACCAAGAAAGCTTGAAACCTAGAATAATACCTTTATTTTAATTTTGTCTACATGTAGCGATGTAGGAAAATTGAATGAAGGTTGCCAATACTTCAAGCAGATGATGGATTTATATCAAATTATGCCAAGTGTTGAGCATTGTGCATGCATGGTTTAACTTCTTGGCCATGCTAGGAAATTGGATGAAGCACAAAGATTTGTTAAGAAGATAACCTTGGATCGAGATGCATATTTTTTAGGTGGGTTACTTGGTTCTTGCATAATGCATGGCAATATAGAGTTATTAGAGCACGTGGAAGAACATCGACCATTTGAGTCCATGTGATAAATCCACTAAAAAAGACAAGGATTTTTATTCCAATATAGTGGGATATAAATTTGTCTCTTGGGTCACTACTGCATGTTATGAAACCAACTCACAAATAGATAGAAAAGATAGATCAACGACTTAGAAATCAGCCTCTTTGAGGGGGAAACCTCCTTTACATTACACAAGTGAACAATTCTTGGATGATACAAATGAAAAAACCTCCATTATATATATAGGAGTCTAATGGGTCATAATATAATCAGAGCCAACATAACAATAACAATAGTGGGCTTCTATGGGGCACAATAATAACAATATGGGGACTACATGGGCACAAAAATATAATAAGGGGGTTGCACTAATAAAAATAAGGGGTTACACTAGTATTATAGGGACCTAACATGCCCCTCTCCTTCAAAAAGTGTTGTCCTCAACGCTTGAGTAGTTTTGGATGCTTCTATATAAAATTTTCGTCCTCCCATGCAAAATCTTCAGCAGATAAGTTCTTCCACTTGATGAGATACTTTGAAATTAATCGATTTCGTCAAGTTCTTGTTTCTGTGACTACCTCAGGTTCCAATATGATTTTTCCTTCCTCATCAAGTTATGACAATATTGTTTGAACTAGGAGCTTGTCAATTATAACCTTCTTTAAGAATCAAACATGGAAATATGGGGGCACTCAGGAAGATGCAGGAAGCTCCAATTTGTATGCCATAATACCAATCTTTTGCAGCACCTTGTAAGGACCATATTACTTTGGTGATAATTTATTATCATTCTTAGTTTTCTTGAGGGACATTTGTTTGTATGGTTGTATTTGTAAAAATTACCAGTCGCCTATATCAAAACTTATTTCGCTGCGATGTTGATCTTCCTCTTGTTTCATCCGATTCTGTACAAAAGTGAGGTTATCCTTTTTCTTCTTGATATGTCCTTCTATCTTGAGAGTTTGAGGAGTGGTAATTCCTGCCAATGCATTACAATATATGGTCGGATTCATTTCTTATTTCTCTAGGGTTGGTTCCTGGTGTATGTCCTCTTCTTTTGACGTTTCTTAAGCCTTTTCTTCCTCCTCTTCACAATCAACGTAAAGTTATTTCTTCTCAGCACACTTATGACCTTTAGTGTATTTTCTATCACAACTGTAACAAAGGTTGTTTTCTCCTTTTTCTTCCAATTCTTGTGGTGTAAATCTTGTAGGTTGTGGAAGGTTAGGAGTAGAACACTTCCATAATATTTATAATTGTGAGTGGTAGGATTTCTTGTTGCCATAATTTTTCTTTCAATTTTTCTTTCCAGCTCGAACTCCTTCTCCAATGAATCAGGTTCCCAAAGATGAACCTCATGTTGAATGTTATCCTTTAAAGTCCCTATGAAGACATCATTCCTCTGCTTCTCTGGAATATCATTTACCCTTATATTAAATTTTTGGAAGTCCTCAATGTGCTCTACCATTGAACCCTTTTGTTTGAGATTTATCAATTGGCTAAAGAAGGTGTTGCTCTTTGTATCCTCATAATGTGCTATAATTTCCTCCGTGAAAATTTACCAAGTGGCAAGTGGTTTATGAGAACAAAGCCCTTTATACCATAAAAATTGATTTGGTTCTAAATATAAAGATGCAATACATACCTTTTGTAACAGTTGCACATCATGTAGATCAAAATATTTCTCCATATGTAGTATCCATGTTATGGGATCCTTGCAATCAAACTTCCTCATATCGAGCTTTGGAATATGGTGGGTTTTCAATCCAATGTTAGATTCTATGAAATCATGATTAACATTTATTTTTTTCTCATCGTGAGTTTCCTCTACTACCTTTTCGTCATTAGGATGCATTTCTTGTAGCAACTTTGTCCCACCTTCCTTCAAACCTTCCATGTCTTTATTAAAATCTTCCAGGCGTTTCTTCAAATTTAATTCCATACCATCGATATTAGCTTCCATGGCACATATAAAACTATTTATCTTAGCTTTGATTAGTTTCTTCAAATCATCCATCCAATTTTTCTTACTAGGTGTTTCTATTTTCTTGATTCGAGTCCTTATTTTCCTTGATTTTAGGAGATCGATATTTAAACAACTGTAACTCTGTAATTTCAGATCTTCAATTTCTGAAATTCTGGCCTGTGGTATCCCTTTGAGTCCTATTTATAACCCCAACAGTCTTATTAATATTGAATTCTTCAATAAAGAGTTTTGTCAAATCTCCTACGATGGCCTGATTATAGACTAGTTCGGTAGAGCGAAATTGTATGACCTGCCATGTGTCACCATTGCAACCTTCGGACCTGAAAAAATACACAGAAAATTCTAGTCCATCGTCTTTCTGTAACTTCTTACGAAATTTCAATCTGATTTTGAGCGGGAAATTTATGACGATTTTCCCAAGGTCACCTTTTTGGGATGTAATTCAGGAGCCTACAAACACCCTAAATGGCTTGGACCATATATCCAAAAATATAGGGAAACATGATATGAAGTTTGGGCCCAAGCTTCATCAATATTTCGAATCAAATGGGTTTTAATTTCAAAGTCTGAACCTTCGTAGAAAACAAATTATAGTGAAAATTCCACGATGATCTATTTGAGATGGTATTATGGAGCTTACAAAACCCTAAATTTCTCAGATCATATCTCCAAAAATATAGTGAGCCAAGATCTGAAATTCGGACTCGAATTTTAGAATGATTTTGGCTCAAATGAGTTTTTTTTAGCTTCTGAAACTTCGTAGAGAAAACGTTATATCAAAAATACCACGATGGCCTGTTTGGAGCAGTGAAGCCCTAGAATCCAAAGCTTTGATACCAAGTGTTATGAAACCAACTCACAAAAAGATAGAAAAGATAGATCAACAGCTTAAAAATCAACCTCTTCGAGGGGGAACCTCCTTTACATTACAAAAATGAACAATTCTTGGATGATACAAATGACAATCCCTCCTTTCTATATATAGGAGTCTAAAGGGTCATAATATAATCAGAGTCGACATAACAATAATAATGTAAGGGCACAACAATAACAATAGTGGGCTTCTATGGGGCACAATAATAACAATATGGGGACTACATGGGCACAAAAATATAATAAGGGGGTTGCACTAATAACAATAATGGGTTACACTAGTAGTATAGGGACTTAACACTGCAAGCTTTCTCTATCACAATGAACCTCCTTAGCGCCTAGGGACCTTCACTAACAATCACATATGGTCACCCCATGTAACAAGAGCTAGGATTCTGTAAGTGGGCTATAAGTTTACCAAAGTAAAGGTGATGACCCTTTGTCTGTATAGTTTAACATCCTGTTGGGGATTGCTTCATGGACTATGTCAATTGTCTTATTTTGTTTTCCAGCAATACAATATGTTGAGTAATTAGCTCGAAGGCCATTTCTCTACTTTGTGTTGGAGAAGATAAACTTGCAGAAGGTTTAATTCTAGGATTGTTAGAAACCTTTATCCTAAAAAAAAACTGATAAATTGTGCACTTGACATGCCTTTTAATTATTTGAAGTAGAGAGGTCAAAAATTCTCATCGCTAGTTTGGCAAAATGCATTTCATCATGTGTGGCTCCCCATATTTGATCAAGTGAGACCTACAAGAACTGATGGAAATCTGGTTACGTTTGGAAAATTTTGGTTAGGAACAATTCAAAAATCCTTTTGCTTCCTCCATTTCATACGTAAATATCATATAGATTTAGTTTTTTTTGCAATCATTCGATTTTACGCATGCCTAGTGAATTTTGGAAAATCATAGAAGGAAATCTGTTAATATACACTATGAATTTTAGACATACCCTGTAAACATTGTACAAGATGAGATGGCATCAAAGAGCATCATTTTGGTTTTATCACATAATACTCTAATTTATGGACACTGTAGAATCAAAATTTTAGAAAACAATAACACACTTTTCAAAAACATGTTGTTTGGAGGTATGGTTCCTAACATAGTTACTTACAATATCCTCATACTTGGACACTGCAAGAAACAAATACTACAAAGGAGTTCCCACTTTTATAACATAATGGTGTGAAATGGATTTGTGCCTAACCATTTAGCATACAATGCACTCATCATTCAACTTTGTGAAACCAAAAAACTAAGTGATGCAAAGGCAAAATTGGAGAAAATGATCCATAAAGATATCATTATGCTGGACATTAGATAAAATAGCACTCCTCATGTGTTTCACAACACATGCTTAACTACCTCTCATGGATCCATTAGCTCTATTGATCATCCATTTACTAGCACCTGTAGGTTTTTGCGTAATGACATTCGTAATTCAAAGAATTGGTATTAGAGAAAGTCCCTAAAAATAAGCATGATTGCTTAAGGGGAGATCCATCAAGATGAGTAGTCAAGAGGGAGTATCTTCTATCAAGCCAACTTTGTTTAATGGAATTAAATTGGTATTTTGGAAAGTTGGAATGAGAACATATTTGTAGTCACTTGGATCTGATGTATGGGCAATCGTAGAAGGAGGATATCAATACCCATACTCCATTCCCATAGATGATGCAAGGAAGAAATAGTATGAGACCAATGCAAAGGAAGTCAATTCTCTCTGAGGAAGTTTGGCAGAATCAAAATTTGTGAAGCTTATGTAGTTGACTACCGCAAAATCTATATGGGACAATATTATTCAGAGCTATGAAGGTGACACTAAGGTAAAGAGCACTAAAATTCAAACATTTAGAATTCAATATGACACTCTCAGAATGCATAATGATGAAAGTATGACAAGTTTTTTACTTAGGGTAGATGATATATTTAAATCAATGAAAAATCTTGGTGATGAAGTAAAATATTCAATTGTTGTTGAGAAAATTCTAAGATATCTAACCCCAAAGTTCAATTCCAAAGTCTCTGCCATTGAAGAAATGTAGAATTTGAAGAATCTCACTATTGAACAACTCCATGGGATTTTAACAGCTTATGAAAAGAGAAAAGGGGGTCCATTAGATATCAAAGAATCAGTATTCAAAGCTACATACAAAGGAAAGGAAAAGGAAGAGCTTAAGGAAACAAGTTACATTTCAGATGAAGAAGAAGAAAATTTTGTGAAGAAACTCCAAGTAGGAACTGACAAGTTTAGAGGTAAGCTTCCTTTCAAATGTTTTACCTATGGAAGGGTTGGTCATTATGTTTCTAAATTTCCTTATAATGAAAATCATGAGAAAGGGAAGAATTCTTCAAAAGGGAATGTTAAAGGAAGGTTTCATAACAAGAAAAGTTTTTATACTCATGAAGATAGTGAATATTCTTCCAATAATGAGGATGTTGAATATGATCAAGATTGTCAATTTCTTATGGCATTTGAAGAAAAATGTGTAGATGAATTTGATGATGTTTTTATGGATGCTCTAGAAGAAAAGGATATATATAAGGAAAATACTATTGTTGAAGAAATAACTCAGCTAAAAATCCATCTAGAAGAAGCTAAATTAGCTGAAGAAGTTTTGAAGAACAAGTTCTAGAAAAAGAAAGACACTGTGAAAATTTAGAACTTTAAATAGTGGGTCTATGAAAGGAACTTAAGAAAACAAGATCTCTAAATCTTAGATTTGCTAAAGGAATTGGGACTTTAGAAGAAATCATAAAAGTGAAACTCTCTCCTCTACTCAAGACAAGTCTTGGATACAATTCAAATGGTGAATCATCAAAACAAAAATCTTCTAAAATAGGTACCATAAGCTACCTCAATGCAGTAAAAGGAAGCAGTCGTCAAAATTATAATTCTCAGTAAAAGGATGAAGGATCAAATATCTCTCAAGAAAAAACAAAAGATTGAGATTGGGACAAAGAAATATTATTATAATATTTTCTCACCTCTTTAAGATGAAATTGAATGTTCTCTTTTCAATAACTTTGGTCATAAATAAATTGAATGCAAAATAAGAATGGGGCCATCTTACCAGCATGAGCAAAAGACAATAATACCCAAGGTGTGGAAAAAGAAAACTACAGGCTCTAAAAATTTTGGTCTAGCTTTGTATGCAGGAGGTCAAGAAAATTTGTGGTACATTGAAAACGGATGTTCGAAGCATATGACAAGTGACAAAGATAAGTTTATTTATTTTAATGAAATAAATAAAGAAAGGAATGTAACTTCTGGTAATAACTCACATGATGCTATCAAAGGGAAAGGAACTGTGTGTATAAAGAAAAAGGTCAAGGATGTAATTTTTTTATTTGTTGATGGATTAAGACATAACTTGTTAAGTGTCATTCAAATGTGTCACCAAGGGCATGAATTCATTTTCAGATCTACAAAATGTGTGGTGAGAAATTTGGATACAAGTAAGATCATAATAAAGGGAACAAGAACTCCAGACAATGTCTATGTCTTGGAATGCGACCAAGAACATTGTTACTCAAGAAAATATGAAGAAAGTTGGCTTTGTCACAAAAAATTGGGACACCTTAGATTTTCTCAATTATACAAATCAAGTAGAATGGGAGAAGTTCGTGACTTGCCCAACATCTCTCCACCTGAAAATAACATCTACAAATCATGTCAATTTGGTAAGAAAACTAGAGTTCAGTTTAATGCTAAAGAAGGTACTTCAAGTAAGCCACTTGAACTTATTCATACTTATTTGTGTGGTCCTATGAGAAAGAAGTCTCCTTGTGGTGAGAAATACTTCATATTATTCATTGATGATTTTACAAGAATGTGTTGGATTGGATTACTAAAACATAAAGATGAAACATTTGATAAATTCAAAGTATTCAAAGCTCTGGTAGAAATTTAAATCAAATGTCTTAGATTTGATAGAGGAGGAGAGTTTATATCTGATGATTTTTTCAATTTCTATTAACAATGTGGCATCAAAAGGCAATTTTCTATAGCTAAGACACCTCAACAAAATGAAGTAGCAAAAATAATGAACATAATAAACCAACAAATGGCATGTGCCATGCTTGATGAGTCAAGAACGCCACATACCGTCTGGGGGAAAACAACACATACAACCATGAATATTATTAACAAATATCATGTTCAAGTAAATAGTGATAAAACTCCATATGAACTATGGTATGGTAAGCCTGCAATTGTCAAACAATTTATAATTTTTAGAAGCAAATGCTACATAAATAAAAATGATGATAAGGATGGAAAAATTGAATCTAGAGTTGATGAAGGAATACTTCTTGGGTACTCTTTGAAAATCAAAGGATATAAATGCTATAATAAAAGGCTTCAAAATATTTTTGAATGCATAGATGTTGTAATTGATGAAGCATCAACTTGTACCAAAAAAAAGAACCAATAGATGATGAAGCCCTCATTGCTACAAGTCAAATGGTTGTAGGACAAGGAAATAAAGAAGCATCAGAAGAAGGAAATGAAGATACAAATATATCTGAAAAGACTCCTTCAAGGTATGTTAAAAAAAATCATCCTGAATCTCAAATTATAGGTGAAAAGGAAGAAGGAATACAAACTAGAAGAACTCTTGTTGGAATTTCTAGTTACTTATCCTTACTATCCACAATTGAACCTCAAAATGTGAATCAAGTAAACAAGGATGAATGTTGGGTTAAGGCGATTCATGAAGAACTTGATCAAATAGAAAAGAACCATAAATGGGAATTAGTACCAAGATCTCATGATCAAAATATTATTGGGACAAAATGGGTGTTCAAAAACAAACTCAATGAAAATGGAGAATTAGTTCAAAACAAAGAAAGACTTGTATGCAAAGGTTATGCTCAATAGGAAGGGATAAGCTTTAAAGAAACATTTGCACCTGTAGATAGACTTGAATCCATAAGAATGTTTCTTTCATTTTCAATTTTTCATAACTTTAAGGTATATCGAATGTATGTTAAATCTGCGTTCTTAAATGGGGATCTATAAGAAAAAATATATATAGAAAAACCTGAAGGGTTCATTCTTTGCAATGATAAAAATCTTGTGTATAAACATAAGAAGGCATTGTATGGATTAAAGCAAGCTCTTTTTGCATGGTGTTGTCATCTTGACGGCTACCTTTAGCAACATGGGTTCAAAAAGGGGTTTGCATATAACAACCTATATATAAAAATTGATAAAGATAAACTCATTATTGTTGTTGTTTATGTAGATGAAATCATATTTGGAAGCAATGTAGAGTCTATGAGTCAAGTATTTGCTTCAATTATGTAGCAATAATTTAAAATATCTCTACTTGGTGGTCTAGCATACTTTCTTGGTCTTCAAGTTCAACAAAATAAGAATGGTATTTTTCTTTCTCAAACCAAGTATCTCAAACAGATTTTGAATAAATATGGAATGGAAGACTGCAAGTCAGTATGTACACCATTGGTAATAGGTTGCAATCTTAGTCAAAATGATGATTCTCCTTCATTCAATCAACCAAAATACAGATCTATGATTGGCAACTTGCTCTACCTTACATGTATAAGACTCGACATTATTCATGCAGTTGGAATTGTTTGATGATTTCAAACAAATCCTAAGGATACTCATCTCCAAGATGTTAAGAGAATATTAAAGTATCTACAAGGAACTCATGATTTTGGTCATTTTGGTCTATGGTACCACAAAAACAAATATTTTACACTTCATGCTTACAAAAATGCAGATTGGGTAGGTAATATTGATGACCACAAGAGTACTAGTGGAGGAGAATTTTATTTGGGACCCTGCTTGATTTCATGCTTCAGCAAGAAACAAAGTTCCATTGCTTTATCTACTGCTGAGGAAGAATATGTTGCTGCTACATCTTGTTGTACTCAAATTCTATGGATGATTCAAACATTGCAAGACATTCAAGTCACTTGTCCTCAACCAGTACCCATTCTCCGTGACAATAATAGTGCCATAATTATCTCTAAGAATCCTATCATGCACTCAAAAACCAAGCACATCCCAATGAAGTATCATTTTATGAGAGAACATGGGCTTGAACAAAATTTCAAACTTGAATATGTTCTTTTTAGGTCCCTATAATACTAGTGTATCCCCTTATTGTTATTGTTGCACCCATGTAGTCCCCATATTGTTATTATTGTAGCCCATAGAAGCCCACTATTGTTATTTTTGTGCCCTTACATTATTATTGTTATGTAGGCTCTGATTATATTGTGACCCCTTAGACTTCTATATATAGAAAGGAGGTTTTGTCATTTCAATCATCCAAGAATTGTTCATTTATGTAATGTAAAGGATTTTTCCCCCTCGAAGAGGATAATTATTTATTCATTGATCTATCTATTTGTGAGTTGTTTACATAACATTTGGAATCAGAGCTTTGGATTCTAGGGTTTCGCTACTTCAAACAGGTTATCGTGGCATTTTCACTATAAATTTTTTCTACGAAGCTTCAGAAGTTGAAATTGTAACCACATCACACTATATTTTTAGAGATATGATCCGATGAAGTTAATGTTTTTGCAAGCTCCTGAATTCCATCTCAAATAGGTGACTTAGGGAAAATCGTCATAAATTTTTCTTTGAGCATTGGATTTACATTTCGTAAAAAGTGACGAAAAGAAGATAAACTTTATCTTGTTGGGTATCATTTTTAGGGATGAAGGTCGAAACAGTGACACGTGGCACTCCAAATAAGTTCTCTCTACTGAACCAATATATAATTAGTTCATCGTGGGAGAATGGGAATAAATATTTCTTGAAGAATCCAATCTTGGTCTGACTTTTTGGGTTGGAAAGAATACTTAGGGGGATACTATAGGATGGAATTTCAAATCTTAGATATTTGTAATTACAAATATACAACAACTAAAATATCTAACTCCTGAAAAGGAAGAAAAAGGTGTGTATTTTTTGCATAACATTTGTTTGAAAAATCAGTTTGAAGTGATTCAAAGGGCATAATATATATATCATTGTTTTATTTTAGAATGCCTTGAAACAAAAAAAATGGACACACCTAGTAAGAAAACAAAAATCTCTTCTATGGAACATGAAGAAGGGGAAGAAATGCAACATGATATATCAAAATTGCGATATCAAGTGCAACAAATTTAGCTCTCGCAAAGAGTAACCAAAAATGAAATGGAAGCTAAGATGGATGGTTTGATGAATTGTTTAAAATAAGACATGGAAGTTTTGAAGGATGGCATGGAAGCTAATATGTATGGTGGAAGAAAAAATGAAAGGCAACATGGAATATTTGAAGAATTGTTTAAAAGCAGACATGGAAGGTTTGAAGGAAGGTTTGACAAAGTTTCTACAAGAAATGATTCCTAATGATGAAAAGGTATTACATAAAATTCATGATGAGAATGAAATAAATGTTAATCATGATTTCATAGACTCTAATGTTGGATTGAATACCCAACATATTCCAAATATCGATATGAGGAAGTTTGATAGCAAGGATCCGTTAACATGGATACTACAGATGGAGCAATATTTTGATCTCCATAATGTGCAACACACACAAAAGGTACACATTACAAATTTACATTTAGAACCCAATAGTTTTGTATGGTATATATGGCTTTGTTCTTGAAAACCACTTGTCACTTGGTCAATTTTTATGAAGGAAATGATAGCACACTATGAGGATACAAAGAGAAACACCTTCTTTATCCAATTGATAAATCTCAAACAAAAGGGTTCAATGGCGGAGCACATTGATGACTTCCAAAAATTGAATATAATGATAAGTGATATCCGATAGGAGCATAGGATTGGTGTTTTCATAGGGAATTTAAAGGATAAAATCCAACATGAGGTTTGCCTATGGGAACCTGATTCATTAGAGAAGGAATTCAAGTTGGCAAGAAAACATGAAAGCAAAATTTTGGCAAAAAGGAAGCCTATCACTCATAACTATAAAGATGGAAGTGTTTCTTCTCCTAGCCTTCCACAACCTTCAAGGTTTACACCACAACAATTGGAAGAAAACATATCAAAAGGGAATTGTTATAGTTGTGATAGAAAATACACTAAAGTTAATAAGTGTGTTAAGAAGAGATTATTTTACATAGATTGTGAAGAGGAGGAAGAAAAGGAATAAGAAACTTAAAAAGAAGTGGATATACACCAGGAACCAACCCTAGAGAAAGAATAAATGAATCCGACCATATATTGCAATGCATTGGCAGGAATTACCACTCCTCAAACTCTTAAGATAGAAGGACATATCAAGAAGAAAAATGTAACAATGCTGATTGATTTGGGTAGTACCCGTAATTTTATTCATTGTAAGATGGCCAAGGATTAAATTTCTTCCTATATCTGGCACCAAAGTGTCAAATGATGGTTATAAATGGAGGAACTATAAATTTCTCTGGAAAGTGCCATAATATCAAGCTAATCATGGGGGAATATGCATTGAACAATCCAATGTTCCAATGGGTGAATGTTGTAGTAGGAGTCCAATAGTTACAATCTTTGGGTACAATAGCTTTTAATTTTCAAGAACTTTTCTTGATTTTTTTTAGAAGGAAAAGAATTTGAATTAAGGGGTATCGAAGCGAAAATAGGAAAGATAATCAACTCTAATGGCATGACAAAGCTTCTAAATAAAGAAATCAGGGCGTAATTGCACAATTATGCTCACTAGAGGTTCAAACATTGAAATCATCTATTTCTCCTTATCTCCAAAAAGTCTTGGACAATAATTCCAAGGTATTTGAGACTCCCAAAGGCCTCCCACCTATTCATGATGATGATCATGCTATTAATTTGATTTTAGGAAGTGTTCCTCCAAACATCATACTTTACAAATATCCCTATGCCCAAAAGAGTGAAATTGAACGTATGGTTGCAGAAATGCTAGGGGTCGATATGATTCAACCTAGTCAAAGTTTTTTTTTTTTCTCTAGTAGTATTGGTTCATAAGAAGGATGGATCATGGTGCATGTGTCCCAATTATAAGGAGCTCAACAAGCTCACTATTAAAGATAAATTTCCCATTCATGTCATTGATGAATTATTGGATGAATTACATCGAGAAATTTACTTCACCAAGTTAGATCTTCATTTAGGATATCATCATATTAGAATGAAGACTGAAGACATTCTAAAAACAAGATTTATAACTCATGGAAAGACACTTCAAGGTAAAAAAATATCATGATAATATTAAATACTTTTTCGAACAAAGATTATCTTCAGAAGAGCAGCAAAAATGGGTCACAAAGATATTGGGTTATGAATTTGAAATTATCTACAAAAAAGGGAAGAAAAATGTTGTTGCAGATGCACTCTCAAGAAAGGATGAGGATGTGAAATCATTTATTTGTGCCATTTATATTATCCAACCAGATTGGATAACCGAAACAATGGATGAATGGAAGAATGACGAAGAAGTGTGGAAGGGTTAACCGAAAATAGAAAACCGATTAGAGTAGGTGGTACTATTTAAAAGTGCGAGCATTGTATTTTCACCAGGACTCTTTGAACATAATGTATTTTCCATCAAGGTATCATCAACTAAAACAAAGCAAGATCTTCACAATGAGAGGGAATTGATAGATAACCCAATGTTGATAGTTGTACAATTCCTCTCGTGTTTCACCCTGCTTGTCTCAAGAAGACAAAATCAGTTTCATGTGAAATTAAACCTACAGGTACATAACAAAAAAACAAAGAAATAAAAGGACAAAAGTAAAACGAAAGCAAAGCAAAACATGAAAGAAAAGAAAACAAGAAAGCAAACACTAACCCTACTCCTAAGCTAAATAGTGCATGGGCCTACTTACGTGAAGTGATATTTCCAATGCAGCCACTGACACATTGGTTGTCCCATGTAGGTGAAGGCATGGTTAACAAGAAAGATATTCAGGAAAACCAATAAGCAAGAAAGATAAAACAATGAAAACCAACATGATCGAAGTTTGAATGCATCCACAAAAAAGGAGTAAAATCACATGACAAACACTCTATGGATGTACCATGGTGCTGCATCACATTGTGCGCAGACAACAAGAATGTACACTCTTTTGACCTTCACACATGAGAAAACATGAAAAAAGAAGAAAACTTTTGCTTACCAACATTACTTGCTTCATATCACTCCTCTAATGCATGAGCGATGGAATCATGTGAATCTGGTGGAGGATGTGATATCTGTAGACTAGATTGATTTTCAATGCAAACAAGAGAGTGAAGAGGAGCCTGGGGTGATTCAACAGTTTTTTAATCGGAAGTGGAACTGTCATCAAGGTTGCAAGAACTTGACATAACCATCAACTCGAGCTGAAGTGCCTTGACAACTTGAGGGGTTTCCACTGCATCAACAGATGTTTCATCAAAGATCGATGGCTTAGAAATATCAATAGTAAGTGAATCAGCATCGCGATCAAATGAATGAGTAAAACTATCACTACAGCCACGATCAGAAAATTTGAGATGTGCATCATCTACCTCATGATCTAATGAATCATATAGAGGGTTTGATGAGAAACATAAATTTTCACCCTCAGAATTTCCAAAAAGAAAATATGACAGATTGGGTGGACTTAAAAATAAATATTTTTCCTCTCCACAATCAAATGACAAACTAACATCTTGAGTGTTCTATGAATGATCGGAAGTAGAAATATTTGGGTATGAATTTTCATAAGAAAAGTCAGAAATTGCAGAATCATAGAAGATGTCAGGATAGAGCGGATGAGGTGCAGACAGAAGGAGGTCATCCTTCACAACATGTTCTTCTTTAGATTCCCACACATACTCATCATAAATTATAGTGCAGGTTGGCTTCTCAACACCAACTCCATCGACAACTTGATCCTCATGAACAACAGATGTGGAGACCGAAATGAATGAAGACAACACATTACAATCTGAAAGATCAAAGGAACCAGAGGATAGAGATTGAGAAGACAATACCTTGTGAAAACCATCATGGTTACAGTCCAAATCTATGGAAATGTTCAGAGAAGGTGGGGTGGGAGGATATGACAGTTCAAAATATGGGTTCACAACTTCTCCAACCTCATTCTGTGAAGCTAGAGCTGTTTGACAAGAAGAGGACGGTGGGTCACTTATGACAGCAACCTTTTCCGTCTTAGATTTGGAAGCTATAACATCGAGGTATGCTGGGAGGGTTTCAAATGATTCCAACTCATGTGGATTTTCAGATACGTGAAGAATATACTGAAATATTTCTTTGAAAAATTTCCAATCAATTTCATCTTTTGGGATTTGAAAAGAAATATTATAGAACATTCCCAAAAATGCGCAATAGATTCATCAGGTGCTTTTCATAATTTCATAATTTTTTTTGTTGAGTGACTTACGGTCATAACGATAGAAAGCATGGATTAACTCTCATATCATGTGATCATACCAGTGAATAGAGGTTGCAGGAATTATGTGACACCATTGTTCAACATGGCGTTCGAACGTGTAAGCGAACAACCACAAGCAATGTCATTCGAGGGGACTTCATTCCTTTCAAAGAAGACTAAGAAGGCAAATCCTTGTATCAATAGGGCTTCTCTGCCTTCACCATTGTACTTGATTTGTGACAAGTGATCGATGACATTTTCCGATGCTTCCAAATCATGTGCATGAGAAAAACACACTGGAATTGAGATTGTAATGTTAGTCATGAATGATGTGCAGAGATTCAAAACAGACTTTGAGGGCTCAACTTATCATCTCACCCTCCTTCTAGTGACATAAATCTTGACAATGTTGGACCCGCCAACATGTCAGGGGTCTACCCAGTAAGAAGTCCCAACTAGACCTCAGACCGTTTGGAGTAGGAGTCCAAGCAGTGGCTATTAAAGTAGTTCCTTGACCGCGGTAGTGCGTAGAGGTAAATATGATAAATTTTCTGGACGCAAGTGTGTGACCTTGCAACAATTCAAGTGAGATGCATGGGGTTTCTAACACATAGAGGGGGAAAGGAAGTGTTTCCCTTATAATCCTGTAATAGTACACAGCCTGAAAGGAATACACAAGAAGAATGACATCATAGACTGGAACTGGAAAAATCCAAAATCCAAATTGATGGGTTAACATAACAACGCATCTTCAACAATATTCATACAATTACATACAAAATATTCCATACACAAATGCATAAGTTAAATAACATACATTGCTAAGGTAACCAGAATAGTAGAACTACAATAACAACATATGCATGAAAACATGTTGGCTCAGTTATATTATTAAGTGAAATTTCCATCCATACATACACCATTGATAGCCACTAGCCCCAATAGTGGAACATTACAGTCAACACTGCTTGCTCCTCCAAAGAGATGTACTCTCTCTACGTTGTGGAGAAGCCAAGGCTCGTCACAATACTCTCCAAGGCTTCTCTCAACAATTCCTAGCCAAAACCTTGGCTCCCAAAAGCCTGTACTATGATTTATGAGGTTTTACATATAACAAAGGGTGGGGTGACCCTTGACATTCCTCTTTGACTCCTTGACTACCCTCATGACTCTTCACATAGCATAGTGATTGTTCACATTCCACTAATGACTTTTGGAATTTCACTTACAATGTATTTACAAATGATAATACAATTTCGACATATACCCATGTGGGACAAAATAAGCTTGAGTCTGCATAGCAAGACAAATATCATCACTCGGGGTCCTGGGGAAAGCCCAACTCGGCAACATCCTCTTGATGGTCTTCGGTGACGAACTGATACCAAGCTGGGTACTACGTTATTGTGTCCCCGTACTGTTTGGTGATGTCTTTCTTGAAATGGACTCTTACCTCTATGGCTTCTAGGTATATGGTTTTGGAACCTCTATCTAGCTCATATTGAAGCATATGAAACATTGTCCTGAGTGTTATTGGACCACCGATGTACTTCTGCATTTTTTTTGTGCTCAACTGCAAGTCATCATTGGTGGCCTCTTGTATCAACTTCTCTATGTACCTATGGACCTCCAATAGGACTTGGTTCTTCTTCATGGCTTGAGCGAGGGTTCTGATTGAAGGGATCCTATTTTTCCTCACTATGACATCCAGACTGTTGAACAACCATGCATATAAATCCTCAATGTTGGTGATGAGCGGAGGGATATGCTCATAATTCTGGATCAACATCTGAATTTTTGATTTGTCTAGTTCTTCTTGTGGCTTCATTATCTTCTGCAAGTAAAGCGGGGCTCCCTTGTACCTCTTTGTCCACTGCTGTACATGCGTGATAGCCGTGTGAATGTCTTTGAGATTTTGGGCTATCTTCACACACTATTTATAAGAACCATATAGAACGAAAATCACCATGAGTGCGTTGACAAATATTCCATATATTTTCCGCATGTTGATCTCAAGAGTCGATACTTCAGCAAGCATTTCTTTTCTCATCTCTTCCATAGTAGACCCAGTGGACTGTTTAGTTCTCTCCTTGGCCTCATGCAATTCCTTTTGCATCTGATCATTCTCTGCTAACAAGAACTTGACATTTGAACTTTTTTCCTATGCATAATCCTTAGAAGCATCAACGATGACACCTGGATGTCTTCTAACATCTACAACAATCACCCCTTCCTCTATGTGTGCAGGTGATGCGTGATCATCCACGAGCTACTTTCTTCGTGCTTTTACAATCCTTTGTCATGACTCATCAAATGACTAATTGTACACATCCATCTCTAGATCATCATCAAGGAGGAAAACATCTCCTTTCTCACTCGAGACTGGTTCTGATTCTAGAGGTGGTGGAGACTATGGGGCGACCTCATATGCTCTCGGCATGAGCTCAGTGTCTTGGTCCTATGGCTACTATTCCAACTCCATATCTATTGCTTCAACCATCTGCTCAATATGTTGAGTAAGTTCCTAAACCTGCACCTACTCACCCTCTTCTTCATCTACTGGGTACTCTGACTCCTCAACTTGTATAGGCCTAGTTTGCTTTATCATTTCACCTTGCCTTTCCTCTTGTTCTTGTTTCTTCCTCTCTTCCCTTTCTCTCCTCCTTAGCTCCTTTTCTTCGTTCAACTTCTTTTCTATTTCCTGCAACTTCCTCTCTGCATCTTTCAACCTTTTCTTATCTCTCTTCCTCCGTTCTACTCTTCTTTCGCATTGTTGCCTCTTTTCCTCTATCTCCAAAGCTACTTTCTCAACAAGAGGATCTTCTATGAACTTGTAGCTTTTCTCAGCCTCTTCACTCTCGACAATCTTCCTCTTGCCGTTATCCTGTTCAAGTTTTCTTATCACTTCTGTTGTTGTTGCTATTTTCTGTGGTGATGCTACCTATAGAGCTGCCTTCCATTCTATAGCCATGGTGACCAGTTCATTAAGCCTAGAGGAGTTGTAGAAATCTCTCCAAGGGTCTTCCTCTTGTTGCACTAAAAATTGTCACCATGACATTCTGCAATCTGCGTGAGTCTATCACCACTCATACTTTCCTCCTTTGCAAGTCTTAAACCTCAGTTCTTCATGTCAAGCCTTGAAAATAAGAGAAAGCCCTTAAAAGTCTCTAAAACTCTGGTTCTGCACTTTCTCTTAGAATTACCTGCGGTCCCGCACCTAATGGTCATGTCCCCTGTGCACCTGACCACTCTTTCTCTGTGTGATGGGTGCAAACCCCTGTAAAAGTCAAAAAGGCGCAAGTACATTCTTAAAAACTCACTTTCAGTCATTTCTCGAAGCTTCTAGAGGGAATCTTGAGGTGGCAAGTTCGCTCCTTTGTGCTTCATGCATCCCATACCCTAAGGAGCTAACCCCTTGATGTGAGGAGCTTATCCCTTTGAAGGAGGACTCTATCCCTTCATAGGTGGACCTGTAACTTCCTTCCTCTGCACTATAAAATGAGGCATTGGGTTGGTTACAAGTGAGGTTGAAAGCTGAATATTTTTGAGGTGAAATGCTGGTGAAACTTAGACTTCCTAATTGAGCTTGTGAGGAGAGATTACATACCTTGTTGAATTCATTGGGAAGAGTGTGAGGCTTGTCAAAGTAGAGGAGATTCCTTTTTGGACCCTGGGAAGAGCTTGTACAGCATCAAGGCACCAAAGGTTGTAAAGTTTCTTATATTTCAAGATTAATACAATCAAGTTTATTTTTCTCAATAAGCTGTGTTTTATGGTTTATTTTATGAACTCCTTGATCATCATAATGAACATGATTTGTTATATTAGCTATGCAGGTCTTATTTGATGTGTGCTTGTTTGTGTTTGTAGATTCTCAAAAGGAAACTCTCTTGGACGGTCGAAGCGTGGCTGCCACAAACTAGCGTTGGACTTAAGGTAGGGTCTAAAACACCTCTTAGTTTTTATTAATGAATCGCAATATGTTTAGAGAAAAGTAAATTTGCTTGTTCTGCTTGTTGCTAGATATCTTTAGATACTAGGGAGATTGGCCTTGTCTTCAAGGATGATTTATCCGGCCAACAAATTGGTGGCTCCACTGGGGAATTGAATTTGGTTTTTGGTTTTCCTTTTCTTTGACCTGAGAAACTTGTTCTTGTTTCTGGTTTTTGCTTGATGTGTGTGGGATTGGGTAGTTTTTAGTATCTGGAGTATTTTTGTTTTTCCTGAAATTTTGAAGAGGACTGCACGTTTTGTTTAAGTTACAGTGCAGACATCCCCACACTGTTACTTTAGTGCACAGAGTGGTACCGCATCTGGTTCTCCTGGAAGCCTGTGGACCCTATCAATTTTTTTGAGAAACCTAAAATGTTTTCGCCCAGTTAAGTTTAGGTTTCATTTACTCTTGTTAGTCTCTGCCCAGATCTGCATGTGTCCTGTTAAAAATCTCTTGTAAGTAAGTTCCATTGGCATTTTTTGTTTTTGGTGATTTTCTAGAAGTTTTGCCTGCCTGGATTGGTCTTCACCTGGTCTTTGTAGTGACTTAGAGATTAGAAGTCTCAGAAGCCTTAGATTACCCTAGTTTTTGTGTCTTCTTGATAAGTCTGACTGGTTTGTGAAGTCTGCCCTTGGTGAGAAATAGATTTCATTTTCTCTTTGCAAATCTTTGAAAGAACTTGGTCATAAGTTTTGAAATTCATTTTTATAAAAGAAAACACAGCTGGATGTTTTTTGATTGATTTGTTATTCTGAACGAATTAATCCTTAGTTTGCTGAATAGCTAAGTAAAACGTCCTCAAAAAGATTTGAAGCTTTTATTTCCATTAGGTTTTTAGAAATTTTTAGATCTCAAGCTTAGTTTTTCATAGTTTTGAGTGTTTTCTAGAAATTTTAGAATCTCTTTTGAAAGAATTTGTTTTTTGTAGTTTTTGAGTGTTGAAAAAGAAAAAGGGATTTATTTTTTGTGAGCATAATTAGTAGTCTCGTTTTGAGTTCATTGAAAAAGACAAAAAATATTTTCTTTTCATTTGTATGTTGAAGGAAAGATTTGTTTTTCAAAGCATTGTATTCTCAACTCTTTCTTTTAGCTAGAAATTCATTGAAGGAAAACGGATTGTTTATCATCTTAGGTGCATTTTTAGTGTTTTTGGAGTCGAGTCTTCACACCAGAAAGATTCATCTCCATAACTATTGTCTTAAGAAACAACCATAAAAATAACGCTTAATTAAAATTAATCTAGCAATCTTTTTATTTCTAGGGCTCTTATCACCAATATAGCTTAAGCTGGTATCTTGGAGTAAGGAGTAATTAACTCTCCAAGATAGTTAAAACAAACAAGTAGCTATATCTTGCGGTAGGAAATAAATCCAATTGTAATTGATATAATCTGGGAAGCTCCTCTTAAAGGAGTCAATCACGAGATCATGTCCGAACCTTTGAGACAATCAAGTCTATCTCATTGGGAAAGATAGAAGATTTGCGCATATTAAAAATGGTAAACCTCGGATTAACCATTGTCGAGGAGCCTGGGGTCACTTGTTGGTAAACCTCGGATTGATCATGTCGAGGAGCCTTCAAGGGGATTGATATTTGTTACTCTGCCCTTGCGCGTAGATCAGATCGTAGACTATTCCCCCAATTGTATTTGTTACTGTTGGTAACCTTAATGACCATAATCTTAAGATTCTTTCCTAAGGTGACGGTGAAGGACGGGTCTCACTGTACCTGGAACAGACGTCGACTAGACTCACTTGGACTCTCTGGGGGGTTCTCTTCACTCGAGATGGTTTTGTGAAGAAACTTGTGCCAGTCTGTTTCATTAAGCAGGTTGTCGGGGTAACTGTTCCAACCGCCCTTTCTGTATTGAATTCTGCGACGTTGGATTTCATCACCAACTAGTGTTTTTGGTACAGAAAGTTACTGTTTGTGTGTGGTTTGAACTCTTAGATTTTTTAGGTGTGTGATTCAATTGTTTGTTTCTTTAGAGACTTTAGGTGGTTTTATTGAGATTTTCTTTGTTTGCGTGTGAAGTAATTAAATATTTAATTGTGGCTAAATTACCGAGACAATCCTATAGACTTCGGGGGCAACATCCCGAGTATACACCAAGTCAGCTTGAAGGGCTATGAGCTCTTGTTTCACCTAGTGACAGTAGAGTTGGGTCACTGGATGCCGGAGAGTCATCTTTAATTATTCATCCTGATTATCAAGTTCAACCAACGGAGTATATTTCTGAACCAATTTCACTTTCCGAAGTTACTGGTAGTATTTCTCCTACTAGTGAATTAGCTGACGAACCTGAAATTTCTAAGCCTGAAACTGAACCTGCTCCTACTCCATCTTCAGGATTTGCTTCTCCAACTTCTAGTGGTCCTAGTTCACCCAGGGTAGGAAGTATCATCACCCAAAATCTTCCTTCTGGACTCATTTCTATTGAAGAACTTGTTAGTCTGGACGAAGATATAACTCTCCCTGAAAATCAACCAACTTTAGAACTTAGGGAGCGTGAATCAATTTTCTACAGTCCTGTTAGGGGTAACACTTGGTATGTCTCATTGACCAACTTTTTAGAAAATCCGGGTCTTAGTTTTTCACCACCTCGAATTCCTTTCCATCCTACGCCCAGAGGTTATTATCCTCCTTTGAATATGTCGAGACAGTCATCTACATCTATGTTTTCCCAATCACTTAAAACATTTTTATATGGCAGTCCTTCTGTTCCTTCTGGGTATCAGTCTCTCACTGGTACTTTTTCAGGAGCATCTCCTCAACCAATTGAACATGGGATATCAACTGGTAATAATGGAACTCAAGCATTGAGCATAGAACAAATTCTTATGATGTCTAGTACTACTCCAAATCCGCAACCTCAAGGTAGTCAGTTACCGCCTGGGGGGCAACCTCAAGGTAGTCAGTTACCACCTGGGGGGCAACCTCAAGGTACTCAATTACCACCTGGGGGGCAACCTCAAGGATAGTACATACCTCAAGGTCAACCCCAGACTCAATATCAACCTCAAGGTCAACCCCAGTATCAATATATACCTCAAGGTCAACCCCAGTTTCAGTACGTGCCTCAAGGTTATCAACCTCAAGGTCAGTACCCAACTCAAGGTTTCCAACCACCTTCTGGTCAACCATTTGTACAGGGAGCTGGAAATGTACCTTTCAATTATCAACCCTATGCTCAACCCGGTTATGGTCCTCAATATGCTCAACCTATTATGGGTCCATACCCCAGAATGAAAATGGTGTGGGATCCATCTAAAAATCAACAGATTTTGCAACCTAATGTGTAGTTGCCATCTCAATCTAGATAGCCCTTGGTTGCTGGTCCAACCCAGCAACTTGTCCAGCCTACTAATCAAACTTCTGCACCCGGTGTAGTTACTCAGCCTGGGCCTAGTTCACCTCGAACTCCGTCTCAAACGGCTGCTGCAACTATTACAGTTTCTGTTCAATCTACCCCATCTACTTCTGGAGTATCAGCAGCTCTGGTTTCTACTGAGCCTGTATCAACTCCTCAAGCCTCTTTACCATAGTTAGGACCTACAGTCTAGACTTCGGTTCAGATGCATGTATGGCAAGATGGTCCAAGTACGGTTGTCACAAGTCAACCTCAATTTACTTATCAACCGTACCAGGCACAGTACCAATTCGGTCCTACTGTGCAGAACCCAGTTTATCAGTATCAACAGTACCCTGGATATACTTGATGAGCCCCAATTTTGGTACAATTTGGGCTCATTTTGGCCTATTCTACTTGCTCAAACCATTCATTTTTATTGCTTATGCATGCATTTCTTAGTTTATTCATGTTGTTTGTAGGAAGAAGGGTAGGCACTCTCTCTATGTGACTAATGCATTTTGATTCCAGGTTTTGGCATTAAAAGGGAGCAAAAGACAACGAAAAAGGAGTTAAGGAGACAACGAGGTGGCACTGCGGGTTTTGGGAGAGGATGTCCACGGTTCTAGGGACATCCCTCGTGATTCCCATCAAGAACTCCGAGCTCTAATCCATCTCCCCTCCGAGCTTAAAAAACGGCCAGCTGTTCTACAGGAACAACAGTTATAAACTGCTCTACAGGAACAGCAATTATGACCATCCTACAGGATCAGCAGTTAAACTCTAGTTGGACAGCCGAGCTCCTAAAATGTAGGACACTTGTTGGATCATCGTTTTTGTATAAGTATGAAGGCCTTAGCCTTAGATAGGTTGTTGAAACTCTCGTATTGCTATTGTAATTTTGGAGCACAGTTCAGTTTTCGTTCCTTTTTGTAAGCCAATTTGGCATGATATCAGTTATGAATAAAGAAGGCAGTTTGTGATCTAGTTCTGAGTTTTTCTTAAGGAGACTATAGCTCTCAGGTTAGGGCCCAACCTGAGAGCCATAGGTCCCCTCTGCTGTAGTGTTGTTTCCATTTCATTTCAGCACTTTGAGCTTTTCATTTACACATGCAATTCGAATTACAGGTTGTTAAGTTGGTCTTTTTCATGAGTTAGATAGGAGTTGCTTATGTTGAATTTGTTTCCACTTGCTTAGTGTAGCAGAGGATAGATATAATCGATTGGAGCTCCAACAAAAAGGTTGTTAAGGCTCACTGCCGTCTCATCTGGGATTGGAGTGAAGTCCATGACTAACCACCAAAAACACGCATTTCTTTACTTGATGATTGCTGCAATATAGTCACAGTCACGTTAGATGCTTCCTTGCCATTCACACTTGCACCACACACCTTCATCACAACTTCATGCACAATCTCCTTCGTGTTTATATTGTTGTTCATTGAATTCACAAGCATAGGTAGTTTAGGTTGATGCATTTTTGGTTGAGTGACAGTCATAAGCATTTGTTTCACTTACACTGCTCTCCCTCGTTCCATCACTTCATCCTCCATCTTGATCACACATGCAACCATATCTTTGACCCCTGCTCCGCTCTGTTATCTCCCAAAGTCTTTCACTCCTCACGTACTCCCATTCTCTAGCCCTTTCATTGACCTAGCCCTCTATCTTCCAACCTACTCCCTACATTCACTCCCTATCCTATTCCTCCACTTCTACAGCCATCACCAGCCTCATTCCTACCTTACACATCTCCCCCTACCATTCCATCACTCCTCCATCACTCGAAACACTCACGGTAGGTCATCCTGTAGCCATTTGTAGACATCCTGTAGAAAACAGAGTATCCTGTAGGATCCTCCACAGCCATCCTGTAGAAGGCCACTCTCTCGGTTGCTGAGCATTTGAATGCGAGGAACCTCTGTGGATGGATGCTAAGGATCCCTAGGGACCTCTCCTAGCCTTCCCAACCTGTCCCACGCTTTCCTTCCTTCTTCATCCCATCTGCACAACCAAACCCTAGTTAGCACAAGATCACCATCATTCCACACACTTAAAGGAAAAATACAAAAACATATCTTTCATGATGCAAGTAGTTTAGATCTATGCATTTGCACCTATTAGAGGTAACAACAGCATTGGTAGAAGTTTCATTCACATTTCTTGCATTGTAGAGGTTAGACTAGTTAAATTTAGGGTTTCCTAGGTTTACATGCTTTGATTTGCTTTCAGTTCATTTTTGTCAAGTAGAGTAGCTTTCCTTTGAGATTAGCTTTCGTCCATCAATTAGCAAGCTTCTTCTGAGAGCCTATAGAAGTTGGCTTGAGCCCTAGCGGACTTGTGCCAGCTGACCAAGTGACAGCTGCGACAAGAGCTAGTACTTGTGCATATAGCACCGTCGCTTCCAAGTTTGTACGAACTACCGGGTTGATAAAATGAGAGACAGGAAGCCCCAGGAGTTGTAGCATTATTGCTACAATACTGGAGCTCACCAATACTTATCAGCAACCTCAACAACCCCAGTTTGGTCCGGTTAATCCTCGTTTTCCAGGAGGATATAATATTCCAAATGCGAATCCAATTCCAAGTTATCCTAGATATCCTCCTCCTGGGGCTGGTCTTATGACCCAAGGTTTTCGAGATCCTAACCGTCAGTTACCATTTATAGCAACTTTGGATTTACCTAACTTGTCGCGCCTTACGAACGATCCAATTAATCATCTTCCGTTTTGGCTGCCAATGCCGAATAAGTTGCCTAGTGATATCCCAAAGTTTGAGGGTAAGTCAGGAGAGGATCCATCAAATCATGTGATGACTTATCACCTCTGATGTGCATCGAATTCCATTATTGATGATTCAATTCGCTTACTTCTTTTTCAACGCACTTTGATTGGTCTTGCTACCAAATGGTACATTGAGTTACCACGAGGCTCTTTTTATAATTTTAGTCAGTTGGCTACTTCTTTCTTGACTCATTTTCAGTTTCCTGCCAGATATGAAAATGGCACGGAATTATTAACTTCATTAAAATAATCAACGTCCACGTATATTTCAGATCATATTCATGAATGCCGACGTCGACGGCGTTTAGTGAAAGTATTTATTGCAGATCAAATTTTAGCAGAATGGTTTGTTAAATCATTATTAACTAAAATCACTGAGGATGTAGCTAAGGCAGGAGTTGTTACTGAAGAGAAAGTAATTGCTCAGGCTCAGTACCTTGACCTCGTTTATACGCAGTAAGGTACTTTACACGAAAAAATCCCCGACCTTCCGAAAAACAATCAAATAACTGCAGCTCCTTCAGGGTCTCATACCGCTGATGGTATGATTGGTTCAGTTAATACCAAAAGCAAGAAGAAATCTTCAAATAATTCTTCTCCTATTATAACTTTACCAAATTCCCCGACAGGAGACTCTTCTGCTGAAATTCCTACCGATATCCATGTCATAGAATCATCTACAGCCAAATCAGAATCCGGCGGTAAAAATAAAGGGAAGAAGAAAAATAAACAAAACTCAAAAGAGAAATCAGATAAAACTGAATCTACTGACGAGAAACGTAAACCTTGCTATCCTTGTCTCATTTGTGACGAGGAGCATTTTACAAGAGACTGCCCTGAGCTGAGGTTTCAAAAATCATCAAAGGTTCTGAAATTCTTGCTGTCTTGAAGGATCCTTTTCCTAGTCAAGATAGTAAAATGATCGGTTCATCCTGAAATGCCTCAGAAGAACCCATAATGATGATGTCTCATATTAGGATTGTGACGCGATCACAAGATTACGGTAGTAAAAATCCTATTGGTGGTAAAGAAGCAGAATCTTGTAATTCAAACCCATCAACTTCAACTCCTTCTGGTTTTGATCCGCTACAGATCGAGAAACCTAATGCCGACTTAGTAATCAAACCGCCTGCTAAAGGTATACTTCGGAAGTCAGCTTTCAATCCACATGCGAGAGCTGCTCAGAATTATAACATTGTTGAAGACTTAGCTATTTCCCCTTCAGCGATGTCGGCTTTGGAGGTGCTGCAATCATGCCCAACACAATGTAAATTACTATTTTCAGCAATAGGAGCTGTTGATATTCAGGATTCAAATATGATCATCTTTGATTTAGAGAATAGTACACCTCGCCTACCTCATCAAATGGTTTTCCAGATTCCAGTGTTAGCCAAAAACAGGCCTTGATTTCGAACTGTGATTGATGAGGGAGCTTCTACGTGTATTATGTCGATCCAGTGTTGGAGGTTTCTTGGTTCTCCGACACTCAATCAATCCCCAAAGATTCTAAAGGCTTTTGATGGCCAAGGGTTCCATCCTTATGGAATTTTGTAGGATTTACCTATAGGGGTTGAAGGCAAAATTGTAAATCTAGATGTCGAAGTGGTTGATGCCCCTCTAGATTACAACCTTCTCTTGGGTCGCAGTTGGTCTTATGCTATGACTACTGTTATTTCATCAGTCTTTCGGCTTATCAAGTTTCCTCATAATGGAAAGATCATTACGATAGACCAGTTGACTTATTTTTCGTCCAACCCAACCTCTTCTAAAAGTATTCAACATGTCGGTAAAACAACTATCCCTTACAAGGATGTTGGGGTAGGTCTGGTTAAAGATTCTGGTTTACTAGGAACTTTTCCCTTTCTTCCTCCTAACTTATCGCCTTCTACTGCAACTATTCATATGATTTATCGAACACTATTGCTTTTGATGATCCTTGGATTTTACCTTCCGAGTTTGAGGTGGATTCATTTGGTGAAGCAATGCCTTTGAGTCCCTTTGAAATTGCATACCGGGCTATATAGTCATTTTCCGACTCTTGTTCAACCGAAATTGATCCAATTAATGTGGTTCATGGGGAATCACTTTCAATATCAACCTCAGCTTCAACAAAATTTTCCGAGCCTGTTTATACTGATGAACAGATTCGTGAACTTTTGTTTGTTGATGAGTTACCATGGGAAGATCTTCATCATCGATCTTCATTCTTACCTGAGCTTGATCATTTCGAAAATGATTTTTCCTCTATTTTTACCACTGATTATGTCAAAGAACCACAGAATCCATTGAAACATCCTAATTCTGAGTTAAATTTGGGAAACATTTCTCGAACGGTTCCTATTGACATTTCAATTAAACATGGAATTATTGAAAACATTCATATAGGCACTTCCTGTACGGACGATAAATTCCAAACATATACAACCCTATTTCAAGAATTCTGAGACGTGTTTGCTTGGTCATATGAAGAAATGCCAGGAATCGATCCATTAATTTTTGTTCATGAAATTAAAACTTACTCGGATGCTAAACCTGTCCGGAAACGTTTGCGTTAGATACACCCGCGAAAAGTTGCTGCTATTAAAGCTGAAGTGGAGAAATTACTTCGAGCAGGTTTCATTTATCCAATTCCCTTAATGGATTGGGTATCGAATATTGTTCCTGTTACTAAAAAGCAAGGAACGATAAGAATATGTATCGATTATAGGGATATTAATCGAGCTTGTCCTAAAGACAATTATCCAACCCCCTATATCGATCAAATTATTGATGATTGTGTCGGCAGTGAAATTTTCTCCTTTATGGATGGTTTTTCCAGTTACAATCAAATCAACATACTCCCTGCTGATCAACCAAAAATGGCTTTCATTTTTCCATGGGGGACATTTTCTTATTGCAAATTACCTTTTGGATTGAAGAACGCCGGAGCAACTTTTCAAAGGGCCATGTCTTACGCATTTCATGACATCAAGCACATTGTGCAGCCTTATCTCGATGATTTACCTACCCATTCATTACGTCGAGCCGATCATCTCACTCATTTACGAGCAATTTTTATGATATGTAGGCATTATCGAATTAGGCTGAATCCACACAAATGTGTTTTCTATGTAGAAACGGGTCATTTACTGGGATTTGTTGTTTCGAAAACTGGAATTCGTGTCGATCCCTCGAAGGTTGAAGCTATTGTCAAATTGCCTCCTCCTTCGACTCTTTGCCAACTCCAAAGTTTGCAAGGGAAAGAAAACTTTTTACGTCGTTTCATTCCTAACTACGCCGAGATAACGAAAGTTTTTACCAGGTTGTTGAAACAGAATACTCCATTCTTTTGGGATGAGATAGCTGACAAATCTTTTGATGCACTTAAACACGCGTTGACCCATGCACCATTATTGCATCCTCCCAACTACAATCAGGACTACTTTTTGTACCTTGCCACTTCTCATTCCACCATTGGGATGGTTTTAGTTCAGGAAGATGAATTCAGTAGTGAACATGTGATTTACTATCTTAGTCGAACTTTGAATCCGACTGAGCTGAAATATTCGCATGTGGAGAAATTGGCCTTGGCAGCTGTTCAAGTTGTCCAACGTTTTCGTCACTACATCTTATTATGCAAAACCACAGTAATTTCTGACTGTAACCCTATGATCTATATTTTGACCAAACAATTGCTAGGGGGCAAGTATTCCAAATGGATCGTTATCCTGCAGGAATTTGACTTGGAATTTGAAAAATCCAAGGCAAAGAAATATTTGGTTTTTGCGGAACTGATGTGTGATTTCCTGCGTACTGATACTGAAACTGTGGCGGAAGAACCCATTGTGGATGAATCCTTGTTTCTTATCAGTACTCTTGATCCATGGTATGGAGATATAATTGTTTATCTCCAAACCCAATCTTTTCGGCCTGAAATCTCACGATCTCAGCGAAGGAAAATACGTTTCCAATCCCAACAATACAATATTATTGGAGATACACTCTATCGTCGTGGGGCGGATTTTGTTTTCCGACATTGTCTAACTCATGAAGAAGCTGAAAAGGTTCTTAATGACTGTCACTCTGGAGCATGTGGCAGTCATATGTCTGGGTATGCCACAACCCAAAAGATATTGCACGCTGGTTATTTCTGGCCATCCTTATTTAAAGATTGTATCTATGCAGTCTAGAAATGCCACAATTGTCAAAATTTTTATCGTAAGATGCGTGCTCCACCTGCTCCTCTCCACCCTATAATTGTTGTCGGTCCTTTTGCAAAGTGGGGTATCGACTTTATTACATGTAACCCTCACTCGGCCGGGGGGCATGCGTATATCATCCTTGCGGTAGATTATTTTACTAAGTGGGCCGAGGCGATGCCTACATTTGCAGCAAACGGAAAAACTGCTGCAATTTTCGTTTTCAATCATATAAATACTAGATTTGGTGTTCCTCAAGTGATTATTACTGATCATGGACGTCATTTTCAAAACATCATGATGACTGAACTGACAGATCAACTTGGCCTGCATCACAATAGTTCCACTCCATATTACCCACAGGCTAATGGTCTAGTTGAAGCAATCAATAAGGTTCTAGTCACTATGATCCGACGAATCATTGGTATTCATAGGTCAAATTGGCATAACATGTTATTTTCAGCACTTTGGGCATATCGAACCTCAGTAAAAACATCAACTGGTTTCACTCCTTTTCAACTGGTTTACGGTTTGGAAGCAGTGTTACCCATTGAATGCGAAATTCCATCATTGCAGATAGCCATAGAATTACTCCCAGCCACTTCCGAAGAGGAGAAACATTTGTTGTACTTAGCTCAGCTAGATGAGAATCGACGTGATGCTGCATTAGCAATCGAAACTCATGCCAAATGAATAAAAGCTCAGTACGATCGAAATGTTACACCTCGTACTTTTTCGGAAGGAGATCTAGTCTTACTATACGATCAAGCAAACGATAAGCTAGGGGCTGGAAAATTCGTACCAATGTGGCATGGTCCTTATATTTTTAAGTGAAAGCTGGCAAAAGGGGCCTATGAATTGGAAGATTTTGACGGTGTCTCTTTGGGTAAACCCAGAAATGGGCTTTATCTGAAGAGGTATTATGTGTAAATTTTGGTGTGGAGATTTTCATTAGATTAGTTTTATTTCTAGCCGGTGTGTTTTAGATTAGAAAAGTGTGCCTAGCTTAGAGAGTGTTGTTATCATTATTCCTGCTTATCTTGGTTTTACTTTTGATATTGCAGATGTCGACGTCTCCTCAAACATATATTGGTTTTGCTGATGGTGCTTGTCGTAGTACACGGAACATTTCTTCCACAGCTTGGGTTATCTATTCACCCTCTGACGAGTTAGTATCTATGCATGGGGTAGGCCTCAGTCAAACAACGAATAACATTGCAGAGTATAGTGCAGTGATTGAGTTATTATCTGAATCCATTTCATTTGGGATTCAGAGTTTGATTGTTAGGTTAGATTCTAAACTCGTTGTATTACAGCTTAACAGAGTTTATGCCATTCGAAATCCAGTATTATTAAGATTATTCTTGAGAGTTCATCTCTTGGAACGTGAATTTGATTACATTGAATATCAGCATATTCCAAGATATTTAAATACATTAGCAGATGTAGTTGCTTCTCGAATGTTAAATAGACATTTGCAATAAATAAACAGTAAATTTAAAAACATTCCATAACATGATATACACGATAACCAGTAATAGTGATATATCATAGCATAGAAGTGTGTCAAATATACATCGTCTTCGATCATAGGTTGAAAAACACCTTATGATCAGCAAAAATGATGGTACAAAAAGGCAAAAAATGTCGTATGAGTCTACAAAGGTGATAATCCTATCACTGGTGATGATCACAATAAGAAACCACTGCTCGGGCCACCCTACAAAGGAACTTCCTAAAAGGTCCTGGGACCCCAATCACGTAACGTTGCAACCTAAGTGGAATATCATCTATGCTAGTCTCTGGAATGTCTGCTGTCAAACGATCTAGGTGATTCTCCAATTCGGTCAGGGTCTCTACTGATTGGTCCTGTGGGGCCGGTACTACTACAACTGGGTGTCTCCTCTCATAGGGCTGGAGAACGGCTGGTCGCCGTGGACCCACATCTGCATTTAAAAATTTTTACTATCAGTTTTGGACAATTTAAAAAACAAAAAATATAGTTTAAAATTTAGAAAATGTTGAAAATGAGTTTACCTGAGTCATCCCATTGCTCTCCTGGTGGAAGAGCCATTCCTGGATCACCATGATAATCCATCCCAGCATATGGAAAATCCTGAATCACAAAAGGTTGGTTTCCCAACCAACGAAAATTTTCAGGTGGAAATCGGAAAACCTCTGTACCATCCTCAGGATGATGGGCCATCACTGCAACCCAACGCATAATCCTAGGCTCTCGAGGAAGTCCAGCCTCAATGGAAATTTGTTGTGGAACCAACATAGGGACCCTCTCTAGGCCAAAGCTCACGACTAGGAAACCATATCCAAAGTTTTTTAGTTCTCCGTTCTTTGCTCTAGTCAGTTGGACTTTTACATTGGCCAACACAGCATTGCACCAGTTGAAGATGCTGCCTCGATAATAGTCTACTGCCATTCGCATCTAGGATCTGGTAGCTACATGCAATGTCACGCTCCCGCAGAGTCTGGTGACAGTAAATGCAATCACTTTAAGTTTAGGACGGGAGATAGTTTTGATATCTATCCGTTTGTCCGTTGTTTGTTTATTACAAAACTCTAGTCGAAGACTAGCAACAGACTGGCCACCTGGCCTAGTCTCGAATAGATATAATCGTTCACCTCTCTTGGACAAACCAGTCAAGAAGTATATGTCCTCTAGCTCGATTTCGAGCCGATGGCCACCAATAATGAAACACTGGTCCTGTATGTTCCACCTATCTACCAACCATTGCAGAAAGTCTACCTGAGCCCTCATGCTGGGCATGGCCCAGAAATTAAATATTCTGCATGCTTTTAATGCCCGTATTTAAGGTGGATGATTTATTGTGGCTAGATCCACATCTTTGTGCTCCCGTTCCCGCCAAATTTTGTATCCTACATTGGAAAAACGACGGATTAGAACATTTTGGTTCAAAAATTTTGGGGCGGAAATGGAAGAAATGGAAGTTTTAAAACCTAGTTCGTGGGGTCCACACCCACTTGTTAGGAACATTGCGTAGGTCTGCACTCTTCCTTAGCACCAGGTTCGGAACTCTGAATTTTTCCTTTGTACAAAAATGTCGGGGTCCGCATGTTGCACCTGCGGACCCCCGCGAGCGGATTTTTAAACAACAATTTCCTCAAAAATCAAATTTAAAGCCCTAAAACAAAATTTAAACGGTTGAAATGCAAGATAAGGATGATGTGGATTACCTGGAGGTGACGGTTTTCGATTCCAACGGTCGGATTTTCCGCAATCTTCACAGGAAGTTTCTTACCCAAAAGCTCTTTTCTCTCACTCTGAAGTCAAATGGTAAAAATGAATTTACAAAAGCCCTTTTTATAAGCTTTTTTGAATAAATGAATTTTAATTTGTTTATTTTTCACTTTAAAAAGGTAACTTTTTGATGCATTTTTATTTATCTTAAACAGGTATGAGTAATGTTTTGAGTTTTTGTGCAGAATATCGGATTTTCAGGAATAATTGATCATTTTCAACGAAAAACATGAGTCCTCTTTACGCTCTTTTTTGACTTGTAAAATATGAAAAGATTGCCGAGTTTTCCTTTTTAAACTCGTTAAAATGGAATTAAAAAGACGGTCCACTTACAGCTCTTTTCTGACTGCATAAACATGAAAAGATCACCAGACTTTTTTCATTTCAAGTTCGATATTGGTACTAAAATGACGTGTCTTTGATCGCATTTTTACTTTTTCAGATCAGAGCCACTAATTATGAAAAGTACTCCTTGATCGTAATGGTCAAGCGGTTCTCTCAAGTATTATTTTATACTTTGTCAGGCTTGGGAGACACAAATTTACGAAAAAGGACACCCATGGAGTTTTCTTAAGTTTTTCTTCTGACTCCCTAAAATTGAAAAACACCGAGTTTCTCCTATACTAGACTCGTTAAAATTTCACAGTAAAGGGCCTGTTCAATTTCAAGCAGGAACGAACCACTTCTTCTTAGGGTTCGAATTTTAAACTAAGTTGGACTCATCCAAAGGATGAGCTTATAACCAAGCAAATGTTATCCTCCTCGAGCTTGTCAAAAATAAAGAGGTACTTGCCAGAAATGGCGGGGGAAAAGAGAGAAAAATGAACTTGTTTGTTATACCTTGTGTTTTAGAAAAACAATCAACCACTCTTGAACATGAAACTTTTTGTTCACCTGGGTTGGGAAATCTTTTGCCTAACAGTTAATCAAACCATATTGAAAGTCTTCAACCGGTTTCTGGGTATTAGCTTTGGGTCAATTGTCACCAAACCATCTACAGTGTCGTTATGTGTTCAAGAGGTCAGTTCAAATAAACCATTCATTTGCAAAATATCTGTCATCCATTCTGACCATCCCTGAGTTAGTCCTTGCCAAATATATTTCTTCAAAACTTGATCTATGATTTCGTGTTTTGGGCTTGCCTACGATGGATCGCTTTCTATCGACTTCAGCTCATTATCTAGAAAGATGATCTAGAAATCGTTAGTACCTTGGAATCTGCATGCCCTAATGGTAGGTTTCTTGCCTTCGACGACATGTTGCATCATTGACCTTCGATCAAAGGATTCTGTGACATGTTCGACATCAACTCATTTATTCACATTTCGTGGATTTTACTGAGTACTTTGAGAGCCATTGACATTACTGGTGGTTTCTCTCACGCTTGTTAACAATTTACATCATTGACTGGTAATCAAGTGGTTTCTACCATGTTCAACTTCGACACCTTCATTCACATGGATAGAATCGTACTAGTTCGGGAAGCAGAAATCAAGACCCTGGATCTAGTTTCCACCATCCAGGCTGCAAGGAATTTTGTTATTCATTATACAGTGGACTATTCATAAATAGATGGTTGCACCCATACTGTGTCTACATATGTCTATACTTGTGATGTATTGCAAAATCATTCCTGTATCAGAACAGTTCAGTTATTTTTCTAGTCGGTTTTGATCTGAGTATGCGAATTCCTACCTCAGTGATGATATATTCACATATATATATTTTGCATTGAATGTTTTTACAGGTTCCGACTGGGGTATCCACAGGATGATCTTTGAAATGATAAAGTACTTCACTCTTCTTAGATGACAAATGCTATCCTCATCTATTACAGACTTTGCACTTTAGGGGGAAATCTGTTGCACTAAAAATTGTCACCATGACATTCTGCAATCTGTGTGAGTCTATCACCACTCATACTTTCCTCCTTTGCAAGTCTTAAACCTCAGTTCTTCATGTCAAGCCTTGAAAATAAGAGAAAGCCCTTAAAAGTCTCTAAAACTCTGGTTCCGCACTTTCTCTTAGCATTACCTACGGTCCTGCACCTAATGGTCATGTCCCCTGCACACCTGACCGCTCTGTCTCTGTGTGATGGGTGTGGACCCCTGTAAAAGTAAAAAAGGCGCAAGTACATTCTTAAAAACTCACTTTGAGTCATTTCTCGAAGCTTCTAGAGGGAATCTTGAGGTGGCAAGTTCGCTCCTTTGTGCTTCATGCATCCCATACCCTAAGGAGCTAACCCCTTGATGTGAGGAGCTTATCCCTTTGAAGGAGGACTCTATCCCTTCATAGGTGGACCTGTAACTTCCTTCCTCTGCACTATAAAATGAGGCATTGGGCTGGTTACAAGGGAGGTTGAAAGCTGAATATTTTTGAGGTGAAATGCTGCTAGAACTTAGACTTCCTAATTGAGCTTGTGAGGAGAGATTACATACCTTGTTGAATTCATTGGGAAGAGTGTGAGGCTTGTCAAAGTAGAGGAGATTCCTGTTTGGACCCTGGGAATAGCTCGTATAGCATCAAGGCACCAAAGGTTGTAAAGTTTCTTCTATTTCAAGATTAATACAATCAAGTTTATTTTTCTCAATAAGCTGTGTTTTATGGTTTATTTTATGAACTCCTTGATCATCATAATGAACATGATTTGTTATATTAGCTATGCAGGTGTTATTTGATGTGTGCTTGTTTGTGTTTGTAGATTCTCAAAAGGAAACTCTTTTGGATGGTCGAAGCGTGGCTGCCACAAACTAGCGTTAGACTTAAGGTAGGGTCTAAAACACCTCTTAGTTTTTATTAATGAATCACAATATGTTTAGAAAAAAGTAAATTTGCTTGTTCTGCTTGTTGCTAGATATCTTTAGATACTAGGGAGATCGGCCTTGTCTGCAAGGACGATTTATCCGGCCAACACCTCTGCCCAATGACATGCCCCGTGGATCCATGGATAATACACCTTCGCACAGTGGTTCTTGAATATGTAGCAGGGATCATATGGATTAAAAATATTGGTGTCAAACTCAAACTCATTCAAGTCCTCGCCCTCAACATCCACATTCTTCAAGCTCTGGATCTCATACAATCCAATCCGTAAAGCTAGAGGAGGCCATGGTGCCTTCTTCCTCCTATTCTGAAGTCCTATTGATAACCTTGTGGAGATGTGATACGAAACCTCTTGCATGACCAACTTATCCATGGAAAACCTTGGTAGCACATTCGGAGGTTTCTCTCTGCCAAACATCCTAATGAATGTGCCACTGAGTGAGGCATACCAATCTGCAATGTTAAGCAATTCCTGCATCGCTTCTTAGGACATGCAAGGTGGATCCTATTCAAATATCATCCTGTACACTAGGGTGATGAAGTGGTCAGATAGCCTCGTCATGACTCCTTGGTGGCTGCACTCAGAGAGAAACATGCAATAGATGTTCACAACATCCTCTGATGGTGTCCATGTCCAACCCATGCCACGAAACTGCTGTTGGAAACAAATTTCATCAAACAGGTACGTAGACATATAGAATCTCGATTTCTCGTTCTTAGGCGAATTCTGGGCATTAGACACATGTACTTTCATCTGAAGAGCCAACATTTCTGACCAGTTGAATGACCTTCCTTCATTTTCCAACTGATCCAACACAACCACCCAACTCTGTTGAAGGTCTCTATGCTCTCTTTACCATCAAGCAACATGGGAAGATGATCAAGAGTTGGTAGGCCTTCGTGAGTAACTTAGTCTTGTAGACCTAGTTGGGAGTCCACCTGAACTTCGATGGCTCTTTTACACAATGCTTCATGATGTCTCTAATGTTCACATTGTTTTTGGGAGTAAAGAAGAGTGCATCCATGCGGTTCACTAGTTTTGGTAAGTGATACATCTTATGATAGTTTTTCATACTAAAGGTGGAAAGTTGTGTTCCACTGGAACTGCTCAATGTCATCGTCTTTGGATCGGTATGTGAGACAATCCAGTGAATGATGTTGGCACATGGGAAGGCGGGGTACCTACATGCAACCCTATAGAAGCCTGACTTGTGGATGTTTACATAGACCTGTCAATATTCCAGATCTTCCTTGAAGCTGCCTACAAATATGTCCTTTATTTCCTGCCATGTAATCTTCATATCCTTCTCTATGAAAAACTTTGTTTCTACCTAGTCTTGCAAGTTCACTGACACATGTTCAACTACATCTCCATTTCTGATCTCTACAATATCCTTTGGACATCCTCTCTTAGAAGCCATGTTACTTGTACTTGTGAGAAGCTGCTCAACAACTATTGTACCTACAGACAGAGAGGACATTCATGGCATGCAAATGTCATCTTAAAATAAAAAGGCACTTCAAGGAATGATCATACAACAAACTGGGCAACTTCTGGGAAAGATTGTGCAATTCTGACTTTAAGAGGTACGGGACTCTCACCTGGATCTATGCATTATATAGTCCCAGCTACCAGTGGGAGGTATTGATTATTGGAACTACGCAATGCGCGATTTGGTTGGCTTGCTGGTGACTGGAACTGTGGGATGTATAGTTTAGTCTGGATTTGATGCTGGATGGGACTGTGCATTGTGAAATCCCAAAGGGAAATACTCTGAGACTGGCTCCTAGAATTGTGCAGTATGCAACTAGAGCCAAGGTAGAGCCTTGAGATCTAGAAATGTGCAGTGCATGCCAAGAAGAGCTAGATCTAGGCCAAGGCAGCCCAGGTCTACCCAAGGGCGACTTGTAAACGAGTAGATATAATGCACAAGTGAAGGATGGTGCAGATATGAGTGAACATTGATGCATGCAATCAAAACAAATGTAGGAATTAGTCAAACAGAAGAACAATGAAGCTTGTGGGGAGAGTCACCGCAACGACGACCGTTAGTGCAAAAAATGTGTCATACATGTGACACTATGGAAAGGCAATCAAAAAATTAAAACAACGCTTCAAAAAGATAAAACAAATCAAAACACAAATGATCATTCAATAAAACGTGTAAAACAACACTAACACAAGCCAAGGAAACAAAAGTGACATAAAAAGTAGCAAAAGACTAGAAAAGAAAAACTTACCCGGGAAAGTTGTGTCGACTGTACTGAAGGTTCTTGGATGCCTCGAGAATGCTAGAGCTCCAATATTGAATGTGAAAATGATCTCTAGAGGTGTCCATTAAATAGGTTTTATCGATTTATGGTTTATGACCCAAAGGTAAAAAATCTAGGAAAAAGCGACAAGTGGCAGCAGTTTCAAAAATTAACTCAAGTGTAACTCCCACTGCTAAAATCAGATCCCTATTTTTTAGGAACTCTTTTTTCTTTTTTCTTTTTTTTTCTATTTTGGGAAGGGATGCCATGCATGCATGGAGAAATTATGCAGTCCTAGAGGGATCTGGGTAACTTACCATCACATGCATCGGGAAACAACTGATGGAATGCTTATGCAAAATTCCTGGGTTGAGTGGCTTTGGCTTCTTCTCATGCTTTGTGCAATTCTCGAGCTGAATACAATATTTCAATTGGGTTTGCACATTTATGGAGCTGAAGCTCACTGTCGGGTTGCACTGCGCATTTCCTAAGAGTAAGCTTGGTTTCCCTCTAGGACTATGCAGATTTCCAAGGCAGTGCAAGAACCAAATTGTGACTAAGTCACAGGGAGGCCGACTTATGGTTAATCATCAAAGCAAGTAAGTGAACACAAGTTTTACAAAAAAAGATAGCATTGATGAAATCACAAGTACCTGGGCAGTGCAAGAAAAGCTGCTAAGATTTTAGTAGAGAGGCTCCAAAACAAAGCAAAGGAAAAATTTTGGAGGGTGTTTGTAGCCACTACAACAAGTAGTTACACAAATTTCACCTCCCAAATGCCCTATTGAAATTTATTTTTCTTTAGATATGGAACATACCTTACCTCCTTCAATAGCCATTGGTTTCCATTCTATTGTTTTATGGAAACTTTACTCATTCCAATGATTTTATAGGGTTTATCATCACCCAGACGAACTTGTCCAAAATCTACTTGAACATAATCAAGAAAATGTTTCCTATTAGGTGTGGCATGGAATGAGGCTCATGAATCTACCACCCATACATCAATAATATTTTCTAATGAAAGAATCAAATCATCTTGCAACACATCACCTGTCACATTTTGTTATGATTTCTTTCTTGCTATGCATCTCCTTCTTTTCCCTTCCAAGACTTATAGACTTTCTTTAGGTGTCCTTTATTCCTACATTTCTAGAACACTATCCCCGATCTGGACTTGGATCTTCCTTTCCTTCACTTACTACAATATCCTGGCCTCTTTCCTCTTTACATTTTTATTCCCCTATTATATGCAGTCAAAGCATTACCTGATGTCTCACAGGAGATTTTCCGTTGCATTTCCTCGCTAAGAATGGCACCGACAATATCATCAAACTTTAAAGTAATAGATCTAGAGACAGAGTTACTAATGGCCATAACTAAACCATTCCAACTTTCTGGAAATGAGCACAGAAATAATAGAGCCCCAACTTCATCACCAAAATTTACCCCTACAGAACTTAACTGACTGGTAACCGTATTAAATTCATTTAAATGATCAGCAACAGATCCACCTTCTAACATCTTCATATTACATAAACGCTTCATAAGAAATACCTTGTTTGAGGCCAAGGGTTTTTCATAGAGTTTAGGAAATGCCATCATTAAACCCTTTGTTTTCATTTCCTTTGAAATATTAAAGGCTACCAATGCCGCCCGGGACAGTCGTATTGTTCCAAGTTCCTTTTTGTCGAGAATCTCCCATTTTGTGTTTTTCATACTCGTTGGCTTCTTTGTCTTTTCGTTCAATGGTAGGTACATACCTTTATGATACAGATAATATTTTATTTTCATCTTCCACACCTGATAGTTTTTGTCGTTAAAGTTTTCGACCCTAAACCTACCATCTTCTGCCATTTCTCCCACTCAAACCAAGAACCCTTCTCTCCTGTGAGTTTATAAGCCAAATAGACCTTCGACTCTAATACCAATTGCTAGAAAAATATATATTATAGAGCAATTGTACACATAAAATATTTAAAAAACACAAAAACATAAAATAAGAGAGACACAGATACATGTGGTTCAACAAGTTTGGGCTATGTCCACAGAGAAACAACCAGTCCTTCCTTTATATTATCCATCAAAATGAAGAGATACAACCTACAATAGATCCGTTGTAATTTCCTCTTCACTCTCACACAGTCTCCTCTCTCTTTCTCACTCACAATACACATATATACATAGTCGCAGTAAAATTCCCTCATATAAATCAAGGGGTTGAATTCTAGGGAAAAAAAACGCTAAATTAAACATAACTTTTACCATCATATCATCTTCCTAATGAACGAAATAGATTGACTATGAAGTTACAATATTTTACAAGGAAAATTTGCATCTATTTTTAGCTTCGGGGGCGCTGCCCCCAAACTCTCGTAGGGGGGACAAGTTTCCCCCATGTGGAGGGGTGTATAGTCTTCTTGGGGTATACATCTAGCTAAAACAAAGACCTATGAATCAAGAAGATAATCATGCTCCACACTCAATAGGTTACCTATGTTGAGGATAGAAACCGGTAGTGGACTTGCAAAATATACCTGGAGCTACGTGGAAGCGCAGTCCGTAGTAGTGTTTTCTAATGCGTAATTGTACAATGAGAGAGCTCCCATATAATTATCATGCGTGGAGCACCATCTGACATACCCAAAGTTACGTGGAGAACGATCTGAAACACGTACATATGTGAAACAAGATATCACCCCTGGAATGTAATGCTGGCAAAAAACAACAACTCCTGCGTTTAAAGATGCGAGGACACGTCTCTAGCTTAGACCTCTATGTGTGTAATTTAAGTTTCAAATGCTCATTAGGCTAATTGAGATGAATTTTATAGTTTATCTTGAATTATGTTTCGATTTGAAGGCTCAAAACTCGATGTCACCTAAACACAACTATGATGCAACTAATATGACAAAAATAACTATTTTCATTTTCCTTTTAACAATGAAAGGCCTAACTAAGTAGGGGAAGACATAATCAATCAACAATGCAATAAACAAGTGATGCAATAATCAGTCTCTATAAATCCACTATTCCAATCAAAATCAAAGCCATATATGCAATGCATGATGCATAAGATTTTTCTCTTCAATTCCACTTAGTTCTTAGATGAAAACTAAGATATTTCCCTAATCGCTAATAAAAGAAACTATTCAGAATGATGACTGAAACATCAATTCTTTCAAACAACGCAATGATCAAGGAATCATTTTTCTAATGACCTAATGTCAAGAAGAAAGTTAAACCCAAAAAAATCTTATCAAAGGAACTCAATACCAAAAGAAAACAAGATGAAGGCTTCTGACAGGGCTAAACACACTGAGGGTCACAAGGATGACCAACTGGAATCAAGTCAATCGGAGAGAAAAGCATCAAAATGTAATATTTTTCATGAAACAAGGGTCAGCACAAGTGAAAAGAGGCTACTAGTGCTCTTCAACGTAGGTACAGAGAAGGCTAGGGTGTTCTGCAATGCTATGTCATCAGACCACAGGGTGCGCTGATGAGAGAAAAGGGATTTTCCAACACAAAAAATCAAATGTAACTCAATCAAGGGTCCTCTTAGGGTTAATTCAAGTTGAGTGAGACACTGGAGGTATGTTCAAGAGGTGTAACAAGGAAAAACAGAAGGAAACCACTAATGGAATGAATCGATCCCTAGTGGAGTCGCCAATTTGTTATATAAAATCTATTGCTATGGACAAAAGTATCTTCCCTAGACCTAGTGGCATGGTCTAGAACAACAAAAGTCAAAGAATATAAAGTTTCCCTTAGAATAATTAGATAATGGAAAGATTCTTACTTGTGATCCATCACAATCTCTTCTCTTCTCTTCTCTTCTCTTGTTAGCTCCAATAAACATAAACAAACAACACAAGTCAAAGATATACAACATCTATGTTGTATTATCCAATCATTCTATTTAATGGATCAAAATAGCATTGAAACACATGTACATAAACATAACATAACACATGTAGGAAAATGGTATAATCTTTGTATTAAAATGGAAGGGAGAGAGTTACAACCAAAAGTGGAATTTGACCTTGTAGAGATCCTCCCAAGTTGACTTATCCTTCCTTTCCACAATGCACACCTGAAAGCCACCGTAATGCATGGGAATGATAACACTCTTATGATAAAAGAAACAACATAAGGGTATGATTTGTCTCTAAAAGCCCACCTCTAGCTTTTGGATGGCCATAAATATATAAGAGAGGATGGCATTTTAGGAATTCTTATACATTTACCAATCTAGGCTTAAGATCCACTCTTGATGGGAGTATGAGATCAAGGGATAAGAGTTGAAAAATCCAAGGTATGGGACATAGGATTCAAAGCTATTATCCAAGGTAAATGGCTGTAACAACTTCTAGAAGCTTATGGAAGAGGAATCTTTGGGATTCTTTTTATTTTTCCTGAATTTCTAGAATCATCGCACCCCCAACAATGGAAAACCTACTATGAATAGAGAAGATGCATAATTGATCCGAATTTAAATAGGAATGAAAAAATTTATAGATATAACCATGAATATAGAGATGCAACATAAATAACACTTCATTTCATTAATATCAGATACTAAAATATGCTTACAAATATAATGGAAGGAAGACTAGCTCGGGCGATGGTAGCTTATCTCTGAGAAGAGATGTGGCAGATACATGCCTCTGAAATGTGCACAATGAGGCTTGAAGGCCTATTTATCATTTATAAACAATGGAAAACCCCAAACATCCATAAACCTAACCCTAGGAGATGAAACACCAAACTATGGGCCCTGTTGGGGTAAATTGGTACATCAACTTCTGAGGGTCGTAACTTTGGCATATGCTTTTTGTTTGATGCACACGATACCTCGTTAGAAAGATCTATCTAAGGAATAAAACTACTGATAGCGAGTACTGAGTTAGAAACTCATATTTTCCACAGGTGGTTTTCCAAACAAATTTCGTTTAGGGCCTCAAGATGGCTCTGGAAGTTCAAGGCTTGAAAAATTGCCAAAAATTGTAAATTGTGCTACAATTAAAGAAACTGAAAAAATGAAAGAAACAATGGTGGGCATCCAAGTGGAATAGGTGGGTGGCTACCAATATCCACTTGGATAATTCCTCCCCCCTTAGGAAGAAATGGTCCCCATTGCGTTGAGTTCCTCCATGAGATGAGGAAACTTCTGCTGAACTTGGTCCATGGTGAGCCACTTTCCCTAGTGAAGGAGTTGGCTGCTTTGACAACTCGATATAGTTGGATACTATTCTCTCAAGTGTTCTTGATCTATGTGTCCATGATTCGATCAGTTGTGGCTTGTTCCATGCAGTCTGGGTTTAACTTTGTTGGTGTGAGTTGTTCTGCAATGTCGGATGTGTCCAACAATTGTGGAAAGTAGGGCCGAAGGCAATCCACATTGAACATTAGGTGAAGACCAAGGAATGCTGGAATACTAAGCTCAAAGGCATTTTCCCCTAATGCCTTGGTGAAGGTGTATGACCCATATCGGAGTGGGCGAAGCTTGCAGTGGGGCCTAGCGAGGCACTCCTTCTACAAATATAGCCAAACTTTGTCGCCTACCTGGAACTTGTGTGGCACCCAATGCTAATCATGATGTTGCTTGTACTTAACATTGGCTTTGTCGAATATGTCATGGACCTATTCGTGGATGTGTTGAATGTGCTCAATGAAGTTCTTTTCCTTGTCGACTTCAGACTAGACATGACAAATCTTCTTGAGTAGCTACAAATGGTATGGCCACATTAGTGGGACATAGTGGCTGGAATCCCAAGCCCACCTAAAAAGGGATGTGGCCAGTCGAGCTGTGGAGAGCCTGATTATAGTTGTATTGGACATAGGGGAGGCTCTCATCCCATTTGCATGGATGCTTTGAGTTTTACATTCGGAGAATGTGTACGCCGTCATCTTGTTGATGACCTCTGTGTGGCCATTAGTATTGGGATGGAAATTTGTGGACTTAGAGAGATTGGTGTCCAGCATCGACTAGAGACTAGACCAAAATGTACTAAGGAACTTTCTATCTTGAACTAGGATGATAGACTGTGGGATCCCAAAGTGTACCCAAACTCATTCAAAGAAGAGTTTAGCGGTGGCTTTTGCTATGATATTCTTCTTCCAGGTCGCCATAATGGCCATCTTCGGGAATCTACCGATAACCAAAAAAACACAGTCATTTCCATGCTTAGTATAAGGAAGGCCTAACATGTAATCCATGATGATGGACTCCCAAGGTCAACTAGGGGTAGGCAGCGAAGTATAGAGATCTTGCTTCTTGATGGTCGGTTTGGAAATGGCGCAAGCATTAGAGGATCTGATGTACTTCCCGACATCATGTCGAAGATTCGACCGATATAAATACTTCCATGGTACTACCACTATTTTATCGACCCCGAAATGCCCAACAACCTGACTATAGTGCGATTCCCAAATCATCTTAGAACGATCACTTGAAGGAACAAAATGGTGTCCTAGGTGGCATAATAGTGCATCCTCGAGGTGAAAATCTAGAACTTGCAGACCTTCCAAGAGCGTTTGGTATGTGTAGCCAAATTCTAGGTCGCTTTTGTAGAGAAGTGGCCAATCAAAAGTGTCATGCCCACAAGAGTTGAGCATAGTGGTTAACGCCATGATCGGTGGTTGGCTAAGGTAGTCTGAAACATTTTTGGCACTGCCCTTCTTGTACTTGATATTCAAATGGAACTATTGCAGGTATATGGACCACTTCTGATGGCAACCATTCTACAACTTCCCTTGTGTCTGTATGAACTACAGGGGCCGGTAGTCTGTGTGGATGATTGTTTACTTTCCCAAAATGAAATGCTTCCATTGTTAGAAGGCCTAAAAAATGGAATACATATCTTTATCATAAGTGGGATACTTCTGGACTGTGTCTGAAAGTCTCTCACTGTGATATGTCGTTGGATGCCCATGCTGAGTAAGGACTGTCCCAATAGCATAGTCAGAGGCACCTGTCTCAATATCAAATGGTTGTTGCAAGTCTAGTAATGTGAGCACTGGTGCAGAGAAGAGGCGATGTTTCAACTTTGCAAATGCCTTCTCTTGAGATTCAGACCAAAATAATTTTTCTTTCACTCCTCCCTTGGTGACTTGACTTGAGGGCCAAGTGATATGAGAGAACCCCAACATGAACCTATGGTAGAAATTGGCAAGACCCAGAAAGCTACAAAGCTTTGTCATAGTGGTTGGGGTTGGCTAATCCTGAATGACTTGGATCTTGGTTGGATCCACATGCACTCCCTGTTCATCAATAATATATCCTAGATATTGAACCAAGGCCATGCCAAAAGTTCATTTCTCCAAATTGGCACACATCTTGTGTTGCCGCAGTGTTTGGAGAACTTGTCGGATGTGGTGGAGCTGCTCTTCCTAGATTTGGTTGAAGATAAAGATGTCATCCAAGTATACCAATACAAATGAGTTAGTGAATGGCCACAAGATGTCATCCATCAACCTCATGAAGGTTGCAGGAGAATTGGTCAACCTGAACGACATAAATAGCCATTCGAAAAGGTCCTCCTTGGCTTTGAAAGTAGTCTTCCACACATTAGAGGGTTCGATTGGTACATGGTGATATCCAGAATTCAAATCGATGTTGCTGAAATATTTTGCCCCCTTGAGTTGGTCCAAAAGGTCATCAATCTGTGGGATCGGGTACCTATTCTGGACAATGACCTTGTTCATCACCCGATAGTCAATACAGAGTCTCCAAGTCCCATCCTTCTTCTGTACCAACATGATCGAGCTCCGAGAGGGTGATGAACTCAGCCAGATGTGACCTTTCTGCAGCAGCTCCTAAATCTGCCTCTTGATTTCATCATTCTCCATAACAGAGCGCTGATAGATTGGTCCATTGGTAAATAATGCACCAGGGTTCAGATCGATGGAGTGCTTGACCCGATAGTGTAGAGGCACCCGTGCGAGGGAGGTGAATATGTCCTCATACTCCTCCACAACCTTGTACATATGTTGTTGTCATGTAAAGGGGCCCTATTTGGAGGTCGTGGCCACAATATTTTTCTTTCCCTGAGGGTGTATCATTAGGAAAAAAAAATTCCCAGTTTTGGAAATGAGCTTAGTGCATTGTTTTGTAGTAACGAAGGAGATTGTGGTAGGTGGTGCTACCTCTAGTATCATGTACAACTTATTTCCCAAGGTAACAATAACAGCATGAGGCCTTGACCCATACACAGCATGTTGCTTCCACAAGTCTGGATGACCTAATAATACATCACAAGAACCAAGAGGAGCAATGTCACATAATACCTCATCCATGAAGGACTTGATGTTGTATGGAATGCGACACTGCTGGCTGACGGGAAGATCCCATTCTTGGTGAAACCACTCGATGGTGTATGATTGTGGGTGTGTTATGATCGATAAGCCTAGCCGCTTCACAAACTCTTTTGAAATGAGGTTCTTTTTGGCTCCAGATGTCAATAATGAACTGTAGCGGGGAGCCCTTTACCCACATCTGGGAGTGGAAGAGGTGCTCCTCCTCCTCTGGATCTTTGGGTTCCTCCTTCTGGATCTTCGTGGTGGCAACGGTGGCATTAGGCTCCACATCGATAATCTTATTCCCTTTGTCATTCCCCTTGTCAGGTTCCAACTTAGAGTCGGAACATGCATCTGATTCATAAGCCTTCAGCTTGGCCACCAGTGACTGCTTGGCCTGACAATCACTTGTGTTGTGAGTGGAGCTCTTATGGAACTCACACCACTTTCCCATGTCCTTCTTTGGCTTCGCGGTGTTTTTCTTTGCTTGCAACTTTGGCGGGTGGCCTTGGGCCACTGTCCCTTGGATTTTTCCTTTATTATGTGGTTTGGGGGCACCTTTCCCTTGCGTCGGATTCGTAGATCTGAAGTCTCACTTGTTTCTATTTAAGCTTCTTCTCTATCTTGTCAGTGTATCGTTTTCCGTGCCAAGGGAGAAGATGTCTCGAAAATCCATCTCATCCTGGATGTACCTATGTAGGAAGTTGCGTTACTTGAGTACCAAATGTTTCTCAGAATTCTTGATACCCAACTTCGTGTGGAGGGTATGAAAAACATTGGTAAACTATGGCACATCTTGGTCTCTTCCCTACCACAGCATGGTCCACTTTATGAATTCATCCTCATAGCTCCCGACAAGATAGTACTACTCCTTGATGGCATCGCAAAATGAATTCCAAGTGGGTGCAGCTCAAAACAATGAGGGCGTACTTTCATCCTTCTGCTCACAGTAGGTTTCTGTTATGCTATTCAATAACCCCCCATTTATTAATAGCGATAGTCAATATCATATTAATAAATGGGGACCCTTCAAAAAATCCTTCCAAAAATAAGTTTAGCATTTAGGCATTTTTCTTGTTAATTTTTGGAATAAAGAAAGATATCAAGATAAAACCTTTTGAAAAAGCTAGCAAATGTTCGCCTTTTCGCATATCGCATGATCAAGCGTGTCAAAAGCCTTGCTATCCATCAAAACTAGTGAAAAGCGATCAAAAGAGAACACCACGCTAAACCTTGAAACTATTAGGTTTCCCATGTGAACTAAGTTCTAAAGCATTTCTTATTAAAATAAGGCCCGCATCACAAATCACCACTTACAAGGGGCACGCCTTAACAAAGTATCTTAAACCATGCGATATGTGAGATTGCGATGACACAATCTCCCTTATCACATCGCATTAAGAACACTTAAGAGAAGCCCAAACCCTTATCATCATGCAAGATTGCGAAATGCGATTGAAGACCCGGACCCGATTCTGAAATATGTTATAAACAAGCACTCAAGTTTGCTGCTTAAGAAAAATGGATTTACATAGAAAATCCTAACAAATAAGCTATGCTTTGAAAATGATAATGAGCGGCCTGCATTTCACATCTCGCAAAAACTAAAGAAACGTTAAAGAAAGCACATAACCATAATGTGATAATGCGATTTGCGATATTGCATTGCAATCGCAAAATCGGAATTTTCGCAGTTTAAAGGCTCGCCACCCTAAAAAGTTTCTTCCCCGACTTACGATGCAAAGAATTAATGAGAAATAAAGCTAGGGATAAGGAACCATTAGTGGGCAATTTAGTAAGGGTTAATATCATTTACGTTTGAAAGGTAGTTCAACGTGATACGATATCTTCTCACCTGCGTTCAAATAAAAACTCCTTTCTTGTCACCTTTTCAAATTTATCTGCATCATTCATTCTTATGTTCATTCTTATCTCTGTATATCCGATAGCTTCTGTTTTGCTCCATTTTCAGGAAAAATCCACAAAAAGAGTCATTGGGAGCAATGGCAAAGAGGGGCAAGGTAGCCGCGTCTGAGAAATCAGAAATGACTCCTTTATTCTATGATACTACATGCAGCAGAGATGGAGGAACCTCTACATGGGAAACCATGTATGATTTATTAGAAGAAGAGAAACCAAGACCTTTGGTAACAAAGGCCACAACCAATGGTCAGGCTTCCTTAGACACCTCCATCTTCGAGACGACGTGCTCATTTATGCACCGCATAGCCGCAAGACCAAATATAATTCCATATATAGATATGGTCAAGTGGATGTCTCAGACAGAGAATTTAAGAATATCAAGCAGGAGGTTATGGGATCTTTTTCACCAGACAACCTGCAGCTTATGTACAATCTGCCAGAGCCACAGATGTTCTACAACAAACAGTTCCTCGAGAAATTTTCTAAGGAGAATGAAGACCCAACAGATGTCATGCGAACCTAGATGCAAAATGAAGGCAAGATCAAAAAGGATAAAACGGGTATGTATTCTATAGCATCTATATCTCCCCCTCATAGTTTTGCAGCAGCCATGCTATGTAGAATGTTCGGCAAGCCCGATAGTACCAAATTTTCCCCAGAATGGTTGCCATTAATAGATGCAGCCGTAAATGCAACAATAATGAATTGGGCCCAAATTTTGTCTGATAATTTGGCGAAAGCCATAATGGAGTATAGGAGAAAGAGGAGTATCTCTTCTAGGGTTTACCCTCCATTTTTCATGAGTGCCTATATAATGGATGCTATTTGTTTTGGTTCCAAATTTCCTATCATGGGATGGAAGTGGACTATGAAAGACCCACTTCCCATTCATATATATCATAAGAATATGTGGGAGTCTCAGTTTCACCCCCATTTTTACAAACATTTTCAAGGAGTTATGATGCCTATTCATAAACAAGTCTACAACAGGAATGCCCCTATATTTTCTAGAGAAGCTAAAGTAGATATCCTGCCTATAGCCAGATGGTTTTGGGAGGAGAAATTTACATATATCAGAGTATTCGAGAGCATTGCTTCACCGCATGTCCTCCCATACTATGTCCCCGATGAGTTAATGGCTAGGGAGATAGCCTACCAAATAGCAAGAGAAGGTGGGCTGAGCAAAGGATTGAAGGAACAAAAAAAAGGCCATTTGGCCTACATTTCCATTGCAATGTGGTGTGTTTGCACTACAAGATTTTGGAAATGCGTGCAAGGAAGCAGAGATTATGAAATATCTGAAATTGGCTACATTTCCAGGAAGACAATATGACCCAAATGGCACCGCCAAAGACTTCACTACTATGGTGAAAGTGAAAATATTAACCCATGAGGAAGATGCATTCAATGACCTCTTCCTACAAAGAGAGACATTTTCAGAAGTAAAGCATATGGCATCACTATTTTTTTCCCCAGATGATCTTTAGGCCTTCCATGAATATAGAGAGGATATTATTACAGGTCCCATTGGACCTGCTACAAATTGAACCAATAAGGGAGCCAACTCCCAGTGTAAGCTTAGAGGAAAGCTCGAGAGAAAATTATAAATATAATTCTGGGGCAAAGTCCCAAGATAAGTCTACCCATGAGTCAGAGCACTCAGAGAAACAGTCCCAGAACTGGGGTAGTAAAAACAAAGAGTCCGAAAGGGACACAGCCGGAACTACAGAGAAAGCAGCTGAGCAAACCTTGGTGAAGAAACAGGCTGAAATTCACTCTACCTCCACCCAGTCAGAAAAACCTCTAGTTATTGATTTAGAGAAAGAATGAGAGAATTTTAATAAAAAGCTCCATACAGAAGAACAAATATATGAAGTACAGACTCCACAACACAGATCAACTCAAGAAGTTACAGTGGAGAAAACTATAAGCACTCAAGATGTAGAGCTCATTCCTGCCACCCCCACTTCTAAAATTGTTTTGAGAATTGAGGAAATTCCTCCCTTAGATGTGTTTTATAGCCCTACCCATAAAGTTGTCATACAAAGGTAGAGGAAGAAAATAAATTTGGATGCTGCAACTGTTACCACTCCCGACAATGAACCAATGGATATTGTCTGGAAAGATTCACCCATGGACCCATCTGAGAACCTTATGAGACTGTCACAATTTGTGGAAGCCTATGCTACGAAAACTATTGATAAAGCAACAGAGGTTCAAATGCTGCTAAAAGAAAAGGAACAAAAGATCTTGCTGTTGGAACAACAATTAAAGCAAGAAAATCCTAACCAACAAGCAGAGTTACAAATTGCCAAACTACAACAGGAATTTGAACAAATGCAAATACCACATCAAGCCAGCCTAGCAGAAAAGGATGTGCAGATTCAAGCTATGACAGAGAAGTATAAAGACAGTCTGCAAATCGATCAGTTCGTAAAATAAGCACTCAGCCTTAACACCCAACTAATGCAACAAAAGGAACTTTTGTGCCAGGAAATCTCGCAAATAAATCATTATTGCGAGATCAGTGATCAGCTAACAAGCCAAGTCATTGAAATGAGGCTTGAGTATGATGAAATCCATAAAAGGATTTCTGACTTTATCACCTAGCAAGAATCAAAAGATGGGAAAAAGGATGATTTGCCAAAACTGGAGGAATCACATAAAGAAATTCTATTTGCAGAGTGGGATTCTCGACTCAAGCAAGCCGAAAGGGCAACAACGGTCATGGAAGCAGCAACAAACAACATCATTGAAGCCATTAATGAAAATCTACAGAGTGCCAACCTGCTTGTAGAATCTATACCAGGATTTCTTCCAAATGCCAATCAACTAGAGCAACAATGGAGACAAACGAGCAAGCTGAACTGGGAAGCATACTGGTAATTCTTAGTCAAGCCATACAACCAGTGGATGACCCCATGATTCCTAACCACTTCCACATAGAAAATGGTGCCAACACTGACGGATGTCGTATTTGCTAGATAGTTGAAATTTGCAATCGGCCAACCGACACAGCTCAAACCAATGACGAATATTTGTGCTCTTAAGGATCAAATGCAAAGGAGTTAATCACCTTGTTTTATTTCTATTTTAGTTTAATTTCGCATAATCTGAGGAAGGTTGTTTAAACCTCCTTAGCTATTTTTGTAATAATCTATTTTAGGACCTATAGCTTTAGTATTTAAACCCCTCTCATGCATTTAGAGAGGGGTCCAGAAATTTTATTAGAAACATTCTTCAAAACATGCGCTTTTGTACCTTTGAGGAGGTTCTAGTGGAATGAATGGAACAGGATCTATTTTCTTTTATATCTGGCACGTTCTACTCAAATTGCACTTTTGCACTCTTAGATGATGTTGGATTGGTTGGAATTATATCTATATTGTTTAAACACATGAGCAGAACTTATTAGAAATGGTACTTTTATCTTGTCATTTTGTTTTATTTATGTATCAGGAAATAAATTTTCTTCATTTGCTTTATGTATGAAAGTTTGAATTTCGGTTAGCATTATTGCACTTTTGTATGGTGTTGGATTTAATTTCCTTATAAATACATGAACGATTCTATATGAGATATATCTCTCACAATAATTTTCGCTAACTATTTATCCAAAACGATTATTGTTAAACAATTTCACTTCTTATTGCAGTTGAATGATATTTATTACCAATTGCTATAGGACATTATTGTAGATCACATATTTTACTTCTATTCCCGAGTATAGTTATAGTTAGATAGTGTTTAAAACTAGGATATATGCATGTAATTAATATTTTATATTAGATTACACTTAGCTAAATCATTCCCCTGTTACATCATATATCACCCCATCAACACTACCAAAATATCTTTTTTGGAAACTGGTCCCATTATCCCCACTCGGAGCCACTACACCAAACGAAAAAGGAATTGCCAGCCAAGGTCCGGACCGGGTGGTTTTCCCCCTTGTTGTAACAATGATTTTCGAGGCTTCAACAGTTTCCCACTTGTTCTTGATGTGGGGGGCGGATTTGAGAAGAGCAAAAGTGATCTCTTCCCAGCTAGAAAAATCATGAAGAGAAAAAAATCCTTCTAGCATATTTAACCATTTATCCATGACGTCTAAGTCTATGTGGCCCTCAAATATGGGAATGTAAAAGTTTACTTATACCATAAAAGGAGTGGTACCTCTAGAGTGGTTGTTGGATGTGGATGCACCATCGATGGGTAACCGTTGAAGGATTTGGGAAAAGTTATCCATCATGACGTTCCTTTGTTTTTCGAGGGCCTCCTCAAGCAATATTTTAATAGGATATCCTTCTCCCTCATATTTCTTTTCTTCCCCCATGGGAAGTTGTCGGGGTTTGTGAGGCTGATCTTGCAAAGGTTCAACTAGATTGAGCCCTAACACCTTATACCCTGACCTCGTTGGAGACATGCAAAGAAGGATCAAGAAAGAGAAGACCACTCTGATACCACTGATCCAAATTTAAACACGAACATGAAAAATTACAGATATAAACATAAATATAGAGATGCAATAGAAATAACACTTCATTTCATTAATATCATATACTGAAATATGCTTACAAATAAAATAGAAATAAGACTAGCTCGAGTGATGGTAGCTTATCTCTGAGAAGAGATGTGGTGGCTACATGCCTCTGAGCTGTGTTACAATGAGGCTTGAAGGCCTATTTATCATTTATAAACAATGGAAACCCAAAAACATTCAAAAACCTAACCCTAGGAGATGAAACACCAAACTATGGGCCACGTTGGGGTACATTAGTACATCAACTTCCCGTGGTCGTAACTTTGGCATACGATCTCCGTTTGACACACACGATACCTCATTAGAAAGATCTATCCGAGGAATACAAATACTGATAGGGAATACCGAGATAAAAACTAGTATCAGACCCGGTGGCTTTCTATAAAAAAACGTTATTTAGAGCCTCAAAATCGCTCCGAAAGTTCAGGGCCCAAAAAACTGCCAAAAATAGTAAACTTTGCTACAATTAAGGAAACTAAAAAACTAAAAGAAACAAGGGTGGGGGTCCAAGTGGAATAGGTAGGTGGCAACCAATATCCACCTGGATCAATAATTGAGTAACGCGCCACTCCAACCCAATCCCTAAAAGGGCAAGGTGCACTAGATTTAAAAGCACTGGAATGAAGCAATGAAGGTCAAAAACACATGGATTTGATAAAGTTGTTATTAGAGATTTGTGTAGGGATGATGACAAGTTGTTCATGGATGTTTAGTGATCCAATTTTTAGGCATATTAACAAGATGTGACAAAATGGCCTATAACAGTTATAAATTTGTGGCATGAATTCTATATGTAAATGTTCAAATGCAATTATATAAATCAAAGAACAATAAGCCCTAAGAAAAATTAGCATGGTATCAAACCTGGGCTGAAGAAAATTCATTGAATATCACCCCGATGAAGACACCATTAATGGAAGTAAGATAAGATGGAGGATACCTAAAAGAATACCAAGGTTTGAAGGAAAGCTTAGGAAATTTGGTTATTAGGGGTTTGATGGATACTACGAGGTTAGGGTTTGGAAGAAACCATGGATTATGACAAAGTTTTGAGATATGAAACATAGAAACCCTAGCATGATCAATCTGAATATGTTGTAGGACTTGTGACAGGTTTGATGTAGCCCTGGATGGGATAATATCAATTAGGCCTAGTTGTTGATGAATTTGGTTGAAATATTGAAGGAAACAATGTTATATGGACAATGGAAAACCACAAGTCTTAAAAATGGTTCAAGAGGGAGATAATCACCTCTCATTGAAGATAAGTACTTTTTTTATTTATGTTTCTCCTGTATGTCTTTACTCTTATTTAGATTTATTGATTTGATCATTGATTATACTTCCTTCATCTATATTAGAGTATTTGGATACTTCTAACCCTGTGATGACATGTGATAGAGTGGATCCTTCTTGAGGATCATTTGAGGTGCAGGAAGAGCAAGTGATAGAAAAGGAAAGGGGCACCTGATGAAAAGTTGACAAAGTGTTCCAGCTACCAATATCAAATAAGAAGGTGCACAAGTATCTGAATACTACAAGGTATGTATGGTGTATTGTTTCAATATTATGTTTCAGTTACAATATTGGATGGCAATGTAAGCCCTAAGGTATGATGAGAATAACAACTTCAAAAATGGCTCATGGATGCATATGAAAGTAATTTTGATTCATGGTACTTATGATGAGATGGTGCACTTGGCATTGGACAAGTATCTTACATTCTATTTAATTCATATTAAAGCTACTTAGAAACATTGATTTTTGATATATTGGTACACTTGATATTTGGAAAATCATCTCACATCTTAGACATGATGGATTTCATAAGAAGGCTAGATCATTATTTTTTATATATAGCAACTTGATTAAATTGTTAATGCTTGTGATAAGAATGATAACCATGATGAAAAAAGTATAAAAATAACATTGATATTCAGATTGACCTTTTTTAGCTTAGTAATTATGACATATGGTAATATTGGATGCCTTGACTTGATGTTTGATGATAAAGAAGTTATGTGGTGATTATAATCTTTAAAATATGATGATACGCCTATCAACTACCCTAATCATTAGACTCTAACTCTTGATGAAAGTTTGATGTCATGTTCATATGTGATGATGAATTAGTGACGCTAACATGTTATGGCCATGATGAATAATTTTTTAGAACCTGGTATGGTTTGATTTCATGATCTAATAGTTTTCACGATGCATGATAGAATTATGATAGACAGGTTAATGACTTGACTGATGATGATTGAAATGGCTTCCCATTTAGAGGGGTAAACTCTCCATAATATCCCTACCTCTATTATCATTCACATAAAATGTATAGATAATTCTCTATTATTGAAGTAAGATTTTTGACATAAATAGATAAATATCTGACGTTGTTGGTCTGTAGCAAGTTTTGGTCTGAGAAGAGAGGGTTTCTCTTAGTTTAATCCCCAACTGCATGGAAGAAGGCTTAAGAGTGCATTTGTAAGCCTCCTAACAACACGGAAGAAGGCCTATGGGTGAAATTATGCCTGTAGATCACAAAAACTGAAGCCTTATGCATGAGATCAGGAGTGCACCTGGAGAATAAAGTACTTCAGATATGGAGGAGACAATAGAAAGTCTTGTGAGAAAGGAAGTTTGAATATTTGACTTATTATAGAGAATTTGAATGTGCTAAATAAACTCATGTTTGCAGGGGACCGAAATATGCATATCAGTATGCCATCTTTGATTTGATCATTGAAGCTAGTATATGACAATAATTAATAACAATTGCAAGGGTTTGACAATATTTGGCTAGATAAGAAGTATTGGAGTTTTGACAAGATGCTTGACAGTTCATAGATATGGTTTGTCTTTTGGATTGATTAAATTCACAGTGATAACAAATTATGGTTTTGATTTGAAAATTAATGATTTGCCTTGATGAAGATGAGACTTTCGATGACTAATATTGGTATTCAATGTGATTTTGTATTGGAATCATTGGCTTTGGCACATTGGTTGAAGTATAAATGGTTGTGATTCAGTATGTTGTGATCTCACAATGACTGGATGAAACTTATATGACATGTCCCTCGAGTATGCATTCATATTTAGTGACAAAAATTATTCATGTTATGCTCATAATGATGACTTGATCAAGTTTGATTGGATAGTGCTTGGTAAATAAAAGGTTGTTGTAGCTTGGTATTTGGATGAGAGCTCCACTTGTCACCTGGTCTTAAGATTTTTTCACAATGATATTGGTAGAAAATTTTATGATTTTGATATTAGTTTTGATTTGGCATCTAAGGCTTGATAAGTTGACTTAGTTGATTTGATTGCACAATATTTATTTGTGTGTAGCTCAGTACATTAGTTTTGTCAAGTGTTATGTTTGAAGATAACATTATATGGTTTGAATCAAGCTTCCCAATCTTGGTATGTTTGCATTAACAATTACCTGGGGAAGCTAGGAAGATGTGCCAATCCAAACCTATACTTCAAAGGTGGTCCAAGGTATAACTTTGATTTTGTTTTGTACATTGATGGTCTATTCTTGACAGGAACTCTGACTTTGATGATCAAAGTAAGAGGGAGTTGGCCTCTAAAGTTTGAAATGAAGAATCATGGCATGATGAATTACTTTCTGAAGTTTGGAATATAAAATATATATCATAAAGCTATTGAAGAATTTTTGGAAAGTGGAAATGCAAATTATTGGACACTCTGATTAAATTTCATGAAGTTATTGTTGAACATAATTTGGAAAATGATATTATATTAAAGAATTAAAGTTTTTTTATTTGTATATATATGTTTTTACATAGAACAACCTAAGTGAATTCATGACTGTCCCACTTCATACATATTGAATTGTTGTTGAGCACCCTTCGTGATATTCACATGGCACGATCAATTTTTGGTTTGAGATATTCTTCCTATGATATGTGACTGCATGGATGTACTAATGTTGTTTATGAGTTTTGTTGATAATACAAGAGCATATGGGTGTTCCCTTAGTATGATATCTGCCATGATATTTTTGGACGAGAAGTTTGTAGCTTTAATCATGACAGAGGTTGAGTACGATGTTGTTGCCATGGCTAGTTGTGAGATAGGTTGAAGAATATATTTGGAGAGTTGTTTGAGAAGGTTCTCAATAATAAAGAGATACATTTCGATAATAATGAGTGGTATCTGATTGGCAAAAAATCTTGTATATAGCTGGGACTGAAATATCTTCATATATTGTGACGATGTTTCCATATAAGACAAGATTAGGCTTATGGTTGGGGCCTACGTGAGAGGGAGGATAAATAAGCTATCCTTTTTTTGATATATATTTGTTCTAATATAATATTTGATTTGATGTCCTACATAAAGAGGAAACTCTTACTATTGAGACATTATGATTGAACTCCTTAGTGAGTTGTTTAAGACAGTACCAAATATGAGAACGATGATATGATTTTGATAGGACTAATTGAGGACACTGAGCCAACTATTCCCCTTATCTAAGCTCCCAGGGTGAAGAATCGAGATGGAGGGCTCCTGGGGTTGAGGAATATTTGGATAATAGGGTCGTATATGTTGCTCCCCTATCTGTCACCCACAATGTCGGAGATGTTAGCTCCCTTATCTTAGTCTATGTGATCGCAAATCTAATCTTTTATTGAAATGTGATTTAATATATTTTAAAAGGTGTTAATGCATGAATTTGTAAAACACCAGTTAAATTTATTTAGAACTTGAAAATGCAAATAAGAACTTGAAACTGGAAACTTCAGCAATTCAGAAAATATAATAGCAAACACATGAACATAAAGACACCAAAAATTTGTTAACAGAGTTCAATTATCTTCAAGCCTACATCTCTAGGCACTAATCTTCAGCGAGGATGCCTTTATATTAAAATAGTCAAAAACATAAAATACATAAAATAAAATAGCTTCAGTGATCCAGGTGGATGTTGGTGGCCACCCACCTATCCCATTTGGACCCCCACAACTGTCTCTTTTAGTCTTTTCAGTTTCCTAAATTGTAGCACAGTTTACTATTTTTAGCAGTTTTTCGGGTCTTGAACTTCCGGAGCTGTTTTGAGGCCCTAAACGACGTTTTTTTGGGATTCTGGGGCAACATGGGTCCATGGACCGATGTTGCCTCCCAAAGTGGTAGTACTCGGATAGATCTTTCTAACGAGCTATCGTACGCGTCAAACGAAGATCGTATGCCAAAGTTACGACCCTGGGAAATTGATGTACCAATTTACCCAAACGGGGCCCACAATTTGGCGTTTCATCTTCTAGGGTTAGGTTTCAGGATGTGAAGGGTTTTCCATTGTTTCTCAACAATAAATAGGCCTTAGAGCCTCATTGTAATACAGTTCGGAACAGTTCAGAGGCATGTAGCCGCACATCTCTTCTCAGAGATAAGCTACCATCGCCCTAGCTGGTTTATTTCCATTTCTGGTTGTAAGCATATTTCAGTATTTTCCATTAATGAAATGAAGCATTATTTCCGCTGCATCTCTATGTTTATGGTTATGGCACCTCTGTATTTATGGTTATCTCTGTAATCTATTGCGTTCCTGTTTAAATCTGGATCAGTGGTATCAGAGCGGTCTGCTTTTTCTCTGTTTTTCTTTGCATGTCCCCAACGAGGTCGGGATATAAGGAGTTAGGGCTTGAACTGGTCGAACCTTTGCAAGACCAGCCTCGGAAATCCCGACGGCCTCCCATGGCGGATGAAAAGAAAGACAAGGGGGCAGGAGATCCTATCAAAATCTTGCTCGAAGAAGCGCTCGAGCGGCAAAGGAACGCGATGATGGATAGCTTTGCGCAGATCCTTCAGCGGCTACCCAGAGGCGACGCATCGGCTTCCAACAGCGACTCTGGAAATGCCACACCCTTCAAGGTACAAGTTAATTTTGAAATCCCCATCTTCGAGGGTCAAATAGACGCAGATGCCGTAGATAAATGGTTAAATCTGCTAGATGGGTATTTTTCTGTTCATGAATTTTCAAATCGGGAAAAGATTGTTTTCGCTCTTCTCAAAGCAGCCCCCCACGTCAAGGACTGGTGGGAAACCTACTGCGAGCAGAAGGATGAAAGTACAGGCTCACTATTTTCTGCCGCACCCACTTGGAATGACTTTCGGGATGCGATCAAGGAGCAATACTACCCTGTCGGAAGCTATGAGGACAAATACATCAAATGGACCACACTGCGGCAGGGACGAGACCAAGATGTGCCGGAGTTCACAAACATTTTTCATACCCTTCGCACACAGTTGGGTATCAAAGATACTGAGCGGCATCTGGTACTCAAATACCGCGGCTGCCTGCACAGATACATCCAGGAAGAGATGGTGTTCTTGAACATCTCCTCACTCGGCACAGCATACCGATACGCTGTCAAAATCGAGCAAAAGTTCAAACAAAAGAAGCGAGACTTTGGATCTGCAAATCCAAAGCCCAAAGGACAAAGCCAAGGCGGGGTGACCGAAGACAACCCGTCAAAGCCGCAAGAAAAGAACAACACCACGAAGCCGAAGAAGGACACAGGGAAGTGGTGTGAATTCCACAAGAGTCCCACTCATAACACAAGTGAGTGTCGGACCAAGCAGTCGCTAGTGGCTGAGTTGAAGGCTTCCGAATCAGATGCATGTTCCGACCTTGAGCCAGAACCCGACAAGGGGAATGGCAAAGGGAAGCAGATCATTGATGCGGATCCCAGTGCCACTGTTGCCACCGCCAAGATCAAGAAAAATGAGCCCGAAGATCCAGAGGAGGGGGAGCGTCTTTTACACTCACAGATGTGGGTGAAGGGTTCACTGCTGCGATTCATTGTCGACAGTGGTAGCCAAAAGAACCTGGTTTCAGCAGAGGTCATGAAGCGGTTGGGCCTACCGACTACACCACATCCACAACCATACAGTATCGGGTGGCTTCATGAAGGACGAGATCTAAAAGTTCGCCAGCAGTGCCGCCTTCCCTATAGCATCAAACCCTTCACAGACGAGGTATTGTGTGATGTTACACCTCTAGATGTTTGTGATGTATTATTAGGCTAGCCATACTTGTGGAGGCGACATGCTGTGTATGAGTCCAGGCCTCGTGCTGTCATTATTTCTTTGAATAATTCATTATACAGGATACCGGAGGTAGCCCCACCTACCACCACATCTTTGATCACTACCAAAAAAGGCAGCAAGCTCATATCACAAACCAGGAAATTCATCTGTCTGGTTCACTCCCAAAGTAAGGGGAAGATCGTTGCTACATCCATGACCCCTGTAAAGGGTTCCTCCACGCAGCAGCAGCAACAAAGGGATACGGTCATGACAGAACACAGGAACAACTTCTCCTCACCCACAGGGGTACCACATAAGTTTCAGGTGGGCAACAAAGTTTGGTTACATCTGCAGAAAGAACGCCTTACAAGAGCCAATCAGAAGCTCAGATCACTCCGACATGGTCCTCACAGCAGTACCAAGGCTATGGGCAACAATGTTTTGAAGCACATCATTCCTCCATTCCTTCGCTTGCACCGAGTATTCAATGTGGACCATCGTCGACCATGCTTTCCACCATTTCTGGACACATCAGAGATTGCAGAACAGCTCACCAGAGAACCAACTCAGCAGAAGCTTCCTCATCTCAGGGAGGAACTCAACGCAATGGGGACCATTGCTTCCTAAGGGGGGAGGAATGATCCAGGTGGATGTTGGTGGCCACCCACCTATCCCATTTGGACCCCCACAACTGTCTCTTTTAGTCTTTTCAGTTTCCTAAATTGTAGCACAGTTTACTATTTTTAGCAGTTTTTCGGGTCTTGAACTTCCGGAGCTGTTTTGAGGCCCTAAACGACGTTTTTTTGGGATTCTGGGGCAACATGGGTCCATGGACCGATGTTGCCTCCCAAAGTGGTAGTACTCGGATAGATCTTTCTAACAAGCTATCGTACGCGTCAAACGGAGATCGTATGCCAAAGTTACGACCCCGGGAAATTGATGTACCAATTTACCCAAACGGGGCCCACAATTTGGCGTTTCATCTTCTAGGGTTAGGTTTCGGGATGTGAAGGGTTTTCCATTGTTTCTCAACAATAAATAGGCCTTCGAGCCTCATTGTAATACAGTTCAGAATAGTTCAGAGGCATGTAGCCGCACATCTCTTCTCAGAGATAAGCTACCATCGCCCTAGCTGGTTTATTTCCATTTCTGGTTGTAAGCATATTTCAGTATTTTCCATTAATGAAATGAAGCATTATTTCCGCTGCATCTCTATGTTTATGGTTATGGCACCTCTGTATTTATGGTTATCTCTGTAATCTATTGCGTTCCTGTTTAAATCCGGATCATTCAGATACAATCTTGGACAATCCTCCCACCATCTGCTCTATCTTAGGATCCTGTAGCAAATCTGGTTTCTGAAAAAGGCTTCCCGGATCTCCCAAAACGTGCCTTCAAAGTTTCTCAGATTCACTCCTTGTACATGCTCAAAAACTTCTCTCTTGCCTACTATATCAAGTCTCCTCCCTTGGCACAGTGGTGAAATTTTTCATTTATAGGCAGGAGGTTGGGGGATCAAATCCCGATCTCTCCATGGTGGTTTAGATTTGGAACTGTATAATATAAATTTTTGTACATATATTTGTCAACCCTTATCACTCCACATTAATATATCCATATTATAACAAACCAAACAATAATAAGGGGGCGGGGTCCCCCAGACCCGCCCCTCCCCAACCATATAACATTTATTATAACCATATATATATATATATATATATATATATATATATATATATATATATATATATATACGTTGGCAGATTAACGTTATGGCAAATATTTTGGCATGGAGAATGGATAAGGATAAGCTTTCAGTAGTGCTGGCAGAGGTATGGCAAGGCCGCCATTAATGGCGCCTCCGCCATATTTTTTCATGTTCATACATATCTCAAACCTTAAATACATGAATTTCGACTTTATAAACAAGAAACATGCATAGTTCAACGGTAAGGCGTGGAGTTTGCAGTGAAGAGGTCGTGGGTTTGAATCTCATTAATGCCACCGAGATCTTAACAAACTTTTGACAAATCCAATGAGGCCACGTGTCGCCCTTTGATAGGGCCATGTGTTTCCTTGGGATTAGTCCCCATGCACCCAACCACAACCTACCACTTGTCAACACAGCACTGGCCAATACGTGCTAATCCTAACTTACCACATGTCACCTTCTCGTGCTACCACATGGAATTCAAACCTTGACCTTTGACTACCCATTGACCATTGACTTCCCATTGACTTTGACTTTGAATTTTTGGAGTTTTCCCTGAAAAACTTTGACTTTGAATAAATTTCACATACAGACTTGGTTTTCGCTCGTTCAAGTTGCATTGGAATCATCTTTCTGAGCTCTACGTGATCTACTTTCGCTCAAGTCCATAAAATTTGAATTTTTGGCCTTTTCTGGATCCTTTATAATCCATTGATCAATTTCAGATTATTTTCTCCCCGCGAAGACCTTTTGGACCACCAAAAGTCTTAAATTCCATAAAACAAATGTGTGTACTCTTTTTCCACTTGGCTGGTATTTGTCCACCCTGTTCTGAATCTATACACTTTACTCATCCATACAATCATTACTAAAACACACAAACTGCAAAGTATATCGAGTCATTTTTCACCCACATCTATATTCATATTTGTTGCTAATATCCAGGCATGACTAAAGAGTAATAAACCCATTAACAACATTGAAAGTATTGACATAGATGAAACCATACCTTGTTTTTTCTTCATAACTAAAACAAAACTCAACTTATCATGTTGTAACTCTTGTTGATGTACAACTTTGGATTCCTTAAGCATGTCTCTTTGTTTGTGATTAACTTTAATGATCTCATTCTTAGGTACTTTAGGTTGTACAACAACATTTTTACTAGCATAAGCTGCTTGTTTAAACTATTTCACTGTGAAAAGAGATTTATCTGCTTTTATGGGGTGAGAATGTACAATATATTCAATTCCTTTTTGAACAAGTGATATTGATTATGTTCCCTGAAAAATATAGCTTTCCGATCATATAAATACGGGCTACCTAATACCATCCCACATGTATCTAGTTTTACCACATCACACATCACCTTATCCTTAAATTGAGAAGGTATTGCAATTGGTAACATACATTGCTTAGTCACTCACAATTTATGGTTTCTTCTCATCCAAATTAAAGTATAAGGTTTACGATGCTTTATAGTTTTCAATCACAATTGCTTAACCACTTTTTCTGAAATTAGGTTAGCTTGAGATCCATTATCTAGTAATGTGTCGATATTTGTATGATTCATAAAAAACCGTTATATGAAATAACTTGCATCAGGAACTATTAGAATCATTACCTTCATCAGATTTACTGCTCTTAACCAATGATGAGATTTGTGCCTCGTTACCTGAATTTGACCCTAAGTTCATCAGTTTCACTATTGCCACAACCTTTTGCTTCCCTTTTCTGATCCACTTCGGTTTCATTTCAAGATGCAATTTCCAACAATGGTCTTCGTCATGGCCCTCTTTCTTGCAATGTTTACAAGAGAGATTTTCAACCTCCATCTTAGTGTAGTTTTCTTTCTTCACTTTTCCTTTTCCCTTGCTCTCCTTTCTGGCTGTCGATTCTGATGATACCCCAACTCCTAATTTACCTGCTTCAATGTAAGTTTCTTGTACTGCCACTTCATCCAGGTTAGTAGGACTGAACATAAATATAGTATAACAAATATACCCATCCAATCCTCCTATGTATTTCATTAGAGTTTCTTGAGTATACAAAGGAATATCTAGCATCAACACTTTCTTACAAAACTCATATGTAAGAAAAATCAAAGAGGACAACTATCATAAAAGAAAAATCAGAGAGGCCATTGAAATTATGAAATTTCCTCAGAACCTCAACAGGGACAATGGGAGTGAAATCAGTGGAAATTGGCTTCCCCTTATCAGAGAAATAAACCCCTCCGGAACTTTGGAAGCATAAGATCAAAAAAGGGGGTTCTTCATTTCATAAATTTAATTAATTATTTAGATGAGTTAAAACAAATTAATTTAATTTAATTTAATTTAATTAATTATATTAATTAAATTAAATTAAATTAATTTTATTTAATTCTAAATAAAAAAGAAATTAAACAAAATAATTTCTCAAGTAATTAATAATAACCAAGGAAATTAACTTTGATTATTGTTAAAATAATTTTAATTAATAGAAACAGGAATTAAATAAAATCACTTAAAAAAAAAAAATTAAAGCATTAGAAAGAATTATGAAATAATTCCTTAATTGATTTTAATTAGATTTTAATTAAACTTAATTGATTTTAATTAGATTTTAATTAAATTTAATTAAGACTATTTAAATCAAAATTAATTAATTAAAATGAATTAATTTAATTATTTAATTATATTAGAAGAAAGAAAAATTAAATATTAATCAAATAAAAATTTTAAATTAAATAAAAATTAAAGCATTAGAAAGAATTATAAAATTAATTTCTTAATTGTTTTTAATTAGATTTTAATTAAATTTAATGGAGATTAATTAATTAATTAAAAAACGAATTAATTTAATTATTTAATTATATTAGTTTTAATTAATTCTAAATAAAAATGAAAATTAAATAAAATTATTCAATTTATTAAACAAATAAATAAAAAATTAACATTTATAAATAAATAAAGATTATAAATTAATTAATTAGATAAATTAATTAATAAATTAGTTAATTAATTAATTAATTGATTAATTGATTAATTGAAAATTAAAGCCAAAAATAATTAAGATTAAACTAATTAATCAAATTTAAAATTTGAATTAATTAATTAATTAAAGAAAAGAATTAATCAATTAAAATTAAAATAATTAATAAAAGAGGTACAAAATAAATAAATTAAACTTTTTTATGGATTGGGCATATCAATTAAAATATTTTAGGTTCAGGGTTAAAACAATGGTAATAATTAAACCTAAACTAATAATAATTAAAAAATTTATAAAACTATTGTAAAACATAAAATAAAATAAAATAATAATTAATAAAAATAAGAAATCATATGTCAGTTTCTTTATGAAATTAGGGTTCTTGGTTTATTTATACACAGGTCAGAAGGCTCTCTTCTCTCAATAAACTTTATTCATATTCTGATTTAGTCCTGATGATGGACCCCCTTTGGGGTTTGAAACGTCGGCAGAATGAACAAGAAACTGTGGATAATCCGGATCATGACACTGCATATGTATATTCCTGCATTGAATGACCTTTCCTAAATTTTAGCCCTTGTCATTCTATTAAATCTCTTTCCTTATATCCCAGTGGATAGAATTTCTTTCTAAGTGCAGTAATAAAATTAGACCATGATGGAAAAATCTTACTGATAAGCTGAGTACCTTTTTATAACTTACGTTGCCACTAGATCAATGTTGTGCCTTCTAAACGAAGTGATGCCAGACTAATTTTGACTTCATCTTTAGTGATCCATTGCACACTACAGTAAACCTTCATTTGCCTGACCCAATTGTCAAGCTTCTCGGCATCAAATTCTCCATTGTACATGGGTAACTCGAACTTAAAATCGATTTTCACCAGTGGTTTCAATGTTTCAGATGGAGTCAAGAGAGAAGTGATAGTGTCTTTTTTACCACTTTCATATTCTTTTCAAGATTGTGATGGTTGTCCCTTTGTGTCTTTAGGTTTTGCATCTTCACCTTTTTATTTCTTAAACTCTTGATACATTTCTTCGACCATGGCTCACAAAGTCATGAAAGCATCCACAAAGCCTACATCAGATCCAAAAGGATGATCACCGCTTCCTTCTTCAGCCATCTCTTCTCCTCGAGTTTTCCTTCTTCTCGAGTCAACTTTTGGATCTCCGTCAATAATCTCTCCTTCACCAAACTTTGATTTGCTCCTGGTGATCATGCACACTTACAAATCAAAACTATTAATAACTCACCCTGATACCAAATGATCCCAGATATGATCTTTTATTGAAACATGATTTATTATCTTTTAAAAGGTGTTAATGCATGACTTTGTAAAACATGAGTTAAATTGCTTTAGAACTTGAAAATACGAATAAGAACTTGAAACTGGAAATTTCAGCAATTTAGAAAATATAATAGTAAACACATGAATGCAAAGACACCTAAAGTTTGTTAACAGATATCAGCTATCTTCAAGCCTACATCTCCATGCACTGATCTTCAGTGTGGAGGCCTTTATATTAAAATATTCAAAACCATAAAAGACATAAAAGAAAATAGCTTCAGATACAATCCTGGACAATCCTATTGCCATCTGCTCTGTCTCAAGATCCTGGAGCACTCTCGATTCTGAAAAAGGCTTCATGGATCTCCCAAAAAGTTCCTTCAAAGTTTCTCAACTTCATTTCCTTTACATGCTCAAAAAATTCTTTGTTTCCTACATTCTAAACTCTCCTCCCTTCGTGCACTGGTGAAATTGTTCATTTATAGGCAATAGATTGGGGGATTAAATCCCGACCTCTCTCTAGTGGTTCAGATTTGCAATTGTATAATATACTTTTTAGTACATATATTTGTCATCCCTTATCTCTGCACATTAATATATCCATATTATAACAAGCCAAACAATAATAAAGGGGTGGGGTCCCCCGGACCTGCACCTCCCCAACCATATCACATTTATTATAACCATATATATACACATTGGCATATTAATGTTATGGTAGAGATTTTGGCATGGCGAATGGATAAGGATAAGCTTTGGGTTGTGCTGGCGAAGGTATGGTGGGGCCACCATTAATGGTAGACTCCACCATTTTTTCTCACATTCATACATATCAAAAACCTTAAATACATGCATTTCAAATTTATAAACAAGAAACATGCATAGCTTAATGGTAAGGTATGGAGTTTGTAGCGAAGAGGTCATGGGTTTGAATCCCGTTAGGTCTACTATGATCTTAATAAACTTTTGATGAATCCGATGAGGCCATGTGTCACCCTCTGATAGGGCCACATGTCACCTTAGGATTGGTCCCCATCCACCTAACTGTAGAATGCCACTTGTCAATGCAACACTAGTCCATACGCACCAATCATAACTTTCCACTTATCACCTTCTCATGATGCCACATGGTGGTCAAACCTTGAACTTTGACATCCCGTTGACTCTTGACTGCCCATTGACTTTTACTTTGAATTTTTGGAGTTTACCCTGAAAACTTTGACTTTGAATAACTTTCACATACGGACTCAGTTTTCTCTTTTTCAAGTTGCGTTGGAATCATTTTTCCGATCTCTATGTGATGGAACTACTTTCACTCAAATCTAATAAATTTGAATTTTTGGCCTTTTTTGGATCCTTGATCATCCATTGACCAATTTCAGATCACTATGTAGAGTATTTCCAAGTTTGCATCATACCCATGAGTTGGGCTTGTTGGGAATACCACTCCCCATCTGGCCAACATGTTAAGAGAGTGTTTGGAGGTGAACAACCCAAACTGATTATGATGTAGGTGTTTTACTACATGAATATTGAGGGTGATTGTTGGGAAGGTTAATGGGTAATAGGATGGGTTGAGATTTTCTCCCCTATGCGATAACTCCTATTGCTTGATATGGGGTAGAATATTTTTTCTCCCCCATGAGATTATGGGTTGAGATGTGCTCCTCGATGTAGTTTCAAGTTGATATGTGCTCCCTGACATCGTTCTTGATTGAGATATGTTCTCCGATGTTATAGAGGGTGGTAGCTAATGCTCCCCTGTGATTCTTCTTCTTTTAGATTTGAGAATATTCATCATATGAGCATAGACAATCCATATATCAGTAGAGATGAGCATTGATGGCATTTGATGATGAGGCACTTGATATTGGATATGATTTGATGACAGGATAGTTGTGATGATTACATGATGCAGTTGGAATTTCTTCCTAACTATGAGGGAGTGTTAATTTCATAGCTCGCTGACAAATTCCAACCATGGGATGATATTCCTCTTTTTGAGAGGACCAATTTTGACTATTGAAGCACTTAATTTGGATAAGGGAAAGTGTATTTTTTAATTAAAGCTTACATGTGCACATTTGATCAGGTTGGCCCTAAAGCAAATTGGACACCCTTGGAAGGTTATCAATATAAGTGAAGTGACCCTCATTTGGACAATGATCATGAAGCATTATTCTATTTTATTCTTTGGTTTGGCTCGCACAAGTTTGAGGCATTTCATGGAGATTGGCTTTGAAAGGTCAAAAATTGCAGGGTCGAAAGCTTGTACACGTGTCTAGGGTTTTGGTTCACAACCGCGGGCTTGACAGAGAAACATTTCAGCTATAAATAAAACCATGCAAGCATATGTGTGTGGTTTAAGTGTTTCAGCTGCAAAAATGACACTTTCTTTGTGCAGTTGAGACTTAGGGTTTGAATTTTATAGTTGACCGCTTTTTTTCTAGTTGACCGCAGACAGTGACAATTAACTATAGGCTTTTGAATCAGGGTTTTGATTATTAGCATTTTTGGGTTCATCTCATGATGTTGTTTAGTTTTTTTTGCTGAATAGGGTAATGGTTGAAGATATGGATCATTGTAGTCCCTCTTTACTGAATCATTCAATGACATTCTAATAAGAAGAATAATTTAAAAGGGTTTTCTCCATAGTGGGTTTTTCCCTGGTCTCCGACTAATGCTAGTGTCTCTATGTGTGAATGCATTTCTTCTATTGTTCCTTTATGTTCTATTGCATTGATGATGATATTGTTCTTTCTACATAATTGAATATGTTGTTGAATAATGTTGTAAATATGAATAATGTCATGAAGTTGTGGGGTGAATTCTATATGTAAATGATAAAATGCAGTTATCTCAATCAAAGAATAATAAGCCCTAAGAAAAATTAACAGAATACAAAGGAGGAATATTCAATAATAAAAGTTCCAACCTCTTTATCATATGCTAATGTTTGTGTAAATTCGCCCATAAACCATATATCTTGAGGTTTTATTCATGAAAAATGGAGTATTTTCCTTGCTATTAAATATTTACCTAGGGTATTTAATTTTGTTGTCCTCAATTGACTCCTCAATACCCTAATCATACATTTCAACCTATTATTTTCCTGTTTCTATGTAACTATTTTCCTGATTAGGATAGAGGGATCCTTTCCACTCCTTATAACATTCTTCACACTAGATTCCATTCCTTCATAATTTACAACATCCTAAATTTCAATTGTTTCTTTTATAGCTATCACTTGTGTCACGACTACAACATCAACATCATTTGTGTTAGGGTTTTGCATAGTTAGTGTGCCACTTTCCTTTGTGGTGGGTTCTTGTCTAACAACCATATTGTCACTTCCTTCATTCATGCGAGGTTCTTGTAGATCCAACATTCCAATTTACATTCTATTTGGTTCTTATGTAACAGTTACAATATAATTTCCTTCATTAATTTCTGTTGTAGTTGGTTCTTCTGTAACAATTATAGCATACAATTCTTCACTAATTTCTATTGTAGCTAGTTCTTATGGAACAACTACAATGTCAAACACTTCATCGCTTTCCATTGTAGTTGGTTCTTGTGGAGTAAGTATAGTGTCCAATTATTCACTATTGTGTATCGTAGATGGTTCTTGTGGAGCAACTACATCGTTAATTTCATCTTCCCTTTCAATATCCTCAATGTTGGTCAGTTGTTTTGTAGCTAGTTCTTGTGAAGTAGCTAGAATAATAGCTTATAGACTTGGGTTAGGTTCATGTGTGGATGAAACTTCATTCACTGGTTCTTGTGGAGTAGCCACAATGTCCATTATATCTCTAATAGCTTCAACAATCTCTTCATCAATTCCATCAATTTTGTGGGAACAAGGTTATTGAGGAACAAGCTCGACATCCCATCTCCTTAATATTGGTGGTGTCACAGGAGGTGTTTTATCTGATTTAAACCCCATCAATCTCATTCACCTTCTTTGTAGACATGCTAAAAAATCCTCAACAAACTTCTTACTCTTTTGAGGAATGACTGGTGTTACAATTGGTGCCTCCTTAGTTTCAAGTTGTCGAGGTTCTTCATTTAGAGGGTTACTTCCATAATTCGCTTCATTATCCTCCAAGAGTGGCAGAATCGACTTTGCTGACTCCTATTAACCTTCTAATTCCTTAGGTTCATAATCTTGATCACAATATCCTTCCTTTTTCTACATAGGATATCTTTGTTCACCTTGTTGCCCTTCCACTAATTCTTCCTACAATTCTAGGAATTGCCTCCGTTTCTTCTTAGTATTTCTTTTGGAATCAAGGACCAAAATATTAGCTAACACATGATTTGTTATTATCACTGTAAGGTTCTTCACACCCTTCACAGTGTGAGCCATATGTTGTAATGTTTTCAGTAGGAAATATGGAATGTTCAACAAATTATTATGACATAAGTGCGATAACAATTTCAGATGATAAGAAAAGATTACCTTATATCTATCCTCACATGTCAAATACCTTTTGAACAAAAAGAGATACATACTTCCATCGGTCCGTCAGGGAATGACATATGTATCCTTTTCCACATGGCTAAAGGAGTTCACCTTCCCTAGTGAATTATTTTGCTTCTCTAGCCAGCAACATCCTTCTTGCAAACAAATGTTCTCGCTGTTGTGGAAGCCCTATCACTCTTGCTATTACTTCTTCTGTTACTGCATTTACATTCCCTTCACTACAAACTTCTCATTATCCAAATTCTATGTGAATTCTATTGTAACTCCTAAATATAAGCCCCACAACTTTTTGAAATATATCATCCATCTTGCACTCTAAAACACTTGATAGAGTTCCTGGTTTCCCTACAACTAAACCACATTCTCATATTCACGTCGAATAGTAAAATCTCTAAATTTGCAATTGCAACTGGCCTAACTCCTAACAACTAGGGCTTAAACTAATTTGATGGTGCATGTAGAGCATGGGGGGATAATGTTGTGTGTTTTCGTAATTTGGCAAGTTTCGATTTGACTTGAGTGAGTAAAACTCGATCTAATTTGAAATGATAATGATAAGTGTGTGGTACAAGCATCGAGGGTGGTGGAACACCCCCCCCCCCCCCCATCTTCAATGTTTGAATGCCCTCTTTCATTGGTAGAATGGGTGACAAAGAGTCATTAAACACACTAGTTCAAAGTAATAAATAAGCATCAAATAACCCATACCTAATTTGATATTACCATAAGTGAGGCGTAAGTTGTAAAATTGACTGTTGATGACACTATGGATTGCAATGATGTTGTCACATGACATATATGGCACTACTAAATTAGTGTTAGAATTAGTAGGGGGCTCGATAAAGCACTGGAATCGACCATTATTTTGTGATTCTAGTGCTCAGAAATGTTACTTTGATTAGTGCTCTAATGTGAAAAGTGTGGATAATGAGACATGATATTTTTTTTTTTAAAGTAGCAGCAACTCATAAAGTTGTTTCATGACAAGTATCAACAACTGGTAAAGTTTCTCTTTTCACAAGTATCAACAAATGATAAAGTTGTTACTTGATAAATATTAATAATTGTTAAAGCTATTACTTGACAAGTATCAATAGTTCGCATGTGAAAAGAAGAAGTCATAACATCATGTCTAGAAATTCGATAACGACTTTCTCTATGGCATGTGATAATGCTCTTGCCACATTCCATTTGGTCAGATAGTCAATGGAGACCAGGACATAATATTTTTGATGTGATGGAGATTGATTGGGCCCATGAAATTGAGGTCCCATTTCTCAAATGGCTCGATTACTAGTTGAATTTGTGATGACATTTCATCAGACTAGATGGGTTGGCCCATCCTCTTGTAGCTATCACACCTTCTAATGTATTTCCTACCATCTTGGAATATAGTGGGCTAATAATAGCCCATATGCAACACCGTATGACTAGTTTGTCTATTTACAAAATGGCCACTATGGGGCCATCATGATAGGCTTTGATCATTTTCTTAATTTCATCTTCCTGGAAACATTTGCATATTATCTTATCAACTCTTGCGTAAAATAGGTATCCATATATCCATTAAAACCTGGTACTTTGTTGGATGATCCTCCTTTCTCATGGGGACACATGACTTGGAAATTTTCCTGTAACAAAGTAGTTTGCAATGCTTGCATACCATGGTGTATGAATGGACACTGCAAACATATGTTTATTAGGGAAGTTGTCTTCTACCATATAATTATTAGTATTCACAACAAGCTTAGATAGGAGATCTACATCTACATTATCTCTACTAGATTTATCAGCAATTCTAATATCAAATTATTGCATTAATAACAACCACCTAATAACTTGTGTATTGGTCACGGGTTTATTGGCTAAATACGTGATAGCTAAATAAGTAGTGTGCACAAAGATAGAGTAACTAGTTATATAATGTCTGAACTTGTTAATTGCGAATATGACAACCATAAATTAATTTTCCATTACCGTGTAATTTAGTTCTACTGGTTAGATGGAATATGGATTCCTATATTCCTCTTGATCTCGCATGACTCCAACCACAGTGCCAAAATCATCTGAGGTAATATGGAATGGAAATTCCTAGTTAGGTCCATGTAACACAAGAGCTATAGGCACAAGTGTCTTTGAATTATGAGAAGAAACTTGAAAATCATTAGTCCATAAGAATGATGCATATTTCACTAGTAACACATATAAAGGGGATGAAATTTTAGAATAATTTTCAATGAAACAATGGTAATATCTAGTTTTTCCCATAAATATGCATACCCCTTTTTGCATTTTTAGAGGAAATTGACTTAAAATTATCTGATCCTTGGTTCGATCAACCTGAATACCAGCAGTTGAGACAAGATGTCCCAAAACTACTCCTTTTGTCATCATCATGTGGCACTTCTCTGTACTTAGTGCAACGTTAACTTGTATATATTGTTGGTGTGCTTCTCCAAATTAAATAATTATTGATCAAACTTAGTCCCATACAGTGTGAAATCATCCATATAAATTTCAAGGATGTAATTTATCAGATAAAAAATGCTTACTATTTCATGTTGGAAAGTAGTAGGTGCATTGCAAAGGCCAAAGGTAAGAACACAATATGTGAAGGTGCCCCATAGGCAAGATCTAAATACAATTATATCCGCTAATACCATAAAGGAAAGAGAAACACTTTTTCCCTGATAGTGTATCTAGTACTTGATCAATAAACGGTAGAGGAAAATGGTCTTTCTGTGTTTCCTTATTTAATTCGTGGTAATTTATATAAATTCACAACTTACCATTCTTATTTGGGACAATCACAAGAGGGGGAACCCACTCTAACTATTCCACCCTACATTTACCCATTTTTACAAGCTCTCGAGGGTAAACATGAGCTAAGAGTTACTATGACATGACCCGACATCCCAGATGTTTTTTAAAATGTATATATGTATAACTTATATATTAATTCTTTTTTTAATTTATTATTAATAATAATAATTTAAAAAATATTTACAATTTAGTTAGTTTTTAGATTTTTTTTAGTTACTATGACATGACTCCACATCCAAGATGTTTTTTAAAATGTATATATGTATAACTTTTATATTAATTCTTTTTTTAATTTATTATTAATAATAATAATTTAAAAAATATTTACAATTTAGTTAGTTTTTAGAATTTTTTTTTTTATTTTAGCAACACGAGATGTATCGTGTGTAAGTGTTTAGATGCTTATTATGGAATTGATGCATGATGATGTTTACTACTCATTTAATTTATATGGTTGTGTTGTAGATAATTTCTTTTAGCTCCCTAATATAACTAAAATTTAATTCTTAATATTGAGTTGACATGTAGCTTTTAAAAAGTGTTAATAAAAAATAATTTAATGCACACATTAAGTAAAATATTTATCTATCTATCTATATATAAAGAGAGAAAAAAAGTTTCTTATTATTAAAACATTTGAATGGTATGCTACTCAATATTAGGAAGACTTTTAATTTTTTCCATCTCAAATATGGAGTTGACACATGGCATATTAAGAACTAGGGTAATTTTTTCTTAACTACATATCTCTTATGTTTTGAAAGGGACCAAAATTTGAGGAATTGTTTGCACCTTTGGGGATTTGATCTCTCTAGATACATGGTGCTTAAAGTATTTCAATAGTGTGTTTCTTAATATGAGGGAGACATGCAATTTGAGAAAATGTTTGTAACTATAGGGATTTGATCCTTGTAGGTGAATGGTGCCTAAAATATCTCAATAGTGTGTCTCTCAATATGAGGGAGACATGCAATTTCTTTCGTTGCCAACATGAAAAGATAACTTACCACATATTAAGAACCAAAAATTCATATTAACGTAATTGTACATGATAAAACGGTGAAGAATTGAATATTAATGCGGAGACTGTGCTTTTATTTTCATATCTTCTAAAACTTCAATACTTCTATCGCATAATCTTCAAAATTTTGAAAATTCATAATGAAACAACATCATTTGTCATATTAATAAGAATTACTAGAAAGATAACATGTCACATGATCTATCTTAACATAATTATACATTTTTCCACAATGAAAGATTCAATATTAATGTGGAGACTATATTTTTATTTTTACATTTTCAATAATTTTAATCCTTCTGAAAGATTATCTTCTAAACTATGAAAAAACACAAAAACAACATCATTTTTCATATTAATATTCATTACCATCCCCGTAAAAACTCACCTTAATTACCATTGATAATATTCCATTCTAATAAAGAAACTATGAAATTGGTGAGTGTTTGAAACTATGAAATTGGTGAGTGTTTACCACAAGTCTACTTCCTTTAGTTTTCAAGGAACCATTATGAAGAGATTAAAGGTACTATTACGAAGTCATCACACTCACTTGTTATTTCCCATTTATACATGGAGAATTTTGAAAGATTGCTCTGAGATGCTCTCCATTGGATGATAATAATATGATCTAGCCCCATGTAAAACAAGTCTTTAAATTTTTTTAATCCCGTGACAACCAAATTGAGAACATTAAATTCAGAGAAAACCATACCTTTTCTAAATGTATTATTGAGCAAAACCGATGATTGCTCTATGATGCAACAAATTTACGCAAAGAAGATGCACACTTATAATACCTTCATGCAATAGTGACTTGGGCCTTCTAATGAACATCGTATTAATCAAGAATTAAGGTATCTATCATAAGTTTTTAGGTGGGATGGGTACAAAACTAAGCAACTTGAAATATCTATAACTAAAACAAGAAGAGGCTTGTGTGTAAAATAGTAAGAAGAGCAAAGGGGCACCCACATCTATACACCCTACATCCAAGAAACAATGAAAATGATGCAAAAAAATTAAAGACGATAAACATCGACGTTTCCTTCTTCATCCTAAATACAATTTAGAGGATGGTTGTTTCAATGAAAGACTTACCTAATTCTATACTATACAAAATATTGTACTCTATTCCATGTTCATGCAATGAGCTTTCTATTCCATGTTCATGTGAACTTTACATTGGTGATACTGGAAAATCCATTGAAGGTTGGTTAAAAACATTGTATAGATTTAAGACAAGGTCAATACTTACAGAGCATTTCTCTTCATCTCTTCCTTTTGTTCCCCATATGACCTACGGCTTCCTTCCTTTTGTTCACCATGTGACCTCCGGCTTCCTTCCTTTTGTTCCCCATGTGACCTCCGGCCGATACGTCCTCTGAATTGGAAGCAAAAGCGAGGGGGAAGTTAAGAAGAGCCCTGGCTCCGCGGATTCTGAAAGCTGCTCGGTCATATGCACGAGCAGCCTCTTCGGCGGTGATGAAAGTGCCGAGCCAAACCCTAGCAACTTTCTTGGCGGGGTCCCTGATTTCAGCTGTGAATTTACCGCATGGCCGCTTCCTGACTCCTCTGAAGCGCCAGCTGCCCTTGCTCGTCTCTCCACTCTCCTCTTCCGGTGGCTGTGGCGTTACATTTATATTTACCGCCTCTGCTCTTGGTATAAGGGTGGATACAGAAGAAGAAACAGAAGAGTGTTGTGTAAATTCATTGTTATTGTCTTCTGATGTTGATCTGCTGCCGCTATTTTGGCATGAACCGCTGGAGGTATCTGTGGCAGTGGCGTGGATGAGATCCCAGCTGACTGCGGGGAAGAAGGATACTGAGGATGATGGGTCATTTCTCCTGCATGAGGCAGATGCATAATATCCATTTCGTCGTCCTCTTCCAGCAAATGGTAGCGAATCAACTCCAACGTCAGCCCTGCTGTAATTTCCATCTCGGTCTCAGGCAAATGAGGCAAATGAGAATAACCTTCGCCTTTAGATCGATTTATTTCACTGTGAGTGAGAAACATAAAGCAATTTTTCTCCTTTTCCATTTGGGATTTGGATGATAATTATAAAGCAATATTTGCCATTTCTCGTTTGTAGTCAGTACGTTGCTCCCTGCCCACCAGTCTTTCGTGGCACTTTCGCGTCTGTTTTCTTTAAATATAAAAAAGAAATGAACACCATTATGGTTTGACAAGAACGTTAAAATGCGGAAGAGGTATTGGAGATCAAACATGTGCGCATTAGCAAACATCAAAGTCCAAAACAAATATTTTAAAATAAAAAATTCTCCGACTAAATTACTAACTACGCTTTATTTATGCGAAATCAAAGATATATGCGATCCGGTGGACACTTTATGTCACATTGCCCACTTTATATAATAGAGCCGCCCCCTCCCACTCCCAATTAAAAGTCTGATCTAAATAGAATTTTTGGGTGGCTATGTTCTAGGGAAGATGGATCACGTGATGTTACTATCCACCGTTCATTGCAGCTATGGAATTATCCATAGCCATGTTCAAACCAGTCCATTAAATATATTTGGCAACAGAGGTTATCTGGTGGTAGGTTCCCGAGCCTTGATGCCAATGAGAAGATCAGCCGCTAATTATAAAACAAATATGGTGGCTTCTCATGTTATCATCGGTTAAACTTTCCAGATATCTCACGTCACTGTGCATTGGAATCCAATTCGCTATTTTGATTTAATTATTCGTGTGAACTTCTCTCGTTGAAAATGAATGAGATTATAGTATCTACGACGAAGACGATCATGAATGTGATTATGGTTCCTAGATAGTAAACTTGCGAATACTTTTTTAGTAAGAAAAAAAAGCTGTATTATATTTCATAGATATTCGGAATCTACGTCATAGGGCAGATAGCAGGAGATATCCCAAATAGGTCATGAAGAGAGATTATGAGAAAAAACATTAAGATCCAAAAACATACAGAGGGATGATATAGATCCATATCAGATCAGAATATACAAGACAGAGGGATGATATAGATCCATATCAGATCAGAATATGACAGAAACTGTCTCTAGACATATCAAAATAATATACCAATCTGCTAAAATAGCATCTTAAATAGATGAAGATGATAGAAACATGATGTAACATGATGAAACATAGAGGAAATATAGAATATAACATGTTCATGCTACGTACCATATATGAGGATCAAAATTATTGAAGAAGTAGGTTTATACAACGTACCAGATATGAGAAGAGAATTACTTATGCTATGTACCGGGGAGGCGGAATTCTTGAATGTTGTGCCGAATTTCTCCAACAGTGATGGAAACTTGCCAAAATTCATTTGGAGAAGAGAGACCTTCTTTGGACAGCGCATCTGCCTCCTTGTTGAATGACCTTCCAATGTGATGAATAGAATAATCGTTGTGAGCCTTCCATATAGATGTGATTCTTCCCAGCCACCCCACGAGATTGATATTCTGAATGAAATGAGCAGATCTCACGTGATCTATGATCACCTTGGAATCACCAAAAATGTGTAGACCTTGGATGTTTAGGAAGTCACAAAAACTCAGGAGACCAGCCAAGGCCATTGCCTCTGCTTTGTTATTTGATCCCTTCCCACCATTCCATGATATTTTAATACACTGATCCACATGAGGAATAATGTAAACCCCATAAGCACAGATTCCAATCGAGGTTGCCCCGTCAAAAAAAGCGCGAGGAAGAACAGAAAGGTCTGTCGAGCACCCTGTTTGTTTCTTGACATTTTGTTGATTTTGAGAAGTCCCACTGGAGGGAAGGAGAGCTAATATAGAATCTAAAACAAGAGCAAAAAATATCTTTCTATCTTGAAATAGTGCTTTATTTCTCCATTTCCAAATGGACCAGATAGAGATCAATGGAATAGGCCTCCAATCATATCTCATTTTGCTCCAACAATGAAAAGCCTCTCTTATTGATGAGAAAGAAATCCTATTCAGCCCAAATTGATCAGCCAATGATTTCCATATCATAATAGCAAGAGGACAAACCAAAAAAATATGATAGTTAGATTCTTCATTAGCTTTGCAAATGGTACAAATCGCTGGCCCATGCCAATTTCTTTTTTGTAAATTGTCCCACGTCAGATTCTTGTTGTTAAAGACCAGCCATGCAAATAAAATTGTCTTGGTAGGACAGTTTTCTTTCTAGAAAACAGTGGGGAAAACGTTGTCTGGGGAAGTAGGATTCTCCATCTGAAGCATGTTATAGGTGTCTTTTACATAAACAACTGACTGCCCCTTAGGTCCATTCCAAATAAGATAATCTTCCTTCGATGATTTAAAGATACCCCTGCTGTGCATATATGATATGATCTTGTCCCATTGAGAAGACTGTGAACCATATAGACCTACCATTTCAACAGACTTCCAAATAGGAATAGAGCCCACCCATTTATCTATGACCTGATCCCAATAAAAAAATCCCATATGCTAAAGATAGAGAAGCAACTGTAGAGGAATATTATAATCTGAAGCCTCACCCACCAATGGATCCAAGCCAATCAGGATCTTTTTGCTCGATTGGAAATTCCATGCTAGGTTTTTTAGAAAATAACCTCTATTTTATGAAAATTACGCGAAATGGCAGAGCCTTTAGGAGGACCAAAAGAACCCTGTCTAAAACAAAAAGAAATATCTCTGTCACATCCTGAAGATGAACCACCATTGCTAGTTCGAAACGTCGATGAAAAAGAATCCTTATGCGATGGATCCGGAAGATAATATAAACAATATTAAATAAGTTTAAATCCAAAATACCCCACCCCCCGAGGGCTTTAGGCCGAGATAGGTTCACTAGCTTTGATAAATGGAATTTTCTATGATGCTTGTTTGCTCCCCAAATGAAATTTGTTGTGCTCCGGTTCAATTTATGGATAAGCTTAGCAGAGATATAGAAAAGGTGCACCCAATAGACCAATAACTGAACTAGAACCATTTGAGTTAAAATAAATCTACCTGCCAGAGAGAGACTTTTAAATTCCGAGCCCGCAATTCTCTTGATGAATCTTTCATGAATCCATGACCAATCTGTAGAGGTGTAATCGATAGGCTTGAGATGGAAACCAAGGTATTTTAGGCCCTCATGGAGGGGAGACACCTGGATATGATAGAGATTGGAGAGATACACAGCCATCTCGGAATTGATATCCTTCATATAAAAGGATGATTTGTCCTCGTTTATACAAAGCCCCGAGGCTTTCTGAAATTTCCCCAAAATTGAATGCAGACAGTCCCATGATACACGGCACAACATAGCCGCCAACAAGATGTCATCTACAAATAGATTATGAGAGAAGGAAATATTCCTGCAGATAACCATCAGTTTGCATGCCTTATCACTGATGGCCCTCTTAATGTGGAGACTGAGCGAATCCATTACTAAAATAAAAAGGAGTGGGGACAAAGAACATCCTTGCCGCAGACCCCTGGCTGCCGGGAAAAAGGATGAAGGAATACCATTAACAAGAACAGCATAGTTCACATCAATTACGCAAGCCATAATCCAATTCAAACAGTTAATATTAATGCCAATTTTGATGAGAAGGCATCTGAGGAAACCCCAATCTATGCAATCATATGCTTTTTTGAGATCAATTTTTAAAAAGGCAGCCTCCACCTTCCTTATGTGCATAGAGTGGAGACCCTCCTGCGTAATGGCAACAACCTCTAATATATTTTTGTCCTTCAGGAAGCCATGTTGATCAGGAGAAATGTGCATTGAGAGCATATTTCTCATCCTAACTGCAATAATTTTAGAAATTATCTTATAAATGGTATTACAGAGAGAGATGGGTCTGAAATCCCTAAATGAAAGGGATGGCTTCTTTTTAGGAATTAAGGCAATATATGTTGATGTTATAGAATGGGGAATTGTACCCTTTGTCCTAGATTCCTCTACCATATTCAGAAGATCTGATTTCAGAATATCAAAAAAATGGATAAAAAAATCAATGGTCCATCCATCCAGCCCTGAGCTCTTGTCTTTTTGAAAAGATTTCATGATGGCTAAGAGTTCCGACTCAGAAACCGGGGCAAAGAGGAGATCATTTTGCTCCTCATCAAACATAATGGGATATGGTTCAATGCCCCAAATGATATCTAGAAAATCACATCCCCCCTTGCTGCTATATGCCTGTTGAAAATATTTAATAGCCTCTCTAGATATGTCTACCTGAGAAAACACTGAGGCTCCCAGATCATCTTGTATCTCCCAAATGGAATTTATTTATCTCCTCTTATTCGCAAATTTATGAAAAAAAATTGTATTCTTATCCCCTTCTTTGAGCCAAATGGCTCTACTCTTGAGCCTCCAAGAAGCCTCCTCTATAGCCAACAAGTTCTTCTTTTCTCTCTCTAGGTCCCTGATCTTAGCCCCCAATTCTTCGCTAATATTCTTTAATTATTTTCTGTAGGAAATCACTCTACCCCATTCCCAACATTTAACACATGATCTTAAGCCCTTTAAACGATCCAGAAAAGAATCTGACTTCCAGGATGAATCGATAAGTGAGTGTGATGACCAATATTCCTTAATGATCAAGTTAAATTGCTCATCCTCCAGCTAGACCCTATTAAATTTAAATGGATAAACCCATCTATGACCCGACAGATTCCATTTAATTGAGATGGGATGATGATCAGATATGAAACTGGGAATATTTATAACTGAGGGGGATCCCAGACGGTTAATTAAACTATCATGTATGAGAAACCGATCCAATCTCTTAGCGAGAAACGGTTCATTCGATCTCCCATTGTCCCATGTAGGCTCACTTTTGGAGGGAAGAACGTCAACAAAGTTATGAAACAGAATGGCTTCTCTAAGTCTGAAGCCCACTTGTTCCATTTTCCTGCCTTTACCCCAGACCTCGTCGATGCTTAGAGTACAATTAAAATCCCCCCCGATGATCAAAGAGTCAATGTCAAAAAACTCAGAAGATAGAAAACAATCCCAGAAAGGTAAGCGGTCTTCATACGGAGCATATATATTAAGAATACGAAATGGACCATTATATCCTCTGAATTTTGCCAGAAGAAGAATACTTGTGAAGCAACTGAAAGCCAATGCTGAGATCCAGAGTTGATCCCATAAAACCGCCAACCCGCCAGAAAGACCATATGCATCAGTGGCAGCAATATGCCAGGAGGGAAACATGCGCCTAAAATATGATATAGAATCCTGGCCTCCATGCATGGTTTGTTGAACAAGGATAATCTTAGAGTTTGAAGATCTGAAAAGTTCCTTGAGTGCCAAAAATTTCAGGCCCACACCAAGACCCCTTATATTCATAGATATTATGTTTATCACTTGGAACATTCACCAGACATACTTGCTCTAAGCGGCCTGTTACCAGCAAGGTCTACAATCGGAACATCTACCAATGAGAGATCCCTAATATGCATATCCACTCAACCTTTTCTTCCCTAGAAGTGTCTGTTGCCCCTATTCTGAGTCCTTCTGACTGTAATATTAGCTGCAGAATTTGGACTAATAGAAGGAGAAATAGGATTATGAGGCTTAGATATTGACAACGGTCGGAGGTTAAGGGAATCGCGTTTCAACAGGATATCAAGATCATCATCAAATGAGTTATTAGGGAAGGTGCCAGATGAGTGAAGAGGGGTGATAGTCAAAGCTGGAGCCTTGCCTTTGATGTCAATCAACGATATAGGGGTAGCGGAAGAGGGTGCTAAGTGATGAGGGGAGCCCATCCTATTGGGCACATCAGGGTGATGTCTGGGAGAATGACGGGAAGATGATATGTAAGTTACATTGGGAGCTGTAGGGAAATCATTAGAAGGATGAGGCACTGGGAGAGGAGAGGGAATGGCTCGATCAGGTTCAGGCTCAGGAGGAGAGGGAACAACAGAGAAATGTGACCTCCTTTCTGTGGAAGATACATATAAGGAATGAGGAAACGATGATTTGTGAGGAGGAATATAATTGATCTCCTCAGGGGAACAATGATCTTGCCTGATGTTTTCTAAAGATTTTGACTTCCTGATAGGGCTGCAAGATGATTTCTCCTGAGAGATATCTCTAGAAATCGAAGGACGGATGTTCACCAAATTGGGGATTTTGTCTATATCCAAATTGCCAGAATGCTCTGAATTATGCAATACAGACTTGGAACTTGAGGTAATTCTGATATGTTCTTTTCCTCTTTTCCTGCCAATCGGACGGCGAGGACAGGACGCCTTTAGATGTCCAGTTTTATGGCAAATCAAGCATCTAAAAGGGACCCCCCAGTAGTCCAGACGCTGTTGAATGGCAAGACTGTCCCAATATAATTCAATGTGTTCAGGAAAACCCCCCCTATATTCTATTTCAATTAAGATCCAAGCAACATGTTTATCTTTAGCTCCAAGACATTTGGGATCAACATAGATAAACTTACCAATGGCATTCCCAATCATAGCAAGAGTTTCTTTGGACCACAATTCAATGGGAAGGCCTGGAAGCTTAACCCAAATGTAGTTATTTTGAGGAGTGGATCTTAAAGGATTAAAACCAATGTACCATTTATGTAAGGCAAGAAAGCTTTTATCCCGAACCCAGGGAAGAGAGAAAATCTTCTCAAGATATTGTTGTTTTAGGAAATGGAAGCTATACCAGTTGTTCATTAATCTGACGATAGTAGGAATATAACCCAAAAGGGTGTTCCATTTATCTCCAATCCAACTCCTGAACTGACCATCCTCCATAGATGGAAAGTGCCAATGACCAACTAATGCTTGCTTCTGAAGACTTACAATCCTATCCAATAAAAAAGAACTATCCAAATGCACGGCCAAGGGAGGGGATGATGTTTGGGCTAGACGTTGATTCACATTACGAGACTGATAGCAAGATCCGACATTAGGAATGTCTAGATTAGGAAAGAAAGCTTGAGGAATGAGATGTTCGGACAACGAAGATTTCCAGTTCACCTTCGAGGATGTCCCACCACCTTTTTGTTCAACATCTATGGTTGCCCGTACCATGGCCGATGCGATAGATGCGTCAGAGAACGCATCCATTGTGAAGAAAGGAAACAACTAGAATAATCAGGATAGAACAGAAAATTCAAATAATGTTCTGATGAGACCCACAGAAATCAATGCTGATAGTCCAAAAAATACTATTCAAAGGATGCAGGATACCCTAATATCTCGAAAGATATTATAATGATCTCATGTGGATATTCAAGGAATGGCGGCCTACCAAAAAGGACTGAGAAAACCAGAAACACGTGATATGCCTTGACCAAAACAAGAACTAATCTACTAGGATGGTTCTGATTCTGACATCCACAATAAATGGAAGAGACACAAAGACAGGAGGATGCGCTTCGGGAATATCATGATGACGACTATCATTGATTAAAGGCATTACGTCCTTTACGTCGTTAGGTGAGAATATTAAATCAGAAAAATTCAAAATTCGAATACAGATCCCAATAGGAATATGTTTCAGGGATATCTGGAGAGATGAAGACCAACTTCGGATAACTATGACGACTCTGGAAAAATTATGTAGCAACAATAACAATGGCGTCATTGACACCACCATGGCCCAATTTTGATACTAAAATCTGAACATGGTTTAGATAGCACTATATAATTCTTAATGTTCAGAAATGGAGCCCATATCTGACTATAAAATATAGACCAAATGAAAGAACTAGACAGATTAGAGACCGCCATTCAGAAATATACATCCTATCATCCAGATAAACACATAGATAACCAGAAGAATACTGGAACTATAATTCAGGATGATTATGTGTTCATATCTATAAGGATGAAAAATAAATTCATACAGAAAAGTAATCATACTCTGTATAATCACACTCTGTATATTCCATCACACTTCTTAAAAGGAGAAAAACTATCTCAGCAACACCTAAATTGAGTTAAGGAAAAAGAATTCTCTAACCTTCAATAAAACACATCCGCGAAGAGAAGAGCACCGATATGGCAAGAAAGACGCCACCAGCCCGATATCATCAAAGCCACTCCCAAAAAGTTATGATAGAATACAAAACTACATATGAAACAGAACCTGGAAATAATTGTGAAACAGAAGAACCTCCCTATGATTAGGTTATCGAATTTATGCAGCAAGGGCGAAGATACACAACTATAGGGGGACGATAATCTAATGAGCCTGTTAGAAAACTTAATAATGCAGAAAACCTCCCCCGACAATATGAGCATAGAATGGAGAGGAAGCGTTACATACCTCCCCGCGCAAATGCGCGTAGAGGAAAAAAGAGGCCAAAACCAAATGAGGTAGAAACCAAAAACTATTATAGTGAAACCATAAAAGGTTGACACCAGGTTCGAATTAGACTACATGCAGATTATGGCTCTAGGAGATGATAGATGGAATCTCATGCAAGAAGCCACAGAGACCTACATGAAACTAACATATAGCTATGTGTAGTCTATTGTTAAAAGTCGAGAAATGAAGACCTCCTTAAGACACGTATATTAGCTGAAGAGGAAACTTTACCACCTCACATATACCAAGAGCTCATTTCAATGCAAAAGAAGTCTGCTAGATGGATGCCTGAGCGGAGATTGCTGGTTGGCTGCATGGCATCACCGTGGTATGTCAGGTGTTCTCCCTAGGGACAATTGGCAATTGAAGTGGCCTAACCTAGGGTCGCCACAGGGTAGCATTGATTGGCTAGTTAAATTAAGAACACTCTTGAAAATGAAAGTGGCCTAAGCTAGGGCCGCCACATGGTAGCACTGATTGGCTAGTTAAATTAAGAACATGGCAAAGCTTTATATATATATATATATATATATATATATATATATATATATATATATAGATGGTTAAATGGTTCTCCTGATCGGGATGAGGGAAGGTGTCAGAGGCACCAGGCCTGAGTTGACATGGTTAGTACAACCGCGATTATTACAGCCACACCCCACATGCTCAAGGCAGGGAGTGCGGTGTCCTTTGCCTTGAATGCATGGGAGGTGGGCTGGCAAGGTGGCAGAGGGAGGAATAAAGGAGGGTGGTGGAGTTGGAAAGGGTATTCGATGTGCTCAACAGGTGAATTGTGTAACGAAGACGAAAGGCAGTGCAAAGAAGAAGGGAGGTGAAGAAACAACGTCTGCGAGCTAGCGACGACTCTCTGGTATCTAGTCTGGTCTCGCCCTCGTTTAATTCATATGTTCTGGTCAGGTTCAAGTGGTAATTCCATGAGCTGGTGTGAGTTCTGCTAGAGGGAGGGAGAGACGAGAGGTCACCCCAATGGGGCTTAGCTCTACCACGGAGAAACCAAGGGAGGCAAGGGGGGGCTATGGCTGAGCTCTGTATTGTATCTATATTTCTTTCAAGAAAAAATTTTGGCAATGGCATGATTGACACTAAGCGGAGCTTAGATACAGGACCCTACCTGAATGGTCAGTTCGAGGGTATGGGGGCTAAATGGCAAACCACATCGGGGGGATTGAGTGTAGCTGAGCGAGGCAAGGGAGAGCTGCAAGCAGGCGACTGGGACACTAGCAGGGTGGGCAATTGGCTGAGCGAACCCTAGCATATGGATATGCAGAGTCGCACGATTGTAGTTAGGGACCCTGGGTGGCATGAGTGGCAGAGAGGCGAGCAGAACCTGGGCAGGAAATTATCCGCACAAGGAGGAGCCTACAGGTATGAAAACACTTGCATTTCTTGGCTCCAAATGGGTCTGAAGGACAGGCTATGGCCGCAAGGGGATGACCAACCACTGCACCTTGGAAAGGGGGAGAGGCATGGTGAAAATTTGGGGGAACCCTACATGAAACCCACTTCCACCGGTCACTTGTGGGCACATGGATACCTTAGCCTGTTGCAAGCCAGGCAGGGCAAACAAGCAAGGCATGCGTAGTCGCACCTAGTTGAGGTGAATGGAACAATGAAGCTAACAATGTTGGAATGTCTACATGGTACAAAGAAACAGCATATGACTCCAACAAAACATGGTCGTGGTCATCACAGCAAGGGCCCAAACCCCTGGGAAACTAAACGACCAAGCAAGACGGAAGGCCAAAGGGGTCACAAGCCTAGTTAGCAATTCATAGCTGAGGCAATCGCGACATACAAGGAGGAAACAGATGAGGATATCTGTAAGTTGATTGACGACTGAGAAGATTAGGTAAAACATGAAATGGAATTGGATGATGAGATTGAAGTCTGGAGAATAATGGTGCTTGACCCGGGGACTAAATGAGGGAGAACTACGCAATTCAAGCACACCCTATACCTGTATTTCTTGATGAAAAGCCATCTTGGCAAAGCAACGGAGCAAATTTCTGTGGGGATGGCAGTTACAATGTAGGACCTTCCTAATTACAAAAAATACATGGAGAAAATCTTGTTTCAGTTGCACAAACAGGGCATCAGGATGGACCGTATTGATCGACACATCCCTTGCATTGTGGAGCTATATGCAATGCCAGAAGCAACTATTGAAGATCTTGCCCCAGTGGCCTCAGACTCTGAGGAGCAGAACATCAAGAAAGATTAGTCTTCCTATGCTTAATTTTTGTTTATGTGGATAACATTTAAATTTCTAGTTGTTTATGTCAGTTGTCATAGTTATATAATATGTGGTCATGAGACTAAAACTTACCTAACCTTGCTAGAAAGATTGAAGAATTTTTGTTTTTGGATGACGTATAATAATGACCTATGGCCAACAGACTCGGTTTCCCCTTGGGGCGAGTTGAGGCCACCTCGTAAAACTGTGTGGTGTAAATTTGCCTTATACATATAATTGAAAATGGATGGTCCTTCCAAGCATTACAATATATATACATATGGTTAAATGGTTGTTACAACCATATATTAAAGATGTGGTTTTGACCCTTAGACCCCCAACCAAAAACACCTTATTATGTACATGATAGCCAACAAACAAATAATTGGGCTTTGGGCAGTTCACCCACCGAGATATATTTACACCCAATGTAACCATGCGACCAGGGGACTTGCGTATGAGACTGCCCAAGAGTGCCCAGCCATGAAGAGTCATGGCAAAGGCCAACCTTGGCATGAGAACCGAGATGCAAAGTCCTGACAACACATGGATTGAGACCTGTCAGTGGTACACATATAGAGAGAATACAACCTAGTTATCATGGTCTTGCACTAGTCATTCGGCACACAGTTCAAGGCAGAGAAACTATGACATAATATGGTCAAGTTTATGGTCATTTTTCTTAGAAGAACGAGATGAATATGATGATGGAGACAAAATCCGGATTTGAGCAACAAATCTGAGGGCTCATGGCTAAATCCCAAGTGTGTCATTAATGCTTGGCACAAAGTTAGAGACAAAGATGCACTTTTGAGAATCTTGATTTATTTACAATCAAAAGTTGAAAATTGATTAGATGAACCTGTTGGTGATTTGTTTATTGTTTTTTGAGTAGAGAATCTGAGGGCTCATGGTTTGAATCCCATATGTATCATTAATGTTGGGCACAAAGTTTGAGAGAGAGATGCACTTTTCAGAAGTTGGTCATGTTTACAGTTAAAAGTTACAGAATGATCAGATGAACCTGTTGGTCTTATTTCTACTATGTTTTGGGCAGTGAATCTGAGGGCTCATGGTTCAAATCCCATATGTGTGATTAATGCTTCGCACGAATTTCAAGACAACAATGCACTTTTGAGAAGTTGGTCATGTTTACAGCTAAATGTTATAGAATGATGAGATGGACTTGCTGGTGTTGTTTTTGATGCATTTTGAACATTCGATGGAGCATTTTGGTGTGGAAACCAATGTAAGTCTCATTTATTACTGGTTTTCCCCTTTAAGATTTGTAAAAGTGAGAACATGTATGAGAACATGTATTTATAGATATGTTTGAGTGTGAGCAACAAATTCAAGGAGGATTTATGCCACATTATGTGAATGAGTTCAAACCCTTTGAAGGGAGAACAATTCTCCCACTTTATGTGATAGTCCAGCCCCTTTTATTTTGGAAAAAGGAAGAGCAATTTATGCCACTTGTTGTGGCAATTCATTCATTTTATCGATAAAGAAGAGCGTTATTGAAGAGAAGCTAATGAAGCAATTACGCAGTTAAGTAGAGCCTAGAGACATAGATCACACATTGTGGGTGCACTCCGTTATCAAGTTCTAATGCATTTTTCCATATTGTCATTTATTCATTTGTTTATTCTTCATGTGTGTTACACATATGGTTATTTAATGCTCTTTATGCAATTTGTTTTAAAGTCATCAAGGTAAAGATCCCAGATCACCATCAGTATTATATTGTTTGGACTTGCTAACTTTCTTCTACATGATGTACTATATCTTCCAAAAATTCACAGAAACATCATGACCCTTGTTCACATTTGGGAGAAAGGAAACTCCATTCATATGTTCGATGGAAAAGTAAATGAGGAAAGCATAAAACAACACAGTTTTCATGATTGGAATAGAGGAATAAATACAGTTGAGGCTACAAGGGACATCTTCTCATGCACAAAACTCTACATATGATTTCTAATACAATGAAGGTATATTTCCATCTAGCCTTGTTTTCCATGTGAGCTTCGGGCATCTTAATTATGAGAGACTTTGTTTGTTGAAAAGAAATGGTGTTTCTAGTTTGATAACTATTCCAAGGAAATTAAAGCAATGTGATGCTTGTATCCTAAGAAAACATAGCAAACAACCATTTCATGGTTCTACTTCTAGAGCATGTATAAATATTGCACTGATTCACTCTGATTTGTGCTGCCCTATGTGTGTTCCTTCTACAATTGGAAATAAATATATGATGACTTTTATTAGTGATTACACTAGAATTTGTTGGGTATACTTGTTGGAAATTAAATCAAAAGCTTTTGAAACTTTCATAAACTTTCCTACATGGATTGAAAATTATGCACAATCACATATTGGCTCTCTCTTTGTGCCGATAACTTAAAATAATATACTTCTAATGAATTTGAATACTATCTTCACCAACATGGTATTCAACATCAAACAAGTGTGCCATACAATCCCTCGCAAAATGGTGAAGCTGAAAAAACTAACAAGACTATCTTAAACGTGGTTTGCTCAATGATGCTTTTCAAAAATGTAAAGTTGTTGTTTTTTGATGATGTAGTTTTATGTGTTCACGCTCTAAAAAACAAGACTCCATATGAAATGTGGTATGGTTACATTCCTTTGGCAATGCATCTTGGAAACATTGGTTCCACCTGCTATGCCTTAATTCCTAAGGAATAAAATAGAAAAAATGATCTAAGGAGTTGAAAGTGCACCTTCTTGCGCAATTCAGATACCATCAAAGAATATCATCTCTATGATGAGATAAATAAGAAGTTTATATTTTCTAGGGATGTGATTTTTCTTGAATAGTCCAAGCCTAACAATATTGTTGAGAGATGGTTGGATCATTTGGACAAATTCATTCAAGTAAAACTTATCATGGATTTGATAATGAGATTCCCCATCTTGAAGGGGGGGTCTCTATCTTAGATCAATATCCTTTTGAAGAAATATCTCCACCTCATGATGTTCCAACCACTTCTTCATATCAGGAAGACCCTTTGAGTAATGTGATTGAGAGAATTGGAAGGCTAAATCTTGATACAACCAATCAATAGAGCATCCTGGACCATCTTAGAAAGTTCCTCCAAAACAACTCATTAAAACACTTGAAATTGTTCATCCTAGTGAGGTTGGAAGGATAGGAACTAGAAGTTCAACTAGACAAAGTGGAGTTGGTGTAGAAGATTATGTTTCAGTTGATTATATGGATGTTTCTTATGATTTTAAATTAAATTGGTTTGCTAATTTTGAACCAACTATCTTTAAACAAGTTGCTCATCATGATGAATGGAAAGAAGAAATCCAATAGTATGATTCTCTCATAATAAATGGAACATCGAAGATGGTGGAACCTCCATTTGGAACCAAACCAATTGGATGAAAGTGGGTCTTTAAGAAAATATAAATCATATGGATCACTTGACAAGAAAAAAGAAAGGTTCATAGAAAAATGATTTACACACAAAAAAGGTGTCAATTATGAAGAGACATTTTCCCCCACAACAAAATGGACTACCATCTAGACTCTCTTTTGCTTGGCAGATCAGAATGGATCGGAAGTCCATCAAATAGATGCAAAGGCTGCTTTCTTGAATGGAGAAATGAAACAAAATGTTTTTATTTCTGAACCATAAGGGTTTAGTATGAATAGACAAGAACAAAAGGTATGCAAACTCATCAAATCCTTTTATAGCCTAAAATAATCACTACGAGCTTGATATGAAAAATTGGCTAAGTATCTTCTGAAATTAAATTTCAAACACTTTAATCTTGATGGTGCAACTTTATTTTTCAACAAAGTTGATAAAAGAAATTCTGTCTTGTGGTATATATGTATATTATTTATTGATAATAAGAAACAATGGAAATTATATTGCATCCATAAAGAGATAATTGAAAAAAATATTTGAGATGATAGGTTTGGGACACCTTCATTGCTACTCGGGCATTGAAGTGGCCCAACATCCAAGATATATATTCCTCTCTCAAAAGAAGTGCATTAGAGAATTGTTGAACAAGTTTTTCATGACTTAATCCAATCATTCATCTACTCCATGGAACAAAATCTAAAACTCGCATCTAAAGAATGAAATGAATTTGATGATGCAACTAAGTATAGCTAAATTGTGGGAAGCCTTATCTACCTCACCACTAGATGAGATATTTCATTTGTTGTTGAAATCCTTTCCGGGTTTATGCAAAATCCTTCTGAAGTACAATGGTATGTTGTAAAATAGTTCTAAAGTACTTGAAAGGAACTCAAGGCTATGGACTCAAATATTCATAGTTGGATGACTTTAGTTTGATTGGATATTTTTATTTATTTGATGAAGATAAGGGGAATGAAGTGTCTACTTTAGATTATGTTGTGAGCACTGCATCAAGAGTTGTCTCCTGGAGTTCATTCAAATAGTCAGTTCCAAAAGATTCTACAATAAATAAAAACTATGTGAGAACTGCAGAAGCAACCAAAGAGATTGTGTGGCTCAAACAAAATTATTGAAGATTTGCAAGAGAAAAGTGAATTCTACCCTTCTTTTGATTGGAAATACCTGTACAATTAAATTGGCCAAAAATCCCAAATTCCATGATTGAACCAAAAATATCAACATAAAGTATTTAAGTATAGGGGGTTTACGCAGTGCATTATATTAGATATCATTTTTTGGATTCAACTGTGTTAAGTAAGTCATTCACGTATGACCATTTCCATGAGAGGTAGTCGTAAGTGACTAATTTCTCATGATTTGAATAGTTCACTTAGCACTCATTGCATTGGGTGATGCTGACAAGGGTGAAGAAGTGGGATTGAAACTGGTGAAATAAAGCACATAGCGTCAATCATCACTTCTAGGGCTTGCACCCGGTAACCAGGACTTCCAGGGAGGTCACCTATCCTAGATCGCCTCTGGCTCAAGCACGCTTAACTGTGGAGTTTTCGCCACAATCAAGCCCACTTAGATTGCTACCCCATTTGCAAAACATTAGCAAGTATTGTGCCTCATGAACCATTCAAGTAGAGATTCCTTCACTCTTTTTGAATTTAAGTATAGGGGGTTTACGCAGTGCATTATATTAGATATCATTTTTGGGATTCAACTGCGTTAAGTAAGTCATTCACGTATGACCATTTCCATGAGAGGTAGTCGTAAGTGACTAATTTCTCATGATTTGAATAGTTCACTTAGCACTCATTGCATCGAGTGATGCTCACAGGGGTGAAGAAGTGGGATTGAAACTGGTGAAATAAATCACATAGCGTCAATCATCACTTCCGGGGCTTGTACCCGGTAACCAGGACTTCCCAGGAGGTCACCCATCCCAGATCGCCTCTGGCTCAAGTGCACTTAAATGTGGAGTTTTCCCCACAATCAAGCCCACTTAGCTTGCTACCCCATTTGCAAAACCTTAGCAAGTATTGTGCCTCATGAACCATTCAAGTAGAGATCCATTCACTCTTTTTGAATTTAAGTATAGGGGGTTTACGCAATGCATTATACTAGATATCATTTTTGGGATTCAACTGCGTTAAGTAAGTCATTCACGTATGACCATTTCACCCAATGCAATGAGTGCTAAGTGAACTATTCAAATCATGAGAAATTAGTCACTTACGACTACCTCTCATGGAAATGGTCATACATGAATGACTTACTTAACGCAGCTGAATCCCAAAAATGATATCTAACATAAAGTAATGTTCTATTCAACATCTTGTAGAGCTCAAGATTATTCACCTATGACATTGTTCCACAAAAGGGAAAATCACAGACCTCTTCACCAAATCACAAGGAAGATGGAAGTTTGAATGATTCATAATGATGCTTGGACTCACAAACACCCCTTCAAATTAAGGGGGGAGGGGCGAATGTTAACCACGTAAACCTCAAGGATTTGGTGAAAACATGTAAATATGTAATTAGAGAAATTTAAATATTTAGAATGAGAAAATACCTTGGAATTGAATCACAAAGTTCTCCACTCTTTTTGCATATATATGATATTGACATTAATGGAGACATTTTTTTTCATATTCATGATGATGTGAAAAAAAGCACTCTTCGTTAGTCCATTTATCGTGCATTAAGAGAGATAAAAATTGAGAAAAGATTACACATTCTAAAGATCTAATATAAATCTAAAACTAAGATAAATATACACTAATTATATTGTTAACCTTAAATCACTTTTATATGATATGAAAAATGAATGAAATTTTAATTAAACATTTGAAAAATTAAAATAAGATTTTTTGCGCTAAGAGGTGTTCTACAACCGAGTATAAGGGGGATGTATGTAATGTAAGTAAGTTTGTCAAACTTTTTGAATGTCAACTCTATTATAATTTCGTCAACCTCTATTATAACTAATTTCAGCTGTATTACAACTAAAAGAAATGTATAAATAAAAAATATATATCATACAATTTCGTAGCTCTATTGCAACTAAAAGAAATGTATAAATAAAAAATATACACCATACAATTACGCATTAATATATAATAATAAGAATTAATAGTTATATAAATTTCACAAGTATTCTCATTTTTAATTTTATTAAATCCTTGATTTAATCTCTATACAATACCAACTAAATATTTTTAGTAGTAATAAGGAAAAATAATTTAGATATATATAAAAAAAAATCATTAAATTAAATTATAGTGAAATGAGTAATGGTTTTTGGGTGGTATTGGCCCATGGTTTATAGAAAAACCTATTTACAAGTTAATAATATACATGGTTAAAGATATTTTATTATTAATTAAGGCAACATTTAAATGTTTACACTCATTTACGGACAGTACAATATCTCCCCCATAAACGTACATTAAACAAAACATTATATCTATCTATCTATCTATCTATCTATCTATCTATCTATATATATATATATATATATATATATATATATATATATATAGATATAGATATAGATATAGATATAGATATAGATATAGATATAGATATAGATATAGATATAGATATATATTGGTTTCACTTATACAAATTTAAACATTAAATCTCATGGTTTATATTAATTTATAACATAGCAATGGCCAATTAAATTGGGCGCAGTTTAAGTTAGAGATGAAATAGTCTTTTTCACCCAAATTTGATGATAAGATTTCAATGGAGATTGTGACTTTGTGGATTCAGCGCCCTAAAAAAAATCCCAAGGGCCAATAATGTTGTGAAAAAGGTCATTTTGTCTATAAGACGGTGGTTGTAACCTGTAACTCGCACTTGGAATGCTACCAGAAAAACCTTTTGCAAAGGGCTCTCTATTGCTCATGCTATTGTAATTGATGAGTTGATCCTTTGGAAATGAGAGAGGAATGAGATAATAGAGATGACCACCTACAAGCCCAACCCTTTCTAGAAGAGGTTGGGTGAAACCTCTCATTCCAAGTGGATATAGTCAATGACAATTTCCTTCACGTTCCCAGGACTCTGCAGCTTCATCACCGACCTGTCGGCTTTCATGATATTTAACCAACGACGACGATTGATTCCTCCTCGCAGCAGCACGTTACCCATCTTGCTCCCTTCTTTGATCTATGTATTATATGTCTGCACACAGATAAATGCTTTATATATATTCGACAAGAGGATAGGAGGTGGGCTCCACAATACCTGGACTTGAATGTGATTGCTGCTCTTTCGGAATAAAGAGAATAAGAGTGGCACATAGGTTTGGTTATTCAAATTAATTCATGGTGCTCTTTTTTTTCAACCTAAGGTCCTAGTGTACCAACGGTTAAATTGGGACTTTCTTTAACCATCCACGTATGGAAACTCGTCGTTGAGGGAATCTCCATGCCACGGATCATTATCACACTTTGGTTAGCCGAAAAAGTAGATTCTTTTCTGAAGCCCTCTTTCACATTGGGAAAACCTGAATATATATATATATATATATATGTGTGGGGGCATTTGAAATATAGGTAGAGGTATTTTAAATTTAAAGATTTTAGGGTATTTTATTTATTTATTTATTTATAATTTGTAATTATATTAAAGTTGGATTGGTAAGTGATTTTATTCTCAATTTTTTTTCTAAACTTTGCAAAAGTAGAGGACTTGAGGAAAGACAAATTGAATGAGACATCAAGAAATCTATATAACAATAACACCTATGGATTTGAGTTTGTAAATGTTATGAGAAAGGGATCTAATAGGAAGCACATGTTGGTGCATGTATCTCTCAAGGGGTTTGTGCTAGGGGATTAGCAATAGTTTGGATGAATTGAAGGTTTGATGGCGGATTTTTGTAGGGTGACAGTAAGGGTGGCTAATAGGAGTTTCAAGATTAGTTGTTGGTGGTGGTGCAAGAAGTGACAGCGAGTACGTTTAAACCCACAAGTAGGTGGTGCAGGTGATAGTTGTGGGGACTGTGGAAGTTTTGGTATTAGAGAGATGCCATAGTAAGGGGAAATAGGTGGTGGGGTTGATAGTGGAGGAAACAACAAAAGTTTTGGTTTTGGAGAACCGACATAAGAAGGGGAGTTAGCCCTTAGAGGGGCACTACGAAATTTAGGTGGACTAACTGTAGGTGTTAGAAAGGGAGAACCAGACCCAATTAGTTTAACACGAGAAGTGTTAGGAGTGGGTATGGATCCTCCTCCCCAGGAGGTTCATCTTTGTAAGGTGGGTAATATAGTTTTATAATGAACTTAGGATCTAGAGGGACAGGAGGAAGAGGAATACATTTGGTAGGACTATGGTTGTTGCTAGTAGGGATCTTGAAATGCTTAACCCTATTGTGGTCTCCAAGAGTCGGTGTAGGCCTATTAATCGGAATGCTATAAGATGAGGGCTTTGTTGTAGAAGTTACAATTGATGGTTTTATTGAACCACGCAAAGGAATAATGGGCATTGCTTTTGTAAAGCTTATGCCCACTGCTTTGATGCCACAAGATGAATCTTCTAAAGATTCAATGGGAAACTCAGATCCATCCAATATTATGCCATGCCTATAACCTAATTGTAGTGCATTGCTAAATTAGTAAATACATAGTTTATCATGTGCTAAAATACAAGATGGACCAAAACGAAAAAGTATTGAACTCCACATAAGATATTTTACACCTACTATATGGTCCAATAAATTTTGTTCAATTTACCGTTGGTTACTGTGCCTAAGCTAAAATCCAAAAATTTGATATACCAAAAAGAAAATTTTACAAGAGAGAAGATTTATGAACATTCCCTAAAAAGGATGATAAATTTATTTCCTGTATATACAACATAAATCTTACACTTAGGTAAAAAAGCAAAGCAATCCTTTCAACCAAAAAATACACAAGATAGAATGCAAAACCTTTGCACCTTTGCATTGACACATGGACCCAAATACAGAAATTATCGTATGAGTCCAACTGCATAAGAATGGAAATTCTTGTAAAATTGTATAAATAAATAATGTGCTAAATGAGAATATAAAAATAGAAACTACAACTTTGAATTAGGAGCTATGCACTTGAAATTTTGAGTATTTTTCATTTTATTGATTTCAGAAAATAGGGTAAGTGAATAAAAATATGATAGGAATGAGAAGCTATGTTTTTTAAAAAGAAAAAAAAAAAAACAGAATTAAGATTAAGTTTTTGAGAAAAATAGTCTTCAAAGAATAATCTCTTTAGCTTGTAATGAGGATGAAGCTGAAACATGAATCACCACCACCCTTTCTTTGGGCTCAATTATAATTAGGTAGATGTTGAGAAGCAATGCTCCTCATTTCAATGGATCCCCAAATACTCCCAAGTTAAAACACTAACTATGTTTTGTTGTGACTTTTAAATTTTGATAAAATTTGATTGGAGCCAAATGAAAGATTTTATTTCCGTTTGTTACTTTCCACACACATACTCATCGTACACTTTGGTTTTCGTGAGATACTCTTATATGGATGTTTATCTTTATATTAATGTTGGAATTATTGGTGGTGGATTTTGGTAAACCATTGAGGAAAACACTAGGTGAGTGAAACGACTTCAATCACTCACAACTACAAGCCCTAAGTCCTCGAACATGGCTGTGAGGGATGCCTTTAGTCGAGCTAGAGCCATGCCAAGGTTATTAGGTTCAAAGGTTTTCAATGAGAGCATGTAAAAGTTAGCTTCACCCCTATGATTAGAACTGAAGATCAACCACAATAACATTTGAGAAATCACAACCTGCCAAAATCTTGCTCAAGAAACTCTCAAAGATCTAGGGTGGCCTTAGTCTGGTTGTTATCATTGCGCTAATGCTTAATATAAGCCTTTAGATGTGGGAGAGGGCCACTGTGGCCTTTCGAGTCTTTGTGAGGTCCCTCTAAGGGAAAACACTTTGTTGCAATGTGAAATCTTTTAATTTGGCTTCTATTGAAAAAAAATTCAAATACAATAAAGTGAAGGGATCCCTCCAAGACATCGGAGGTTGCTCTACGCAAGAAAGCAATTCCATGATAGTTTCTTTATCTTGGAAAATGGAATCAACAATGATGCTACTATGAATCTAGTTTTGAAACTTCTTGGGGGAGCTAAAGGTGCCAATGTACCTACCTCTTCTCAGCCTTTCTCATTCATGGATGTGGTGCAACTTGGGTTTTTTGGTCCGTCAAAGGCAAAGAAGCCTCTCAATCCTGCCTTAAAAATGGGGAATTGTAATACATTGCAATGTTGGAAGTGTTGGATCCAAAGGTCTATGCTTATGATACTTTGTATCGTAGAGATGCCATCATTTCACATGCCTTATTAAAAAATAACCACTATTAATTATTCGCAAGAGGTCATGTGTTTTCCTAAAGACAAGGATTTCGAATGAAACCTTGATTCATAAAGTTTTAACCTTACTACCTTAGTAATATCCTCTGTTTTGGAAATAGGTGCTTGGGTTTTAGAAAAACACAGGTTTTGTATGAAATGTTGGCTCAAAAGTTTCAACCTTGTTACATTGGTAATATCCTTTGTTTTGGGGGTAGGTCCTTGGTTTTAGGAATACAGGGTTATGTATGAAACCTTGGCTCAGAAGTTTAACCATGCTACCTTGGTAATATCATCTTTTCCTATTTAGATATGCACCTGAAGTTGTCCCACACTTCTCAGATAATGATGTGTTTGATTGCCTCACTAATATGATCATAGAATTAATCTGAGTGTCCAAATAAACTATGGGGAAGTCATTGGTTTCATGTGCCAAAACTTGTTGCTAAAATGCACATATGAAAAGGGTTTCCAAAAGAACTCTTGTTAGTGTTTGAAGGTGCCAATAGAAAAGTACATATGAAAAGGGTTTCCAAAAGAACTCTTGTTAGTGTTTGAAGGTGCCAATAGAAAAGTGCAGTTTTTTGGCACAAAATTTGCTAGGGGCGTGAACATTTAGCTGGAATATTGTCTCATAAACTATTCTGACTGGTGTGCAAATGCAGTGATAGAAGGATATCAAGATGAACTTAAATGACTATGGTACGAAGATGCAATCAGATTCATTTCTCCTATTTGAAGAAGATAGAATGAAAGAGGAATCCAAAAATGATGAATAAAATAAAAGGAGAATGGTAAAGGATCAATAGGATTTATCATAACATTAATGGAAGAAGTGCATGATAGAGATTGAACACTGACACAATATTTGTGCATTATTTCTTTCACTATTGTCTATAAACTTGCATTGAAACAATGTGAGTGATCTTTCAGTAGTGCTAATGCTAGCCATGAAATACATTTCGACATTTTATAGTATTTGTTAAGTTGTCAACCAATGGTAGGTCTTAAATGGTATTAAAAAACTCATTTTATTCTCCATCACTCCAAACCTTCAAATGAAAATTTCAACAACTACAAAAATTTCAGTAACTCCATGAAACCAAATATCTTAAATTGAGTCAAAAAGATTAATATTTCTTGAAGAATACATAGGGGATTCTATGGTAATTCTCCTAGAGAATAATGCAATGCAAATATAATTATTCAACAATAAATAGTTTTAGACAATGTTCGCTCAACCAGGCCTCGACACTGGTTAACTACACACTTTATATCTAGAATTCACTCTTCAATTAATGTTGTGAAACATCTTAGTTTCACTACATAAAACACCTCCAGAAACATGTTTTGCAAACAAGCACACACTTTCATGCAAAAAAACTACTTGGTATATAAAACATCTTCCCATGGGTGCTAGTACAAGTGTTGTTTCAACTGCTTTTGGCCAAATGTGTGCCTGTAGTTTCTAAAAGAAACAAATAATTAGTGCAGTGCATGTCACAATTGACAATCTCAAAAGGTAACAAAGACATACAATTTAAAGGAAATAATGAACAACTCACCTAATCAAAGCAATGGACCATGCAAGTACAAATAGGCCATTTAAGTAACTAATCTCCATAATATCAATCTCTTGCTGGCTAAAAATTCCACTGACAACAAGGAGGTCCAGGAAAAGCAATCCTATTGCACCATCAACATTGAGAACCAAATTATTTGCTTTGGAAAGAGTGTAGGTCTCCACTTGTAGGGCATAGTCCATGTACTTAACAACAAGAAAGTGTGTACATGCATATTCTTGCAAAATCTCTACTCTCTTTTCACAGTTGGCTCCTCTCTTGATCCTTAAGCAAAAAAATCAACTTTTGGAGTTAGATTAAATACAGAGAAATGGTTGTATTCAAGAAGAAAATGGAGTTATCTTACTTTCTATCTCTAGATGGTAGGCACTTGTGACCAATCCTTGCAATGTGAATACCTTTATTCTTCATTCCATCCAAAATTCATACAACGATAAACTGTAAAGGGCACAAAGCATAATAATTTATACTCTATTTGAGAAATTTATCAAGAAAAACTAATAATGGGATAATATGATTGGTCTTCTTTTTATACCCACATTACATTCCCCAAAAGCATTCAATTGCACAATTAACCAAACAATTTTGATATGATTACCATGTCATGTGTATCCTCGAAGTATCTTGCAACATCATTGATCCGAATTGGATCCTAAAACACTCTCTAAGTTTTCATGAACTCTGTAAAATTCATGCCAAAGTTTCAAAGTCTTACAAAGAACGAGCTTATCAGAAATATCCTTGAAACAGTTGTAATTTGTGAACAGCGCAGAGCAACGAGGACCCTAAGTCAAGCACGCAGACCGTTCGCCCATGGTAACAAGTCACTAATCATATATCGTCAGGCAAACCCCTCAGAGAAGGAAAAGCCCCAAGCGACCCGGACCCGAAAAGTTATAAAACATAATGGATATCGCGCCCATTCCGTCAGAGGCGAGGTCCCACAAAACTGGCAGGATATCGAAATGGCTTCAAGGTGGTAAGTGGTTTCAACCATGTCCCGCTCGATGCCACACAACGAGTGACACACGTCCAGCAGAAGAGAGAGAAAATCACTCTCATCAGACGGGTAAACGTTGTGTTACTTACTCGCCCAATATGAACAATGATCGTAGGATTTGGGGGGCCCAGATCAATGGCGGAGACGCGTCCCCATGGATGACCGTATTCGATGGGGTAAACAAGTAGAGTTGTATAAGATTTGATGTCCGACGTGGACGATGCATTGGTAGAAGATCATGTTCGCGAGCATTCCTAAAGTTAACAGTAAAAATAGTCATTCGAAAACGTCCAAGAGAACTGACACTCAGTTCATTATGAAACAGGTGGCTACCTGCCTATGAGGTGTTATACAATGATGATGACGCAGAACAGAGGAATTCAAATGGACAGAGGCAGGGGAACCAAAAAGCCAGGAAGTGAAAACGAACAGTCAAAAATAAGATTGGCTTTAAAGCCACGAGCTGACAAAGAAAGAAGGGGGTAGTTAGCAAGTAAGCTAGAAGCAGAAAGCTGAGAGCGGAGAACAGAAAGAAGAAGTCGAGCTGACCTGCAAAGGCAAAAGGTAGTATCGAGACAGAGAGAGAGAGAGAGCGCAAAGAGTTTGTGTACTCCAGAGAAGACTTGAGAGGTTCAAGCGAACTCCTCTGTAAATACCTGTCATGTATTGAGTCTTAGATTGGACTCATACAATCGTGACCCATAGGAGGTCGAGAATCAGTAAAGAGAGTTTGTGTACTCCAGAGACTTGGGGAATCCAAGTATAGTCTTGCTGATATCTATCTATTGAGTGAGGCTCAAATTTAGGTCACTCTTGTAAAAACTTTGCTTTTGAAAACATAATAGAGAGGCCACCACTGAGGGCTGGACCGGGAGACGTAGCCCAAGAGTATTGGGTGAACTCCTTATTAAATTTGTTGTGTTGACATGTTTGCTTGTTATGTTTTCTCTAACTACTTCAGTGTCTCTGTATTTCACAATCGTATCGATCCGTTGCATAAAATAACATAGGCACATCCATGCACATGAGTCTGTAATACCTTAATTGTTGTCTTAGATCAGTATCAGATCAATCATCAATAGCCCTTCCAAATTGTGGACCAATGGTAAGGAGGCTTGTTTCACAATAATGGACCATAATTTATAGCAAATATATTATCGATACCACTCTAGAAAGGATCCTTCTGGAAATTTTGTTGTCATTGTCAGTAAGTACTAACCACTAAACATGCATTAGAGAAATTTTGACATCTAAATTGAGCCTCTTAAGGAATATTATAAAATTATAGTGGAAATAATAAAATAAGATTAAATTACATCATCAAATTTTAGAGAGAAAAAAAACTACTTTTTCAACTTATATTTTAAACTTATCTCCCAATGGTTTTACTCAAATTTTGAGTGGGAGCACTTGTTGGATGCAAAATTTAATTCTACATCCAGGTAGTACCCATGTTGAACACTTTTGATGGACCCTACTACATGAAAAATGAGAGATACATGAAAAAATTTGATTGATACCACATTTTTCATGTATTTTAGCAGGGTACATCAAAAGTATGCAATATGGGTACTCCTTGAATGAGGAATTGAATTTTGCATCTAAGGATTTCTCTTGCTCGAAATTTGAGTAAAACCATATATAGATATTATGAAAATATGAGTTGAAAAAATAGTTTTTGTTATCTTTGTTATTTTTTAATCTTTTTACTTTTTTACTCCAAAAATGGTGAATCATCCCCTATGGTTGACATAATCATAATGAATCCTATTGGTTCTTATAAAGTTTATTTTGGTTGTACATTTTTGTTTTGAGGCCCATTTTAGACCTCAAAATTTCTCTAATATATATTTGGTTGGAATCGAAATAGGAAGAAGATGATCGATCTTCCTTTTATACCTACATTATGTTCCCTAAAAACATTCACTTGGACCATTAATAAAACAATTTTGATATGATTACCCTCTCATGTGCATCCTTGAAGTATCTTGCAACATCATCAATGACCTCTCCAAATCATGGACCAATGGTAAGGAGGCATGTTTCAGAGAAATGGACCCGAATTTATAACAAATGTATGTATCTATACTACTCTTAGAAAGGATCCTTCAAATATTGGAAACTATGGTAGGAAAAATATGCTTCTAATTGATACTTGGCATGTGGCCATGCTTACAAATAAATATGGAAATGTGATTTGCCCCATCCTCTACCAATATTATGTGTAGGCTTCTCATTGACAATTATAGACTTTTCTCTTGCCTTATCTGATACATTTGGAATCAACGCAAGATATTCCTAAATATATAAAGGATAACACATTTGACCTTATATTCCTATATAAGGTATATGATCATCGAACCTTGGGAACTCCCTAGATGATTTTATGTGACAAACTTGAAAAGTTCCTAAGCTAGCAGCACGTGAAATTGGCTGTGAAAATGAGATGCTAGTTATTGTGTTGGGAATTTGTTTGCTAGTATTACTAATACCAGGGCATTGAATATTAAATAAGGGCAATTGGGAATTCAAATTTTTAGTCACAACATCTGGAAACATTTTTTAATTCTTTGTCATTTCAAGGCAATGTGGTGGACAAGGGGTTGCAAACAAAGGAGTAACCTGACCTCCTTCGAATTGAAAGCGTTGCCAACTATATCCCTTATCCAAGTCAAATGTGTTATCCTTTATATATTTAGGAATATCTTGCATTGATTCCAAATGTATCAGATAAGGTAAGAGAAAAGTTTATAATTGTCAATGAGAAGCCTACACATAATATTGGTAGATAATGAGGCAAATCACAATTTCATCTTTATTTCTAAGCATGGCCACATGCCAAGTATCAATTAGAAGAATATTTTCCTACCATAGTTTTCAATATTTGAAGGATACTTTCTAAGAGTAGTATAGATCGAAATGTGACGGAAAGGTGACCTTAAGGAAGTGGAATCGACGGAACATCACACAAAGCCATCCAACACCATCAACAGAACCCTCAGGAGACAAGTCAACCACTCAAACAACCTGTCCCTTGGTCCCATTGTTGTTCTTGACAATTTAAGGCTTAGTCGCTCTCATGCTATGGGAAAGGGAGCGACGAGAGACCTAAAGTCACTCTCATAGGCCTGCATGCCAGTGATTGTGGACGAAAATTACGAAATATGTGTAGACTTAGGAGAGCCTTGTATGGTCTCAAACAGGCACCTCGAACATGGTACACTCACATCGACACACATGTCAGTGGATTGGGCTTCACCAAAAGTATGTCGAACATCAACTACAAATTCCCTTGACATATCACTATTTTCGTCCTCTTTTATTCTCTTTTCTTTATTTACTTTTTCCAAGACATCTACCACTTTCTAATTCATCCTTTTCTTATAGCTTCATTTCCAATTTGTCCTTCTCATAGGCCATGTTATGGAAATCAATTTTCACAAGATTCAATTCCTTCATATATTTTATATTTCCATCACTTTGTCTAGTTGATTCTCTCATATAATTCATGTTGTTTTCATTTTCTATATGATCATTGAATCTTGGGAACTCCCTAGATGATTTTATGTGACAAACGTGAAAAGTTCCTATGTTAGCAAAAGGTGAAATTGACTGTGAAAATAAGATGCTAGTTATTGTGTTGGGAATTTGTTTCCCAGTATTACTAATCCTAGGGCATTGAATATTAAATAAGCGCAACTTGGAATTCAAATTTTTAGTCACAACATCTGGAAACAATTTCTAATTCTGTGTAATTTCAAGGCAATGTGGTGGACAAGGGGTTGCAAACAAAGGAGTAACCCGACCTCCTTTGAATTCAAAGCGTTGCCAACTGTATCCCTTATCCAGGTCAAATGTGTTATCCTTTATATATTTAGGAATATCTTGTGTTGATTCCAAATGTATCATATAAGGCAGGAGAAAATTCTATAATTGTCAATGAGAAGCCTACACATAATATTGGTAGAGAATGGGGCAAATCACATTTCCATCTTTATTTCTAATCATGGCCACATGCCAAGTATCAATTAGAAGCATATTTTTCCTACCATAGTTTCCAATATTTGAAGGATCCTTTCTAAGAGTAGTATAGATGGAAATGTGATGGAAATGTGACCCTAAGGAAGTGGAATCGACGGAACATCACACATAGCCATCCAACACCATCAACAGAACCCTCAGGAGACAATTCAGCCACTCAAACAACTTTTCCCTACGTCCCACTGTTGTTCTTGACAATTTAAGGCTTAGTCGCTCTCATTCTATGGGAAATGGAGCGACCAGAACCTAAAGTCACTCTCATAGGCTTGCATGCCAGCGACTGTGGAAAAAACTTACCAATTCTGTGTAGACTCAGGAGAGCCTTGTATGGTCTCAAACATGCACCTTGTGTTATGCTCCTATACCAATAGGTGTCATATTTCATGATTGGCTGGTCAAATGCCAAATATGTTCATCCTTTCCATGCTGCAAAGGTTCCATATTTTGAAAAAATAAAAAAATATAAAGAGGGTATGCCCTAAAAGAAAGATCAAAGGGCAAAAAGAATGAAATGGTCAAAAAGAAAAGAAATAAACCCCAAAGAAAAGACCAGGAAAGTGTGCTAGTCCAAAATGCCACTACTATTCTGTTTTTTGCAAAGAGTTTCATCATGTGCAGTTAGTTGACTATTGTCACAATTGATGGATGGCCAAATAGCTTAATCTTGGCCGGTCCATGTTTAAATTTCCTGTTTTAGAAGTAGAGAATAAAATCTATCCAAACAGTTCAAGCTTGGCAGATAAGTAGTTAGATAGAGAAACAGAGGTGCTCAACAGCAAAATCTGAGCTCCTGGAAGAAATAAGGGCAGAATTAGATAGGAGGGAAGCTAAAAGAAAAGAAGAGAGTAAGGGTTTGCTAGTTCAAGTGCACCCAAAGAAAAGGAAGAAAAAATGTTAGGTGTATTAGGCTGGGTAGGCAGTTTTGATGTTGCAGAAGCAGGTTTGTGAGCAATCTTGTCCTATGAAAATGATTTATCTCATGGGTATCATAAGTTTCATGGAAAGGTGGCTACAAAATAGATGGAGCATGACTAATTTCCCTCACATTCCCCCCAAAATCACTTACTAATCTCCCCCAAGGATGTTGGGATCTGCTCAATACTCCTAGATCATTTCATTTCATGAAGAAGACTAAGTGAAACTCTGTTTTTACTTAGGATAATAAAGCCACATTTCTTGTGTAAAAATGTTTTTCTTCCATTTTTCTAGGTTTTCCAAATTCATAACTTGGATACCTTTCACTCCCCTAAGCCTAAGTTCCACTTTTTGACTTAGTGCTTTGTTTGAATATATTTCTCATTTTTACATATTAACTATATTATATAGCTCCTACATACAAATCCCCCCCCCCCGTACTATATTTATATATAAAAACCCCAACAAAACTTGAATATCCTGACCCTCGGCTAAATATAGCCATATACGAATGTTCATGGGGTTAATGGCTCATCCGAGGCCATTAATAACCCTGCGCGCGCATACCACGGGATTTATTTAATAGTTGGTTAAATAAATAACCAACCCACCCGACAAACCTAAAACAAATACACTGCAAACATTACAAAACATTGCTTTATGCGGTGGGTCCCCACGCCATAGCCCTCCGCTAGTTTCATTCACCGCCAACCATCAGATCATAGTCCACAGATCCGATGGCTCAAATCAATATCGCGTGCCCTTTTGTGCCGATCAATAGCACCCGGGGAATGGTGGTTTTTCTGCCGTACCCTGGGACAGGTGGAAGCCTCCCGCTTCCCCCACTGGCCCCCCCTCCAATACCACCATGGCCCAAAAGCAGTGCGGGGGCCAAACTACTTACCGCCCATGCTCCCCCCTCGCTGACGTCCTCCGACATGTCGTCCGCCACCTCTCCTCCGTATCATCCATCGTGTCATCCGCCATGTCACCGCCAAGACAGACTCCATAGCCCAATGGACTGAACTTCTCAGATTTACCCCTTGTTCTATTGAAAATCATCATCCAAAAAATCAAACAAACCCTTGTGCTTCATAACTAGCCTAATATAACTCAAAACAAAGCTAAATCATATAGAGAGAGCCCTCTCTGGATGCATATTGGCTATAATCTGCATCTAAAAGATTGTTCTGTGGTTACCTCGGCCGATTCCCTTTTCTAGGAGCTTTAGGGAACAACCTGAGTGATAACATCATTGGCGACTCTGCTGGGGACTTGAATGATTGTTTGTTACTGCTGTCTATTTTCTAAAGCTACAGATGGAGCCTAAAGTTAGCCAGATAGCCTTTGAAACTGTTTTTTCTATGCAATTACAGGAGTAAATAAAAGATGCTTCAGTCTATCTCCAATCTAGTTTTAGGCTTTAAGCAGCTGTCTCAAAGACTTGATCAGTTTCCTTGTTTCAACATATCTGAAGGAAAATTCAAAGCCTCCTATATTGTAAAAAGCTTCCTTCAAAATATTGTTAAAAGTTGTATTCTTCAAAAACTTCTAGAAAATACCAAAAAATAGATTCAGATGTTGGCTCCAAAGAAGAAGATCCGTTATACTAGATCAAATCCAGATCCGAATCCTCCAGACATCTTTGAAAATCCTAATTTGATCCCAAAGAACCTTAGAAGTCGAGATAATCAAGAAAATTCTGCTAATTTAAACTTTGACACACCTCAACAGAACCTTACCCAATCTGAGCTTGCTGCTGGAAAATCACAAGTCCTTTCTACCATTGTTGCAGCTTCTTCGAGTTCGCCATCATCACTTCAAAACATATTTTCCACTCCCCCATTCACTGCACATATTTCCACTGTTGTCCCTTCTCTTCCAGCTGTCACATTTCTTCCTGCTGTCCCATTTATCGCTGTAAACATGGAAAATCGATATGCTCCCTTGCAATTACCTACAAATCCAGGGGCTATGCCTCAAGATTATCAAAGCAAAATCACCTATTTTGATGGTACTGGCACCTATACAGCTCAACAACACACGAAGAAGATGACAGATTATTTTGAAAACTATGAGATTGATGATAATGATGTCAGAATGAAAATTTTTGTCCAAAGCTTAACTAGTGATGTTAGGACCTAGTTTAGGGCGCTCCCTGCAAACATAATTGCTGATCCAGATGCCCTTTATCAAATGTTCTTGAATAGATGGGAATAGAAGAAGGACCCATTACATATCCTATCGGAATATGAAAGCTTGAAAATAGGCCCACAAGAAACCATTCAAGATTACTATGCCAGATTTAATAATGTGTACAATGCTATTCCTCAGAATCTTAGACCTCCACTAGACTTGGCCTTGTTGGACACCTAATCCTCAATGGGTTAGTGTGGAAGCCGAATGGACAAAATGAGTCAAAGAGACCTTGGGATGTGAAACCCAATGGTCACATAATGTACTATAAATGTATATCTCTTGTTAATAAAAAATGTACTGCATGATTTATCTTTCATATCTTTCTTACTACCCATGTGTGTTTAACATGGTATCAGAGCAGGCTTATTCCTGCCCTGCAAAATTAATTTGAGCCATTTGTTTTATGGCCTCTCTATGCAGTTTATTTTTGCCATAAAATTCATGAATATTTATTTAGCTCAATTTTAGCTGCAACCTGATTACACTGCTTCTAGTGTCTGCTCTCCATATAGAAGCACCTCCATACCCCTGACAATGCTTGCGCTGCTCCTCCATATAATTAGCCACTACACTGCATGTGCTCTGTCCTGAGATAACCTGGCCAGCGCTGCACATCTGTCCATATCATATTAACGCTGCGTTGGTATCATTATTGAATGGCTGTTGAATATTAATGCTGTGCGTTGCACTGGCCTGACATGCTGATAATTGAACGTTGGTCCAGCTGCTAGTATGCGCATGGTTTTTGAACATTAATGATGTTGAATAAATGCATTATGTTAGAAGTTGAATGCAGTTTTGAATCATTTGAATGTTGTTTTAACGCTGTATATATTGAATGGAGTCCAATGGTATAAAACGTTTGAATTATTGAATGCGTTGAATAGTATCAGAACCTTTAATAACGCTCTGCAGCACTGCAGTTACATTGAATACTCCTCTCCACTGACTCTCTCAATACCACCCTCCAATCTGATGTCTCTGTCACACTAAAATGCCATTTACATTGAACGCTCCCATTCCCATCGGAGGTGGTTCCATACTCCACGCTTCAAACACTGTAAACACATAAAATCCCACATATTACCTCCTGTCAGCTATATTCTCTACGCCACTCTGATGAATCTTCCAATCCTGCCTCTCCTTGTTTTGCCAGACCTGTCTTCCTCCCATTTCTCATTCACTCAGTAGTAACGTCTCTCAAATTTGCAATATTAGAACAATTTTCGAGTCCGGCTGCTGGAGAAAGAGCACCTGTTTGGTCCAAGAAAGCCCCGGTGCCTCACCAGATTCTCGTAATACAAATTGTCAAACCTCAAAGGACTCAAACGATCCATTGGCGTGACCTTGTTTAGACTACCACGTCCAGTGGTAGGGCACGCTCATTTGAGAAGGCCAAGTTTTCTACTTTGAAGCATAAGAAGGATGTTGGAGATCAGATGCACAGCAATCTAAAACAAATACTTAACAAATCAATCATGCACATAAAGACACAACAATTAACATGGTTCACCCAACCAATCTGGGCTACGTCCACACAACATAGGCATCGACAATTCTTTATTAATCAAACAGGAGATTACATAAATCAAATCCTCACAAACTCTCTCACCCTCATCAAACAATCCGTATGGATACCTGTTATATAGCAAGGAGAATCTAACTGCCTCATAAATCCTCTCAACTCAAATTTAGGATGCATTAACTCCCTCCCAACAAACTGGAGCTAATCTAGGAACTAATTCCTATTGTTGTCATCTACTGAGATTTTGCCTATTTTATTCAAAACAGAAAATATCAACAATCTCCACCTTGACAACAATTCGGCTGATGCCCTGTTATTATTATTTTATCTTTTTTGCAAGCCAAGAGAAGCCAAACACCAATGTAGCTTCTCTAACAAAACTGGTTTCGTGAACATGTCTGCACAATTCTCCTTTGTATGCACCTTTTCAAGAGAGACTCCCCTTTCAGTGATAACTTGTCTTACAAAATGGTACTTGATCGGTATATTCTTTGATTTACTATGATAGGCCAGATTCTTAGCCAAATGTATTGCGCTTTGACTATCACAAAGTAACCTGATGTTGTCCTGTAACCTACCAAACTCACCAAGCAAACCTTTCAACCAAACCGCCTCTTTGCAAGCATGCGAAGCACCAATGTATTCTGCTTCAGTAGTGGATAAAGCGACAATGTTCTGTAGCTTTGACATCCAGCTTATAGCTCCACCTGCAAGAGTAAAGACATACCCTGAAGTTGACCTTCTCTTATCCAAATCACCTGCAAAATCGGAATCAACATATCCGCAAACAAATTCACTACTCTTATTGTAAGTGATACAATAACTACTTGTGCCTCTCAAATACCGAAGCACCCATTTCACTGTTGACCAGTGTTCTTTACCCGGATTTGCCATGTACCTGCTGACAACCCCAACTGCATGTGAAATATCTGGTCGCATACACACCATCGCATACATTAAACACCCTACTACATTAGCATATGGAATTCGAGACATATAATCATTTTCTTCATCTGAATTAGGACATAAACTCGAAGAAAGCTTGAAATGGGAAGCGAGAGGGACTGACACAGGCTTCACGTTATTCATACCAAACCTCAAAAGTATTTTCTCAATATACTTTTGTTGTGATAGCCATAGCTTACCATTGCTCCTGTCTCTGAAAATCTCCATGCCCAAAATCTGTCTTGTTGCATCGCATAGCATAGAGATTCATCGTCCTTAGCAGTAAATGCAACAGAAGTGACATAATCATCATACCTTCTCGGTGGCCGTTTGATTCTTGTCGACCTCCTTAATGATGTTTCTGGCGCTTCCTCGATTGGCTGACTACCATCTGTAGGAACTTCTTGACGATCAGTATCTGAGACCTGTTCATGATCTAGACCTGCACCCTGTTCATGATCTGATTCTGAAACTTGTTCATGGATAGTATCTGAACTATGGTCATCATGACTATCATTAGAAATGCTATCAAACTGAATGTGCTGAAAGTCAGATACATCATCCTGTTTCAATCTACTACCTACATCTAACTGTACAAGAGAGGATTCATTAAAATTTACATCTCTGTTGATGATGATTTTGCGGATAGTAGGATCCCACAATCTATATCCCTTTGTTCCAACACCATACCCAACAAAGATATACCTTTTATACTTTGGATCTTATTTAGTTCGCTAATGTTTAGGCACTAGAGCATATGCATCACAACCAAACACTCTGAGTTTAGAATAATCACAAGGGCGTCCTTTCCATACCTCTTGTGGAATCTTGCAGCCTATCGCCGTTGATGGAGATCGGTTTATCACATAACAAGTTGTTGCCACTGCTTCCGTCCACAACTCCTTTTGTAACTCGGCGTTACTCAACATACTCCTTGCTCTCTCTAGAAGAGTCTTGTTCATGCGTTCAGCAACTCCATTTTGCTGAGGAGTATAAATCGTGGTCTTATGTCTCTCGATCCCTGCATCCTTGCAATAGCTGTCAAACTCCTTGGAAGTAAACTCACCACCATTGTCAGTTCTTAAACATTTTATTGTTCTACCAGTGCTGTTTTCTACCAATGCTCTAAATTGCTTGAAAACTGAAAAAACATGAGACTTCCTTTTCAACATGTAGACCCACACTTTCCTAGAAAAGTCATCAATGAATGATACAAAATAAGACGAACCACCATATGAAGTTGTAGGAGCTAGACCCCACACATCTGAATGGATATAATCAAGTATGCCTTTACTAGTATGTTTTCCTGTTTTAAACTTTTGTTTACTTTGTTTTCCAAACAAACAATGCTTACAGAAATCTAACTTTCCAAACTTCAGATTTGGAAGTAACTTGCGATCAACCAAAATTTTCAACCCTCTTTCACTCATATGCCCCAATCTTTGATGCCATAAGTGAATGGAACTACTATCATGTTCAGACAAAATAGACACAAAATCTGACCCTGTACTTCCTTCTAGCTGAAATAGATTTCCTACCTTCTTAGCTTTCATAACTAGTAAAATACCTTTGTAAATTTTCATTACTCCACCTTGAATTATAGTTTTATATCCATTTGAATCAAGTGCGCCTAATGAAATCAAGTTTTTTCTTAAATCTGGTACATGCCTCACATCAGTTAATATTCTAGTTGTCCCATCAAACATTTGTAGTTGTATGCTCCCAATCCCAACAATATTACATGTTACATCATTACCCATGTACACAACTCCATCATTAATTGATTTATATTCCTTAAACCATTCTTTATGGATACACATGTGGTTTGATGCACCAGAATCTAACAACCAATGTTGACCATGATTTGACACATTAAATGATAATACTTCATCACTCATACCTGAACCAAATGCCGAACTTGTATCTGTCGTATTTGCCTCTTTCTTCTCTGTTGAAGAATCTGCTTTTGAAGTTTGTTGCTGTCGCTTCCAGCAGTCCTTCTTTAAATGCCCTGATTTGCCACAAAACCAACACTTTAGCTTACTCTTCTTCCCTTTCGACTTTGAACGTGAGTCGCTCGGCCTCCTGGAGTGTCTTTCTTTCGAACGACCTCTAACCATCATAGCTTCTGATGTAGAGGTTTCAGAATGCGACCTTCTCCTTGTTTCTTCCGATAATAAGGATGCAACTACATCATCAAACTCAATAGTTTCTAATGAACTAAGACATATAGAAGTAACAAAATGATCCCATGATTCGGGCAACGAGCACAATAAAGTAATAGCTTTATCCTCGGATTGAATAGTTACCTCTATACTTTGTAATTGCACAAGAAGAGTATTAAAAGCATTTAAATGATCAGCAATCGATGTACCTTCCTTCATTCACAAACTGTACAACTGTCGCTTCAGGAGAATCCTATTGGTTAAGGATTTGGTCATGTACAGTTTCTCCAGTTTCATCCACAAACCAGCAGCTGTTGTCTCCGACACGATATTAAACAGGACATCATCAACTAGACACAGTCGAATAGCACTTATCGCTCTTTCATCCATCTCAGCCCACTCATTATCTGTGATGTTGTAAGGCTGTTTGGATTTGCCCAACAACGCCTTTGCCACACCATGTTGGACAAGCAAATCGTACATTTTCACCTTCCAGATCTCGAAATTGTTTTTGCCATTAAACTTCTCAATTTCAAACCGGGCACTCTGAGTTTTCACCATTTTGTATCAACCAAAAAACCGTAATAATCTCCAAAACCAATGTTTAAATACCAGCAATTAAAAAACTGCCTATGCCTTTGCTTTAAAAAACAATTTTTTTTTGCTGTGCAAAATTACAGTAAAAAAACTGAGTATCAAACTTCTAATAAGTGCATTGGAATTGAGTCATCAACATCAAGTAATATGGGTCCATCGTTATGGACATATATCGAACTTTTCTCAAAAGTGATACATCCCTTTCAATAAATAGTGGAAACCATTTTAATAACAATAAGTTGTAAACGTGGCCTTCACACATGTGATCGGTGCCAAGTAATAAACTCTAGGTTAACCGTATATGATATGGGGAAATATAAAACAAGTCACATGTTTCACGGCATCCATCCTTTAAATATTAACGATGGAGAAATCGAAACATGTTATAGTTTCATGGACTCGCATCTCGCATTATAGTTTCATGGATTCGATTATAGTTTCATCCAACGTTTGAACGAGTAGGCACTAAAACCAACCGCATAAAGAAAAGAGGCTCAAAAAAAAATTCAATAGGCGTGCAGCAGGGAGCGTCAACATTAGAGCTTTAATTCCACTGCTTGTTCTGGAAATTGCTGCGTGGAGGATAAACAATACACACAGAAAGCAATAGAAGGTTCATCTCAGGTGGGAACAGAGATACGCTATCGATTATTTAATGCACCAGCAGCCACGCATGCAGCCAGTACTCCACGCAGCTGTTGGTAAACGACTCCACACATCCGGCAATCAACTGCTCCAGTACACCATGCAGAAAAGGGACATACAGGCACCAGCGCTCTAACGCTCCAATGCTCTACGTCCACGCAACACCAGGCACCAGCGCTCCACCTCCAACACGCAAGTGAATACCACCAGCAGTGATTATACCACCAACGATTTTACGCAGAAAAAACTCTCCACACAGGTTAGACAGCAGTCCAACACGCACCAGCACCTTCACGCCTCCACCGCTGCGCCAGGCCTCCAACTCGCTCTGATACCATTTGTTGCAGATCAGATGCACAACAATTTAAATTAAATACACAGTAGATAAATCAAGCACATAAAGACACAGCAATTAATGTGGTTCACCCAACCAATCTGGGCTACGTCCACACAACATAGGCATCGGCAATTCTTTATTAATCAAACAGGAGATTACATAAATCAAATCCTCACAAACTCTCTCACCCTCATCAAACCATCCGTATGGATACCTGTTATATAGCAAGGAGAATCTAACTGCCTCATAAATCCTCTCAACTCAAATTTAGGATGCATTAACTCCCTCCCAACAAACTGGAGCTAATCTAGGAACTAATTCCTATTGTTGTCATCTACTGAGATTTTGCCTATTTTATTCAAAACAAAAAATCTCAACAAAGGACACATCCATTCCCTTTGGGCACCTCGCAAAATTGTTACTTTAGCTTGACGCTCATTCCTTTCCAGGAGATTGTTGGCACAGTGATCGAGTTCTAGGTCATATTTCCTTGCCCAAAACCTGAATCGAGTTTTTATCACCGAGTCTCTTCGGGCATGACTTATAATTTCCAGGCACGGGAGTAAGGTGTCATTCCCAAATTGAGCTAGCCGCAGGAAACCGATTTATTGGTCAACGAATGTCAAATGAGACTGAGGGGCCGCATTGGCCACCACGGAAGCCAGAAGGGATTTTTTCTTTTCTTTTACGTAATAGATGGTGAAGTAGATTGAATATGGTGCTCTGCGTTTACTTGGTTTTGGTATGCACTGATGAATTGTCTAGGATATTAGATAGTGTGTACATTAACTTAAATGATTATTAAAAAACCAAATTTGAAGACAAATTTGCTGAAGTCTATGTGCATTTATTAGTATGGAGATGGTCATGTTGTTCATGCGATTGATAGAATAATATTGGAACATTACAGTTTGATAGCAAAATAACATAGTTCAGACCAAATACAAGGGCTGAGTCAACGCGTTGTTGTGGGGCCACTTCATCTGCAAAGAAAACCAGTTCTCCACCTAAATTTTGTCCAACGATACAAGCGACAGTGTATAGGGCATGCATATGATGAGCGTATTAATTATTTTTTCAGGAGAGCAGCTAAATTTTTCAAGGAGATGAGCATTACGGTGTTAAAATAAGTGAGAAATTTCCAGGGTCTGCACTCGTTCATTACTCCTGTTGATCAAACTCCTTTATTGCTGAACGGGTCATTTTTAACAATTGTTAGACAAAGAGATGAATTTGCAAGTCGATATAAGTCAGATTCTTCACACTAAACATGCGCTTGAGGGTGGTGATGCATAACTCCCTATAGCTGGTACGAGAGATTGTGTTCACATCCTGTAGCTGACCAGTGACACTACAATGCACGCTGAAGCTGGCTGACGACTATACTCTTCTTGGGCAACATCTAAAATCGGGTTCCATCAATAAAGGCCGAGTGCATACTTTGGTGGCTGATAAATTACTGTTGGAAGGTCGAATGCATCAAACAATGAGTTGTATTTTCCACAAGTCCATATTATCTTTGCTGTAGCAGACTCTTTTAGAGATGCCAAGTTGAATTGGTTAAATGATTTTGGTGATTGAAGTCGAGGAGTTCTTGCATGTTCATTTTCAGAAACTTTGTTTCAGTCCTGTGGCTTTAATTTGAGAAGACAGTTGGTTCCAGGCCTGAAGCAACCTTTCTAGAGTTGGTTCGTGACCTGCATAGGCCAACTTTGTATTTTATACAGCGACTCATCACTGCCCCCTGAAAATATTTGTTGTTTATAAGGGGAGAGAAGTAACAACCTACAGAGTCCACAATGAAGTTTGAATCTACCATGGCGCATTGAATTTTTATGTGGTGTATTGGATATCAAAGTTTTTTTGATTTTTGGTAGCATTTCTCATCTTATACTAAAGGCAAGCGACCAAGAGCTTTTAATATCATTACCACAAGACGGGCTTGTTTTCTGGTATGTGCATTGAGTAGTGAGTCAAGTGTCTTTAGTCGGCAGTTATATCAGCTAGTGGAGAAATTATACTATGAAACCCTTGAAATTGCAATATTGACTTGGTTTATATATCTGCATTGTTCCACATAAGATTATGAGATTATGTACAATTCTTTCTTTGGGAATTTGTAATCCCACAATTGTAGTTGTTCCACATGTTATCATGAATGGTTACAGTCGCTATTGAACTTGACTATTCTTTTCCACTAGCTGAGAAAGTGAAAGAGTATTTGAAGGATTCAAGCAAGTTTGCAGTTGCTGCTGCCCTAATTGTGGCATTGTATTTAAAACCCATTATAGTTTCTGTCTACATATATATGCATTAATTCCCTGATTCATTTGCTGCACATTTATACAATATATTGCTATAAGTGGATATTACTTTTCTGCATTAAGTAATAATTGTGATCAGTTTTTAAGGTGTAAATCTGACATTGAAGAAAAATGGCTAGAATCAGTGAAGTATTAGAGTTCATGAAAAATCTTATACAATCTACTGTTGATGACACATTACAAATCAGCGTAGGATCTCTCTCAGAAATTCAGACATGTCTACAAAATGCACAGGAAAAGATTGATTTTTTGCAGCTTGAATCACAACTACAGCAAGAAGAGCTACATCAAAATAGACATCATTCTGAACCTGTTTTTGTTCAGAACATTGAGACAACCACCCATCAGTAGCAAGTCAAAGATGTTACAGTTGGTTCAGATTTAGTACTCCATAAAATAGCAGTTGTAAATGCAGATGCAGAAACTCAGTATGCACTTCCCAAGCCCATCATCAGACCTTGGGAATAGCTTGTCCACAACAACCACAGAACTGGTCTTGGATATGACAAGGACTTGTTCTTTCATATTCCAGACTACTCAAAGCCCATTCAGTTTCAGAGTGCTGGATTTATTCATGACAGTTCACCTGCTCCTCATGACAGTTCACCTCCAGCTGTTCCAGACTCTGCCTCTCTTCCAAAGAAACAACAACAACAACAGATTATGAAATGCCAACACCGTGACCGAGTTGGCCATTTGAAATATCACTGTTTTGATCTTCATCCATGTAAGCACTGTCATAAAACAAGTCATTCTTCACACAGATGCTTCAGCAACAAACACCCTGCAAGAACAAAGATTCATCTTGGATGGATCGCTTCTTGGCAATGGGCATCAACAGACAAGAAGATATTCCAAACACATGTTAGAACTTGTTCAAGAGTATTGAACAGTCTTGCAGTTGAGTTTTCTCCATCATCTCACCTTGTATCTGACAGGGGGGGAAATGATGGTCATCTACAAGCTTCAAAGCCACATCAAGCAAGCCTAAGCCACAACCTGCCACACCAGTTTCAGAGTTGTAACCAGCAACAAAGATGCCTGTGTACATGCCTTCAGTTGGCAATCTGAGACACTTCCTCTAGCAGAAGACTTCAACTTCTTGCCAGTTTTGGAAGAATTCCAGGAACAAAATTGAGAACACTTCCTCTAGCAGAAGACACCAGCTTCTTGCCATATTTGGAAGAGTTCCAAGAATTGCATTAAGCATTCCAGAGTTGTTGGTCATCCTTAAACCATCACAGGTTGAGACTTCCCTTTTCAGGTTGAAGTTCTCCCTTTTATGTGGGGTGAGACCTCCCTTTATTGGTTGAAGGTTTCCCTCTTCAAAACAATAGGAGCACTCCCTCTAGCAGAAGACTCCAACTTCTTGCCAGTTTTGGAAGAGTTCCGGGAACTGCACTAAGCATTCCAGTGTTGGTGGTCATCCTTAAACCACCGCCCTTTATACCAACATTTCAGAGAGCAGATTCAGCCTAGTGCTGCCATGCATTTTTGCACATTTTGTATTTCAGCTCTCTTCTTGGACTCATACATAACCCTTTGGATTAAGGGGGGGAATGTTGGACACCTAATCCTCAATGGGTTAGTGTGGAAGCCGAATGGACAAAAGGAGTCCAAGAGACCTTGGGATGTGAAACCCAACGGTCACATAATGTACTATAAATGTATATCTCTTGTTAATAAAAAATGTACTGCATGATTTATCTTTCATATCTTTCTTACTACCCATGTGTGTTTAACAATCAAATTTCTGAATGGATTTGATTCTGACATGGCATATCAGCTGAGGGAAAGAGCTCCTCCAAGCTTAGAAGACATGCAGAGCATAGCTGTCAGTGTAGAGGCCAATCTAATTTCTAAACGAGCTCGAGCTAGAGCTGAAAGGAGAACACCTTTCAAAGAAGAACCTTCTGCATTTGAACAAAAACTTGATGCAATTATCAAAGGAATGGATAGACTGGGTGATAGGGTAGAAATAATTGAGAGGAAATCCTCTTGGGATGGTCAAACAAGAAACACCGGAAGGAACCCAAACTTCAGAAAAAATCAGAATCCCAATGTTGGAAAGGCTGGCCCTGACCAAAATATTAGACCCCCATTCCAAGAAAATTGTGTTGAAGCTTCAACCTATAGTGAGCCAATAGAGGATACTCAGATTAATTTAATCGGTCTAAACAGTGAACAACAAATTTTTTTGACCCAGGATGAGAAGCTAACACCTTTAATCAATTTCAAACCAAATCGGGAGAATCATTTGATTTCAGAGAGGGCTATGATGCAGCTGTCTATGAGGTTCATAAACAATATAAACTAAGAAGCAGAACAATAGATGCTCCTGAACCCAACAAACAAAAAGATGCCAAGCAGTCTAAAAAGACAAAGGTTGATGACCCCCCCATACAACTCTCTGCTAGAACAGACCTCAATCGAAAAGAACCAACAGTTGAGGATATATCAGATAGCCAACCATCAAAAAATCAGCCTTCCACTTCCTTTCCTCCCAAAGAAAATGCAAAGAAATCACCTGAAATTAATTTTAAAGCGGATTCAATTCATAATAGCACTCCTGATAGAGAAAAAACCATTGAAAACACATCAGAAAAAGAAAAGCTTGCTACCCAAAATGCAAGAATTTAAATAGAAAAACCTTTCAATCTTGAAACCAAAATAGGCAAGTTAAAAATAGCCATTCCACTGTCCGAATTGGCTAAACATGATGTCTATAGAGAACAAATCAGCAGATCACTTCAAATTTCAGAACACAGAGATGCAGTGAATGTTTTAGATGACCAGCCAGAATTAATTTTTGGCCCTGAAGTAAATGGCAAATTAGTAGATGGAGGAGTTCCTCCATTCTATGTGAGTCTGAATATTCATGACAAAGTCCTCCACAATGCAATGTTTGATTCTGGAGCTTCCCATAATCTAATGCCCAAGTCTGTGATGGAAAAGTTAGACCTAGATATCACAAGGCCATACAAAGACTTGTTCTCTTTTGATTCTAGTCAGGTTAGATGTCTAGGCCTAATCAATGATTTATGTGTATCTCTAGTTCAATACCCTGCCAAGACAATTTTAATGGATGTAGTGGTAGCTGATATCCCACCAAAATATGGAATGCTTCTATCCAGATCTTGGGGTGCAAAACTCCAGGGATCTTTGCAGTTGGACATGTCCTATGCCACCATCTCAGTCTTTGGCCAGCCAAAGAGATTGTACTGGGAAACGTTGATGAAATATGTGGTCAGCAGTCAAGAGAAACCCCAAAAATTTCCTATCTATTCCATCCATTCTGATATGGACTCTTTCATCCTATTCAATATTGATATTTGTTCTCCAACTGATGTCAAAGCTTTGACTGTGGAGCAAAAAATTTGCATAAATGAGGAATTTATTGCTCAAGATCTAGAGATTGCTGAAATAATTGATATAACAGACACACAAGGGAAACCACATAAAACTGAAAATCCAAATCTGCCCACTAAGCAAGTTTCCAAAACTCCTAATGCCAACTGCAATCAAGAAATCCTATGGTATCTAGAGTTTGATGGATCAGTAAATAAACTAGGAGCAGGGGCAGGGATTTGGATACATAACATGCAAAATGATCATGTTGAAGGACATGCATACATGCTGAATTTTAGATGCACAAATAACAAGGTTGAATATGAAGCCCTCCTGCTAGGACTCAAATTGATAAAAAGACTAGGAGCAGTTAGGATATCAATTTTAGGAGATTCTGATTTGGTTATTCAACAAATGAAAGGAAACTTTGTCACAAATGATCTCAGATTAAGAGCTTATAGAGGGGCAGCAATTGCAATACTTAACACCTTTCTAGAATCACAACTTGCCAAAATTTCAAGAAACCACAATTTGCATGCTCACAGTTTGGCAACATTTGCCAGCACTTGTAAGCTACCGTTTGAGCCTAATCATCATTTTACTGCTGAAATTAAACACAGACTAGCTGTTCCAGACAATGTAAAGAATTGGCAGGTGTTTGACAACGACACTCAAATTAATAATTTCCTCACCTTAAAAGAAGAATTCTCTACCACAAATATAGACACAAGCACTATCTGTGAAACTGAACAAATAGACAAAAGTGAGACTTACATTTCAGCTAAAACAACAGATCGGATTTTATATCTAACAATCTTTACTAGCAAAAAATTACAAGAGCTGAAAGAAATAAACTTTGACGAAATTGCTGAAGGAGAGTCTGAAATGATTAAGTTAAAGGATAAATTTTTACCCACAGGCTTGACTCCTCTGGAGGATATTTTTGACTCTAATGATATTCCAAGAAATCCAAAAATGCAGCCATTAAACGCAGAAATTGAGGACTGCAACATAGGGACTCAGCAAAATCCTAAGATGATAAAACTGTCCAAAGCTTTGCCTCCTGACCAAAAGCTGAAATATATTGAACTGTTCAAATAATTTCAAGATGTTTTTGCATGGAGCTATGAAGACCTTAAGTCCTATGACACTTCTGTGATTTAACACACAATACCTCTAAAAGAAAATCAAAAACCGTTCAAGCAAAAACTTAGAAGGGTCAATCCTATACTCCTTCCTCTCATTGAAAAAGAAGTCAAAAGAATGTACGAAGCTGGAATAATTGCACCCATTAGATTTTCTGAATGGGTCTCCAATTTAGTGCCCACTAGGAAGAAAATAGGTGAGATTAGACTGTGTGTTGATTTGAAAAATATGAATAAAGTTTCTTTGAAAGATCACTACCACTTACCCAAGATGGATCACATTTTTCAAAGGGCAGTGGGAGCTTCAAGAATTTCACTGCTAGATGGATTCTCAGGTTTCAATCAGATCCTAGTTCACCCCGATGATTAAGATAAGACTACTTTCACAACACCTTGGGGAACCTTCAAGTATGTAAAAATTCCTTTTGGACTCAAGAACGCAGGGGCAAAATTTCAGTGAGCAATGGACATAGCCTTTGCAAAAGAAATCCATGATTTTCTGGTCATATACCTAGATGACCTTACTGCATTCTCCAAATCAGATCAGGAACATTTAGAACATCTCAGACAAGTGTTTTTAATCTGTAGAAAATATGGTATATCACTCAATCCAAAGAAATCATTGTTTGGCCTAGAAGAGGGCAAACTGTTGGGTCACATAATCTCAAAGGATGGCATTAGAATTGATCCGAACATAATACAAGCTATTCTACAAGTTCCTCACCCTATAAATATCAAAGAATTGCAAGCTTTCCTAGGGAAAATCATTTTTTTTAAGAAGATTCATACCCAACTTGGCTGAACTGATACGATTGTTGAACAACATGCTGAAAAAGGACTCCAAAGTAAAGTTGACAGTAGAAGCAAAACAAGCCTTTGAAGAAATCAAAATAGCTTTAGCTAAAACACCAGTCCTCACAAGCCCAAAATTTGACAGAGATTTTCTAATCTTTTCCTTTGCATCAGAACATACTATTGATGCGGTTTTGCTACAAAAAGATGATCAGGGATGTGAAAAACCCATTGCTTTTTTTAGCAAAGCACTGAGAGATGCACCTTTAAAATATCAAATCATGGAAAAACAGGCCTATGCCCTTGTAAAGCTATTAAAGATTTCAGAGTTTATATCTTATACTCTCATATAATAGCTTATGTGCTAAACACTGTTGTCAAGGATATTCTAACTCAAGAAGGAATTGAAGGCAAAAGAGGCAAATGGATAGCTAACATTTTGGAACATGACATTGAAATTAAACCAACAAAGCTGATAAAAGGACAAGGATTAGCTAAACTTATGACTGAAACCAACTTTCAAGCCCCTGACATCAATGAACTGGATAATGAACAAGAGATGGCAACTCCACAGATCAATCAAGCCTTTTTACAATCACCTTGGTATGCTTATGTATGTTATGTATTATTAAACCCGCAGGCTCCTCCAGGGTTATCCAGAACTAAAAAGAGATTCCTAAAAATGAAAGCTTCAAAATTCTGTGTTTTAGATAATGTTTTATTTTGGAAAAATCATGAAGGCATTTTATTGAATTGCTTAACAAAGGATCAAACTGACAAAGTGCTGAAAGAATTTCATGCAGGGGATTGTGGTGGACATTTGTACTGGAAATCAACTGCTGATAAAATCCTAAGGGCTAGATTTTATTGGCCCACCCTATTTGCTGATGTAAGGAAATTTGTAACTTCTTGCCATAAATGTCAAATCTTTGAAGGCAAGAGAAAGCTTCTACCCCTACCCCTCAAACCAGTTTCCATTGAAAGACCATTTCAACAATGGGGCTTAGATTTCATTGGGGAAATTCACCCTTCCTCCTTTGGCCAACATAAATGGATTTTGAATGCCACAGACTACTTCACCAAGTGGATAGAAGCCATCCCTTGTAGACAAGCTAACGATTTAGTAATCATGCAATTCCTAGAAACCAATATCTTGTCGAGATTTGGCTATTCCGAAAAGATTATCACTGACAATGCTGCTACTTTTAAATCCAAAAGAATGATCAATTTTTGTCACAAATACCACATTACCTTAGGCCACTCCACAACCTATTACCCTCAAGGTAATTGTCTAGCTGAATCATCCAATAAAAGCCTGAGCAATATCATTAAGAAAGTATTGGAGGAAAACAAGAAAAACTGGCATAAGAAGCTTATCAATGCACTTTGGGCAGACCGATTGACTACAAAGAGATCCATTGGAACAAGCCCCTATGAATTGGTTTATGGCATGGAGGTTGTATTCCCTTCTTCATTGGGAATCCCTGTGATAAAATTGCTGCAAGAAATACAAGCAGAACCCAATGACATTCAGAGAAGAATCAATCAGACAATTCATTTACAGCAGACTAGAGAAGAAGTGTATCAAAGATCTCAAGTTCTACAAGAGAAACTTAAGAAGATATTTGACAAGAGGACAAAGGCAGAAGATTTTTTCATAGGAGACAAAGCACTGAAATGGGATTCCAGAATGGAAGACAAAGGAAAACATGGGAAATTTGATTTTCTATGGAAGGGACCTTATGTCATTCAGGGTGTACAAGGAAACAACACCTACTTTTTGAGAAGCCTGGATGGTACAGAAGTAGAAGATGGGACAGTCAATGGTCAGATGCTCAAGCATTATTTTGATCCACTTTGTTGAGATGACAGGACTCTAACTTGTACATAAGAGTGTTTATTTTCTGCAGTTTTTTACAACAATAAGATAGGAAGGAATATGTAGCAAATTTTGAGAAAAAGGCAAGGAACTGTGGCACCTTTTCAGTTCATCAGAAGAATTGAAGAAGAAGACTTGGGAGCTGTAAATATGATAGCAAACATTCAAATAAACTATCAAAAACAGAGCTGTAATTGTTTGTATCAGCTTATGAAAAATATGTATAAGTTGCAGAGGTACAATGTTGTTTGTTTACAACAAAGGAGAAATTTCAGGTTGCAGCAAGAATTGAATGTAAGGCCATCTAACCTGTTGTTCTTGGCTTTTCACCAGGAAAAGCCATCCCCAAGTGGAGCCAGTGTTATGCTCCTATAACAATAGGTGTCATATTTCATGATTGGCTGGTCAAATTCCAAATATGTTCATCCTTTCCATGCTGCAAAGGTTCCATATTTTGAAAAAATAAAAAAATTAAAAAATATAAAGAGGGTATGCCCTAAAAGAAAGATCAAAGGGCAAAAAGAATGAAATGGTCAAAAAGAAAAGAAATGAACCCCAAAGAAAAGACCAGGAAAGTGTGCTAGTCCAAAATGCCACTACTATTCTGTTTTTTGTAAAGACTTTCATCATGTGTAGTTAGTTGACTGTTGTCACAATTGATGGATGGCCAAATAGCTTAATCTTGGCCAGTCCATGTTTAAATTTCCTGTTTTAGAAGTAGAGAATAAAATCTGTCCAAACAGTTCAAGCTTGGCAGATAAGTAGTTAGATAGAGAAACAGAGATGCTCAACAACAAAATATGAGCTCCTGGAAGAAATAAGGGTAGACTTAGATAGGAGGGCAGCTAAAAGAAAATAAGAGAGTAAGGGTTTGCTAGTTCAAGTGCACCCAAAGAAAAGGAAGAAAAAATGTTAGGTGTATTAGGCTGGGTAAGCAGTTCTGATGTTGCAGAAGCAGGTTTGTGAGCAATTTTGTCCTTCGAAAATGATTTATCTCATGGGTATCATAAGTGCCATGGCAAGGTGGCTACAAAGCAAATGGAGCATGGCTAATTTCCCTCACATTCCCCCCAAAATCACTTACTAACCTCCCCCAAGGATGTTGGGATCTGCTCAATACTCCTAGATCATTTCATTTCATGAAGAAGACTAAGTGAAACTCTGTTTTTACTTAGGATAATAAAGCCACATTTCTTGTGTAAAAATGTTTTTCTTCCATTTTGCTAGGTTTTCCAAATGCATAACTTGGATACCTTTCACTCCCCTAAGCCTAAGTTCCACTTTTTGACTTAGTGCTTTGTTTGAATATATTTCTCACTTTAACATATTAACTCTATTATATAGCTCCTACATACAATTCCCCCCCCCGTACTATATTTATATATAAAAACCCCAACAAAACTTGAATATCCCGACCCTCAACTAAATATAGCCATATACCAATGTTCATGGGGTTAACGGCTCATCCGGGGCCATTAATAACCTTGCGCACGCATACCACGAGATTTATTTAACATTTGGTTAAATAAATAACCAACCCGCCCGAAAAACCTGAAACAAATACACTGCAAACACTACAAAACATTGATTTATGCAGTGGGTCCCCGCGCCATAGCCCTCTGCCAGTTTCATTCGCCGCCAACCGTCGGATCATAGTCCACAGATCCGACGGCTCAAATCAATATCGCGAACCCTTTTGTGCCAATCGATAGTGCCTGGGGAACGGTGGTTTTTCTACCGTACCCTGTGACAAGTGGAAGCCTCTCGCTTACCCCGCTACCCCCCCCTCCAATACCACCATGGCCCAAAAGCGGTGCGGGGGCCAAATCGCTTACTGCCCATGCTCCCACCTCACTGCCATCCTCCGAAACGTCGTCCACCACCTCTCCTCCGTATCATCCGCCATGTCACCGCCAAGACAGACTCCATAGCCCAATGGACTGAACTTCTCAGATTTATCCCTTGTTCCATTGAAAATCATCATCCAAAAAATCAAACAAACCCTTGTACTTCATAACTAGCCTAATATAACTCAAAACAAAGCTAAATCATATAGAGAGAGCCCTCACTGGATGCAGGTTGGCTAGAATCTGCATCTATAAGATTGGTCTGTGGTTACCTCGGTCGTATTCCCTTTTCTAGGAGCTTTGGGGAACAACCTGAGTGATAACACCTTGAGCATGATACACTCACATCGACACACATCTCAATGGATTGGGATTCACCAAAAGTATGTCGAACATCAACTACAAATTTCCTTGACATCAACTACAAATTCCCTTGACATATCACTATTTTCGTCCTCTTTTATTCTCTTTTCTTTGTTTACTTTTTCCAAGACATCTACCACTTTCTAATTCATCCTTTTCTTGTAGCTTCATTTCCAATTTGTCCTTCTCATTGGCCACGTTAAGGAAATCAATTTTCACGAGATTCAATTCCTTCATATATTTTATATTTCCATCACTTTGTCTAGTTGATTCTCTCATTTAATTCATGTTGTTTTCATTTTCTATATGATCATTGAATCTTGGGAACTCCCTAGATGAGTTTATGTGACAAACTTGAAAATTTCCTAAGTTAGCAGCATGTGAAATTGACTGTGAAATGAGATGCTAGTTATTGTGTTGGGAATTTGTTTCCAAGTATTACTAATCCTAAGGCATTGAATATTAAATAAGGGCAATTAAGAATTCAAATTTTTAGTCACAACATCTGGAAACATTTTCTAATTCTATGTAATTTCAAGGCAATGTGGTGGACAAGGGGTTGCAAACAAAGGAGTAACCCGACCTCCTTCGCATTGAAAGAGTTTCCAACTGTATCCCTTATCCAGGTCAAATGTGTTATCCTTTATATATTTATGAATATATTGCGTTGATTCCAAATGTATCAGATAAGGCAAGAGAAAGGTCTATAATTTTCATTGAGAAGCCTACACATAATATTGGTAGAGAATGGGGCAAATCACATTTCCATCTTTATTTCTAAGCATGGCCACATGCCAAGCATCAATTAGAAGCATATTTTCCTACCATAGTTTCCAATATTTGAAGGGTCCTTTCTAAGATTAGTATAGATGGAAATGTGACCTTAAGGAAGTGGAATCGATGAAACATCACACATAGCCATCCAACACCATCAACAGAACCCTCAGGAGACAAGTTAGCCACTCAAACAACCTGTCCCTGGGTCCCACTGTTCTCCTTGACAATTTAAGGCTTAGTCTCTCTCATGCTATGGAAAAGGGAGCGACTAGAGACCTAAGGTCACTCTCATAGGCCTGCATGCCAGTGACTGTGGACGAAACTTACCAATTATGTGCCAGTGACTCTAAGATTTGAGCCACTTTTTCAAGCCCAGATCCAAGGTCACTGCCCAGAATGGAATGAAATATCAGGATTAAGTAAAGTACACGGAAACAATGATGAAAAAGTAAATTTCAATTTCTAACCAATCTCCTTTTCAACCAATGCTTTGAATTCAACAAATTTTGAGAAAACTTCATCCATCTTCTGCATGAAGAAGATCCAACATTTTCTTGAAAAGTCATCAACAAAAATTACATAATACATGTGTTTTGTTGTAGAGGCTCTAGAAAATTTTCCACATACATCAAAGTGGATTCACTCCAAGATCGGTCTAGCTCTATCTCGGCCTTACTCAATGCACATCCCTTGCAGACATCATGTTGGTCAATGGTACATTTCGGGAGACTTGTTGTAATCTGTTGCATGATTTTTAAGGCCCTATGGTGTAATTGTCCCATGTGCCCATGCCAAAGTTCTCCAACATTTAGACTTTGCACATTTCCTACCTTGCTACTCAGTGCAGCGCAAGCTTCCACCTCAAGTTTGTAGATATTCTTCACTCTAGCTCCAATTTGTTTCACCTTTCCAGTAGCTACATGTCTCAGAAAGAATTTCCCTTTACTAAAAACAACATCATAGCCAACATCAACAACATCATAAATGGTATATGCACATATACAGAAGTTATGCATATATAGAAGATGCATAGATATTATGTATATGCATAACTTCTGTATATGTGCATATCTTCTGCATATGTGCATATCTCCAGTATATGCACAACTTCTATATATGTGAATCTTACTGGTCCCTAATATGGAAATTGTAAATTTTTCGTGATACTTTTGTAGAAATATTTAGATCATTTCTATGGCCATTTCACTCATTAATACAAAAAAATTGATCAATATGAACTTTGACTTGGTTCAAGTCAAATCCTAAACCTTCACATATGTTTCCTCATTAGAAAAAACCAGTTTTTACCCTACATTATGCATATCTCCACTTCCAAATATGAATTAAAAATTCTTTAAAAAAAGAGATTTCGCTTAATATTACAGTGATAATTACAAAAGGATGAGTTTCGGTTTCCATTTAAAATAATAAAAGACTAAAGAGACTGGTTTCCTCTTGAATTCAATTAACCATGAAACCACAAAAATAATGAATTTCTCGTTCAATCTGATTTACTACTAACCATTAAATGGGCAAGTTTCCGCATAAATTTATAGCAAGATTCGACAACACTGCAAGAATAAGCTCATTACATACCTCAAATAGAAGAACCAACACCTGTCCGTCCAGATTTATAATAGATAATCCCATGACAACCCAAAAAAGTCGCCCCCCCATGTTATAAGCAGCATGTAAAGCCCATCCATAGTTATAATAGCAGGATTGCAGACAAAATATCTTAATGGAGAAAACCTTAGAATCCTTTCAGATGAGATAAACCCTATCATAAATTAAGCACCATAAAACAAAATAAGATGAGGAAACCACCAATATTTTAGTAGCACAAGGTGTGTAAGCACTAAAGGAACTTTCTGCTAGGGTTATCCAAACGTCGTTCGTTTCAAGTTTGCAGTACCATTCTAGGAGAACCTATGATAACAAAAGATCATAGGAGATTTATAGGACGACAACCAATGAGATGAGTTGATAACAAAATATCATAAGAGACTTACAAGACCGCAACTCATCTCATATGCCTTCACTTCGATGTGTCAGACAATGTGAATTGCAACTACGAACTGATACACCATGACCTCAAGCCTTGGGTATGGAGCCCTACCTCGCAGCTGTGAAGATGTCACATCCATATAAAATCATGAACCTAATGTTTAACATTCAAATATTCAAAAATTTAACGCAAATTTTCTGTACGGTGAGAATGAGAATTAATTGTCTCTACCTGTTGCTAGATGCCACTACTTAGGCAGTGACATAAAAATAGAGGAGACCTAGTGTTAGCTAAAAATAGCTATGACAATTGGGGAATAATAACCTATATGAGCTTAAAACTCACAATAGTTGGCTCATTGTAAAAGGGAGCATTAAGTGAAACATAGGGAGTGAATATAAAGAAAAATTGGGCTTAGGGAGTGAAGATAAAGAAAAATTGGTCTTGGAAATAATGCCTAATAAGGCACCAAAGTGTAAACTCTCATAAGCAGAGAAAACAAAAAAAACAGATAAGAAAAAACTCCACAAAAGAGATAAAGATGGTAATGTTGAGAAAACATGGAAGTTGAAACTATATATCTTATAATCATCCACTAAATGGAAATAATAGAAACCAATTTAAGAAGCAAGTATGAAAACGTTAATGATGAGAGCTAAGAAACTTTAGTGAACCTCATTGAACTTTGAAGTAGAAGATGTTGTAGAGGCACAAGCAAGGAAAACAATGATGACCACTTCATCAAAGCTTTATAAAAAGTAGGTGTTGGTAAAGAACCATAATAAAGGCATGAAATAGAAGCAAATATCATCATCCTTCCAATGAACATTGAGTTGTATAGGCAATGGAAGGTCCAAATAGGAAGTATGGCAGACTCGTAATCTGGGATTGGAGGAAAAAAAATTACATACCACAACTTCACTCATAGTTTGTTCTAACTGCAAAAGTTGATCTAAACACAATATAAAAATACTTTGAAGAAGACTTAGCCGTTTTAGTCGCCAGCATACAAAAATTAGAAATTACTTTCAAGGAATTTAACAACAAGACAAGAAGACAACAATGTCTAGTCAATTAGTTGACTAGATAGAAAAGTAGAAATAATAATGTTTTTCATCATCAAACATTCCCCATTAAACACAAATAAGGGAGTAATAGCAATCAAATATATATTGTTAAACAACCTAGTCAAAAACTCTAGCCAACTATCATTTCTAACATCCATCTGGAGCCTACTTCAACTTCAACTTCCGGAACGGCATTTTCTGCATGTCATCGTCAATCATCTCAGTCTGGTTATGCATTAAATGTATCTTCTTCTTCTTCTCATTCTCATGAGTGGCTCATTGATTCTGGAGCCTCTTGTCACATGGCCAAAAACCAAGCCATGTTTTCTTCTTTAAATGATTGTAACACCAAAAATATATATGTTGGTGATGATAGATCTCTTAATGTTGTAGGGACTGGAACTGTTCATCTAGACAATGGTCAGTTCAATGATGTATTATGTGTTCCAAACTTATCCTGCAACCTTCTATCTGTCTATCAGATAACTCATTCAGGTGAAGGTAAAATTGTTGAATTTTCACCTCATGATGTTGTAATCAAGGATCTAAAAGATCCTAAACAGATTCTAGCTACTGGTCTTGCTGATGATTCCAAAAGGTTGTATAAGTTTCACAACTTTGGGTCATCCCATCTTCCCTCAGTATTTGTTGCTCATAATGATGAAGTGAGCAAACTTTGGCATGAGCGGTATGGTCACTTAAACTATCGCTCCCTTCAGCATCTATGTAAAGAAAACATGGTGACAGGTCTTCCTATGGTATCTTGCAAAGATGGTGTTTGTTCCGGATGTGTACTCGGAAAACATCATCGGGACAGTTTTGACAAACGTGCCTCTTGGCACGCCTCAGCCCCTTTACAGCTTGTGCACAGTGATTTATGTGGTCCTCTTCCTGTTGCTTCATTCTCTGGCTGCAAGTACTTCTTAACTTTCATTGATGATTTCTCCAGACGCACTTGGGTATACTTCTTAAAACTCAAGAGCGAAGTATTTACCACCTTTTTGGCCTTCAAAGCATTCGTTGAAAAACAATCTGGACATCAAATTCTTAAGCTAAGAACTGATAATGGTGGAGAATATGTTAAAAATGCATTCATCAACTTTTGCACCGAAAATGGAATTCAAATGCAACATACTGTTCCATACACTCCACAACAAAATGGTGTAGCTGAAAGGAAAAATCGCACCTTAAAGGAAATGGCTAATTGTATGCTGCAATCTAAAGGACTCAGTCTTAGTTTTTGGGCCGAAGCAATTAATTGTGCAAATTATATAATCAATCGCACTCCTACTAAGGTTCTAGAGAATATCACTCCAGAAGAAGCCTGGAGTTCCATTAAACCAGATGTAAGTCACTTTCGTGTGTTTGGAAGTGAAGCATGGGCCCATATTCCAGATGAAAAGCATAAAGCCTTAGAACCTAAGAGTGAGAAATGTACTTTTGTTGGATATTCTGAAGATGTAAAAGGCTATAGACTTATTCCATTTAAGTCCAAAAATGTTATCATTAGAAGAGATGTAAAATTTGATGAAAATAAATCGGCCTGCGAGCCTAGTCCGGCGGATGTGCCACCTCTTCCTATCTCTTCTATCTTTGAAAACATTTCTTCTTCTGATGATGAAAGCGAGGATGATAATCCTTCCCCACCTTCTCAGGATCCTCAACTTCCAAGATGGGTCCGTGCTACTCGGGATGCAGCAGGTGATCTTGCCGGTGATCCTACAGATCAGCGACGTACACGTTCTCAGTTTGAAAGAGCCTCTTCTTTACTGGCTCAAGCTCCAGTAAATCATGATCCTGACACTTTTGCAGAAGCTTCAGGCCATCCACATTGGGAAACAGCTATGAATGAAGAATATCATTCATTGATGACAAATGATACATGGGATCTTGTTCCTCTACCAAAGGGACGCAAACTTGTTAGATGCAAATGGGTTTACAGAACCAAGTATGGACCAGATGGGAAAGTTGATAAACATAAAGCTCGTCTAGTTGCTAAGGGCTTTTCACAGGTTGAAGGCATTGACTACACTGAAACCTTCTCTCCAGTTGCCAAAATGAACTCTATCCGCCTTGTTCTTTCCCTTGCTGCCTCTTTAAAATGGGAAGTCCATCAAATGGATGTTAAATCTGCCTTCTTGCATGGTGACTTGCAGGAAGAAATCTATATGGAACAACCCATTGGCTTCATACAAACAGACTCCAGCCTCGTTTGTCGACTTAAGAAATCCCTTTATGGCCTCAAGCAAGCTCCTCGAGCTTGGTATGCCAAAATGGATAGCTTTCTTTTAGAATCTGGCTTTTCTAGGTGTCATTCTGACAATACTGTCTACACCAAGAAAGTGGGCAACTCTCTCATCATCCTTGTTCTTTATGTTGATGATCTTATTCTTACTGGTAGTGATCCCAACCTTATAAACCATGTGAAGTCCAGCCTTAAAAAGAAATTTGAAATGACAGACTTAGGACACTTACACTATTTTCTCGGTCTTCAAGTCTTGCAATCCCAAGAGGGTATTTTCCTTTCCCAGTCCAAGTATGCTTGTGATATTCTTCGTCATTTTCACATGGAAGACTGTAAGCCAGCCACTTCTCCCTTTCAGTCTGGAGTCAAACTTTCAGTCTCTTGTACTTCTCCTGAAGTTGATGCTACCTTATACCGTCAACTTGTCGGAAAACTCTTGTATTTAACCCATACTCGTCCTGATCTTTCCTTTGCTGTTGGCCTTGTTGCTCGTTTTATGCAAAACCCCCGTGAAAGTCATTGGAAAGCAGCTAAAAGAATACTTCGTTATGTTCGAGGTACAGTACAGTTTGGGATTCATTACAGTGCCAAAGCAGCTCCTCTGTTAGTTGGTTTCACTGATTCTGATTGGGCTGGTGACCTTGATGATCGGAAGTCTACTGCCGGTTATGTCTTCACTCTTGGTTCAGGACCTATTACATGGGCTTGTAAGAAACAGGCTGCCATTTCTCTTTCATCAGCAGAAGCAGAGTATCGTGGTGCCGTGGAAGCTAGTAAGGAAGCCTTGTGGCTTCGTCAGATCCTATCAGAGTTTGGCTTTGAGCAGCAGCATCCAACCACACTTTGGTGTGATAATCAAAGTGCCATTCAGCTATGCAAAGATCCAGTCCAGCATCAGCGCAGCAAACACATTGAACTACACATGCACTTCATCAGAAAGCTCATTCATGACCATGTTCTTGAAGTGCAATATTGTCCAACAGATGATCAGGTTGCAGACATCTTCACAAAGGCTCTCACAGAGGCGAAGTTCACTAAACTTCGATATATGCTTGGAGTTCAGGAAGTTGTCACTAAGGGGGGATAGGCTCTAGTGCCTCCTTCCTTCTCCTATTGTGTCATATTTGTAAATCCTTCAATCCTATCCCAAGTTGTTCTTAAGGGGGGATGTTAGGATATTCCGACACATAGGATATAGTTAAGTTCAACTTGGTCTAGTATAGAGTTAGGTTAGAGTTAGGTAAAGTGTGTTTCTTTACCGTTGTACATTTTGTAACTTACAATCCGACGGTCACGATATGTAGTGATCCGACGGTTCACTCTCACCTCGGTATTACCGACACTTGATCTGTGGCTTGACACCCGATTGGTCCATGAGTTCTATTTAAAGCGCATGGAGGGTCATTGTTCGGGTAATCCGTGCATGAGAGAAGCTTATGTAAATTTTCATTCTTTGATTAATAAATTGTCTGTACCCACGTTGGGACAGGCCGTGGACTGTTTCCCTCCTTGCACTCTGAGGGTTTTAACCACGTCAAAAATACTGGTGTATTGATTTGAGATCTGGTTGTGAGCGGTGTCCTCTTGGTATTCTTTCTGAGGAACTTACCCTGTAAATTCCTCAGAAAACATCCATCTGGAAGCCGGCAACGTCAACAATTTTTTTTCAAAAAGCCATAACTTCTTCATCCGGAAGCCTTTTTCAGAGCCGTTTTTTTTAAAACCGCCTATTTTTTCGAGATCTATCCATTGGACCACTTACTTTCAGCATCTTCAGCTTCAGTTATTTTTCAAAAAATGGAAAGTCCATGCCAAGTCATTCTTGACAGCACTAACTACTTCCAATGGGTAGCCTACATGGGAGATTTACTTAGAAGTAAAGGTCTCTTCAGAATAGCCACAGACCAAGAGAAGAAACCCAAAGATGAAGACAAGGCCGAAAAATGGGAAAATCGACAAGATCAAGCACGTGGTTTGATAGGAATGTCTGTTTCTCCTGATCTTAGATTCCACATTGCAGAAATTGAAACTCCTCATGAAGCATTAGAAAAACTTGCTAAAGTTTTTGGGATTAAAAATGAAATTAGAGCCCATCAACTTGAGAATGAGTTGCTTACTTTGGATCCTAATAATTTTTCTTGCATTGAAGATTTCTTGTCCAAATTCAAGACCCTTAGATATCTCTTGGAAGGTGTTAAAGTTAAGAAAGAAGATGGTAACCTTATTTATTCCATCCTTACTAAGTTGGGACCAGCCTACTCTGTATTTGTTTCCACTTTCCATTCTACCAGGGAAGCTTTCATTTGTCAAGGCAAAGACTACAAGCCCCCTTCCTTTGACTCCTTTTGTGATTCCTTAATAAGAGAACAAGAAAAACTCTTACACCTTGGTCTTCTTAATCTTGGAAACTCTTCCTCGAAAGCGTTAGCCGCCCAGCAGCAACCAAATTCAAAGAATCCTAAGAAGTCTTATCCTCAAAGGAATGGTCCTAAACCAACTCAGCCTCAAGATGAAAGATCATTTCAGCAATATGACAAGACCAATAAAAACAAATGGAAGAAGACTGACAGACATTGTAACTTTTGTAATCGAGATGGCCACTTAGAATCTAAATGCTTTAAGAAGATGGAAGCCTTGGAAGCCGCAATGAAGAAACATAACATCCATCTGGAGCCTACTTCAACTTCAACTTCCGGAACGGCATTTTCTGCATGTCATCGTCAATCATCTCAGTCTGGTTATGCATTAAATGTATCTTCTTCTTCTTCTCATTCTCATGAGTGGCTCATTGATTCTGGAGCCTCTTGTCACATGGCCAAAAACCAAGCCATGTTTTCTTCTTTAAATGATTGTAACACCAAAAATATATATGTTGGTGATGATAGATCTCTTAATGTTGTAGGGACTGGAACTGTTCATCTAGACAATGGTCAGTTCAATGATGTATTATGTGTTCCAAACTTATCCTGCAACCTTCTATCTGTCTATCAGATAACTCATTCAGGTGAAGGTAAAATTGTTGAATTTTCACCTCATGATGTTGTAATCAAGGATCTAAAAGATCCTAAACAGATTCTAGCTACTGGTCTTGCTGATGATTCCAAAAGGTTGTATAAGTTTCACAACTTTGGGTCATCCCATCTTCCCTCAGTATTTGTTGCTCATAATGATGAAGTGAGCAAACTTTGGCATGAGCGGTATGGTCACTTAAACTATCGCTCCCTTCAGCATCTATGTAAAGAAAACATGGTGACAGGTCTTCCTATGGTATCTTGCAAAGATGGTGTTTGTTCCGGATGTGTACTCGGAAAACATCATCGGGACAGTTTTGACAAACGTGCCTCTTGGCACGCCTCAGCCCCTTTACAGCTTGTGCACAGTGATTTATGTGGTCCTCTTCCTGTTGCTTCATTCTCTGGCTGCAAGTACTTCTTAACTTTCATTGATGATTTCTCCAGACGCACTTGGGTATACTTCTTAAAACTCAAGAGCGAAGTATTTACCACCTTTTTGGCCTTCAAAGCATTCGTTGAAAAACAATCTGGACATCAAATTCTTAAGCTAAGAACTGATAATGGTGGAGAATATGTTAAAAATGCATTCATCAACTTTTGCACCGAAAATGGAATTCAAATGCAACATACTGTTCCATACACTCCACAACAAAATGGTGTAGCTGAAAGGAAAAATCGCACCTTAAAGGAAATGGCTAATTGTATGCTGCAATCTAAAGGACTCAGTCTTAGTTTTTGGGCCGAAGCAATTAATTGTGCAAATTATATAATCAATCGCACTCCTACTAAGGTTCTAGAGAATATCACTCCAGAAGAAGCCTGGAGTTCCATTAAACCAGATGTAAGTCACTTTCGTGTGTTTGGAAGTGAAGCATGGGCCCATATTCCAGATGAAAAGCATAAAGCCTTAGAACCTAAGAGTGAGAAATGTACTTTTGTTGGATATTCTGAAGATGTAAAAGGCTATAGACTTATTCCATTTAAGTCCAAAAATGTTATCATTAGAAGAGATGTAAAATTTGATGAAAATAAATCGGCCTGCGAGCCTAGTCCGGCGGATGTGCCACCTCTTCCTATCTCTTCTATCTTTGAAAACATTTCTTCTTCTGATGATGAAAGCGAGGATGATAATCCTTCCCCACCTTCTCAGGATCCTCAACTTCCAAGATGGGTCCGTGCTACTCGGGATGCAGCAGGTGATCTTGCCGGTGATCCTACAGATCAGCGACGTACACGTTCTCAGTTTGAAAGAGCCTCTTCTTTACTGGCTCAAGCTCCAGTAAATCATGATCCTGACACTTTTGCAGAAGCTTCAGGCCATCCACATTGGGAAACAGCTATGAATGAAGAATATCATTCATTGATGACAAATGATACATGGGATCTTGTTCCTCTACCAAAGGGACGCAAACTTGTTAGATGCAAATGGGTTTACAGAACCAAGTATGGACCAGATGGGAAAGTTGATAAACATAAAGCTCGTCTAGTTGCTAAGGGCTTTTCACAGGTTGAAGGCATTGACTACACTGAAACCTTCTCTCCAGTTGCCAAAATGAACTCTATCCGCCTTGTTCTTTCCCTTGCTGCCTCTTTAAAATGGGAAGTCCATCAAATGGATGTTAAATCTGCCTTCTTGCATGGTGACTTGCAGGAAGAAATCTATATGGAACAACCCATTGGCTTCATACAAACAGACTCCAGCCTCGTTTGTCGACTTAAGAAATCCCTTTATGGCCTCAAGCAAGCTCCTCGAGCTTGGTATGCCAAAATGGATAGCTTTCTTTTAGAATCTGGCTTTTCTAGGTGTCATTCTGACAATACTGTCTACACCAAGAAAGTGGGCAACTCTCTCATCATCCTTGTTCTTTATGTTGATGATCTTATTCTTACTGGTAGTGATCCCAACCTTATAAACCATGTGAAGTCCAGCCTTAAAAAGAAATTTGAAATGACAGACTTAGGACACTTACACTATTTTCTCGGTCTTCAAGTCTTGCAATCCCAAGAGGGTATTTTCCTTTCCCAGTCCAAGTATGCTTGTGATATTCTTCGTCATTTTCACATGGAAGACTGTAAGCCAGCCACTTCTCCCTTTCAGTCTGGAGTCAAACTTTCAGTCTCTTGTACTTCTCCTGAAGTTGATGCTACCTTATACCGTCAACTTGTCGGAAAACTCTTGTATTTAACCCATACTCGTCCTGATCTTTCCTTTGCTGTTGGCCTTGTTGCTCGTTTTATGCAAAACCCCCGTGAAAGTCATTGGAAAGCAGCTAAAAGAATACTTCGTTATGTTCGAGGTACAGTACAGTTTGGGATTCATTACAGTGCCAAAGCAGCTCCTCTGTTAGTTGGTTTCACTGATTCTGATTGGGCTGGTGACCTTGATGATCGGAAGTCTACTGCCGGTTATGTCTTCACTCTTGGTTCAGGACCTATTACATGGGCTTGTAAGAAACAGGCTGCCATTTCTCTTTCATCAGCAGAAGCAGAGTATCGTGGTGCCGTGGAAGCTAGTAAGGAAGCCTTGTGGCTTCGTCAGATCCTATCAGAGTTTGGCTTTGAGCAGCAGCATCCAACCACACTTTGGTGTGATAATCAAAGTGCCATTCAGCTATGCAAAGATCCAGTCCAGCATCAGCGCAACAAACACATTGAACTACACATGCACTTCATCAGAAAGCTCATTCATGACCATGTTCTTGAAGTGCAATATTGTCCAACAGATGATCAGGTTGCAGACATCTTCACAAAGGCTCTCACAGAGGCGAAGTTCACTAAACTTCGATATATGCTTGGAGTTCAGGAAGTTGTCACTAAGGGGGGATAGGCTCTAGTGCCTCCTTCCTTCTCCTATTGTGTCATATTTGTAAATCCTTCAATCCTATCCCAAGTTGTTCTTAAGGGGGGATGTTAGGATATTCCGACACATAGGATATAGTTAAGTTCAACTTGGTCTAGTATAGAGTTAGGTTAGAGTTAGGTAAAGTGTGTTTCTTTACCGTTGTACATTTTGTAACTTACAATCCGACGGTCACGATATGTAGTGATCCGACGGTTCACTCTCACCTCGGTATTACCGACACTTGATCCGTGGCTTGACACCCGATTGGTCCATGAGTTCTATTTAAAGCGCATGGAGGGTCATTGTTCGGGTAATCCGTGCATGAGAGAAGCTTATGTAAATTTTCATTCTTTGATTAATAAATTGTCTGTACCCACGTTGGGACAGGCCGTGGACTGTTTCCCTCCTTGCACTCTGAGGGTTTTAACCACGTCAAAAATATTGGTGTATTGATTTGAGATCTGGTTGTGAGCGGTGTCCTCTTGGTATTCTTTCTGAGGAACTTACCCTGTAAATTCCTACATAGTTGACCATTTTAGAGGAAAACATCTAGCTCACATCAGAGCTCATGTAATCCCTATATATGGCTTATGTATATGTGCATCTTCTATAACATAGATATGGAATTATGCATATATGGAAGACTGCTTCCGTATATACACAACTTCTGTATATGTACATATATATGGAAGCCATCTTCCATATATGCACACTTCCATATCTATGTGCATGTAGAGAAGTTGTGCATATACAGAGGTTGCGAATATACAAAAGCCATCTTCCATAAATGCACACTTCTATATATATGTGTGTGTGTGTGTGTGCAAAATATGCGCATTGACAAAATCCAACTTCTCTATATGCACAACTTTTGCATATACACTCATATATAGAAGCATGCATATATGGAAAATGACTTCCATATATATTCATATATACATAAGTTGGGCATATACAAAAGAAATATACTGAAGTTGCACATATACGGAAGAAATTTTCCATATATGCACACTTCCATATATATATATATATATATAGAGAGAGAGAGAGAGAGAGAGAGAGAGAGAGAGAGAGAGAGAGAGAGAGAGACAAAATCTACACATATACGGAAGATGCATTCTCAAAGATAAAATATCACATACATAAAACAAAGCGAAAATAGAATGATTACTTCCCCTTTAACTTTATACTATGTGATCAATAAAAAAAATTGGTTTTTGTTTGTTTTTGTGTATGATAAAAGATCCTATGAAGACCTATTCGTCCTTTCCACTCTCAAAGTAACTAGGCCTTGTGAAGATATCTTCTAATGGGTACTGGGGCACCGTCCTAAAGAACTGGCGACGCCTTCCAACAGCAAAAGAATCGACCAAGTTAACAGATGAGGCTTTGGTGTTGCCCACACCTCCACCTATAGGGATGGATGCCCTAGATTTTAGACACTAAAGTACCTTCGTGCCACGTGAGAATTCGAGTCTTTAGATTCTTAGTATTCAGTTACCAGTGTCAAACACTAGATGGGTCAGGTAGCCCCAAATAGTACCACACACACTGGACCTAAGTCAAACCCCCTCTAAATCGGGTCTCTGCCATGCTCGAGTATTCTTTTCCATGGGATGATTGAAGGATTTTAAGCTCCCTAAAAATTCAACTTCTATGTCACAAATATGTAACATGACCATGATGGATTATGGGATGCCTACCCCCAATGGTCCTAACCTGAACTATAAATTATTTGGTGGCCCCTGTGGGGAATTTAGTTGGTTCAAGTTATGGTAGCTTTTAAGGGTCTTACTTTTCTTTAGGGTGTGAGATGTAAGCTAAAATAAACTAAGTATCAAAAGCTCTAGAAACTGGATGCCTTCTAATACAAATCTTATAGAAGCTTAGTGTGTGGTGTGTAACTATGTGAAAGTGATCAAGTGAGCATGCAAAGTGTGATAAGATGTGGATATTCGGTGATCTGTTGCAATATCCTCCTAATTACACTATATTTCAATTATTCCTTGCATGAAAAAGAAATTATGTGCGGATAATGGGCCACTTACTCTTTCTCCTACTACACTAAGTGTGACTAAAGGGAGGTGGAAATCTTACTCTTTTACTAATTAAGCTATGTGATTTGAAAAAAATAGCAAAATAGACTGAAAATATGTGTGGAATTTGGCCACTTACTATGTGATAATTTACAATTAAAAGTAAGAATAAAGATATATGCGTAACTTCTATATATGCACATATCTTCCATATATGCGTAACTTCCATATATGCACATCTTTTGTATATGTGCATATCTTCCGCATATGCATATCTTCCATATATGCACGTTTTTTGTATATGTGTATATCTTATGAATATGCATATCTCCTGTATATGCATATCTTCTATATATATGCATATCTTCCGTAGATATGCATTGCATATATTTCATATATGCATATCTTCTGTATATGCATCTTCCGTATATGCATATCTTCCGAATATGCATATCTCCTATATATGCATATTTTCTGTATATATGCATATCTTCTGTATATATGCATATCTTTTGTATATGCATATCTTTCATATATATGCATATCTTCCGTATATGCACGTCTTTTGTATATGTGCATATCTTCCATATATGTATGTATTCTGTATATGTGCATATCTTCCATATATGCAAATCTTCTGTATATGCATATTTTGGACATATATGCATGTCTTTTGTATATGTGCATATCTTCCGTATATGCATGTATTATGTATATGTACATACCTTTTGTATATGTGCATATCTTTTGTATATGCATATATTATGTATATGCATGTCTTATGTATATGTTCATATCTTCTGTATATGCATATATTCTGAATATGTGCATATCTTCCGTATATATGCATATCTTCCATATATATGCATCTTTCATGTATGCATATCTTATGTAAATGCATGTCTTCTGTATATGTGCATATCTTTCTGTTATAGACATATTTGGGCACTGCAACCCCAATCACATATGTCCATCAACCAAGGGCTCTCAAACCCCTAAAAGTGTTGTTTCATACCCTAAAAGATCAAGGTTAGCTGATTACATCATTTCCCAGAAGTTCTCCCTGAAAAACTGCTCGGAACTGGTCAAAACTGGACCATATAGACTGCTCCATGTTGAGGGTGAAATGCATCTCACTTGTTACACACGGGGGGTGCGATGCATACTAAAAATCCCTTCTGTAGGGTGCGATGAGCAAGAGCATACAAATGGCAGAGGCAGTTTTCTAGGTGGAAACTCAAAGAATCTTCTAGAAACTACTCATATGACACTCACCTCTCTGAATTCGCCCAGGGATGAGTAAGAGATAATGAAATCTCCAAGTGGAACCAAGAACTATCAATGAAATGACACTAATCAAAATCCCAGAAGCTGACTCACTCTCCTACAAACATCTATATATGGATCCCTCATCCTAGAGATCCAGAGGCTAGAATTTTGTAATTTGTAAGGAAGTGTTGTTGGTTTCTCTTTGAAGACATTGTATTGTTGGGTGATCTTGCTTTGTATGAGGTGAAGAGGGATTTCATGCTGGGAGGATGACGCTGGATCAGATAGCTTGGTTGTAATCCTCTCTTCTACTACTTCTGTCAATAAAGTTATTTCAGTTTTCCTCCATATACTTGTGTATCTCTGAATCTTGTATTTGTATATGCATTTGTATGGTTAATGTACATCTGATCCTACATTGTTTATGGTTATAGATCTCTATGCTTTGATGGTATTTTGCTGCTTTGACTCTACAGGTGTTCTTTGAAGCGGGACAAGTGAGAAAGGAGTGGCGAAAGCTCTATCAAGGGAGAGAGGAAACAAGCAAAGAGACCAGCGAAAGACTGAGGTTGGTACTCTCTGCTTCTCTCTCATCTATCTCTCATAAAGGAAAACACAAGTAACTTTAGTTTGTTTGTTTCTAATATAGCTACCCATCTTAGTGGGACTAGCAGCTTTGAATGGACACTAGTTTTCCCGATAACAAAATGGCGACTCCGCTGGGGAGAAAATAGTTTGTTTGTTTGTTACTGTTGTTTGCTTTATAAACTATAGACGAAGCCTGAAGTTAAGCCAGCTAGCCTTCGAACTGCTTTTTCTATGCAACTGCAAAGTAGATCAACGCTGCTTCAGTCAATCTCTGGGTAGTTTATGAACTAAACATCTGACTTGCAAACATCCTAAGTGCCCTAGTGGTAGCTCAAATAACCTCATTAGATCAGCCCCTATACTTTGTGTTTACTTTCTATCATTAGCTCGGCCTAAATCCCTGAACTTAGCTGCAAATTGTGAGTGAAAACCAAGCTTAGTCGCATCCCTGGACCATTGCACTATCTCTCATTGGCAATCTGGATGCATCGCACCTCCCGTGTGTTATAGGTGGGATGCATCCATGTTTCCCTGTGTTACAGGTGCGATGATTGAGTGAGACTGTTTCTACCTCTAGATTTTGGTTTTTCTTCATTTTCTTCAGCTTTATTCAGTAGTTTTGTTGTCTATGATTAGTATATCACTGTTGAAACCTTCTCCCTTTGCATTATTCAGCCTCCATTGATATATAATTGTGAATGTTTTTATGTATTTTTCATCATTTACAGTTCTCCTTTGCAAATTGTAGCTTAATCGAACTGTCATCTTTTGCTTTGAAAGTGTCGCAAGTGTCATTTTCAGTCAAGAAAAAGAGTGTCATAAAGTCTTCCTCTTTTAGATAGTCGATTACACTTTTTTCCATTGTACTTTATTTGAAATTATTAGTATTTCAAGTGTCGAAAGTAGTTTTTTATTCAAAATTGCAAAGTGTCGTCTTAGCCTTCCTTTCATTTTTTGAAGGCAAAATTGTTAGTACTGTCGCTTTGAAAGAAGATAGTTCAGATCTATACTTAGTTTTATTTTTGTCATTCTCACATTAAGGAAACTGAAAAACAAATACATGCATGTGCATTTACATTTAGACTGCATGCGGTAATTGATTTAGGAAAAGTGCATCTAATGTGTGCTCTCTGCTCTATGTTGAAAGAATTTCATTTCTCTTTCCCTAGTAGCTAGGATTTTCATTGCTAAAAGAAAGTAAACGATTGTTTATCATCTTATATTGCACATTTAGGAATTGTATATCTACATCACGCGGTGAACCTTAAAGGCAAACTTCTTAAGAAAGATCAACTATGAAATAAACCTCAATGAACATAAAAACGCTTTGGAACCTAACGCACAACATTTAGAAGTCTAGGCTAGAGACGTATTCTAGCGTCGTAAAGCCTGGTAACTATCGTTTTCATCATAGGTTGGGTGATTCCTCCTCTTTCATACGACAAGTGCCAGTATGAACTTGTGCTCCCACGTACCGTCGAGTATATATTCGGATACCACAATAGGCTATATCCTTTATCCTTAGGAAGCCGTGTCTGCTGCCCTATCGATCGCAATGCACTGAACACAGCATTTGGAAAGATTGACTGACGTACCATAAAAAGTATTCTACAGTTTTGTGATTGGTTTGGTAATCCCTCTGTCTAGATTTCTAGAGACGTCACTTTCGTTCCTTTTCAGACTCCTTAAAAGAAAAGGTCCACTGAGCACTTGTCACTTCAGGCTCATTAAAAATCAAAGGCGACTAGAGTCATCTTTAGCTTTTCCTCGACTCTTAAAAATTGAAAAAGTAAGTTATGTCAAAGCATCATAAAATTTATTTTAATCGGAATAACATCACTATTCCCTCATTGGTCTTAGGTTGAGAAAATGGAGTCTACCAATCAAGGATTTCCCCTTGGGGAAATCCTAGTCTCTTCTCCTCTTGGGGAGATGTTGGTGCTCCACACATGGCTACATTGTCCCTTCCAGGACTTACAATTGGCCTGCCAGTATGGCTTTTCTCGACCTCGGTCGTTCAAAACATCGTAAATCCTCAGCAATCAAATCAACAACTAGATGATATTGAAGTTGCTCCCCCACCTTCTACTTCATTTGTTTCTCCCTCTCCTTCTTCCTCTTCGCTTGGTGAAACTAGTAACACTAAAAACCAAGTAACTAAGAAGAAGAAGAAAGGGAAGGAGAATAAGAAGAAGAAGCCAACGGCGAAAGGGGGCAACCATGCATCGTCTGGTGAAAATCCACACACTGCACCTTCCAAACCTAAATATCCATGTGTCATTTGCAAGGGAGACCACTATCATCGATTGTCCCTACATCCCATGGATCTTGAGGGACTGGTCTCCCCGCTTGCACAATCTGGTGTTCTCAACCTCTAACGATCATGTTGAGAACACACCATCAACTAGTGAAAATGAAGTCAATGGACAGAAAGGAATATCTAGATTTCCTTGTAGGCTGTGTGAAGGCAATCATGCCCTCCACCATTGTTCCTTCTTGGATGCAGCTAAAATAGTCTTGGATAACCATCCTGCTTCACCGCAGCGACTTCCTCTTGGATACAAGAAACTCTGGCCGAGTCCATTACTAGTTAAAAATCCAACTGGCACACCTTTGTTGTCGGTCGAAGCACCTATCATTGAAGATAAACCCTCTGAGTCCACACCGGACCAAATTCAACAAGTCGAGATGGCAGTCAACCCAGTCTTGTCTTCAGAAGGTCCACCTTCAGATGATACAGTCACCAAAGAGAATGAGAACGACACTGTTCAAATTCTTTTTGTTAACAAAGAATCCGATGAACATGGGGGCAATCTACCCATTTCTTTACCACAGGAAGGAAGTTTGTTAGAGATTTATCCGGCCATTTATTCGGTCCCTCCTCCAAGCAATCTAGTCATTTCCTTCGATTGGAATCTACTAGGGAGACCCCGCCTACCATCTAATGTACCATTCCGAATCATAATACAAGCTTACAAAATGATCATGGTTGGTACTATCATAGATGAAGGGGCTTCTATGAGTATCCTTTCCTCAACTGCTTGGAAAGCGCTTGGTTCGCCATCGCTTCTGCCTGAGATTCGAAATCTGTCAGGCTTCAACAAAGGAACCAGTCGATCGTTAGGGATCCTTCCAAATTTACCTATAACTTTGAGAAGGAAAACCGTCCATCTAAACATAATGGTAGTCCAAGGGCCTCTAGATCACAATCTACTCCTTGGGTGTGACTACATTTACAGCATGGGAGCTATTGTTTCCTCACTCTTTCGAGTGATGTTTTTTCCACATGAAGGCAGAGTGGTCCAACTAGTTGACCATCTTTAATTCCCTGGTTCAAACACAGCTATTAGTCAAATGCCATCCCTAACTGGTCTTTTTGCACAAGGAATGTCTCATCAATCTCCAGTCCGTCCACCTGATGATCGCTAGTGATTCGGTGATTGTGACTAAACCCAGGGGGCATGCGCCCTGGTCTACTTCGGCAGGAAAACCCTAGAGAGAAGGTAGGTTTCCGCGTAGGATATATGACTAGTCTGATGCCCCTGTCCGTTTAGGAAAATGGGATAAGACTGGAAAAGGGTCCCACCGTGATCGCCTCTACTTCTCTTTATACGTGGGGTCATGCAAACCTTTTTGCGTGCAAGTGGAAAACGACCTTTTATTTTCTTAGTTTGTAGGCTCTCAACCCTTTAACCTCGTAGTTGGTCATTCCTAGCTTGCATACGAAAGGCTTCGAAGCAAAGTTGCGCATGGGGCAAGCTCCCTAAAAAATGAACCTACTGATAAGAGACATCCTTATTATATGACTCGTACGAGCAGGTTTACATGAAGTTCAAGCTCGTTAAAAAATAAACCTAGCAATGAGCACATGTTCCCCCAGAGTTTAAGCTCATTAAAAAATGAACCCACCTTCGGTAAATAATCTTTGCTATCACATAACTATTAGCTTTTGAACCTTGGTCATGTTCTTACCATCACCTCCACTCTTTTTTAGCCAATCATACACCTCCATTTGATTGTTTACTCTTTTGAGGAACAACTGCGACAAGTGATTCCATTAGCCACCTTCTTTACACTGTCGTGATTGAAAAAGTTCCAAACCTTACCTGGAACCAGTTGCTATCCAAAAACATCACTCGTTCCTCAAAAAACGAGTCTCCTTTAAGCTCTTTTCATCTGACTCGTAAAATATGAAAATATTGTTGAGTAATTGGCCTCTCCAGCTCGTTAAAGTGATTGGAAGTGCTATCCCTCCTCTATATTTTAATCATTTTGGACTTGAGGGATCATTACACAAAAATATCGAGTGCTTGTCTTGTTCGGCTCGTTAAAACTATCGAAAAGTCATCCCTTTCATATTATTTTATACCTTTTTGGACTTAAGGGATTATATTACGAAAAAGGACTACTGGAGTTGCCTTTCCGTCTCTTTTTAGACTCTCTAAAATTGAAAAGGACCGAGTTATCTTTGTCGTTAAACTCATTAAAACAATAGTGACAAACTTGTCCATGCAGATAAGGGCGAGTTTCACTGTTTCTAGGCTTGTTAAAACATAATGACAAGTTTGCCAGAAGGGTGAATTATAGAACAAGCATATGTTATCCTCATCAAGCTTGACAAAAATAAAGAGGTACTGGTCAGCAATGACTGGGGAAAAGGGAAGAAAACTTGAATAACTTCATTGGTAGCAGGTCGCTCTTGAACATGACACTTTCACTCCATCACCATGATTGAGTTGGGTTGGGTTATTCCATTCACCGGTCATATCACCATTGGTCCTCCGTACCATCCATCTTGGGGTTAGCACTACCAATCCATTACAGTGTCACCGATATGTTCAAGAGAAGTCGCTCAGAGAATTCACCAACCCAGCTAACGCCTCATCTGCTGCAATACCTTAACGCTCCATTCTTTCATGACTGTCACCCTGAACCTTGTATCATCAGATCGTTTTCACCTCCACATAATCATTTGCTCCGTTCCGTGGCATAGATGTGGGATTCATTAAGGCCCTCCTACGATGGGTCACTTCTTGTCGACATCAGCTCATTATCCAAGAAGTTGACTTAGGAGCAACCCTTTCAGTACTTTGAAGCTTGCATGCCTTAATGGCAAGTTTCTCACTTCCGGTGATAGGTTTACATCAATGGCCTTCGACCGAAAGATTTTGCGTGGTGTTCAACATCGACTCATGTATTCACACCACGTGAATTGTATTGCAGTACCTTGAGGGTCATCATCATTATCGGTGATTCCTCTCATGCCTGTTAATAGCTTACATCATTGACTGGTAATCAGGTGATGTCTTTCCATGTTCGACATCAGAACATCTTTTCACATGGATTGACTTGTACTTCGGGCAAAGATTGAATGATTTTGAAGACCTTGGATCTAGTTTCATCCATCTGGGCTACGATATATTCAGGAAAATAAAGACATTAAATGTACATCATTGCTGCACAAATAATCATCCAAGCTAAGGGATGATGGATTTACCAGAATCATTAGTCTGCCACACAGATGGTTGTCTGTCCTATGTACATGAAAATGAATTTATAAAGTTGAGCATGGGAATGCCCACCTCAGCTAGATCATGAAAATATTATGAAGATAATGTATTGTATTTTATCTCATTACAAGTCACCTTCCATTTTGAAAACCTCAGATCCTCATGATAAAGCATTTCACCCTACATCAGAAGATTTACGACCTCATGCTTTAGGGGGCAACTATTATAGACATATTTGGGCACTGCAACCCCAATCACATATGTCCATAAACCAAGGGCTATCAAACCCCTAAAAGTGTTGTTTCATACCCTAAAGGATCAAGGTCAGTTGATTACATCATTTCCCAGAAGTTGTCCCTGAAAAACTGCTCAGAACTGGTCAAAACTGGACCATACAGACTGCTCCATGTTGAGGGTGTGATGCATCTCACTAGGGAAAATTTTAAGAACCCCCCCTAAATTTATATGTATAATAAATGGGCGAATCTCCATGGTATATAGGAAAAATGGAAGGCGATTTTATCAATAATATAATATTTATATATAATTTTTTGGCGAATCTCTGACCAGGCATGGCGAATATTTTACTCAATTATAAAATCTTGTAAGATCTTGGCATTACCATGGGTTATCATAAACGTGGAGCTTAAAAATTACTATTAGTAATTTATAAAAATTAATAAAATTAATAGTTGATTTTTATTTTAAACAAGTTAAAATGTTTAACATACATTAAATTACAACATCCATTTTTACTCTTGATCTCGAGAGGAATCAAATATTTTTCACTCTATTCTAGTTTTCATATCACGATATTTGATACCTCTCGGGGGTTAGTAGATCCAGAGTAAAGATGGATCTATGTTGGTTTAATTCCCCCATTTAAATAGGCTACATTCCAGGTGAATACCATGGGTCAATACCATGTGCCATTTTGGTGAATACCATGGGTCAATACCATGTGCCCTTTTGGTGAATACCATGGGTCAATACCATGTGCCATTTTTTATTTTTATTAATACTAATATTAGGGTTAATAATGTTTTTTTGCATGGTATTAATAACAATCTATTCCATGGTATTTGTCCCATAGTATTTTGCCCATAGGTTTCAACTAAATATAACGCATTTTTTGAGTGTTCGTAAATATAAGGTGACTTATGGAGTAAATATAAAAAAATATTTTATTTGTTTACCATACCTCTCATTTATTTATATTTTTATTAATTTACCATACCTATTTTACAAATATGGTATTTGGCCCATAGGATTCACTTAAATAAAACATCTTTCTTGAGCCTTGATAAATAGAATGAGGGTTATGGACTAAATATAAAAACAGGTTTTATTTATTTACCATACGTCTAGTTTATTTATAGTTTTATTTATTTACCATACCTCCACTTTACTTATATTTTTATTTGTTTACACCCTTGCATGTATATAAGGTGACTTATGGAGTAAATATAAAAAATGTTTTATTTATTTACCATACCTCTCATTTATTTATATTTTTATTAATGTACCATACCTCTTTAATAAATATGGTATTTGGCCCATATGATTCACTTAAATAAAACCTATTCTTGAAAATGGGCGAATGGATTCAATTAAATAAAATCTATTCTTGAAAATGGGCGAATGGAAGGTTGTAACTCCTAATTTCAAGGGCTAAATTTACCTCTTTTACCCTCTCCCTTAAAATAAGGTGGGCTATTTGAGGTGATTTGTAAAAATGTACTATGATACAAAATATTCGCCCACTAAAAATTTAAAACCCCTTAATTTCGCCAAAGGGCGAACATTCGCCCCTAAAATTTTCTATGCATCTCACCTGTTACACATGGGGGGTGCGATGCATACTGGAAATCCCTTCTATAGGGTGCGATGAGCGAGAGCAGACAAATGGTAGAGGCAGTTTGCTAGGTGGAAACTCAAAGAATCTTCTAGAAATTACTCATATGACACTTACCTCTCTGAATTCGCCCAGGGATGAGTAAGAGATCATGAAATCTCCAAGTGGAACCAAGAACTATCAGTGAAATGACACTAATCAAAATCCCAGAAGCTGAATCACTCTCCTACAAACATCTATATATGGATCCCTCATCCTAGAGATCCAGAGGCTGGAATTTTGTAATTTGTAAGGAAGTGTTGTTGGTTTCTCTTTGAAGGCATTGTATTTTTGGGTGATCTTGCTCTGTATGAGGTGAAGAGGGCTTTCATGCTGGGAGGATGATGTTGGATCAGACAGCTTGGTTGTAATCCTCTCTTCTACTACTTCTATCAATAAATCTATTTTAGTTTTCCTCCATATACTTGTGTATCTCTGAATTTTGTATTTGTATATGCATTTGTATGGTTAATTTACATTTGATCCTACATTGTTTATGGTTATATATATCTATGCTTTGATGGTATTTTGCTGCTTTGACTCTACAGGCATTCTTTGAAGCGGGACAAGTGAGAAAGGAGTGGTGAAAGCTCTATCAAGGGAGAGAGGAAACAAGCAAGGAGACCAGCGAAAGACTGAGGTTGGTACTCTCTGCTTCTCTCTCATCTATCTCTCATAAAGGAAAACACAAGTAACTTTAGTTTGTTTGTTTCTAAGATAGCTACCCATCTTAGTGGGACTAGCAGCTCTGAATGGACACTAGTTTTCTCGATAACACTTCCATATATGAATATCTTCCGTATATGTGCATATCTTCTGTATATGCACGTCTTTCGTATATGTGCATATCTTCCATATATGCATATAGTTTGTATATGTTCATATCTTTTGTATATGTGCATTGCAGGTCGATTTAACAGGTGGCTTTAAGGCAAAATATTAAGTGGACTAGCAACTCAACTACGTTGGTTGCTTGTCGAGCTATTGTTCCGCTGCATGGTGGAGAAGGAGAGATTCCATAATTGTTCAACGGCTAGGTGGAGAAGGTGAATTATTTCGAGATCAGGAGAATTCACAGGTAAGTTTCTGCTTCACAGTTTTAGGCTTAGTATTATTGAGCCTTATTTTTTGGGATGGGTTGTTATTTGATAAGTTCTGGGATGGGTTGTTAAGTTCTAGACATAGTCGATTCCTGGACTGGCGACAACACTGACTGCAATTCCCTCTAGAAAGTTGTTGTTTTTTATGTTTCTATCATGAGAATTACTTATTATAGTCGCATCCACAACTTTCATCGAAGCGACTCAATTGATTTTGGAGATATACCTCGCAATAATGTGCCCGGTAAATCCGTATGTTTAGAATACCAGTCATCATTTTGATGTCCATTGGCCTTTTATGTGATTATCGTGAGAATTAATTAATATATAAATTTAATTATATTAAAAACTAATTTATAACTAAACAAAAATATAATATAGTTCATATTTATTTATAATTAATGTAAAATATAATAATAATAATAATAAAGAACACTGTGTCTACCCATGGGCAAAGGATATTGACTTTTTGATTTAAAAAGAAATATTTAATTGATTTATCAATGAGATCTTCATAAAACTAGGTTAAAATATTATGCAATCACATCTTAACAAAACCAAACATAAACAAAAGAATAAGAATAACAACTATATGGTAGATGTATAATATAAACCACACATAAATTCCAGAATCTGAAAACATCAGATAAAACATCTTAAAAAATAACCACACATGAACTCATCAAATAACAACCCAACGAATCATATTATTCATCACATTTATTTATTATTAACACACAAACCTGTAATCCACAACCCTTGAATTCTTTAACTATTTTAAAATAATAATTTTCTTTATAACATTTTGTATTAAAAGGTATAATATTTATTAATAAAATAAATTGTTAAAAAGTATCTCAATATATAATGAATTACAACTAACATTTTAGATTATTAAAAATAATTTATTTATAAATTTTGTAAATAATTTATTTTAAAATATTTGAATAAATACCTACAATTAAATTTGGCATTTTTATATTGTTGAGAGATATGAAGGTATTCTTCTCCTCACTTCATTTTTCTTTATATGTTCGCATGTAATTATTAAAAAAGTTTTACCTTTATTTAAAATTAATCATAATTAATTACATAATAATATTTAATTTCATAAATTATAAACTTTAATAATTCATTCAATTCATAACTCTTAATTTAATAATTTAATTTTCTAATCAATAACTCATCAACTTTAATTCATAACTCTTAATTTAATAACTTAATTTTCCAATCAATTTTAAAAGTAAATAATTTATTAACTCTTAACTTAATAATCTAACTTTCTAACCATTAACTCATCTAACTTTAAAATTAAGAAACTTATTAACCTATTAACTAATGAGCCAATAAATCTACTCACAAATCTCTTTCAATTTTAAAATGCATTTCTTATTATATTATAACATATAAGCCCCTTTTCAAATTATTGTTCCCCTTTCTTTTCTTAAGAACATTGGGTAAAGTCAGAGGTCCTCATACATTTTTCTTAAGTTACCTTTCACTTTATTTAAGATTAGATAGTACTATATGTTGAGTCTTGAAAATGTCATTCATTTCCATTACACTTTCACTATTATGTCCATTATATCACCTCCATTTCACTACTATATCACCTCCATTTCACCTCCATTTCACTACTATATCACCTCCATTTCACCTCCATTTCACTACTATGTCACCACATTCATCCCATTTTCATTATCATTGGGCCACCTTTATGTTTTTCCAATATTTATTATTTCTAAGCCTTTTAAGTGAATTTGTGGTTAAACATTAGAAAATAATGTGCATATGCTTATACCTAACAAATGGGTTGAGGTTGTTGACATGTGTAGGTTGAAAGGAGACTTCTAGAAGACCCTTATGTGGCACCCCAAGGCCAAATTCGAATTTGGTTGGAAAGAATCATGGGATCATGAGGATATGTGTCACATCTCTTAATTGTATTATAACTCTAAAAAGACATGTGTCTTATCAGTTTCTATTTTGATTAGGACTCTAGAGGTAGAGGGAGAGATTCATGGATTATCATTAATGAGATGGCTCTCATCTTTTTGTATAAATAGGAGATCTCTCTCCTTCATTTGTTAGTCCTTTTTAGTCTTTTTAGTCCCTAGTTCTTAAGTTTGTAGTTCTTCCTTGATGGCTTTTGAAAGCTTTGGAGAGCTTTGTTGTACTTTGTACTTTTGAAAAAATTGAATAAAGCTTTGATGTTCTCAACATGGAAGGAGATGTGAAGTAGATGTCATGGAGCATATTAGAATGTAAGGTAGAGTAGATTTAATTTTGTAAATATTGCTTTGTAGAATGTAAGGTAGAGTAGATTTCATTTTGTAAATATTGCTTTGATTTGATTATGTTATTTGATTGCTTTCAAGTTTGATAGATTAGATTTTTCATTCAAGCAATTTTAATTCATGCAAGTGTGTTTAATTTTGCTTTGATTTCATAGGTAGTAGGGGGCCCCTGCCTTGTATAGTTGTCATTTTATTTTTGCATTTTATTTCACCATGTATATTACTGTACATAACAAAGCTTTTTGATTACTGTTGTTTTACATTTTTCTCATATATATTAGCTGTATATAAATTGCTTTCAAGTTGATTGTAGATTAGTGATGCACATAGCCTTTTAATGAACTAATGACGTGATAGAATCGTCTTGTCCTTTTGCTGAAGCAGCAAGGATACTGGGTCACATAGTCATTCTCTCATTATTTGATTATTGCATTTTATTTCGATTGAACTAGTTGTATATTTACACTTTTGTTTAAATACTAACTCCATCAATAACATGTTTTAAGTTCTTTTGAAGTGCTAAGTTTTGGAAATTACCATTAGGGATAAAGGCCTTGTCTTGAAATATTTATCCATACTTGTCCTTTAAAAGTATTCTTAAGACCTTAGAATAGGATTTCCATTTGCATTAAACACTTTAGAAAACCAACAAGAACAAAACCCCAAAAACAACATAAACTATAAAACAACGAAGTAAGAGAAAGGTTAACTAAGCACATATAGTGCACCACACTTCATCAGTTTACGATACCCGGATTGATAATTTATGTAGAGCAATTTAAGACATTAAATTGACTAGACATTTTGGCGCCGTTGCTGGGGAAGTGTAATTAGGAGACCTTATTTCTTACATCTGGAAAAAAAAAAGGGTTAATAATTCTTGAGTATGCTCTCCTCTTGCACTTTGTGTGATCTAGAGGATCAGAAAAAGGATTGTTAAGTAAAAAAAAAAAAGAAAAATAATAATTCTTGATTATGCTCTCCTCCTGCACTTTGTGTGATCTGGAGGATCAGAAAAGGAATTGTTAAGAAAAAATATAGGAGACAAAATAAACTTCATCACTTCAATTGATTCAAGAAAAAAAAATAATAAACTTCATTTCATTTCCATTTTCACTCCATGCCATCCATTTCATCAATAAAAGTTATTTCCCCATGATCATTTCCATTAAGATTGCCTAACTATCTCTATTTAGCTAAGTGGTTGTTGTGCCAAGTTTCCGCAGCTAATACTGGTTTCCGCAGCTGTAATCAGTTTTCGCAGCCACCACTCTGTTTTTCACATTTACAGTCAAGATGTTAGTGCAATAAAATGAAAATACAGGAATGACTAAGCAATATAAAAATTCACAATTTCAGAGAAAAAAAGAGAAGAAAAACAATCTATGGCTATCTCCATTCCTAGTTTTCATTGTGGCTTCATGACTCTTCAAATAGTGTGTTCTTTATTGGTGTGTCTTTCCTGTGGTTGGATTGGAATTTCTTGTCTCCCACATAGATCTCTGATAAGGATCAACAGTGTGAAACTACCACCATCAAACAATGGTGTACTGTCTTACTTATGGTATTGATATAGTGTTTAACACATCCCTTGTAGTCCTGGTCATGAGATTATTGTAGGAAGCCGACAGTGAGGAAGATGATATTTAGCGTCAGATTAATCAAATAATTCATCTTCAGCAAATAAGAGAAGAGGTTTCCCTAAAATGTGCTCATAACCATTGCAACAATGGAATAGATAAGCACTTCATTTTCTGCAGTGAAAAACCACTGTCCTAAAAAAATGCATATAGAAGTGAGTTTATATCATAAGGATGAAGGGTTGCCAGATGGTGTCAACCTAGCCATGGCCTCTGCGCATGATTCAAATGTGCAAGAAGAGGGATCCGTTATTTCTGATAGAATTGAAATACAGACTATGCAAATTGAGCCTCCTAACCATACTGAGGATATTTTCATTGTCATGAGGAGTGGCGAAGAGGCATCAGAAGTAGTTGCATCGAATAAAAACAAGGTTCAGAATTAGAAATTGAAATCATATGATGAGGATGCAAAGAGAGATTCAATTGACGAAGAGAAAGCTACGTATGGCGCTTTAAGTTCTGAAGGGCAGAGTCGGGAGGAGTTGAGAGCTTCGGAATCTCATAGCGTCCCCTTCACAAATGAAGAGATTATCCGATTTGCAGAAAACATATGTGCAAACAGTACGGATTGTGAAGTACAGAGATGCAGGGGGTTGAATTATTTGGATGATTTGGATGTTTTGAACTCGTGTAATACACCTGCAAAATAGTAGATCAAACAAGAACAACGAATGCAGCAATAAAAACATCAACAGAGAACAGTTAACTCAGGAAAAACGTAAACACAGAAAAAACGTCAAACTTCAAATGTTCGATTTGACCAAACAGAGACGAATTTAGAAAAACTAAAACATGGATTTTTTTTCCAGGTGGGTTAATTAGATAACCCAGAAACCGTTTGAAGAAATTTGTGGCGGTCTGGGAGAAATATTCGGTTCTTTGGAGCCTCTTTTTTGCTGCCGCGTGAAAAAAAACTGGATTTGAATTGATTAACTGATAGTTTGAATGCGCAATTCGACTCCGCGTGCCTGAGGGAAGGAATTCTAATTGGGATCAACTACATGCTGGCATCTAAAACCAATTACACGCCTTCCATCTTATTCAATTCAAACCTATTTAGAGACGTGTTCCAATTGAACATGACTCTCTGCCATTAAATCCCATGAAGTCGCTGCCGGTTAAATGTTGGGAGAAAATCATGTTTGAAGAACTCAGGGAAATAAAGGATCCCCTGCTTAAGGATAATACCCTGCAGGCCTTGACATCTCTGTGCTTGGCTCTTAAACATGCTGTGGAGACCCTCAAGTTTGGCCACGAGAACAGCAAGCTGTTCATGGTTCTAGAAAGAAAGCAAGCTGCAGGCAAATTTCACAGTGTAACTACTCAGTTGGAGCAGGCTTTAAGTGAATTGGCTTATGAAGAACTTGTATTTTCAGATGAAGTTCGAGAATAGGTTGAACTTGTACATGCCGTCATTTGTAACCATCTTATAGCCACTTCACATGAATTTTTGTGGTTATGGCTCTGCTACATATGGACAACCTGTTAGGGCTATCCTACTAAATTAATCTTGCATCAATATTACTGACGAAAAAGCCCATGTCCATAATGCCTTTACTTCACCAAAGGAGGAGCAATAGAGCAGGCCAGGTTATTGCCATTTTACTTTTGAAACTTTCTTCAGGTTGTAGTTGCCTCTTGAAGGGTTGGAAGGATGTACGATTCACTGATGCAGACTGCTTATTCTTGTTGCTCCCTAAAGTTGAATCTAGTTAAATGCCAAACAATAACCTGGTGATAGAAATGCTGAAGGTGATGAAAGGTGGAGGATTACAGATGAATCCCTTCTGCGTGCATTGGATAGAGTTTTAAGGGACTGAATGCCTCAGTTGGTCTCTTTGTTTTAATTTCAAACAATTGACCCGTCTTCGATGCAATCTGTGATTTGACTTGAATTTTATTTGCTAAAAAAAACAATGAATTTTTTTTTTTCAAAATTGATGATTGACTGTTTTAGCCACTTTCCGCAGCCAACCCAAACTTTCCGCAGCCAGCCCAACTTTCTGCAGCTGTTTTGTTAAACTCTAGGTTGTAGGTGTCATCAAGCAAAACAAGTCACATGGGTAGCTGGGGGAATGTTGGTACATGGATGGTGTCCTATTCATTTGGTCAAATTTGATGAAAAAGACCCCGGTCAAAAGGAAGTCAAGTTGAGTGTTATCACAAAGTCGCCACACTGAGTCGCTGCATGTCAAGAAAAAATAATAATTTTGAATCAATGAAATGAATAAGTTATTTGCTCACTTTTCTGAAGGTATTGATTAATTTTGGACTGATGATGAAAGATGAATGGCTAACTTTGTATTCAATATTTTTAGCTACAGAACTGTGCACATTCCGCAGCTAAAGTCCAATTCCGCAGCTGTTCCCCAATTTCGCAGCCAGAAAAAACATCATTGTTCAAATCAGCCTAACTTTTTCATACAAAATCAGATTTTGATGATTTAAGTACCATTGGAAAGATCTCAACAAGATCTACACAATGAGAAATCCATCATTTGAGTTTGAAATGGCAAATAATGAAATAAATTGCTGAAAAGAAGCAACATCAACTTGAGGCACTAATTCCAAAGCAGGTATAAATTCTTTTGATTTTTCCTTTGAGAACTTGTTTCATTAATACAAATTCTTAGTTTTGTGTGTAAACATCATAACTAGAAGGATTAGCCATCTCTCTCCTTTGATAATCTTACATTCCATTGCAGAAGAAGTATTAGTTTTTTTGCAGGTTCCAGGAGGAAGGACAAATGACTACAAGAGAATGGTGTCTCTCTAAGAGACCAATTTGTTTCATAAAAGGATGATCAGTAACAAAGAGGAAATATGCTGATGCAAAATCAGATCCAAACACTTAAAAAACTTTCAGATACTATTGTCTCCATCACATCCATCCATCACATCCATACTTCATAACAAACCATTCATCTCATTTTCCTCCATATTTTCCATTTACATTCACATACACTTTCCATCTCTTTTTGTCCATTCATAACCCACAAATAAAAGCAAGAGGCTCATTCATATGCTTATTGCCCATTGCCATTTCTACTCTCCATTGCCATCTTCCATTTTCATTTTCCATTTCCTGTCATTTTCATTCCGCAAATAAGCCCTACTTCAATGCAAATTATTGAGTCCATAGTCCTTTGAGTCTAAGTTCTTTGTAAAAACACCTTGAGGCTTGCATGCCTTAATGGCAAGTCCTCATGCTGACAAACAATGGGAATACATTAATGTCCCTTGTTCGTCAGATCTTCTAGGTGACTCGACTTCAGCAAATTCATTCGTACCTAGCAAGATGTGTTTGGGCATCTTGACTCTCATTGTCATCAATGGTGAGAGTTCTCGTGTTGACTAGTGGCATCCATTAATGGCCACTAAGCCAACAATTTCCTACTATGTTCGACATCAGAACATCTTTTCACATAGTAGGAATTGTGCCAATGAGTTTTGAAGACATGAAGACTATTATTTTTAGCATTTTGGAGCAGATTCAGCAAGTTTTAGTAGAAGCAATAAAAAGTCATCTTATCTCTCTATCCATGACTCCTCTTGTTCAGCCACTTGAAGAAGAATATGATCAGAAATTTTCAGCCACTACACATACAACTCATCCATTCCAAAAGGGTAAGTGAAGGTACGTCATTTTCTAACTTTTGACCATAGAATTCCATAAAAAGCTAGAATGATAATTGTTGGAAAAACATTTCTCTTCCTCATTTCATAAAATTGCCAATACCATCAGTTGGGGGGGGAATACATTCATATTCATATCTTGCCATGTCCATATCATATTTAGGAGCTCACATACTTCCAACATATATTAATTATTACATTGCTATTATGAGCATACAATGGCTTTTGAAAAAGTGCTTAAAGGATAAATTGGATACAAACAAAATCATGGTTGTCACACAAGAACCAACCATCATGCAATCCAATAAAAATATACTTTGCAACAATAATCAAAATATCATTATGCAAAGTTCAAAGATCAAAATAGAAGGCAACAAAAAAAAAAAAAAATGGTTGTAACACAAGAACCAACCATGTTGCAATTCAAGTGAAACACTTTGCAGAAATATGAAGTTATCAAATGATATCATGCAAAGTTAAGCCAAAGCTCAAGGATCAAAAGAGTTAATGTAATATATATTGCTTGAGGACATGCAATAGCTTCAGTTGGGGGGTATGTTGAGTCTTGAAAATGTCATTCATTTCCATTACACTTTCACTATTATGTCCATTATATCACCTCCATTTCACCTCCATTTCACTACTATATCACCTCCATTTCACCTCCATTTCACTACTATGTCACCACATTCATCCCATTTTCATTATCATTGGGCCACCTTTATGTTTTTCCAATATTTATTATTTCTAAGCCTTTTAAGTGAATTTGTGGTTAAACATTAGAAAATAATGTGCATATGCTTATACCTAACAAATGGGTTGAGGTTGTTGACATGTGTAGGTTGAAAGGAGACTTCTAGAAGACCCTTATGTGGCACCCCAAGGCCAAATTCGAATTTGGTTGGAAAGAATCATGGGATCATGAGGATATGTGTCACATCTCATAATTGTATTGTAACTCTAAAAAGACATGTGTCTTATCAGTTTCTATTTTGATTAGGACTCTAGAGGTAGAGGGAGAGATTCATGGATTATCATTAATGAGATGGCTCTCATCCTTTTGTATAAATAGGAGATCTCTCTCCTTCATTTGTTAGTCCTTTTTAGTCTTTTTAGTCCCTAGTTCTTAAGTTTGTAGTTCTTCCTTGATGGCTTTTGAAAGCTTTGGAGAGCTTTGTTGTACTTTGTACTTTTGAAAAAATTGAATAAAGCTTTGATGTTTTCAACATGGAAGGAGATGTGAAGTAGATGTCATGGAGCATATTAGAATGTAAGGTAGAGTAGATTTAATTTTGTAAATATTGCTTTGTAGAATGTAAGGTAGAGTAGATTTCATTTTGTAAATATTGCTTTGATTTGATTATGTTATTTGATTGCTTTCAAGTTTGATAGATTAGATTTTTCATTCATGCAATTTTAATTCATGCAAGTGTGTTTAATTTTGCTTTGATTTCATAGGTAGTAGGGGGCCCCTGCCTTGTATAGTTGTCATTTTATTTTTGCATTTTATTTCACCATGTATATTACTGTACATAACAAAGATTTTTGATTACTGTTGTTTTACATTTTTCTCATGTATATTAGCTGTACATAAATTGCTTTCAAGTTGATTGTAGATTAGTGATGCACATAGCCTTTTAATGAACTAATGACGTGATAGAATCGTCTTGTCCTTTTGCTGAAGTAGCAAGGATACTGGGTCACATAGTCATTCTCTCATTATTTGATTATTGCATTTTATTTCGATTGAACTAGTTGTATATTTACACTTTTGTTTAAATACTAACTCCATCAATAACATGTTTTAAGTTCTTTTGAAGTGCTAAGTTTTGGAAATTACCATTAGGGATAAAGGCCTTGTCTTGAAATCTTTATCCATACTTGTCCTTTAAAAGTATTCTTAAGACCTTAGAATAGGATTTCCATTTGCATTAAACACTTTATAAAACCAACAAGAACAAAACCCCAAAAACAACATAAACTATAAAACAACGAAGTAAGAGAAAGGTTAACTAAGCACATATAGTGCACCACACTTCATCAGTTTACGATACCCGGATTGATAATTTATGTAGAGCAATTTAAGACATTAAATTGACTAGACACTCTACTGACTCCTTATCCCTAGTTTTTTAACTAGGGAAAATTAGTTATTTATTAACTCACTAATCACAAACACTTGAACCTCTTAACCATTAACTTACTAATTATTTAATTATCATTTATCATATTGATATGTTGGGTATACATTATATTTATTGCATGATGATCTCCATGCACTATACGTATTGGCCAAAAGATGTTTGAGGGTGGAGCTTCTAAAAATATATTTTTTGTAGTTTTGATAGATGGTTTTATACCCCATAGTTTTCTAATTGTGATTAGTGTTGAAATATAATTTGAGTAAATGGATTAAGGTTGTGTATGCCATAATATCTTACGTATTGGATTGTAAATGGTGAAGTTAATATGATTAGGTGTCCCTCTAAACATTTGTTGATTTTCCTACTTAAGGTTTCTAACAGAAATCTATACGTAGTACATATGAATGTTATTAATTACTTTTTTGTTTTATAATGAATTTGGGTGTGCATCACTCATTGTAAAGATTTAGAACTTACATTTGGTATTAAAGAAATTATTAGCTCTAGGGGGATGCCTTTGTTTCCAAAAATTTAAAGATAATGAGCGTGTGATAAACCTAGTTTTAGTGGGAGTTATGTAGCAATAAACCTTGTGGTGAAACAAGATGGCAAGAAATTCAAAAATTGACACTCAGAAATTTACAGGCATAAGGATTTGAACTATGGAAGCTAAAGATGGAAGACCTTTTGGTAGATAAATAACAGTGAGTCACTATGATCCTAGCACTGCACCTATGGGTATGTTAATAGAAGACTGGTTAAAGTCGGATAGGAATTCAAAGAGCAGGATATATTCAAAGAGCACCCATAACTCCGCGGAAGGTAGCAAAGGTAGTATGTTAGTGTTCGGTCTTGGTGTCAATAGCTCTACGAGGTCTGTTGGCCGATTCAGTGTCGAGGGGATTGTTGTGTGGGTGAGTGACTCCGTGGGAAGAGATAAGTTGCAGCACCAGGAAAGGCAGTGGAGTATTCTTCTTCGGGTGACGGTAACCTGGTATGTTAATTATTTCTTCTCCCCCTCCTCAAAGCATCAAATTGTTTGGTCATGGGATTGGATTTTTCATGGGGTCGAATTGTCTGCTCGTGGGAGTAACTAGGGATGCTGGAAGACACTGGCATCGGTAGTATTGTTGTAGTATGTTATCCTAACTGGTATGGTATCTGTGTCAGTATGTTATGAAATTATTCTCTCTTGAATGGGCTTATATGGATGCGGGTTTGGGGCGCCAGCCCTGGGGAATGTTGTTGTCTGGTTTGGTTCAAAGACCCTGGGGTTTGTGGTTGATTTGTCTTCAGCTCTACCTATAGGGTCAGTTTTACTGTAATTTATGGGATTGAGGGGAAGTTTCATCCCCTACATAATTGGTGGTCCTGGCATTGTAAAAATTTTGTCGTGTGTCTTTCTTTGTTCTGCACCCATGGTCGTCGTGGAAGCTCCTACGAGGTTGCAATTTAGGGTCTACACTGCTTAGGGTTTGGGGATCATTAAATGTTGTTGGCGTTTGTTATGATGGTCTCTTAAACTCTATTTCTGACTACTTTGCAAATTGGCTATGGGTTAAGGAAACTACATTCCTGGGTGGGATGAAAGACCGTGATAGGATGCATGTGATGAGATTAACGGAGATTCAACATTTTATATTATGGAAATTATTGTTTTGCTCTCCCATGGCAGGTGTGTGGGGAGGTAGGTTCATCTAGAAGCGAAGGGCTTTTGGGCTCAGGCTACCACCTGTACAGGCATCTGGCATCATCCATCTTTTTACTAGGCACTATGAGCTGGTTGTGATGGTGAGGGATGCAAATGCTAGGGGCCGCAGTAGGAAGCCTCAGGTGACAGTCCAGGAGGAACAACCTAGTTCCTCATGCGACAGAACAAGGGGACGTAAGCCGGTAGCCAACGTCATTAATGATGCAGTCAGCGCTTATCATGAAGGGACCAGTGAAGAAATCAGGAGATTGATTGAGGAGTGGGAAGAAGATCTGAATTGATAGGCAGGCTCGACAGATATCCAGATGGAGTCCACTGGTGAGTGATGGTGCCAGATCCTAGGCATACTCGCTGGCGAGTGACCTAGTTTAAACAAACTTTGTATTTGTATTGTCCACCATGAAAAGTCTCCTAGGAAAGGCCTTGGAGCATATTTCAGTGAGCATGGCGACAACGGTATAAGACTTCCCCAACTACAAGAAAGATTTTAAAAACTTCAGTTGCAACTGCAAAAATAGGATGGACACCTTTGCCGAGTCGAGGATCACCTCCCCTATCTTCCGTTACACATAGTGAGGCCTGGTTCCAATGTTAAGGACTCGACCTCGGTCAAATCTGCTTCTGCCGAGTGAGATGAATAGGATGAAAGTTGGTTTTAGTTTTGTTTAGTATATATGCGGTTAGCTTTTAAGTTTTAGCATGATGTTGTATATGTTTATAGGAAAATAGAGTATGGACATGGTCATAATATACAAATTTATATAGATTGGGTAGAAAGACTGATCATTTTTTTCTACTAGATGGCTTATCACTCGGTTAGGTGGCCAACAGACTTGATTTCCCTTTGGGAAAGTTGATGCCACATAACTATTCATATGTGGATGTAACTTGCTTATAGTTAATGAAAATGGAAGGATCTACCAAGCTTACAAAAATAATAATAATAATATATATTAATATATTAGTATGTACAAAATAATTGGGAAATTCCTACCATGCTCGGTGGGGAAGCATGAATCAATATTAACAATTTGTATCAGCAATTCCTATTGTCCATGTAATAATTATTAATAATTAAATTAAAATTATGGAATTCCTATTCCAAAATCGACACACTTTGTAGTAGTAGAAAAAATTAAAAGATATAGCTTAACACTATTGATATGCTCCATTATTACAAACAACTAATAAATGCAATATTAATCATGCACTATAAAAAAAATCTAACGACACAACAAAAATAATTAAATATATTGATTTTAGTGATGATATAACAAATAATGATGCACAACAATTAGGAAGTTGCAATGGTTTTGTTGTAATTCCAATCATTTTAAGAATGAGATAACATCAATAAAGATATAAGACAAAAACATCAGGGTACATTTATTTCAAAAATGGTACACTGAAAAATATGTAAATAAATTAGTTTAATTTATTTCAATAATGAAATAATGAAAAACAATAAGATGCATGGATTTTAGTAACGATATATTGTCCAATGGGTCTTGGATGGATGGTGATCAGGTGCACTGTTAACTTGCACTCCTAGATGCTAAGTCGCAGGTTTAGTTCCCCTCCCTATTCATGTGTTATTCTTGATCATAAACATGATGTAGCCTCATCAATGTTGAAGATACAAAAAAATATGATACATTGGAATTTCCCATGGGGTGTAGCGAAGACTGTGATAGGGTGTTCTATCAAAACACTCTATGGTGTAAAGATCATCAATTTGAAACTACATTGGAAAAAATCCAACCATGCTAAGAGTCGGTGTGGCCTAGGTTGGGTACGATCCTTACGTGATTTTGATGGCTTAGATGCCTCTGCGTTGCAGCTACTCAAGCCATAGGTTAGTCGTGTGAGTCATCTCAAAACTCACATAAACTAACAAAAAAAAATTGATACATTAAAAACTGATTTATAATAGCAGGTTGATTTGAACAATGATAAAATATAATACATTATAGGATACACATATGAGAACTGATGTAATGTTTTAATTGATGATAAGATAAAGAAGAAATTGTTTTGCAAAATTGGTTTTAACATTACAATAATACAAATTATGAGAGAAGTGCTTAACAATATAAATAATGAAAACCAATTTTAAAATACATATATTATAAGTTGAAGTCCTATACATTTTCTTCATATCTAATTTATGTTATGTTATAATTCTAAAATATATAAAAATACTAAAATCAATAGAATGCATTAAAATTGAAATCATATAATGAAATGTAAATAGAATTATGTGGAACATATAGGATAGAGAAATAAATTTTTAATATTGAGAAATACAATATAAACTACACTATAATATGATATATTTTTAGTTAAAGTTTTCAAACGTAATTCAAATCACCTTCTATTCACACTAAATCGAATAGGATAGAGAACTAAATTTTTAATATTGAGAAATACAATATAAACTACACTATAATATGATATATTTTTAGTTAAAGTTTTCAAAGGTAATTCAAATCACCTTCTATTCACACTAAATCGAAATCATATAATGAATTGTAAATAGAATTGTGGAACATATAGGATTGGGAAATAATTTTTTAATATTGAGAAATACAATATAAACTACACTATAATATGATATATTTTTAGTTAAAGATTTCAATGGTAATTCAAATCACCTTCTATTCACACTAAATCAATATGAAAAGATAAAAAACATAATAAGTATGAAATATGAAGAAAACATATTTGGGGATTTTGTAGATGTCTACTTAAAATATTTTTATTTTCTTATTATTCATCTTAATCATTATTAAATATTGTTAATTTATGTGTCATGTGGGTGTAGCTCAGGCATGAGTTTCTATAGGATATGATTTGTCAACGATGTCCAAAAGATTAGTTAAACCCACAAATAAGCTAAACCATCATGTTTTGGGTTTTGAGCACTAATCCTGAACTGTGAAATTAAATATTTCGAGAATGTCTAAGTTTTTCATTCCAATCAATCCAAACGTCTCTTATTAAAAGTACATGGTAGTCACAATTAATTTATACTACAATTTTGTAGTGATTTGGCTTTATCATAATCCCATGGTAATTACTAATTATGATTGACATTATGATGAAAATAATCTAGTTTAGAGCATGATTTTTGAATATTGAATTTCAGTTTAAAAAGCATTATTGAGAAAATTATTTTAAAAATTACATGGATAAATTAAGTGATACTCATAAATTAACATTTTTTTTGTGAGGTTCACTCTCCATAGAAAACCCACATTTTATGTACAAATGATTTCCAAAAAAATAAACAACATGCTCTTTCCACATAACTTCAACCTCTCTTTCCCCATAACTTCAACCACTTAATACTCATGGTCGAGATCTCTCAGCATATCTCTGCCCCTGATGGCCCCCGGCAATGGAGGCAATGAAATCTCTTCGAGCTTGGGCGTTGTGGGGTTCCAAGGGTTACTGAACGAATGATCTTTGTTACTACCCACCGGGAGCGACAGTCACCAATACACCTAATTCAAATCTAGATTGAGAAATGCATCATTCGCGCACTCGCGGCCGGACCATGTGCATTCCTTGGTGCCGAAGAAGAGATGCAATAGTATCACCTCACTCACTTTCATGGGACTTCACTTTCATGGGACTTCCTTCTTCCATGTCGGCACACCAGGCCACCATGTGAAGTGCGATGTTGGCACCCATTTTCTCCCATCAGATACACTGGAGAAAGGTTGGCGTGGGAATCGAGCCATGTGTCGTGTTCGATGTGAGTGGGAAAATTCAAATAGAGTGAGCGGGAAAATTCAAAACGTAAAAAGTGCGCCATAAAATTCAAATCTCAAAATATAATTATCAAATATGATACCGATAAATTAGATTCCTCATGCAGATGGTGAATCATGTCAAATAAGCCATGGATCATGGATGAATGATACGTACATAGACATTAAATTGTTTCCATAACCATTGAACAAAAAGATTTCCTGAAAAAATATGTACACATGTATCCACTTAAACCAAACCAGATGTCAGAGTCCTTCTTGTCTACCTGCCATCAGGCACGACAAGCAATGTCGGAGATTTACATTTAAAAACAAAAAAAATAATACTTTAAATTAACAAATTAAAAATAGTAATAACACAAGAATTTAATGTCGGTTATGATTAAAATACTTCAAGTGGCACCTTAATTACCTTTTAGTATGTGGAAGAAATGTAATTTCTTCACCACTTAATATGGAGATGACTAAAAACAATAAACTAATTTACTTTATCGTATGAGTAAGAAATGTAATTTCTTCACTACTTGATATAGAAATGATAGGTGACAGTATTATTGATATTATAGGATGTGTAATTCATTCTACATTAAGTTTACATGTAATATTTAAAAAAAAGAAGTATTTATCATCAATCATAAGTAAAATATTTAAATGTCCATAAAAAATATTTAACCTGATTTTATATCTACTTTATATAGAAAAAAATAAAGTAATTTAAATTAAACCAATTGGCTATCTAGATCCATTTAACTTTGGATCTATCATGCCTTGAGAGGGATCATATCCTTTGAGATGCAAACTTTTCCTCAAATTATTAATCCAAAGTTATTAAATATTATAATAATAATAATATAATTTATTAATATTAATATTAGATTTAATAATAATAATAATATTAAATTTAATGATGTTTTTTACATGTCATAATAATAAAATTACATCAAATTAATATTTTCAAATATTATAACTTTCACGTGGAAATATTTATTTCTTTAAAGATTTTAATATATTCATAGAATATGGTTTTTCCTTTTAACAATTTATTTTACAAATACTTAATTAAAATAAATATTAAAAGATTTTGAAGCACGATTTTCATATTTTTATTATTATTATTATTATATATCAGAGACATGACATAATACACCCCCTCACCCTCATACTAAGTTCTAGAATGTACCTCTCCCCTAAAAAAATTCTTATATTTTCACTTGCAGTAGTCTATAACGCGACTTTTTGAAAGTCTTTCCGGCGGGTTTTTCCGATTGAAATCCGGCAGGAATTTGTTGGAATCGCAAGTTTGATAGCTAGTTTCTGCACAATGAAAGCATCCCAGGGGTTCTTGAGGGTGCTGAATCCAAATATGCAGTTAAAAAACCATTTTAACTGCAAGAAATCAAGATTTAACCTCAATTTCTTCCGCCGGATGCCGGATTCCGTCACCGGAATCTCCAAAAAGTCGCATTATAGACAACTCCTTTTCACTTTCCAAAACTAGGGAGGTGTAATTTATTTTATTTTTAATATAGGGTTGATATATAAGATTCTAAAAATATCAATAACAAAGAAAAGTTTAACCTGGGTTATAAATAAAATATTTCAATAAAAGATTTTAACATGAAACATATATTGAGAGAGAACGATTGAGTAATTCTTATTTCATTAATAGTTGCTTTCTAATTCAATTTATGAGGGAGATTCATTATTCTTTCAATGCTTAATATGTATTTGATATGTAATATTTTAGAAAATAATAATAATAAAAATAATTAAATATATGCATAGAGGAAAAAATATGAGGGTCATGTTTTAATGTTTTAATACGGAGAAAGTGAATTATAAATAAAATATTTCAGTGTTAACTACATATATATTACACCATCCTAGATCCATCTTAACTTTGAATCTATGAAGCGCTTAAAGGATCAAATCTCTTTTCACTTTGAAAGAGGTTTGCATCTCAAGAGAAACTATCCCTCTCGACGCTTAGTATATCCGAAGTTAATAAATTTAGGTTGTTTTAAAATAAATAATTATTTCTATAATTGTTATTATTTTTTTTATAATTAATTAAAATAAATTATAAATAATTTTTATTTTTTATCTTTATTTTAATTAATAAATATTTTGATCAATATTATTATTTTTATAATTCTAATTTTTTTTTTTAATAATTAAAATTAATAATTATTTTTATAAATAAAATTAATTATTATTGTAAACATGATAAATTATTATAATTAGAAATAATTATAATACTTATTAAAATGATAATTATTTTTAATAATTGAAATTTATTTTTTAAATAAGTGTTATCATTAATAAATTAATTAAAATAAATAAATCAACTAAATGATTATTTAATCAATTATAATAATAATTAATTAATTGATTAAAAAATAAATGAAAAAGCTCATTATTGATAAATCAATAAATTATAGTTAATTTATTGATTTATTAATTAATAATTAGATAATTGAGGCCAGAGTTGAAAAATGTCAATTTACAACTATGGTGAGTGGTCGACGTCTGCGACCTCTAACCTAAGGAGACCTTTATGCCCCTGCGGCAACCACCTCTAGCGTGTCTTGCCCTGCTTAATCATTGCCCCTCACCCCTCTCCCATGGCGAAGCTGAACTCGATCCATGATGCTCTCTCCTTCAAAGACATTGTAACTGGTCGCCCTCCGGACCATGAATCATTCTTCACCAAGCTGGGCTCTAACATAGCCTTCCGCTCCTTAGGAGAGAAATGTGAAAACCGATAAATAACGTCGGAGAAAGGAAAAAAAAAATAGAAAAATTCAGCAAATGGCACCACCACTGACTTCCCCTCTTCCACAAAGGAAAACACTGCAAAGGACTAGGTGTAACAAGAAGAACAAAAGGAAAAAATAAGGAATAACTGCAACCCTATAGCCAAGGAAATTTTGGAGATGGAAATCCAGGACTCAGGAATAGCAGTCTACAGAAAATACATGCAAGAGCATGTAGTCTGTTGTGGCCACAACCACCACCCTATCAAATCTTGCCTGGGTAACAATTTTGGATGGGTCCCCTAGAAGTTGATCTTGCATCTCTTCGAATGATCTGCTTTACCCAAGGGATTTAGCTCTCTGGGGAGCCAAATCTTCAATTCACAAATGGTTAAAGCCCCTTAATAAATCTCTCGCATGATTCACCTATAACCTTTTTACGCCCTTCGTTCATATGCCCATCGGAATTTATTTGACTCACAAAACCTTCCATCACATCATTATTCCCATCATAGCTCTTTATAGTGAAAATGATCAAAATCATGCATAAACCCCCCTTTTTGCTTATTGCAATCAACATTGAAATGTAACACATACATGGCTTCCAGACCTGATGGTTTTATTAACCAAAATGCATGTATTTCGGGTCCGGAGCCCCATCACTTATCGCTATCGGCCATGCCCAGGGCTTATATATATATATAGCGGGTCTGGAGCCAATCGCAGTATCGCAATCGGCCCGATCCAAATCTTTTATATAAGGTGCACCACTGTTTACTGGACCCGCCGATTATTATGAACTAGGGTGTATAGTATTTCAAGTCTGGCCTTATGGCCGGACATGGTTTTCCCATATATTCTTTTGTTTTTCGAAAAAACATCGAAGTCCTGATTTTCAAAGACAAGCCTATTATTACGGACCTGCCGGCGGTATTAACACACACACATATATATATACATCGGGTCCGTAGCCCCAATCGCATATCGCATTGGCGGAACACAAGAACTTTATACAAGGCACACTGTGGTATTCCGGACCCATCGATAATTATCGGTCCGGGCATATAATATTTCAAGTCCAGTCGTAAGGCTGGACGCGGGTTTTCTCGCATTCTCCTGTGTTTTCTTGAAAAGTACTGATTTTCGGTATGTAAATGGAAAGCCCACTGAAGCATTGCGATGTGATATGGCAGACTCGTTGGTAACTATAGTCCCGGGTGTATAAATTTGAAGTCCGGCTGTACGGTTGGATGCGAGGTTTTGCAATGATTTTCAATGTAAACCAAGTTTTTGCCTGCGAGACTGAATCAATGTATGGATTAAAGACCAGGGGCCGATTCTCTCATGATTGTTACTCTTGATGTTATAAACGCTTCATGAATGCAAGATTGGTGTTTTTTTAAGCATTTTTATCATATTTTGTATGAGTGTGATTGATGTGGGTTATCTATGTAGGTGAGAACCGAGAGAAGGCAAGCAGACCCGAAGAGTTTATCCATGCGAATATGTCTATTTGAAGATTGGGCTTTAGGCATTGGCAGTCATATTTCCAGGTGTTGCCTATGAAAGCGAAACTGCCCTAGATTTCATCATGAAGAGATGACACACAGTCATCCCCTTCTAATCAACAACCATTCATTTCCCTAGGAAATGAAGCATTCTAGTGACAGGAAATGCCCTCTACGTGTCAGCAGTGACACTGATTGTCTTCCTCTGTGTATTCTTATCTGTATAGAGAAAGAGGATAGAGGGAAGGTGAAAAGGCGAAAAGAGAGATCGAGAATCATTTCTAGTTGCATAAATATTCCCTCTGGATAGGAAATTGGGGCTTTTTGTTTGGAGAAAAACAGCTTTGATTTATTGTGAATAAAGAGGATTGTTTGGTTCAAGAAGGAGCCTGTTGTTTCAAATTTGTTTCCCCTTTCTCTCATATGTTTAGGATCAGTGTGTTGTTGCTGGTATAAAGACAAATGTGATTTGCTTTATGCATATTGATAACTTGCAGTTCATGGTTGTTATCGGTTATTTGAATGTAATTCAATAGCATTAATAATTCATGAAAGGTTGTTGATTCCTGACTTTGTTAAACATCAGTTGCAAGTGTTATTTGTATGGAAAGGAATGTATATTCTTGTATAAGTAATTACATTGTGATTAGGATTTAATACAACCTTGTTCTTATGTGGACCAGTAATTGATTCATTTGGACTTGGGATTTATATATGATGTTTAACCTCCTTTTGTTTTGCTCCTGCAGGATAGATTAGGACAATTAGGACTAGATTAGAGTAGTTAGAAGTAGTGTAGATAGGATTTAATACACATTGGTCAGCGTTTTTATTTTGTTGATTTAATTGAAGTCTTCTTCCCAAAAGCCATCTTTCAACGCATTTAATAGTTTACGTGGCCCCTTAAAACCCGTGGGAACTAGCCATTCCAAACGAAAGCAGGCCTAATTGGGGTCTGTGATCGGGTTAGTTCCCCTTGTTGGCATAGCGAAAATTCGACATGTCAACAAATTGTCGCTAGAAGGAGGGCCTGAACTATCGTCCACAGCTTTTCAAGATTTCATTTATAAGTGCCACGCATGGATTCAAAAAGATTAATGCATGGATTGTGAAGGTCGAAAAGAGCCTTCCTCTCATTCGGAAAAGCCTCATTTCGAATAAGAGACACTATGGGAGTATCCTGTCACTCAGGAACAACTAGTTAGAAGACTTACTCGGGCTTACGCTCGTTCCCTATCACAGCTCCCTATCTTTCAGTCTTTACCTCCGACAGCAAAAAGAAAGCCAAGGGTCTATCACATAAACGAAGAGACATCTGCAACCCCTTCTCTTGAAGATATTGTGCTTGATTCTTTGCAGAGTATCGACTCTCCTTGGGAAGAAATTCCTGAGGATTCCCCTTCTGAAGGCAATCCCTGGCCTGATTTGGAAAATCCTAATGAAGAAACCCTCAACTAGAACATCCCTATCCTCGATATGGCTAATATTCCTCAACCAGGTGGAAACCAACTCCCACCTCCTCCGGGAGCACTTCCTCCCTGGCTCGCTCAGGATGTCGTAGTGATACCTAGGCAACAACATCCCTTACCCAAGAATGTAGAAAGAGTACTGCGTAAATTTGACCCTGGGAAGGGAGACACCATTGAGAGCCATATTCACTCCTTCTTCCTGGTCGTGCGCATGCTGGGGGTGGCTGATGAAGATATAGTGTGTCGCTTATTCCCTTTTAGCTTGATTGGTGCAGCTTCCACATGGTACTTTAGCTTGAGAACCGAATTGACCACCTCGTGGGCTGCCTTTCAATAGGCCTTTTTAGACAAGTATGGCAATGACAAAACCCCTGCTGCCTTAGTTCTAGAACTATCCCATTGGAAAATGGAGACGAAAGAAAAGGTTAAGGATTTTAACATCTGGTTCAACACCTTGTTCAACAGAATCCCAACCACTGCTAGACCTACTAAGGAGGTGCTCATGGAATTCTACATCACTGCTCTCCCTGTCCCTACTGCGATGTGGGTCAAATGGAGTAACACACAAACCTTACAGGGTGCTATCGATGAAGCAGTAAAAGTTGAGAATGAGATGCTCAGTCTCATAGCATGCCATCATACAACCGGAGAAAAAAAAGCCTCTCAAGCATCCAGGAAGAATAATGGGAGTGATAACAAAGGGGCTGAAACCAAAGAAAAGGATACCACAGATGTATAAGGTTTGCATCAGATCATTAAGAAGTTGACAAATACAGTCATCGATATGAAAAGGAATTTTGGAGAGAGTACAAGCGGGAGTGGAGGAGAGTATAACAATAGAAAACTTTTCAAACCTTTCTATCCTAAGAAGATAGAAGATAATCATGGTCCACTTGCACTGCCTGTTCCACCCAATGAAGGGAATATTTAAATACAGAAGAGTTGGCTCTTATCAGATCGCTCCTTAACCAAGAAGAACCTATAGTGGAGCTAGAGCCAGAACAAGAAGATGAGGAAGAATACCAAGTAGAAGAGCCCTTGGAAGAAGAATCTCAAATCAATGTACTATGGGATTTCTATACAAATGAGAACGATGATGACCAAGGAAACAGCATGGCAGAAATCCACATTGATGAAATCCACACACGAAGCAAGGGGCCACTTGCAGGTGTGATGAAGCTTGTAGATCAGACCAAGAAAGATGTCCGCGCTATGAAGGCACCTACTCCCAAAGTCCCTGTTGAGAAGAGTAGACCTAGTGGTCAGTCCAAGAATACTCCAGTTGCAAACCATCCAGAGAAAGAAAATGCATTTCCCACTGCAACGAAGGCTACTCAAAATGGTAAACTCCCACCTAAGAATGGAAAAATTGGTATGTTTACCCTACCCTATCCTATTTATAACATTGTTTACAATATTGTGGATGATCTTAAGAAATCTAGGGCTAATATCACATACTTTGACTTGTTGAAATTAACACAGCAAAGAGATCTACTCCTGAAAGCTATGAATGAGCGAAATTCCAAAACTCCCACCATCCCAAGTAGCCAAACCAAGAATTCAGTGTCCAGACCTATCAACACCTCCAATACAGCCCAAATACCATAAGCTATGGAAGCCACTCTATCTAAAATGAATCGAAACCCCCAAGATGTCAGTGCAACCATGATAGGGAGGAAATCAAAATCCATGACTCCACCTTTCCTTATCACATTTGAAATCCTCAACATGAATGTACACAATTTCTTGGTAGATTCTGGTGCCTCGTCCACTGTGATGCCTTATGCTGTTTCCAAAAGACTGCATGCGATACCCGAGAAAACTGGGACTCGAATTATGCAATTAGACAGGACAAGTGTGAAAGTGATTGGGGAACTAAAAGATGTGTTGATTCGGATGGCTGCTAAACCACAGTACACACAAGTCATTGATATAGGGATTGGTTAGCAAAACTCAATGGATATTTCTCAACTGATTGGTCCCATCTCTTGCTGCCTCAGAAGGGAAAAGGTGATATGCTAAGAGTTGATCGAGAAAGATAAATGAAGTATGTGGTCGTGGAACTAAATGGTCCCAATGAACCTATAATGTTTAACAACTTCATCCTTGGGAACTATAGTTTCAATGTTTATGCTACAGAAACCTGTTTTGGAGAATTCCATGCAGAAACAGTTGAAGAAACTTTGACATACACATAGTTGGAAGCTGCCTCCCATAATCCAACTGATGAACTTTCCTATATTATAGTAGATGATAAGACTAATTTCTTAGATCGTAGTTCAATTTATGTAACATTAGATTCTATATTTTGGACACTCTATTTTGACGGCTTTAACTGCCTTGAAGGTGCAGGTGTTGGGAGCGTTCTCATTGATCCACAAGGGAACCAACATTTGATGGCCAGCCGGTTGGAGTTCACGTGCACCAACAACACGGCAGAGTATGAAGGCTTGCTGCAGGGCCTGAAGAAAGCCATTGATATGAAGGTGAAAAATCTTAAAGTTTTTGGTGACTCACAGATAATCGTGGATCAGGTAAGGAAGAGGATACACTGCAATTCGCCACACCTAGTAAGGTACCAGCATGAGGTATGGGGCTTAATTGACAATTTTGATTCTTTTAATATCACATACATACCTCGAGGGCAAAACCAAGATGTCGATCTGATGGCTAGTATGGCTGCTAAACTTTTTCCTGATTTTAGATTGAAGAAGAATAAATGTTATGTTGAATTGGTTTTCAGACCATCTGTGCCTGATAACATCTCAAACTAGCAGGTGTTTGAAGATGACAAGCAAATCCTTGAGTTCTTGCACTGCGAGAAGACATTCAAGAATGTAGTCATTGATGAAAAAGAGCACGACAAGCTTATGAACGAGAGGGAAGATGAAGAAAAGGATCAGTCCAATATGATTCCCAAGTCAGTTGTCAAGATGGAGCACTTGTATGACCTGCATAGTAAATTCAAGAAGCCAACTAATTGCAAAATGCATAACTCATCCATGAAGTACGAATCAGTCAACCTTGGGACCAAAGAAGACCCAAAAACTATTAATTTGGGCTTTGGGTGCTCCCCAAAAGAAAAGGCTGCATTCGTCAAGCTATTCAAAGAATACAAGGACGTCTTTGCATGGACATATGGAGACCTAAGAACCTTTGATACCAGCATTATGCAGCATGTAATTCCTTTAGAAAAGGAGGTTAAGCCTACCAACAAAAACTTCGCAAGATGCATCCAAGCCTAGAACCGTTGGTGAAGAAAGAATTGAACAAAATGTTGGATGCTAAAATCATCTTTCCGGTCAGACACACCCACTGGGTAGCCAATATCATGCCAGTAAAGAATAAAAATGGAGATATCAGGCTGTGTATCGATTTCAGAAACCTAAACAAAGCATCGCAAAAGGATAACTATCATGTCCCCTCTATGCAACACATGCTTCAGTGCGTTTCCGGGTCTGAAATGTTGTCCTTATTAGATGGGTTTTCAGGATATAATCAAGTGTTGGTATATAGTGGGGATCAGCTGAAGACAACCTTCAACACTAAATGGGGTGCCTATGCATATCGTAAAATGCATTTTGGACTTATTAGCGCGGGCGCCACATTCTAGAGAGCTATGGACATAGCTTTCCAAGGGTTGATTAACAGATCAATAGTGGTTTACATGGATGACATCACTGTGTATTCATATCACATAAGTGACCATATTTATCACCTGAGACAGATTTTTGAAAGATGCAGAAGGTATGGAATATCATTGAATCCCAAGAAGACTGTCTTTGTAGTCACAGAAGGGAAACCACTGGGTCATATCCCCTCTAAAGAAGGGATTTTTATTGATCCTGAAAGAATAGAGACCATCATGAGAATACAACCCCCTACAAATAAGAAGGCCATGTAATCTTTCTTCATGAATATCAATTTTGTTAGAAAATTTTTCTCAGGTTTCGCGGAAATAGTGCGCCCCATGCAGCTGATGATGAAGAAAGACGTTGTGTATAAATGGATCGATGAAGCCAAGAAAGCGTTTCAACGAATCAAGGAACCCATCACTGAAGCTCCTGCATTGGTCAGCCCTGATTTCGGCAAGGAATTCTTCTTGTACACTTTTTCTTATGATGTTTCATATGCCGCAATACTCACTCAGAAAAATAACCAAGGCAATGAAGTCCCTCTTTCTTATATGAGCTCTAATCTCCAAGGGGAAGAACTCAACTACCCAGACGAGGAAAAATAGGGCTTTGCAGTTTTCAAGGCCGTAAAACATTTCCGCCCTTATCTACTAAAGGCTAGGACCAAAGTAATCGTTCCCCATCCTGCTGTAAGATCCCTCTCCATGCAGAAGGAAATGGGTGAACAGAGAGGGAATTGGATAACCACCCTTCAAGAGTTTGACCTCGAGATTAAGCCGACACAGATAGTTCGAGGGCAGGGACTTTGTAGGCTAGCAGCAGAAGCCTTGGTGGATAAAGAAGGGGTGTCCGAAGAACCAGAAACGTGGAGCATGCAATATGCACAAATGAAATTCAGGGAGGAGCCCCTATGGATTAACGAAGCACTGATGTATGAGTGAGAAATGTCGGAAGCCTTTTTGGATCCTGAGTCGTGGTACTACAACATACGCCTCTATCTAATACGGGGATCATGTCTTGAACACATGGATGCGTCACAAAGGAGAGCACTCAGACTGAAATCTAATCAGTATCATTTGGCCAATAACATATTATATAGAAAAATTTATGATGGAATCTGGCTGAGATGTTTGGAAAAGTATGATGCCGATCATGTACTGAAAGAAATGCACGATGGCCCAACAGGTGGTCACTACGGCGGAGAGACCAATTCTCACAAAATATTAAGAGCTAGATATTATTTTCCCATAGTGTTTAGAGACTCGCATGCCTACACTCACCAATGAAAGGTGTATTAAACCGCCACAAGACGAGAAAGAAGGCCAGCTATTCCCCTTAGGCCTGTTATGATTTATCGACCATTCTAGCAATGGGGCCTAGACGTCATAGGCGAGATCACTCCAAACTCTTCACAGCAGCATAAGTATATACTCACAGTGACTGACTACTTCACCAGATGGACCGAAGCCATCCCGCTTCGGAAGGTGAATGAAGATGAGGTAATATCATTCATTGAGAAATTCATTATCAATAGGTATGGCATCCCTAACGCTCTCATATTTGATAACGCTTCTTACTTTTCATCACTGAAATTGACTGAATTTTCTATTGATAAATCAATCCACATAAGGTATGCAACAAAATATTACCCCAGGGAAATGGAGTTGCAGAATCCTCAAATAAGAACCTCATATGCATAATCTGTAAGTTTGTCGCAGACAACCAGAGGAATTGGCACAACGCTCTAACAAATTCCCTTTGGGCCGATAGGGTCACCCAAAAAGTGGCCTTAGGAAACTCCCCATACTTCCTCGTCTATGGACAGGAAGCCATCCTGCCTCCCAATGTTACCCTTCCCTCTTTACAGCTCTCCCAAGCTTCAAGAGGAACCCCCTCTGCCTTACTCCAAGAAAGGATCAACCAACTGGTGAAGTTGGAGGAATTGAGAGAGAAAGCCATAAATAAATTCAAAAATCAACAAATGATTGTAAAGAGATGGTTTGATCATCATTTGGAAGGAGATAAAGACTTCCAAATAGGAGAGCTAGTCCTGAAATGGGACAAGTTGAGTGAGCCAAAAGGTAAACACATGAAATTCAAACACTTATGGCTGGGACGATTCCAAGTTGTTGAAAAAATTGGTCAAGGAACTTACAGGGAGAGACCAAAAAACTCCCTATTAATGGCCAGTATCTAAAGAGATACTTCCAGTAGCCACCACATGGTGGTTACCTCTTGAGTAGGTTAGAATTCATTTTATTTTTGCGGTTAGTTTAGTTGCATTTCTGTCTTTTCCTTTTTGTTTTCTGCAGAGTTTATTTCCCTGTTGTTTTGAATAACAGTCCTTTTCAGCCAACTGATTTTAGTTCCCCAGTCTCATTTTCACCTTTTCAGATTGCCCTCATTAACCTGCTGATGAGTTTGTTGATCCTAAAATCCATCATTACTTTGCAAATCAATCAAATTTTCAATGAGCCCATGAGAACTGAAAATCAGAAATGGAATTCAAACTAGAGCCACTCATTGGCCTCTGTTGGGAACCTGGGTAAGATCTATTGATAACTTGGATTTCTGGAGCATGTGGGGGCATCTTTATAAAACAAAAAATTGTGTAACTACAGCTGGATTGGCATGGAGGAACGCAGCATTTTAAATAAATCCCACTCAGACCTAGCCTATACTTGCATGTAAGGTTTACAGTCATTCTCCATTGGTCCCATCCACCACACTAAATTGTCTAATACCTGTTATCTACAAGTAAACCTCCTTTTAAGCTCATTTTCATATACCCTATGGCAAATCCAATTGTACTCTAGTCCTTGTGCCTGAAACTAGAAGGACTTATTTAAAAGAAAATGAAATGTCAAGTCCTTATACCAATCTGGAAGGACAGGTTGTTTGGGAAGCCAGTTAGAGTAGGGACCATTGCTACGCTCAGAGTACCAGTTGACACAGCAAGTCCAACCTCGCTTAAGCGGTTTAAAAATATGGCAAGATCCATGAATGCACCCCATCCAATCATATAAAAGTATAGCACTAAAATTATTGTATAAAGTGCAGATAGACATATCTACATCAAGTTTGATGAACAATAAAGAGCTGAGGTACACACCTAAACAAGTATTGACAGACCAATGATGGTCCCAAGAGGATTTTTGAAAGTGAGAAACAGGTAAAGGAAGGTTAATAAATCCCATAACACTGCCTTTGGAGAATGCCTGTCAAAATCTTATTAGTAAGTAGAAGCTATTTGTCTCCATCCCACCAGAAGCAATTGATGTTGAAGTGGAACCCATGCTTGTCCATCTATACAGTTTGCATTTCAAGTTTATCTTAACACCCTGATGTTCTATTGATCTAAGGTTTATTTGGAAATAGATATAACTGGTTCGCCCAACGGTTCGCCATTTGTTGTGGCCACAACCACCACCCTATCAAATCTTTCCTTGGTAACAATTTTGGATGGGTCCCCTAGAAGTTGATCTTGCATCTCTCTGAATGATCCGCTTTACCCGAGGGATTTAGCTCTCTAGGAAGCCAAATCTTCAATTCACAAATGGTTAAAGCCCCTTAATAAATCCCTCACATGATTCACCTATAACCTTTTTAAGCCCTTCTTTCATATGCCCATCAGGATTTATTTGACCCACAAAACCTTCCATCGCATCATTATTCCCGTCATAGCTATTTATAGTAGAAATGCTCAAAATCATGCATAAACCCCCCTTTTCGCCTATTGTAGTCAACATTGAAATGTAACACATACATGGCTTCCGGACCCAACGGTTTTATTAACCAAAATGCATGTATTTCAGGTCTGGAGCCCCATCACTTATCGCTATAGGCCATGCCCAGGGCTTATATATATAGCGCGCTATTATATACCGGACTCGATGGCTTTATTAACCACGATATATATATATATATATATATATATATATATATATCGGGTCCGGAGCCCATCGCAATATCGCAATCGACCTGATCCAAAGCTTTTATATAAGGCGCACCACTATTACCGGACCCACTGATTATTATGAACTGGGGCGTATAGTATTTCAAGTCTGGCCTTTTTCCCATATATTCTTTTCTCTTTCAAAAAAACATTGAAGTCCTGGTTTTCAAAGACAAGCCTATTATTATGGACCCGCCGACGGTATTAACACACACACACACACACACACACACACACATATCTATATACGTCGGGTCCGGAGCCCCAATCGCATATTGCATCGGTGAAACCCAAGAACTTTATACAATGTGCGATGTGGTATTCCTGACCCACTGATAATTATCGGTCCAGGCATATAATATTTCATGTCCGTTTGTAAGGCCAGACGCGGGTTTTCTTATTCTCATATGTTTTTTCAAAAAATATTGAGTTCTAGTATTTAAAGGGAAAGCCCATTGAATCATTGCAATGCGATATGGCAGACCCGATGGGAACTATAGGCCCAAGTGTATAAATTTGAAGTCCGGTTGTACGGTCAGATGCGGGGTTTTGCGATGATTTTCAATGTAAACCAAGTTTTCGCCTACGGGACTGAATCAATGTATGGATTAAAGACCAGGGGCCGATTCTCTCATGATTGTTACTCTTGATGTTATAAACGCTTTGTGAATGCAAGATTGGTGTTTTTTAAGCATTTTTATCATATTTTGTATGAGTGTGACTAATGTCGGTTATCTATGCAGGCGAGAACCGAGAGGAGGCAAGCGGACCCACAGAGTTTATCCATGCAGATATGTCTATTTGAAGATTGGGCTTTAGGCGTTGGCAGTCATATTTCCAGGTGTTTCCTATGAAAGCGAAACTGCCCCAGATTTCATCATGAAGAGATGACACACAGTGATCTCCTTCTAATCAACAACCATACATTTCCCTAGGAAATGAAGCGCTCCAATGACAGGAAACGCCCTCTACGTGTCAGCAGTGACACCGATTGTCTTCCTTTGTGTATTCTGATCTGTATAGAGAAAGAGGACAGAGGGAAGGTGAAAAGGTGAAAAGGGAGACCAAGAGTCATTTCCAGTTGCATAAATATTCCCTCCAGATAGGAAATTGGGGCTTTTTGTTTGGAGAAAAACAACTTTGATTTATTGTGAATAAAGAGGACCGTTTGGTTCATGAAGGAGCTTGTTGTTTCGAATTTTTTTCCCCTTTTTCTCATATGTTTAGGATTAGTGTGTTGTTGCTGGTATAAAGACAAATGTGATTTGCTTTATGCAGATTGATAACTTGTAATTCATGGTTTTTATCGGTTATTTGAATGTAATTCAATAGCATTAATAATTCATGAGAGGCTGTTGATTCCTGACTTTGTTAAACATCAGTTGCAAGTGCTATTTGTATGGAAAGGAATGTATATTCCTGTATAAGTAATTCCATTGTGATTAGGATTTAATACAACCTTGTTCTTATGTGGACCAGTAATTGATTCATTTGGACATGGGATTTATATATGATGTTTAACCTGCTTTTTTTTTGCTCCTACAGGATAGATTAGGACAATTAGGACTAGATTAGAGTAGTTAGAAGTAGTGTAGATATGATTTAATACGCATTGGTCAACTATTTTATTTTGTTGATTTAATTGAAGTCTTCTTCCCAGAAGCCATCTTTCAATGCATTTAATAGTTTTCGGGGCCCCTTAAAACCCGTTGGAACTAGTCATTCCAAACGAAAGCAGGCCTAATTGGGGTCTATGATCAGGTTAGTTCCCTTTTTTGGCACATCGAAAATTCACCATGTCAACACAATCATATGCAAATTAATGGACATTTCGTCGAGAGAGAAAGCCTTGAACCAGTGGATACAAAACAAATGGACACCCATGGGGGAAATCAAACTCTAGTTGAGGTCTAAAGGATTCTTCACAGTAATCTTCGACCTCCTAGAAGACACAGACAAAATATTTGAAGGAGGTCCATACTTCTTCAATTCAACAGGCCTATACATGAGATTTTGGAAGGATAACTTTACTCTAGAGAAGGAGGACTTCACAAGAGTTTTGGTCTGGGTGCATCTCAATTCCTTGCCGACAGATTAATGGGCTCCCATGGTCCTAAAAGGCATAGGAGACCAGCTGAGGGAGTATATAAAAATGTCTGAAGGCACCAGAAAAGAATATGCGTATATATAGACATATCTGGAGAACTCCCAGAAGCAATAAAATTAATCTTCAAGGATGAAGTCTAGCTACAAAGTATAGATTACGAACACAACCCCTTCAGGTGAAGGAAGTGCCATGAACATGGCCATCTATTTAGAGACTTTCCTCTAAAAAAGAACCCCTCAAAATACTGATCACGCAAGTAAGAAAAAGGACAGTGAAGGATTCACCAAAATCAATACCAGGAACAAGAACAATAGGAAAAAAAAAATCTTTAGAAGGATCAGCAAGCTACCATAAAACATAACCAATTCAATGCCCTGTTCAACATTCAAGAATATTTAGATCCAAACTACCAAACAGGAGATGAAGCAGGAGAAGAGGAGAAGATCAAAGAAAATAAGGAACATGGCGACAAAGAAGCAGATCATAGCAACAGGGAAAATGACCAATCACAAGAGGATATTGAAATGGAACAAATAATGAACGAAGAAATCCTAGAGGAGAGTACTATAGAAGAAGCATTGGAAAGGGTAGAATTTTCATCCATAGTAGAATAATGTAAGGTAAAGGGAATAGAAGCAATCCCAGAACATCAACTTCAAAAAATAGAAGGAGCTTACCTCCTCCAAGAGGAACTAAAACATAGTGAAGTCCACCCTTCACAGGACAACAATGCATCAAAAGGTATCATGGAAAACATTCCAGCAGGAGGGTACAACTCGAAAGGACCAAGCCGAAAAGGAGGTAGAAATACCATGAGCCAGCTCCTCCAAGAACTGGGTGCCAAACTCATCAATGAAGGAAAGGTAAAAGCTCTGGCCCTAACCCCCTCTCCTTACCTATGAATTGCATTTCTTGGAATATTAGAGGACTAAATGGTCCTGGAAAGAAAAGAATCTTGATAAACACAATCCTGTCTGATAAACCTGACATCCTCCTTCTTCAAGAAACTAAACTGGAGTCGTCTTACCCTCCTCTCCTTCAAAAATCTTGCTTCAAGCCTTACAACCACCTAGCCAACTTGGCCATAGGATCCACGGGAGGAATCATGACCTTTTGGAAAAGATCGAACTTCGATCTCATTTCCTCTTTAGCAACCTATCACTCTATTACTTCAGTCCTGAGAATAATAGGTAGAAATGATAGAATCTGTATAACCAATATTTATGCCCCCCTTAAGGTGAATGATCGAATAAAAATGCTTCAATGCATCTCTAATCTGATGAATTCCACAAACGCCTTACAAAATCATTGCTGAGGACTTCAATATGATAACAAATCTTGGGGAAAAGAGATGAGGAATCCAGAAATTGGACAAGGACTCAGATGCCCTCCTCTCTACTATTGAAAGCCTCAATCTCATTGACATTCCTACAAAAAATGACACTTTCACCTGGAATAATAGAAGAGGAGGTGATCACCAAATTGCTTCCAGACTTGATCATTTCTTCCTCTCAAAGGAAGCATACCTCACCTTACTGGAAACAAAGGCTTGTATTCTTCTGCAAGATGGCTTTGATCACTGGACAATCTCTCTTAAGTTTCATATTTCCACTAGTCCTAAAAACAAGCCTTTTAGATTTGAGGCCTTCTGGTTGGATCACCCGGACTTCCTGGATAACATGAGGCAATGGTGGAAAAACTCAACTATCAGATATGGTAACAAGATGTACACCTTCCAACAGAAACTAAAACACATCAAAGGTGAAATCAAAAAATGGAACAGAGAATCATTTGGCAATATCGTCACAGGAAAAAAAAAAATTGGAGCTTAAGTTGGAGCTCCTCCAGCAACACATCATTGAATAAGGTATCACGAACCACAACAAACAATAAGAGAAAAAATTACAACAAAGTTGGGATGAAATAGCCACTCAGGAAGAGAAGCTTTGGTAGCAAACATACAGAATAAACTAGCTAAAATGTGGGGAATAGAACACTGCCTTTTTCCACAAATCAATGATCTAGCACAGAAGGAACAACAAAATTCTGTCTCTAAAAGATTGAGAGGGACACCTCATTCACTCTCAAGAGGAAATGGAAGAAGAGTTAACTCAGTACTTCTACTCCCTCCTTAAGGAGCCAAGGAATGATCAAGAAGACGATATTAAAAAAATCACCAATCACATTCCCAAGATCCTCACAGAAGAACATAACAAAATTCTCCTAAGAAAAGTTTCTCTCTAGGAAGTGTAGGATGTAGTTATGAGTATGCCCAATGGTAAAGCCTTAGGATCGAATGGGTTTACCATTGATTTCTACAAAGTCTGCTGGCCAATCCTAAAAAATGAGGTCCATGCCTTAGTAGAGGAATCCAGGATTCAAAAGTCTGTCCTAAAAGCCCTCAATGCCACTTTTCTCACTCTAATTCCCAAGGGAGATTCAACAGACTCCCCGGACAAGTTCTGTCCCATATCCCTTTGCAATGTCATTTATAAAATCATCTCCAAAGTCTTGGCCAATCATCTGAAATCTATCTTGCCTCTCCTTATCTCCCATCATCAATCTGGCTATGTGGAAGGTAGGAAAATAATGGATAGTATCATCCTCTCCCATGAACTAATTCACTCTCTCAACTCGCAAAAGAAACCTGGAATGATGATCCAATTAGACATGTCTAAGGCCTTCAACAAAATCATTTGGTCCTATATGAGGGAAGTTCTAGTAGCTTACGGGTTCCACAAAGAGAGTATCAAATGGATCATGGCAATGGTGTCTCAAGTGTTCTTCTCCATCCTCTTGAATGGCCCCCCCTCTCCGCCTTTCCACCCGTCCAGAGGTATTAGGGAGGGGGAACCAATTTCTCCCTTTCTCTTTTTCATAATGGCAAAAGGGCTAAGCCGTTCCATCTATGCAACCTTATCTCCCAACAAAATATTAGGTGTCAAGCCTCATGCCTCAGCTCCTCCTTCCATGCACCAACAATTTGTGGATGATACCATACTCATGGGTCTCTCCTCTGTCAAATAATATTCCTACTTAAAGACCATTTTGTTTGACTTCTTTACGGCCTCAAGCACCACCATCAATCCTGAAAAATCTAAACTATTCTTCTTCAACACCCCTTTGCCCATTCGAAGAGACATTGCTATAATTCTTGATTTCCCCATAAGATATCTCCCCTCTAAATATCTCGGGTTCCCTTAACTGATAGGCCATTGACCCAGGCCACTTAGGAAGATTTGAAAAATAAACTAGAAAAGAGGTTGGCCAACTGGACCTTCTGATCGCTAAATCTAGTAGACTGTCTTGTTCTTGTAAAATCAGTATTACAGGCGATCCCCCACTACCTATAATCAGCTTTGGCTACCGAAAAGGGATCTCCAATGTAATTAGGAACCTGCGAAGGAACTTCTTATGGAGAAGTACTGAGAAAAAACAAAAATGGGCTCTAGTCGCATGGGAAAAAAATTGTAGGCCTAAAAAAGTTGCTAACCTTGGGCTCAGGGACACTAAGATCCTCATGAAGGCCTTGGGAGAAAAAACTATATGGATATGGATTGAAAATCCCAATTCCCCTTGGGGAATCCTATGGAAGTCAAAGTATGCTCCCACAAACTCGCAAGAGCAAATAATAAGCCTAAATGGAAACATCAAAGGTTCAGTAATCTGGAATCAAGTGTGGGAGAATCAGGTAATCATCCAAAAGCATAGCTTCTGGGAGGTTGGTAATGGAGACAAGGCACTCTTCTAGGAAAATTCCTAGAAGAAAAGGCTCAAACTCGACAAGGTTCAATATCAATCAATCAAGTTTGAAATGCAAAATAGGGGTAGAAGAAATGCATGTCACTATTGGAAACCTAGCACATAAGGGGATAATTGGAGCGAATGGATTGATCAGAAAGAATGGGTTCCCCATATCAACCCACAAGTTTGGTTTGAGCTATCAATCGAGCTACAAAAGAGACAAATCATCGTCAATTGCTCTGAGGACAAGCTTCGTTGGGGCCAAAACCCAGCTGGACAATTCAACATAAAGGAAGCATACAAATATGTTGTTGAACATGATAAAATAAATCCTGACCCAAAATGGAAATCATTATGGAACATAAGACATTGGCCAAAAATCTCCATCTTCCTCCGGCTTCTCTCACACAAGAAAATTCTAACCTGGGAAAACCTCTAGAAAAAGGGTTTTATTAGTCCATCCAGATGCCAACTCTATCAGCAAGAGGAAGAAACTTCAAACCACCTTCTGAACGAATTCTCCTATGCGACCAAAATATGGGATTGGGTTCATTTGATCTTTAATGCATCGGATCGAGATCCCTCTTCCATCATCAACACTATATCTAACTGGCAACCTTCCTTGTCCCTCTATCCTCCTATAAATAGGTCTTGGAATCTCATCCCAGGCACTGTTTGCTAGGCTCTCTAGAAGGAATGCAACACTAGAATTTTCTGGGGTATTTCATCTTAGGATGAAATCGCCCTTTCGAAGGTCAAGCACTCTATTCGGGAGTCTGTGGCCTTTGCGCTTCTATAGACCTCCAATGGCCCTCCCAGCAGCTCAAATTTTAGAATTCTCTCAATGTTGGATCTCCTCCAAGCTAGTGTCCCTTCAGTCCCCTCTTTATCCAGAAAAAGAGAACAGAACGACAAATGGTTTCCCCGGAGGAGGGAACTATTAAGCTCAATTACGATGGTGCAGCCAAAGGTAACCCAAGCCTAGCTATATTTAGAGGAGTCTTCAGGAACTCTCAAGGCAAAATACTATGGATCTACGAGGGTAATATTAGTTCATCAACCAATAACGCATCAAAATTACAAGCTTTGGAACATGGCATTACCATCAAAAAAAGCCACAAGCTAAGTCCTTTGATCATTGAAGGGGATTCAACTCTAACTACACAGGTCTACAAGAAGCTCCATCAAGGAATAGAAGCGGCCAAGGTCTCAGACAATTTGTGCCTAAATGAAATTTTGCAGAGAATTAAAAATAACATTGATAGTATGGAAGGATTACATTTCCTAACCATCAGAAGAAACAACAATAATCTGGCAGATAGGTTGGCCAACGAGGGAACGACTAGGAGCCTACGGCTGAGATCCAGGTCATGGGATGATCTGGAAGAAGGATATCTTCATCAGTAATGTGAAGCTATCAATGCTAAGGACAACCAAAAAAATGAACAATAACTGTCCAAGAATCCCGAGTCACTTCAAGGTTGTCTCAAGAAATAATTGGGAGGACGATGGTATTGATGCGTTCATGCGCAGGGTCGTCCTCTATTTGACAGTTTTGCTAGACAACCCATCCAGGACCCCTCTCTCCTTTGGGGACGCTGCCCTTTTGTCCCGTCAGCATGATGAGGTACCCCGTCCACTACCTAACCCCCGTACCTCTCACGCTCCACCCTCTCCCCCCTTCACTCAATCCCGCACTCCCCAAAACCCTCCCGTCCCTATTTATTTCCCCCTTTTCTCTCTCCTTTTTGTCACTCCCTTTGTTTCAGTTCTTTGGTCTTTCTATCTTTCCCCTGTTCTCTGTCTGTTCTGGGTCTCTAGTCCCTCCATCCTCTTCATGGCCCCTAAGAACTTCTCCATCCCTTCTTCCAGTCATGGGCGCGGGCATGGTAGAGCGTCCTCTCGACGGAATTCCCTAGGTTCTCCCCCCATCACCCACGCTGAGTCCTCTACGAGGCGATCTGCTCTGAATTTTTTGGTGGTGGTTAACCGTGAGACCCAAGAAAGAATAGCTAGTTTTGAGGCTCAAGTTAGAGCTCTTCGTAGAGGTGTCCCCTCAGAGGAGGTTGATGAAGAATTTGCATGGATACCCAACCCCACTCTCACTAGAGCAAGAGAGAACCTCTACGCACATACAATTGATATCTGGTTGCATATGAAGACCATTTTGGGTTTGGCTTTGCAGGAGAAAGTGGAAAGCTCTAAGGTAGTTGAAACAAAAATTGACAGCCTCACTGAAAAATTTGTGATTTTCGTTAAAGCGGTTCATCACTACTGCTTCATAACCTGCGAAGCTCTATAGTACACTGTAATCAAGAAGAATTCCATGACCAAGGTCCACTCGCCTGTCAATGTCTCTCCCTATATTAGGAAAGAAATGGTTGGTTCCTCCTCCAGCCACCTGTCTGCTATAGCGCCATAGGAGGGCGATACACAGAAATAGCCGACCAGTCTGAACGACGAGCCGACAACTGAAATTCTAGAATGACTGTTGTATGAACCTTTTTGTCCTACTTCCCTAGTGGAAGGAATACTGTAGCTGAGAACACAGTTATGAAAATAAAAGCACTCGGCACAGTCTGTCTAGGCACAACTCCGATCTTAGATCCCTCTCTGGAGTCTTTTGCAAATCGAGTTTCTGATCTTTTCTTGTGTACTAATCTATGTAATTCCAAGAGTAATAAGAACCCATTTTTTGTAAAGTCGCATAGTATCTAGGCAAAATCAAAAGCTAGAACAAAAGAGTGTTGTTGGCTCTTGTGATTGTGACTCTGTCCCACACAATCCAACCTTTGTAAATACCTCCTTTTTACAGTAATACATCCTATCTTATTTACAAAAAAAATAATAAGATAATCAATAAATTAATTGGTATTTATTAATTAAAAATAATAAAAAATTAATTAATTATTAATTGATAAATTGATAATTAATTAATTAATTAATTAATTAATTAATTATTAATTACTAAATAATTGATTATATAAGTAATAATTAATTGTAAATACTAATTAATTAATTAATTAGCCATGTAAAATCAATTCATTTATTATAAAAAGCTATACTTAAAAATTAATAATTAATTAATTGTTTACTTAATTATAAAAAAATCAATAATAATTAATTATAATTCATTATAGATCACAAAATCTTGAATTCAGAAAATTATAATAATTAGTAATTAATTATAATTAATTGATTAAATATTAATTCATTGATTATTAATTAATTAATCATTGTTCATTATTTGTGATTACTATAAATAGTTATAAATAATTAATTTACTAATTAAAGTTAATTGATTAATTAATTAGAAAAAATAATTCATTAATTATTAAATGGTCAACCATGGTCCAACGTCGCATTGTGACAAAGATTGTCTCTATATGAAAATCAACCATTGTCAACTATGGACAACCATGTTTATTTTAGGGTTTATAATATTTATCTTAGAGATTATATACCTTGGGTTTAAAATATTAATCCCTTGGGTTTAATATTGTTCCCTTGGGTTCATAATCCCTTGGGGTTTTAGTATTAATCCCTTGGGTTTATTACTCCTTTGGGTTTATAATATCAATCCCTTGGGTTTATTAATCTAAGAGCTCATATTCATAATGTTTAATATTATTCCTTTGGGTCTATAATCCCTTTGGTTTTTAGTATTAATTCCTTGGGTCTATTATTCCCTTGGGTTTATAATATCAATCATGGTCAACCATGGTCAAATATTAGTCAATCATCATCAAACGTGGTCAACCCTTAGTCAATCATCCTCAAACGTGGGCAGCCATGTTTTATAAACTGAATCATGGTTAACGATGGTCCAACATTGCATTGTGACAAAGACTATCTCAATATGAAAATCAACCATGTTTCAATATCACATTGTGATAAAGATTGTCTTGATATAAAATTGAATCATGGTCAACCATGGTCTGACATCGTATTGTGGCAAGGATTGTCTCGATATGAAAATCAATCATGGTCAACCATGTTTATTTTAGGGTTTATAATATTTATCTTAAGGTTTATATATCTTGGGTTTATAATATTAATCCCCTGGGTTTAATACTATTCCCTTGAGTTTATAATATTAATATCTTGGGTTTAATATTATTCCCTTGAGTTTATAATATTAATCCCTTGGGTTTATTCATCTAGGGGTTCAACCATGGTTGAGCATGGTCTAATGTTGCATTGTGACAAAGATTGTCTCAATATGAAAATTAACCATGGCCAGCCATGGTTAACCATGTTTATTTAAGGGCTTAAAATATTTATCTTAGGGTTTATATTATTCCCTCATGTTTAATATGATTCCCTCGTGTTTATAATCCTTTAGGTTTTTTAGTATTAATCCCCTCAGTTTATAATATCAATCATGGTCAACCATTATCAATCCTGGTTAGCCATTGTCAACCATGGTCAACCATGGGTCTATGTCACATTGTGAGAGGGATTGTCTGAGTATTAAAATCAACCATGGTCATCCATGTTTATTTTAGGGTTTATAATATTCATCTTAGGATTTATATACCTTAGGTTTATAATATTAATCCCTTGGGTTTAATATTATTCCCTTGGATTCATAATTCCATAGGGTTTTAGTGTTAATCCCTTGGGTTTATTATATCAATCCCTTGGGTTTGTAAATCTAAGAGGTCATATTCCTAGGGTTTAATGTTATTTCCTTGGGTTTATACTATTAATCCCTTAGATTTATTAATAGAAGGGTTCATATTCCTAAGGTTTAATATTATTCCCTTGAGTTTAATTTTATTCCCTTAGGTTTATAATACCTTGTGTTTTTAGTATTAATCCTTTGGGTTTATTATTCCCTTGGGTTTAAAATATCAATCATAGTCAACCATGTTTTATAAAATCAATCATCGTCTACCATGGTCCAATGATGCATTGTAACAAAGATAATCTCAATATGAAAATCATCTATGGTCAACCATGGTCCAATGTTGCATTGTGACAAATATTATCCCGATATTAAAATCAGTCAATGTCAAGCATGGTCAATGGTCCAACGTCGCATTGTGACAAGGATTGTCTTAATATCAAAATTAACCATGGTGAACCATGTTTATTTTAGGGTTTATAATATTTATCTTAGGGTTTATATACCTTGTATTTATAATATTAATGCCTTGCCTTTAATATTATTCCCTTGGATTTATAATCCCTTGGGGCGGAATCCTAAATGTTTCCAACAGGTTCTATAATTCTTGTAGCTCAATAAACAAATAAAAATATCACAGAATAATAATAATAATAATAATAATGATGGCGCACCGGTTTGAAGCACCATGGGGGCTAGCTTAGCAAGCAGCTTGATGCTTTGGTGTCACCATCAATACTATCACCATCTTCTTGCAGTGTGGATCTCACCGTGACAACTTGCAGGCTGTTGCCTTACCCTTTCTCCGACCGTTACCAGTGTCCCCGATTCTATGTACAATTGTTGGAATGGAGTTAGATGATGTTGATTATTCCACCGACCTGAATCCCTACAAGCCGATTTGGATGACTCCTCATGCTGTGTCGAGTTCTAGTCCTCCATGCTCACTACCTCCCCCACGATCAAGTATGTCGTCTTTCATTGCGCCTCCAAGACCTTCAGCGCCCTTCCTTCCAACTTCTACACCCTTTTTGCATCACCAGGACTTGACTGCTATGCTCAACCTTCTGGCCTCATGCATTGCACCCTCCCCTACTTTTGATTCAATTTCGCTTGAAGCATCATTACACCCAGCATTTTCTAACATTTCCATTTTTCTAAGGTTTTCAAAATTTGGGATTTCCTCTATCCACCACTCTACACTGGACAACAAACCTAACCCTACCTATTTTTAGGGGAGGCCTCCTATACCCTCTGGTTGTTTTAACATTCCGACAGTTAAACCGTGGAACTCATCCCTTTCTTCATAAGTGGAATCACAAGGCAATTGGGACCCCTTCAAGGACCATCCGATAGCTCCACAGACTAGTAAGGCCAATAAAAGTAAGTGTGTCAAGGCTACGAGAAAAGAAATCAATCTCAGTTTTGGGGAAGGTGTCACCATGGGTGAAGTGGTGGACACTACGAATCGAGTTTTGGTGGGGCATTTGAGGGGAAGAAATTATTCGACAGAGTGGCTTCACCTCTGGACCTTAGAGATTTGAGGCAATTTTCTCAAGGAACTTTCGTTAATCACCATTCTGACGTGAGGTTGGTTTGCTCTCAATTTCCATTGGGAAGAATACATAGATTGAATACTCTCCTGCTGTTGACATATTGAAATGGCCCCAGTGCTTCTCAAATGATGGAGCCCCCTTTTCAACCCAAAACGAGAGTAGTTGGGTGCTGGACCGATTTGGGTCCGCCTACCTGGGTTGCCTTTGCACTTTTGGTCAGAGGATATCTTTATTCGCATTGGAAATGCACTTGGTAACTATTTGGACCATGATAAGTCTTACAGTTCCTTAGACAACAAATCTATGGCTCGCATACTAGTTCATATGGACACCAGAGAAGGCTTCGAGGAAAATATCACTCTACACTAGAAGCATTTCTCCCATAAACAAATCCTAGACTACGAAGGGGTCCCCTTCAGGTGCAGAAGGTGTCACAAAGTTAGGCACTTGTATAAGGATTTCCCCCTTATCTCATCGAGACTTCATCATCATCTAAAGGCACTGAGCATCCACAATTTGAGGATCCCCTAGTGGAAGAACAACCTCCTCATACTACCAATCCAATGGCTATGGAAGGGGTCACTACTCTTCCATCTAGTACTGCCTCTCTGCGGCCTACATGCTCGCCCACGACGAGATCTCGGACTGCTGCAGTGGCTGCTCTCTCCACGGGTAATTTTCCTCCTCTTTGTTCCTTTGTTTCATTTACATGCTCTGCACAACAAATACATGTTGCATAAGCATCCATTGCTTGCATTTCCACTTCCCCTCTTACCTTTCTCTTGATATACCTTCTTCTATTTTCTCTACTACCCCACCCTCTGTTATTGGAGTTGCCTCCATCACTTTACCTTAGCCCTCCACCACTTCTAGACTTTCTCATTCATATAACCGCTCTCGGGTATCCATCCCTCCTGAACCATCTAACATAGGTCTCTCCTCCCTTCCTATTGAGCCCAAACCCTCTTGAGGGTGCACTTCTAGAATTTTGAGAGCTATCCTTGTTGTCGGGGTAGATGTGGCCTTGGGCAGACTAGCCACTATTGATAAGGTTCTTAGAGCAAAGAACACCCTTAATCGATATTATCCATGAAGTGGCTATCTTACAACTATAGAGGGTTGGCTAGCCTACTAAAAGAATAGCCCTTAAGAGGCTTTTGGATTCAGAGCCATCTGATATTATTTTTTTACAAGAAAACCTTGGGAAGGCAGAGTAGGTTGTCTAGACTCTACACTCCATGAAAATTGGTTGGATCTTTCATGCCCTAGATGTCAATGAATGATCCGGGGGTATTGTAGTAGGCATTAATACATGAACTATCAACCCTATTTTTGTTTGGGGGGTACCTGTTTTCCTGGGAATGGATATTTTTTCCTCAGAGATGGGAAAGAACTTTCATATCATCAATGTCTACGCTCCATATCACAACAGGGTGGAGTTATAGAATCATCTCTTTCATCTATCTCTAATGAATTCTAATAATCTAATTTTGGGTGTAGATCTCAATTTCACTATTGGTCAATAAGAATATTGGGGAAATCATGCACAATTGGATCCTCTATCGGATTATATGGAACACCTCTTGGATCATCATCATTTGATTAACATTCCCATGAACAAAAGGCAACCGACTTGGCATAATAGGAGAATTGGTGATGTTGCCTTGGGTAGGAGATTGGATCGCTTTCTCATCAAGGAGGACCTGCTTGGTACCCTCACCAATTTTCACCAATGGGTAGGATCTGGGGGTATCTCTGATCACTCCCCTATCTATATGGAATTAGTTGGTCCACTCCAAAAGCCCAGAGCACCTTTCAAGTTCAATTCGACCTGGTTACAAGACCCCGAATATCACAAAATGGTCACCGATTTTTGGAGAGATCACCCTCTTTCCCAAGGGCAGAACCTAGTTGAAGGGTTTTGTCGAAACCTTAATGAACTTAAAATTCTATCCATTCAATGGGCCAAAGGCCAAATCTAAATGATCTAGAGACGATCTGATACTTTGTTCTATAGAGAACCAGATTGCAAATCTTATGGATGACCAAGGTCAGGGATTCACCTCAATTGAAGCTAAATCTACCCTCATAGAGTTGGAGGCCCAAAGGTCTAAGATACTACAGGAATGAGAAGAGACTTAGAGACTTAGAAGCAAAGCCATATCGCTGAAGGCAGGGATGACAATACTAAATTCTTCCACAACTATGCCAAAGGAAGGCGGGCCTGTAACACTATTTGGAAAATTCCTACTGAGCATGGATAATATGCCCAGATGTTCCATCAGCTGGCACATTTGGGGAATTCACACTTTCAGCAGCTCTTCAAGGCTCCACTAGGGAGTTCGCTAGCAGAAATTATTCACATCACTAGACATTTCCCTCGGTATGTTGATCCTGACATATCTGAAGACCTCAATAAACCCATATCTATAGGGGAATTAGAGTTTACCCTGAAATGGTTCAAGAAAGATGAAAATCCAGAGCCCGATGGATGGACTATAGAATTCTATCGTGCATTTTTTGAGACCTTAGGCGTGGAACTACTCAAGGTTGTAGAGGAATGCAGGATTACAGGGCACATGTATGAGGCCATCAATTCCACCTTCATTTCCCTCATCCCAAAGGTGGATTCCCCCAATCCAATTTAATGACTTCTGACCCATATCCCTTTGCAATTTTTTATACAAGATTATGGCCAAGATCATTGGAAACCATATCAAGCCTATTCTCTCGGACAACATCTCATCTAAACAGTTTTCATTCCTCCACAATTGATAGATCCAGGAGGCCATTGGCATGGCATAAGAAGCAATCCATTCTATAAAATTGAAGCATCTTAAAGGAGTTATTCTCAAAATTGACCTATCAAAGGCATTTGATCGTGTCAGCTGGCTCTATCTTAGAATGCTTCTCACACACCTTGGATTCCCCATCTCATTCATCTAGTGGATTATGTGTTGCATATCCATTGTCTCTTTAGTGTAATTATAAATGGATCTGCCTCAAACTTTTTCCATGCATAGAGGGGCCTCAGACAAGGCTTCCCACTCTCCCCATTACTTTTCTTGCTTATCATGGAAGGCCTAAGCAAGTTGATTCTACATGAAAGAAGAGTTGGGCAACTACAAGAGCTAAAGATCGCTGATCAATGTATTATATCCCACCTTCTATTCGTAGATGATCTGCTTATCTTTCTCAACGGTGGCATCCAAGACTTCAATACTTTCTATGATATCATGCAACTATTCAGTATAGCCACTGGGATGGAAATCAACAAGTTGAAGTCTACCATCACTTTATCGAATTTCTCTCCTCAAGAAACCAGACACACTTATCAAAAGTTTCCATTTCAAAGTCTTCAATTGGATGATGGACTTAAATATTTGGTTTTTCACATAAAATCTCATGGATACAAAATAATCGACTGGACCTGGCTGGTGACTAAGGTTGAAAAAAGGTTGCTTAATTGTAACCACCATTTCTTATCTAGAGTTGAGAGGTTGGTGCTTATAAAATCGGTTTCGGAAGCCACTCCGGTTTACTGGATGTACCTAGCATGGATTCCTCAAGGTATACTATCAAGAATCCAAAATACATGTTGCAAATTTCTATGGAATGGACACAAGGAGGTGAAACCATTTACTTGGGTGAGATGGAGTCGTATAGAATTACCCAAGAAATGGGGAGGATGGGGCCTCAAATATATACCAACATTTGCACTTGCCTTGGATGCCAAATTAGGATGGCTTCTCTTAAAATCCAAAAGTTTGTGGACTGATTTGGTTATCAATAAGTACGTTTGGCCCCCTAAATCTAATGGATTGGATTCGCCTTCTAGCCTGGAACAAGCAGGGCATCTCTATCATCTGGAGGGTTGTACTACAAACCATCCCCACCATCAAGAACGGCCTCACCTCGCGAATAAATGGTGGAACAATAGTCTGCATTGGAACTGATCCATGGACAGGCTATGGAAACTTATATTGCCTTCCACCTGACTTAATTGTATTCCTAAATGACAAGGGCATATTCATGATTGATCAAATAACAAATCAACATAATACTACTATCTTCTTACAAGCTTGGAAATGTGTAGACACACTTAGCATTCCAGAACAGTGGATAATGGATCGGGAGAATTACATTAGGGCTTTATCTGAATCTCATGTCTGTATAACTAATGACAAAGATGATCTCATATGGGCTCTTGCAGCACACAAAGTATACTCTACCAAGATAGGATATACCATTATTTATGTTGCGCATAAGCCCCATGTTCAGGAGGTGTGGTGGAGAGCACTCTAGAAACTCAAGGCTCCCCTACGCACTCGACTCTTATGTGGAATATCATCATGAATAAAACTCCTATAGGCATCAACTTGATGAAGAGATCACACTTTGGTCTGACCTAATGTGTCATTTGTCAACAGGATGAGGAATCGAATGATCATCTCTATTGACACCTAATTATAGGGATTGGGTGAACAATTGTAAATAGTGTAAATAGTTAATAAGAGAAAATGAAGAGTCATCGGGAGATGAAAATCAACAGTCACTCCCTCATGTATATAACTATGAACAACCCAAACAAATAAACATAATCTCATTTGAGGAGTTACCTCCTAGCCTGACATGGTATTAGAGTCAGCTCCACTTTTGGCATTGCAGTCTGCCATTGTAACTCCCTTCTGCCATTTTTCAAAAATTTGTCCTGCATTTCCTGCAGTCTTCCATATTCTTCAGTCCTAGGATCTCTGCCCTCTGCCCTCTGTGTGATAATCTGGTGTAACGCTTGGTATACCCATCAAATACCTGCACAGGTCCCAAGACTCATCCTCAGCTTGCGACCTGCTCCTCGTCAGCGTCTCCATTCCTAATTTCTTAACGCTGCTTAAAATCTAAGGCATGGTTCTGGTTGATAACATCGACAGTCACGACAAGGTGGACTTGTGTTAACTTTTTATCTAAACACACTTGCATTATGTTTTTCTTCAAATCTAATGAAACTCTTTCATGAGCGAGAACTTCTGTCTCATCATCAAGCTTCTTGGTGTTCAAGGTGGTGCTGCTCGAGGCTGCTTTGTTTGATCCTGCATTAAATTTCTTGATAGTTTCAATGGGGCCTCCAGTTCGACAGGCAACATTGACAACCTTCTCATCCTTCTTGGCTGCAGCATTAGGATCCTTCTTCTTGATGACAACTGGTTCCCAATCTTGACTAATCGGTCCTATTCTGGTGTCTCTTCACTGCATTGCTCCCTTAAGCACTGCTAGTGTTCCTTTGCCAGACCTCTAGCCTCTCCAATATGCAGACCTCCGAACCTCTCTGGTTGCTCATACCTCTAGCCTCTCCAGTACATAGACCTTCAGGCCTCTCCAATACACAGACCTTCGAGCCTCTCCGGTTGCTCATCCCATGCTGCCCATCCTCCTATATAATACACTGTGGTAAAGGCTCTAATATGCTACAGCTGCTCCAGTACGCTACTCCAATACGTTGATCCAGTACGCCCCTCCATACAAATGCGTTGAGCCTCCTCTAGATACACCCTCCACTAGATATATCACCTCCCCCACAAAATACCTTTGTCCTATATATTAAAGTGATTTTTTTTTTCCATTTTCACACTAGAACTACATTTTTTTAACACTAGAGGTGAATTTTTTTTCTATATTGGTAGCAGAAGTATATTTTTTTATAGTACATAGATTTTTAAAATGCATTCATTGATATCTATTGCGGGGTAGTTTTCACTAGCAAGGAGAACTGTCCAGAATGGTTGCAGAAAATCAAACACACTCTCATTTTTAATGAGCTGTGGAAAGGGGTGTGTGTTGGAGATGGAGACAAAGAACTAGAAAAACCTACCTCAAACAAGGAATTCTCCATTTGGAAAAATAAGAACAGCAAGGCTTATGCCTTGATTGCAGCATCAGTAAATGAAGAGTTGAGTCACCATATTTCACAATTTTCAAATGCTTTCGAAGACTTACAAAAATTAAAGGAACTCTATGACTCACACTCTGCACTTGAAGTTTTTCAACTCATGATTAAATTGTTTAGTCTTGAATTACAAAATGATGATCCTCTTGCTCTTACATCAGAAGTAAAATCTATTATGCATGATATCAAAGGCACTAATGTTGAATTGGACATTCTTATGATAGCTTTTGTCAAGGCACCTTATCCCACTTACTCAAATTATCTTGAGTTGTTGGAAGAAAATGGAAACCTCAAAGAAATTACCTTTGACTCCCTTGTGAAAAAAATTACTAAAAGAGAGAAAGCTTTTGGGAAGAAGACAACACCTCAGTCTTCTGAAGAGACTGTGTGTCTTGCACATAGAGAGAAGAATCTTGCTCAAGATTCTTCCAGAGGAAGAGGTGGTCGAAGAAGAAGAGGAAGAAGAAATTTCAGAGGCAGGGGGGTAGACACTCTCAAGGAGAAAAGTCAGATTTGCATTTCATACGTTGCAATAAAGATGGATCACGTGATACATCCACATGAAAGTTACCTTGGGACAGAATTGAGCATGAAAGAAACCAACCCAAAAGTAAAACTAATGACAAAGAGAAAGGTAAGGCACATGCTCACTATGTTGTGGCACACAGTAATATTGGAGTAAATGAAGACATATTTAATGACAGGGAACAATGAGAGCTACATTGCATCCATAAATAAGGAATTGAGGAAAGGTTTTGAAATGGTTGATTTGAGCTATGTTCATTACTATCTTGGTATTGAAGTAATTCAACATCTGAAGTTCATATTCCTTTCTCAAAAGAGGTACATTGGAGATCTGTTGAACAGGTTTGGCATGGCTGCAATCCTCTAACTACTCCAATGGAACAAAACTTAAATCTCACATCCATTGCAGGAAAAGAATTTGAGGATGCAACAAAGTATAGACAACTTGTAGGAAGCCTTGACTACATGAATACTATCAGACCATACATTTCATTTGTTGTTGGAATCCTCTCCAGGTTTATGCAAAAGCCTTGTGAGGGACATTGGTCTGCTGCAAAAAGATTTCTAAATTACTTGAAGGGAACTCAACACTTTGGACTCAAGTATACACAGGTGGTCGAATTCAGCTTGATTGGATACTCTGATTCAGACTTTGATGGAGACAAATAAACGAGGGTATCTACTTCTGGTTATGCTATGAGTCTTGGATCAGGAGTTGTCTCTTGGAGATCACGCAAACAATCAATTCTAGTAGATTCAACAACAGAGGCGGAATATGTGGTAGCAACTGAAGCAACAAAAGAAATTGTGTGGCTCAGGAAAATTCTGGAATATTTGTAGGTAAAACAAGTACATTCAACTCCACTCATGATTGAAAATACCCTTGCAATAAAGTTGGCCAAGAACCCAAAGTTCCATGATTGAACGAATCACATCAAAATAAAATACCGTCTGATTCGACATCATGTTGAGGCCAAAGCAATCCATCTTCACCATTGTTCCACTAATGAGAAGATTGTAGACATCTTCACCAAAGTGCTTGGAAGAGAAAAGCTTGAAAGATTCAGAAAGATGCTTGGACTCACCAATATCCCTTTAGATTAAGGGGTGGAATGTTGACGCCTAATCATAGGGATTGGGTGAACAATTGTAAATAGTGTAAATAGTTAACAAAAGAAAATGAAGAGTCATCAGGAGATGAAACTCAATAGTCACTCCCTCATGTATATAACTATGAACAACCCAAATGAATAAACATAATCTCATTTGAGGAGTTACCTCCTGGATTGACAATCTCTTCCTGTTCTACACAAATTTTCGACACATATGGGAGCAAGTTCTCACCTCCTTGGCCATAACACAACATTGGGATGGGCGCAACATCAAGGAGGCATGGAACAACTAGTGGACAACCTCCCCCAACATGAAGAATCGTAATCTCCCCCTGATTATATGTTGGCATACTTGGTTGAGTCGAAACAACATCATCTTCAACAATCTGTATATTCGGTGGCCTTTAGTAATCACTCAGATCATCAACAATTTCAATGAATTACCAGATGATGATCAACCCCCTCCTACTCACACTATAACTCCTGAAGCTATTAACCATGACCATCCCTGGGTATACCTCGATGGATCTTCCCAATACCAGGGGTGTTGGTGGGGGGGGGGGGGGGGGGTGTATTCTTCTCCATTTATCAGAAAACCATTCTTTCTGAATCTGCATGGGGTTGGGATTCAACACAAACAACTTCGTTGAACTCATCTCGCTTCAACACTTATTAAACTTTGCATTGACACATAATTGTAGACATATTAAGATCTTTGGGGATTCTAAAATCATCATTAGTTGGTTCAATTGCACATATATATGTCATGTAAATTCCCTTAGAAAAATTTTGGATTATGCATTGCAATTAAAACCAAAATTTGAATAGATTTCTTGTCTCTAGATTTATAGGGAGGGCAACCAGACTGCAAGTCATCTTTCCAAGGAGGCAGCGAATCAACCCAGAGGTGAATGTTTGATTCAAGAAAAGAGGGAGGCATGGTTTTTCTAGTACTATCACAGGCCCTACATTGATGAGATACAATAGAGGGTCGATAGACCCTAATTTTACAGTTTTTTATGATACTGATATTTAATAGAAAATCTACAAAACAATTTTTTTGAATTTTTGTGCAAATATTTACTGAACCTGAAGGCATACACTTAGTGGGTAATTATGTACAAAACTATATATTTTGATGGCTATGGCCACACATACAACATATGCCGTTGGAATTTACAGCATGTAATTTTCCATTTATGATAAAAACTTACGATTTTTCCGAGGGGAAAAAAAATCCCTTGGGGATTTAGTATTAATCCCTTGGGCTTATTATTCCCTTAGTTTTATAATATCAATCCCATGGGTTTATTAATCTAAGGGTTCAACAATGGTCCAGTATGGTCCAACATCGCTTTGTGACAAAGATTGTCTCAATATGAAAATCAATCATGGTCAACCATGTTTATTTAAGGGTTTATAATATTTATCTTAGGGTTTATATACCTTGGTTTGATATTATTGATTTGGGTTTAATGTTATTCCCTTGGGTTATAATCTCTTGGGTTTATTCTTTCCTTGGGGGGAATAATAAACCCAAGAGATTATATGACATCAATAATGGTCAACCATGATCAATTATGGTTAGCCATGGTTAACCATGTTTTATATAATCAATCATGGTCAACCATGGTTAGCCATAGTCCAATGTCGCATCGTGACAAATATTGTCTCAATATGAATGCTGTTAGGTCCCTATACTACTAGTGTAACACCTTATTGTTATTAGTACAACCTCCTTATTATATTGTTGTGCCAATGTAGTCCCCATATTGTTATTATTGTGGCCTTACATTATTATTGTTATGTCGGCCCTGATTATATTATGACCCCCTAGACTCCTATATATAGAAAGGAGGTCTTGTCATTTGTATCATCCAAGAATTGTTCATTTGTGTAATGCAAAGGAGGTTGCCCCCTTGAAGAGGCTAAATTCTAAGGCGTTTATCTCTCTCTTCTATCTTTTTGTGAGCTGGTTTCATAACATTTGGTATCAGAGCTTTGGATTCTAGGGTTTCACTGCTCCAAACAGGTCATCGTGGAATTTTCGCTATAATGTTTTCGCTACGAAGTTCTAGAACCTAAAAAAAACCCATTTGAGAAGAGATCGATATGAACCTTGGGTCCGAATTTCAGATCTTGTTGCGCTATATTTTCGGAGATATGATCCTAGGAAGTTAGGGTTTTTGCAAGCTCTAAAATTTCATCTCAAATGGGTCATTGTGGAATTTTCGCTATAATCCTTTTTCTACAAAGTTTCAGATTGTAAAATTAAAACCCATTTGAACTGAAATCTTGGTGAAGCTCGGGTCCGAATCAGATATTTTGTGCTATATTTTTTGAGATATAATCTGAGGAATTTAGGGTTTTTGTAGATTCCCGAATTACATTCTAAACATGTGACCTTGGAAAATCGTCATAAATTTCTCTTTGAGCAACAAATTGAAATTTCGTAAGAATTTATAGAAAGAGGACAGATTGTAGTTTTTTGTGTATATTTTTCAGATCCATAGGTCAAAACAGTGATACATAGCATGTCGTACAAGTTTGCCCTACTGAAACATTATATAATCAAGTCATCTTAGGAGATTGGGCATAACTCTTTCTTGGAGAATCAAATTCTAATAAGACTTGCGGGGTTAGAAAGAGGACTCAGAGGGCTACTCCAGGACGAAATTTTAGAACTTGGAGATATGAAATTATTGAGTTACAGTCATTTCAATATCAAGCTCTTAAAATCAAGAAAAGGCGATATGAGGAAGTTTGATGGCAAGGATCTGGTAAATTGGATACTAGAGATGGAGCAATATTTTGTTCTACATGAGGTTCAACTATTACAAAAGGTACATATTGCATCTTTATATTTTGAACCAAATTAATTTTTGTGGTATAAATGGCTTTGTTATCGTAAAGCACTTGTCACTTGGTCAATTTTCATGGAAGAAATGATAGCACATTATGAGGATACAAAGAGTAACACCTTCTTTAGCCAATTGATAAATCTCGAACAAAAGGGTTCAATGGTAGAGCACATTGAGGAATTTCAAAAATTGAATATAAGGGTAAATGATATTCCAGAGAAGTAAAGGATTGATGTCTTCATAGGGACTTTAAAGGATAACATTCAACATGAAGTTCATCTTTGGGAACCTGATTCATTGGAGAAGACATTTAGGTTGGCAAGAAAAGTTGAAAGTGAAATTATGGAAACAAGGAATCCCACCACTTAAGACTATAATTATGGAAGTTTTTTTTCTCCCAGCCTTCCATAACCTACAAGGTTTACACGACAACAATTGGAAGAAAAAAGAGAAAAAGGGCTTGTTACAAATGTGATAGAAAATACACTAAAGGTCATAAGTGTGCTGAGAATAAATTATTTTATATAGACTATGAAGAGGAGGAAGAAAAGGATAAAGAAACATCAAAAGAAGAGGATATACACCAGGAACCAAACCCAAAGAAAGAAGAAATGAATCCAACCATGTCTTGTAAAACATTTTCAAGAATTACCACTCCTCAAACTCGCAAGATAGAAGGACATATCAAGAAGAAAAAGGTTCAAGAAGTGAAAGATCACATCGAGAAAGAAGAAATAAATCCAACCATATCTTGTAATGCATTGGCCAGAATTACCACTCCTCAAACTATCAAGATAGAAGGACATATCAAGAAGAAAAATGTTCAAGAAGTGAAAGATCACATCGAGCATCAAGAAATGAATCCAACCATATCTTGTAATGCATTGGAAGAAATTACGACTCGTCAAACTCTAAATATAGAAGGAAATATCAAGAAGAAAAAGATTCAAGCAGTGAAAGATCACATCGAGCATCAACAACAAGTTCTCCAAATTTTAAAGGATAATGCCACTTTGGTGCAGAATCGAATGAAACAACGGGCATATCAACATCGCAGTAAAAGAATTTTTGATGTAGCTGATTGGGTATTTTTACAACTACATCTCAAGCAAGCTATTTATGAGAAGGAAATGTTAGCAATACTGCATGCACTTAAGAAATGGCGACCTTACCTAATGGGAAGACACTTCAAGGTAAAAATGGATCATGATAGTCTTAAATACTTCTTAGAACAAAGATTATCCTTAGAAGAATGGAAAAAATGGGTCATAATATGTTGGGTTATGACTTTGAAATCATCTACAAAAAAGGAAGCAAAATATTGTTGCAGATGCACTCTCAAGAAAGGATGAGGATGTGGAAGCATTGTTTTGTGCTATTTCTATTATCCAACTAGATTGGACAAATGAAGCAAGGGATGAATGGAAGAATGACGAAGAAGTGTGGCCACTCATTCAAAGGTCGCAGAAGATCCCAGTTCAAACAATATTTCCAGAACTTGATGAGGAACGAAAAATCATATTGGAGCCTAGAGCAGTAACAGAAACAAGAACCTGACAGCTACAAAATCGATCAATTTCAAAGTATCTCATCAAGTGGAAGAACTTACCCACTGAATATTCCACATGGGAGGACAAGAAGTTTTTACAGAAGCATCAAGAACTACTCAAGCGTTGAGGACAAATGTTTTTGAAGGAGAGGGGCATGTTAAGTCCATATACTACTAGTGTAACCCCTTATTATTATTAGCACAACCCCCTTATTATATTGTTGTGCCAATGTAGTCCCATATTGTTATTATTGTGCCCCATAGAAGCCCACTATTGTTATTATTATGCCCTTACATTATTATTGTTATATCAGCTCTGATTATATTATGACCCCCTAGACTCCTATATATAGAAAGGAGGTCTTCTCATTTGTATCATCCAAGAATTGTTCATTTGTGTAATGCAAAGGAGGTTGCCCCCTCGAAAAGGCTGAATTCTAAGGCATTTATCTCTCTTTTCTATCTTTTTGTGAGTTGGTTTCATAACAAATTCCAACCATGGTCAAACATGATACAACATCGCATTATGACAAAGATTGTATCGATATGGAAATGAATCATGGTCAAGCATGGCCCTATATCACATTGCGATAAGGATTTTCTCGATATTAAAATCAACCATGGTCAAACTTGCTTATTTTAGGGTTTATAATATTTATCTTATGGATTATATAACTTGGGTTTATAATATTAATCCCTTGGGGCTTTATTATTAATCCCTTGGTTTTATAATATCAATCCTTTGGGTTTATTAATCTAAGGGTTCATATTCCTAGGGTTTAATATTATTCCCCTGGGTTTATTATTCCCTTGGGTTTATAATATCAATCCCTTAGGTTTATCAATCTAAGGGTTCATATTCATAGTGTTTAATATTATTTCCTTGGTTTTATAATCCCTTTGGTTTATTATTCCCTTGGGTTTATAATATCAATAATGGTAAACCATGGTTAATCATGGGAAACCATGATTTATAAAGTCAACCATGGTCAACCATGGTGCAACATCACATTATGACAAAGATTGTCTCTCTATGAGAATCAACCTTGGTCAAACGTCGCATTGTGACAAAGATTGTCTCAATATGAAAATCAATCATGGTCAAGCATGGTCCAACTTGCATTGTGAGAAGGATTGTCTCAATATGAAAATAATCCTTATTTATTTTATGGTTTATAATATTTATCTTAGGGTTTATATACTTTGGGTTTATAATATTAATGGGGTTTGATATTATTATGTTGGGTTCATAATTCCTTGGGATTTTAGTATAAATCCCTTGACTTTATTATTCCCTTGGATTTATAATATCAATCTCTTGGGTTTATTAATCTAAGGGCTCAACTATGGTCGAGCATGGTCCAATGTCTCATTGTGACAAAGATTGTCTCAATATGAAAATCAACCATGGTCAACTATGGTCAACCATGTTTTATAAAATCAATCATGGTAAACAATGGTCCAACGTCACATTGTGACAAAGATCATCTTAATATGAAAATCAATAATGGTCAACCATGGCCTAACGTCACATTGGGACAAATATTGCCTCGATATGAAAGCCAATCATGGTCAAGCATGGTCCAACATTGCATTTTGACAAGGATTGTCTCAATATGAAAATCAACAATGATCAACCATGTTTATTTTAGGGTTTATAATATTTATCTTAGGGTTTATATACCTTGGGTTTATAATATTAATGCCTTGGGTTAAATATTATTCCCTTGTGTTCATAATCCCTCTTGGTTTTAGTATTAATTTTTTGGGTTTATTATTCTCTTGGGTTTATAATATCAATCCCTTGGGTTTATTAATTTAAGGGTTTGGCGCACGGTTACCCCCGCTTACACCCACAGTTTGCATATCAAATGCATAAATCTTGTCTGTCCCAGAAATTTTAGCTCACTATCAAGTCAAAATCTTCAACCATCAATGAATGGTTTAAGGTCCCTTACTCAAGTCTTATGTAGAATGATTTCATAATTCAACGATAGTCTAACCCTTAGTCAATATCCTTTCTATCGGGACTCATTAGCCCTTATAAACCTTGATTAAAGCTTAAGCCGCATATAACCAAACTCCACACTTGCTTTGTTATATTAGACTTGACCACAAACCCTCTCTTAACTTTGGTTATGTGTAAACTTAACCCATAACCATTTATCCCCTTAATTCTACTATAACCCTCGTATAATGGGATATACACAAACACACAGAAACTTACATTTTACGCTTTTCTATAGCCTTGGTGCTTTTATCAATGCTTACCTTTATTAGGCTCATTCTCCACCATATATTTCCCTCCATCAGATCTGACGATTGATGGCTTTTCCCGCTCAATCAAACTTGCTCGATAGTCCTTTTCCGTTCACCTGCGCTTAGTGGATCTGACGGTTCATAATGATATGGGGTGAACAAATAGCACGGGGAATAACCGCCCGATAAATCAGTTTCCCTCTCTCTCCTCGCTGCTACGTGTCGAACGATAAGTGGAATTGGGTGCTCACCCCGAATTAGCACTTACCACTTCAACCTCGCCCAAAATACCACTCTCGCTTATAAACCCACCTTTCTCTTTGACTAATGCCCAAGTATTTTAGCACCGATGACCATAGATCTTCTACCATCGATGGCTGCGACGACTCCTCCAGATTCTTCTTCCGCCAGCTCTTAAGTTAATCTCTGTCATTCATTTCTTGATTCCCTTCTGTGCGATTTAATCCTAATCGTTCATTTCCTTCTTCCTCGTCCGTTGATCTCTGAGATCCAACGGTTCTTCTATATAGACAACTCGCCTCTTCATTCGTCCCTTTCCTTTGACTTTAATTCATTTTTCAGTGTTTTGTGGTTTCAGGTTTTTCTTCAGGGTTTCGACCTTCCTCTCTTCCGCTCCTCAACTTTATTTGAGCTTAACTCTGTGAATTCTCACTTCGCTACCTCTCTAGAGCTTCACTCTGATCCTTCAATTGGATTCAAAGACCCACTATGATTCCTCTGAATCATTCTCCTCCTCTATGTAGTTCTACAGAATTCTGCCTACAACCTCTGTTATAGAATACACAACTTACATGTAATTCAATCATTCAATATTCATTTCACACATCTATACAGTTCTAGAATAAACCTTTGTATATATAAATATGAACAACTGATTACATATCGAGACTCTCTATCTCTCAGGCCTGGTCTTCAATATCATTGGCCTCCTTCTACACTCTACCCGTAGGCTTACATTTATACCAGAAAGGTCCTGTTGAACTAATTCTGGTTCAAATCCTTAATCTACTGAACTCACTCCTAAATGTCCTCTATGTCGACTTCTAACTCCAGTTAATGCCTAAGAATCCTCTCTAGTTCCTCGAATCATGAAACTACCTTAAGAGTTATAATTGACTTCTAACTCTCTTGTCATTATTAACCACTCATGTTCTCCTTCATTCGAGAGCATTTACAAAATATCTCACATTATCTAATTAATTCCTATCCTATGCACTCAAAAGCCTAAATATTACATTAATTCAACACTTAGGAAACCAACTTCCCTAAAACACATGACCCCCCTATGTCTACTAAAATATAATGATTTTCTCTTGGGTTGAATGCTCATGCATCAGGCTCCCAAAGTAGAAAATATTCATGATCTCCTGATCATGTGTCTTCATAAGTTGATAGAAAACCTCCAGGGTCCCAAACTTTAGTTTGTAGCTACCCAAATGCCTTGCACCTTTGTTGTTGTTGTTGTATGTCTACTGTATTCTGTTTCATCTTCCTCTCCTTGTCATTCAGGTTCAAGTTCTGATTGATCATCCTTCCTATTGCTATCAATTTCCTCCACATGGACTATTTCATCATCAACTGTCATAATTCTTCAATCTTTGTCTCTAGTTCATCCTTGGACTGGTCCATATTCTGCCTCTTGCTTCTTCCTCTTTCTCTTTACTTCAGCTTGTTGCTGTTGTCCACTAACTCTTCAAACTGTTGTTGGTTACTTTCACTTTGTAGTTGTTGGTTCACTTTTTCTTCTACTTTTTCTCTTGCTACCATTATAGACATTGCTCTTATTCTTGCTCCAACTTTTGCTTTAACTTCTATGCTTACTGCCTCCCTTTCATCCTTACCCTCTTTCATGATTATTTCTGTCTGCATTGAATCATGAATTTACAACATTCTCTCTAGCAATTGAGCATCTCTATTCCATGGATTAAATTCTTCCATAGAATCTTCTTCTTTCATCTTTATTTGGCTCCTCATCTGTGCCAAATTTCCTCCAACATCTGCAACTAGACCTGCACTCATTAAACACTTGTTAAAATTAAAAACATAAGGCTTATGTGCCTTATCTTCCTTTGGCAACAATTTAGTTTGCTGCTCTGTTTCTTTATCCTATGTCAGCACATCAATATGCTTTTTTGAATTCTCAAAAGAATTCATGAGACTGTCAACTAGTCTCTCCTCCACACCATCTACTCTAATGATGTCTTTTTGCTTTTGTTCACTGTAGTGATCTCCTTCCTCTACAATCACACTATCATACTCTAAATTTCCCAGCAAATACTCCAACAATGCAATTTCTCTGTGACACTTCGTAAGTACTTAATCATCACTTATAATCCCTGAATTTATAAATGAATTGTCAGTTTGAAATTTACAAGGCTCAATAGTTTCAACTGTTGTTTCACATATCAGTTCTTCAAATTAAACTTCATCTCTTTTTCCCATAAGAAATCGTCCCTGTGTGGTAACGGTTTCATTACTAAGTTCTTTATGCTACAATAAGTCACTGCCTTCCTTATTCAAGAGATATTCTCCCTTATCCTTTACTCCAGAGTATTTATCTTCTGAAAGATACTTCTCCATACTTTTGACAGTTTCAAAAGATTGCTCATCCTTTACAAAACCCTCCTTTGCTAGTGACCAATCATCAAATGTCCTTTCTCCCAAGGTTAAATCCTTTGCATAGGTTTCTTCCTTCTTAACATCTTCCAGTAGATGTCCTTCTTTTTTACTGACTGTCTCAACATATTCCATGGTTATTTCCATTGTGCCTATCATCATGATGAACTGATGATCCTTTACTATGTTTTCAGCTAACATAGTCTCTTCTTCAAGTTTGTCTTTAATCTCTTGTTGTTTACCTTCTCCAAGAGCTTTCCTTGTCTCACCATCTGCATTAATATTCTCCTGCATTTTGTTCTGCATCCACAGACAAACTATCAATTTTAAAAACATAAGACCCTATGGTCCCACTTGATGTGTCAGCCATCATATCTCCTTGTTGTTCCAAGTTCTCTTTATGACTCAGAAATTCTTTAATGGTCTCCTCTTCGATCTCCTCAAGCGCTTCACTCGGTTGCTTGATATCTTTCCCCAACTGTGTATGAGACCTATCTATCTCATCTTCTTCCAGAACATAATTTAGATTCTGCTTGTCTTCTTCCTCCTTTATGAAAATATCAGCAAATTGTCCTTCTTTACATGTTTCACCTGCAAATATACACAAATTTTCAGATTTAAAACCATGTAACCTTTTAGCCTCACTTGAAGTTTCAGTCATCAAGTCTTCATCTTCACTCAGAAATTCACCCTATTCTGCTTCACAAATGGACACTTCCATTTTCATTTCCAACTCAGCTTCTTTGATTTTTTCCATTAGCCACCTTACTTGCCTCTGTTGTAGCCTTCTCTGCAACTTATGCCACTTCACTAGCTTCTTCCTTAAGACCCAACCTAGTCTCTAGCTTTCCTCAAGTATCATTATCAATACATTGAGTTGTTCTTTCATCTCTGCAATTTCCTTGTCAATTTCCTCTTGCCATTTGCCTTGGCATCCTCCTCCTTCATCTTTCTTCCGCTATGGTCCTCCTCAGAACCTCTACTATGACTATCAGTAGCCATCTTCTTCTCCTCTATCTTCATGAGCTCCTTACTCACTTACTATGAGCTGCATTAAAGCCTCTGCAACAACAAGTCCTCCTTGTTGAAACTTACCTCACCAAGCTTTCCTCTGTACTTGGTCTTTTGGCAAGCCCTTGGTTCTCTATCTCTGGAACCTCTTTTGAGCACTTCTCTCTACTCCCTCTAGGCTTCAACTCTTCTGCATCTCCTAGGAACACAATTGTCCTCTTGTATTTCAATCACCATAAAATACTTGGTTCTGACCACCTCTTCTTTGACTTAGAAAGTCTTACCATCTTCTTTCATCTCTTAGCAATTCTACCCACATCCTCTTTGGAATCGCCTTTGTAATCTGCAACAATACCTCTGCAGTAACAAGTCTCCTTCTTGCTACATATGCTTTACTAAGCTTCTCTCCTTTGAGCTCAGTCTTTTAGCATCTCTCTGGTTCTTTCCTCTGGAACGAATTCAGTCACTCCTTGCTCTAGATGTTGCAACCTTCTCACCTTCTTTTGTTGTTACTTGTGCATTAATGTACAAACACAAATTCTCCAATCAAATCAAAACAAAACATATCACCTCACCTTTAAGATCTCTGCATGAACTTGTTCCACCATTCCACCTGTACCTTGAATGGATTGTCCTCAGTTTCTTGCATCTGCAAGTTCTGCTACACATCACCTCTGTGTGCATACTTTCTGTCAGATTAGAATTTGATCCTTCCTTGCTTGCATAAACATCTTAAAACATAACTTTGTTCTCAATTCTTTCACATAAAATTTCTTCGTTCTGTTTTAACACCAATTGTTTCAATTACAATTTTGCTCTGATACCAAATGACGCAGGGTTACCCCCGCTTACACCCATAGTCTGCATGTCAAATGCATAAATCTTGTCTGTCCCAGGAATTTTAACTCACTATTGAGTCAAAATCTTCAACCATCAATGAATGGTTTAAGGCCCCTTACTCAAGTCTTATGCGGAATGATTTCATAATTCAACCATATTCTAACCCTTAGTCAATATCCTTTTTATTGGGACTCATTAACCCTTATAAACCTTGATTAAACCTTAAGCCGCATATAACCAAACTCCAAACTTTGCTTTGTTATATCAGACTTAACCACAAACCCTCTCTTAACTTTGGTTATGTGTAAACTTAACCCATAACCCTTTATCCCCTTAATTCTACTATAACCCTCGTATAATGGGAATATACACAAACACACATAAACTTACATTTTTCGCTTTTCCATAGCCTTGGCACGTTTATAGATGCTTACCTTTATCAGGCTCATTCTCCACCATAGATTTCCCTCAATCAGATCTGATGGTTGATGGCTTTTCCCGATCAATCAAACTTGCTCGACAATCCTCCGTCGTTCATCTTTGCTTAGTGGATCCAGCGGTTCATAACAATATCGGGCGAAAATATAGCACGGGGAATAACCGCCTGATAAAGCAGTTTCCCTCTCTCTCCTTACTGCTACGTGTTGAACAATAAGTGGAATCGGGTGCTCACCCTGAATTACTGCTTACCACTTCCACCTCACCTGAAATACCACTCTCGCTTATAAACCCACCTTTCTCTTTGACTAATGCCCGAGTATGTTAGCACCGATGACCGTAGATCTTCTACCATTGACGGCTGCGATGAATCCTCCAGATTCTTCTTCCTCCAACTCTTAAGTTAATCTCCGTCATTCATTTCTTGATTCCCTTCTGCGCAATTTAATCCTGATCGTTCATTTCCTTCGTCCTCATCCGTTGATCTCTGAGATCCAATGGTTCTTCTATATCGACGACTCGCCTCTTTGTTCGTCCCTTTGCTTTGACTTTAATTCCTTTTTTAGTGTTTTGTGGCTTCAGGTTTTTCTTCAGGTTTCGACCTTCCGCTCTTCCGCTGCTCAACTTCCTCTGATCTTAACTCCACAAATTCTCACTTCGCTACCTCTCCAGATCTTCACTCTGATCCTTCAATTGGATTCAAAGACCCACTATGATTTCTCTGAATCATTCTCCTCCTCTATATAGTTCTACAGAATTCTGCTTGCAACCTCTATTATAGAATACACAACTTACATGTAATTCAATCATTCAATATTCATTTCACACATCTATATCGAGACTCTCTATCCCTTAGGCCTAGTCTTCAATATCAGTGGCCTCCTTCTACACTCTGCCCGTAGGCTTACATTTATATCAGAAAGGTTCTGTTGAACTAATTCTAGTTCAAATCCTTAATCTACTGAACTGACTCCTAAATGTCCTCTATGTCGACTTCTAACTCCAGTTAATCCCTAAGAATCCTCTCTATTTCCTTGAATCATGAAACTACCTTAAGAGTTATAATTGACTTCTAACTCTCTTGTCATTATTAACCACTCAAGTTCTTCTTCATTCGAGAGCATTTACAAAATATCTCACATTATCTAATTAATTCTTATCTTACTCACTCAAAAGCCTAAATATTACATTAATTCAACACTTAGGAAACCAACTTCCCTAAAACACATGACCCCCCCTATGTCTACTAAAATACAATGATTTTCTCTTGGGTTGAATGCTCCTGCATCAGGGTTCAACCATGGTCAAGCATGATTGAACATCACATTGTGACAAAGATTGTTTCAATATGAAAATCAACCATGGTTAACCATGGTCAACCATGTTTATTCAAGGGTTTATAATATTTATCGTCACGTTTATATACCTCAGGTTTATATTATTCCCATGGGTTTAATATTATTCCCATTGGGACAAATATGTTCTTAAACTCTTTCCTAATTCTTGAGGTGTGTTCTTGGACTCTTGGTCTTTCTTCTTTCATCTCCTTAAACTTTGGTGCTAATAGAACCTCAACCTCAACATCATGCAGACAAAAGGTGCAGACTTGGCCATATTCCTTCTCTGAGGGACTTTATGCACTAGCCTCTTGTATAAGAGTTGTTGTGGAAAAGGATGATGATGAAGTTGATGATGGAGATAGTGGAGGTTTACCTCCATTTCTATTACCTCCTCCTCCTGGAGAACCTTCTCCTTTTGGAGGCTTGGAGCTTTCACCCTATTGTCTAGTATTCCTCTCTTCATAAAGGACTTTCGCCATTTCTGCCATGTCAAAGAAAGCCTTCCTAAAAGCATTCTCATCCTCTCACATATTTGCAGGCTCTCCTTTATGTGACATGCTTGTTGAATCTTCAGCTGCAATTTGAGGTAGAACTGGTGGTGGAGATTGTGACAATCTTGCTTTCCTGCCCAAACCTTCTCTTCTCTTGAGCTTCAAACTTGTAAGCTTCACATTCACTTGCAAACAGTTAAATCCTCCTTGCACAAATAAAACCTAGAGCTCTAATACCAACTTGATATGAATGGGAAAGTTAGTGTTTTCTATGCTAAATTCCAATTCAGAATAGTAAACAAAGTGCTTGTGGATTATGAGGTAAATTGTAAGTTGTACATGATTTTTTATGTCTTTATATGTAATTCATGACCTTAAAACATGAATTAAAAAAACATTGAACAACAACATAACATTAATACACTCAGCAATTGATAAAGGAGTTCACGCCTCCTAGGATACATCTCCTTGGTCCAACTTCCAATGGCTTGACCCAATCTCATTATGCTCAAAATACTTTAGTTATAAAGAGTACATAAAGTGTTCTGACCAAAAGAGTTGCTAGTTTCCCCTTCAAGAAAACATTCTCCTACAAAGAACTCTCACTCTAAAAACATAACAACCTAGAGTCATTCATGAAACAATTAGCAAGAAAATGGTTCTCAAATCAGGACCCCATACTCCATCTAACAATGAGCATAACAAGTACAACAATTTACTTGAAGTACTAAAAGAAAACTTTCCTCAAAGACATAATGAGAAAAGAGAAACATGAGCTACACCATAGATGTCTCAGCTACTGCAGAAAACATATGAATGCTAGAAAACACCTACAAGGTCCTCTCCATTCTCAAAAGCCTTCAAAAACTGATTCAACCCACTCGTTGATCCTAGCACCCATAGAGTCATACCTGCAAAAATTATCTTTGGAAGTGCTCCAATGGCTCTGAAACCTGTTCCATTGGTTTCAAAGGACCCAAAAATGTCTATCTTGACTAAACCTTCTCCTGGAAAGACAAAAAACTGAAGAAGATACGAGCTTCCCTAGCCTTTCTGCTAGTCGTTCTACAATTTCCCCGAAATCTGGCACCGGTCCTAGAATTTCTCCCCAAAATAAGCTAATGGAGCGCCAATTCTGCTAAATTCCAAGTGAAATTGTCGAAGCGATTAAATACCCAATAAGGCCTTATTTCTGAAAATCCATGCCACTTGAGGGGCCATGTGCTCGGGGGCTAAAGCCAATAGCCAGGCCCCCACTCCACTCCACCCACAATTTTATTGGGTTGCACGGGCCTAGGGGCTGGCTCCTTTTTCGAATGGGGCAAACTTGAAGTTTAAATACAATTTGTATGAAAATATATAATAAGTAACATAGTGGCGCAATGGTAGTTGGCAATGTTTGTTGGACGAAGGTCTCGTGTTCGACCCCCGCCTAGTCCACTAGGCCCTTTAAAAAATTTGGTGGCCCTCTGGCCACCACGTGGCGGCCCCTATCCATGCCACGTGGCGGCGCTTGGCCATGCCACGTGGCAGATTGTGATTGGCCACCCAAAACCAATGAAAACTGCCCATGTCAGCTACCACTTGTCACCACATGATTCGACGGAGGAGCGCATTCAATTGCATAGTCAACTTACCATATAGGCATCCTAATCAACCTACCACGTGAGCAGTACAAACTACTCACTGTGTAGTACTGCATTTTTTTCGCCAAATTCGCATGTTCGGAAAATAGACATAATGTGTTTCTTAGAGCATACGGTGTCTGTTTCGCATGAAACAAGTTGCACCAGATTCAGGACAACGAGCACTACGCAGTTGTTCAGGTTCCACACCAATCTAAAAACATTGAATTTTGAGAAAAAATTTGAGCTTTGGACCACTTCTTTATTGGAACACCAACCCCCATACCCCCCCGCCCCCCACACAAGAAACTTGGTTAATCAAATTTTGGCCAATGCTCTAATTCCATGTTGAGGTTTTCCATTACAGCAAAGGCCACATGCAATAGTAAACTTCCAAACCCTTACCATTACCTTGAGTGGGTAGTTAGACCCATGTTCCCAAGAAGTGGATAGTCCACCTAATTGATTCATGTTGAGGTGAGTGTGACTGCAATTACCCCAACAAAATATCAATATGAAGGAGGGGAACTACACCAAAAAAAAAAAAAGTAACTTTAAAATGTAAATTGCATCTTAATAAATATTTAAGGAGATTTCTAGTACCTCAGAAGAAACTTGGGATCAAATCGCCAAAAATATTAGAGATTCCACTCTTATCACAAGTTGGTCATATGAAGACTGATCTACTTCCTCGGAGGAATCCCTTATCCACTCTTCTCTTTCCCTAGATCCTTCGACTCCCAACCCTGTCCCTTCCCCCAAAGTTCAAGTTTCATATTTTCAGACACTTTGGTCTCCTCCTAAATAGCTCTTCACTAAATGAAATTTTAATGGGGCCTCTAAAGGAAACATGGGCTCAATAGGTTTTGGTGGCATCTTTAGGAATAATTGTGGAGAGCCTTTTCTCATTATTATAATATCTATTGGGATCAATAGAAATAATGCTACATATTCCTTCACTCTAGAACAAGGACTCAAAGTAGCTCAAACCCAGTGATTTCAAAAGCTTATATTAAAGGGAACTCTCGTTTAGTTATCAGAAATATTAAATGACTACAGAATGTATCCAAGCTTGATAAAGTCTCATTTTATTGGACACTTGGAATTTATACAATTAAAATCGCTAAGATCCTCAATAAAATATAAGTCATCATCCAAATGCATGTGAGGCGAATTAGAAGCAAGGTAACATATTTTCTTGCCAACATATGCTTACTTGGATTCCAACAGAAGCATGATCCTCCAATTTCACAATCCACCTTTATTCCTGAACCTGATCTCAGGCTTATATCCAAAGATAGGGATCATCTCTTCATAGTTTCAGATAATGCAAGGGAAGATCTCTCTGATGAGGGTGTAAAAATCGTCAAAGGAGCCAAAAGGGATGGGGCATTTATCAATGTCTTTGCTTTTGTTTAGACTGTTATGGTTTATTATATCATTTACTTGTCTTTTTGGGATATACATCATTGTATGGTCTCATGTTTTCACAAGGACTAGGTAGATATTTTGTATTTTTGGACTTATTGGGCTATCTATGATAACCATATCAACTATGTCTCTAGTGTGAGACCTTGTGCTTATGATATCAATTTTGGTTTTCATAAACTCTTCTTTCACAGTTAGATTGGTTTCCCTAATGGCAGACAACAATAAGAAGTGTCACTAATGTAGTCTATTTTCTAATCAATAAATTGATTTTTAATTAAAAAAATAAAAAGAAAAGGAAAAAATAAAAAAATAAACAACATATTAATAATATTAATTGTGATAATAATACTAAACTAAGTGAAGTTTAAATGACGTTGGTTCACATTTTTTAAAATTTTGAAAAGTATATTCTTAACGCTAATTAAATTAGCTACTATATGTGAATTATGATTATTAACAGAATTAATGATGTTGTATCATTTTTGAAAATTCTTTTTAAAAAATCCTTGTGAAAACAATTATTACGAAGATGAATGACATCTTTTTAAGTTTCATATTCGTAAAGATGTAAATTTGAAAAAACAAATGCACAATCCGTCATTCCATTTATCATGTATTAAGAAAGATTAAAATTTTAAAAAGATTTAGCATATATATCACTTGGATTTTCATTATGCTTGAAAATAGAAATGAAATATGTTACAATTTGAGTTGGCTTTCCCATTCTCACTTCACTACAATATTGCAAAATATGCCCATGAAGGCGATAAGGGTGATGGACTTCGAAAAAATTGTTCTAATATAACGAATTTAATGTGAATCATACACTTTCATATCATGATAATGACAAATGATCATAACGAATTTAATCTGAATCATACACTTTCATATCATGATAATGACAAATGATCAAAATGACAAAGTATCAATTTCTAGTTCCTACCGCTCCCACTCACGCAGCTCTCTCCCGACCAGATGACGCCCACTCAACCGTCGTTTCTCCTCTTCCTCTCTTCCTTTTGTTCCCCTTGTCACCTTCTATGGCCGATTCGCTCTCTGAATTGGAAGCAAAGGCGAGGGGGAAGTTAAGGATAGCCCTGGCTCCGCGGATCCTGAAGGCGGCGCAGTCATATGAGAGAGCAGGCTCTTCGGCGGTGATGAAAGTGCCGAGCCAAACCCTGGCCCCCTTCTTGGCGGGGTCCCTGATTTCAGCTGTGAATTTACCGCATGCCCGCTTCCTGACTCCTCTGTAATGCCAGCTGCCCTTGCTCGTCTCCCCACTCTCCTCCTCCTTCCGTACCTTTACATTTACCATCTCTGCTCTTCGTATAACTGTGGATACAGAAGAAGAAGCAGAAGAGTGTTGTTGTGTAAATTCATTGTTATTGTCTTCTGATGTTGATCTGCTGGCGCTATTTTGGCATGAACCGCTGGAGGTATCTGTGGCAGTGGCGTGGATGAAATCCCAGCTAACTGAGGGGAAAAAGGATACCGAGGATGATAAGGAGGATGGATCATTTCCTCCTGCATCATATAGATGCATAATATCCATTTCGTCGTCCATTCTTTCTCGTTTTCCAATCGTGAAGTGGATAAGGATTATAAAGCAATATTTTCCATCTCCCATTTCTGGTCAGTGAATAGATATATTCCACTTTAAACTTTGCCATTGAAGCCGCCATCGTCACCACGTCATTTGTTATTTGTTATGATTTCTTCCTATTGTTTGACCAGAACATTAAGGTGCGGAAAAGAGGCATGGTACATCAAAGTTCAATAAAAAAAAATTAAAAATCATTCTTTTCCCCAAATTATTCCTAACTACGTCGTATTTATGCAAAATCAAAGATATATGCAATTAGATGGACACTTATGTCACGTTCCCCATTTTAAATTATATAAAAATACAGCCGGCACCCTTCAATCTCCATTAACAGTCTGATTTGAACAAAATTATTGGGCGGCCAAAGTTTCAGGGGAAATGAATCTCGTGATGTTACCATCGACCAACCATTGCTGCGGAAATTATCCATGCCCATGTTCAAACCAACCCAGTCAATATATTTGGCAATGGGGCTTCTCAATAGTAGATTTCTTGGCCTCGATGGTAATGAGAAACGCATGCGTATTTATAAAACAACTATGGTGCCTTCTCATGTTATTAGCCGAACATTTTTCTATTCTCCACATATTTCATGACTTGAAAATAATTAATATTATATTGTATTAATGGAGAAATGGTTACATGGTTGTAACTTAATTTTTTAAGTTAAGATTAGTTCTTATGTTGTAGGAATTTATTATCACTTCCTTATTTTTTTGAGATGTATTTATTGTCTCATTTTTTATTAATTGAATACGAGAGTATATGCTCCAATTTGTGGATGCAGCTTGCTCACCTATGAGCTACTGGTTAATTCAATTTTTTCTTTTCTTTCTAGTTTTTCTAACATGGAATCAGAGCTCAGATTTGGTGAGCCTGATTTACCTGCATAGCCCTATTGGCTACCATAGAGCCCTAGTGGCTACATAGCTTTCATGGCTACAATGCCCAGTGGCAACAAAGGAGCCTCAGTGCTCACATTTTCAGAGTCTAGGTGGTCGGGAGTGACATATGTTTTTCAGCCTGACAGTAGTGATGATCATCACGGATATGAAGGTCAAACCCGCGATGATGTCATCTTCACTTAGAGCGATTTTCTTCATCAGCCCCCCAAAAATCGCGATTTTTCAGGCAGAAAGGGTGATGGCGAGTTTTTTATGGTTCTGAGCTTGAGATTTTGCCAGTTTGGTGGTGGATCTGAGTTGCAGACACAGAGATCGTGGTAGATTGGTGGGAGATCAACCAGATTAGAGGCAGATTGGGTGGTTTGGTGGCAAATCAGACAGATCGGTGATCGTTTCAAAGGTTTTGGCATGTTTTGAGATTGTTTGTTTTTGTAGCTTGTAATTGTTCACTTGGTTAGAATCAACTGAACATCGAGGGATTTAGAATCCGATCAGTGAAAAATGAACAATTTTATAGAAGCTTATCTCAATGAGACTAACAAATTCGATGGGACCAATTATACCAATTGGAAATTCAAGCTATAGATGTTGCTTGAGGGATCAAGCGCATGGTCCATTGTCAGTGGCGATGAGTAGAAGCCAACCATTTCGGTAGGTGGTACGGCAACACTAATACAGGATTGGGATAAAAGGGAGAAGAAAATGAAAGTCTTATTGAAAATGTTTGCTAAAGGCAATATTATCCCACATATTAGAGACTGTAAATCGTCCAGTGAGATATGGACTACACTCAAGAACCTTTACCACACACAGAACACCAATTGTGTCTTATTGCTCAAAGACAAGTTGTTTTCCATGAGGATGGAGGAGAATGAATTTATCGTTGGATTCATTGCATAAATCAAGGACCTGAAGGACAGATTGGGTGACATCAGGGAAAAGGTGTCGAATTTCGATCTTCTTATAATTACATTGAAGGGGATGATGGATGAATACCAAATGTTCATCACAGGCTTGTCTGCAAGGGAGAAAGCCCCTTCATTTGAAGAGCTAACAAGAATCCTGATATAGGAAGAAGAGTAGTGGCTGAATATGAGACCATAGAGTGTCGATCTTGCTCTGATGGCGAAGAAGAAGCCATACAAAGGGAAACAACCACAGCGACAGAAAGGCGGTGGTGGTTTTCAGAAGAGACCATTTAGAGGTATGTCTCCAAGTAACAATGGTAAAAAATATGACATTAAATATTTTTACTGTGGGAAAACCAGTCATTTAGCAAAGTTTGGCAAAGGTATACTTACTTTAGTGTTCTAGTAACCATTTATGAACATGTTAATGGTAATATTATGTTATCACCTTTCTCACCCATTATTGTCAATTTATACTTGGAGAATTTTGAAAAATACTCTTTGGCATCCTCTTACAGCCACATTATGGAAATGTTTTGTGGATGAGATTAGTATAATCTCGCCCTATGGAAAACAAAAATTGGAAGTTATTTAATCATCTACTAACCAAAATAAAACATTAAAGTAATAATGGAAAGAGAGAATGAGCTAAATGAAGGATGGTTCTCAGATGAAACATGTTTATAAAAAGGACACACACATTGAGACGTACCTTCATGCAAACTCACACCACTTTTTAAGGAAAGTCTCATTGTAATTAGAACTTGGTGGCTTGGGCCATTAAAGTTTCCAATGAATATTTTTTTAATGAAGAATTAAGGCATCTACCAAAACATTTTAGGGGGAATAGGTATGAAAAAAAGGAACTTGAAAGAGATATGAGTAAAGAAAGAAGAGGGTTGTGCATAAAACAAAAGGAATAGGAAAAGTGTACCCACATATGTTTACCATTGTTTACCATAAATCCAAGAAACGATGGATATGATGAAAAAAAGTATTGAAGAAGATAAACATAGATCTTGTGTTCTTCCTCCTAAATATAATTGGAAGGATGGTTAATTCAATGAAGTATTTACCTAGTAATAAACTATATAAAAGTGTGCATTATATTTAATGTTTCTGGAACACACTTTAGATTGGTGAGATTGGAAGATCCATTCAAGATTAAAAGAAAATTTCACATATTTAAGATAGGGTTAGCTCTTGTAGAGCCCATGCATAACAACAGTCACCAAATGTGTTTGGAAGATGCAAAAATGTTGAAGATTTTTTGTTACACTAACGATTACCTTTGAGTGGGAAGTTAGTCCCATATTCCTACGGAGGAAATTAGTACACATAATTGATTCCCAATGAGGTGAGTATTACAATCACTCAAAAACCCCCCACCAAACGTAACTCGAGTAATCATTGCTTGAGGAAAAATGTTTCACATCAACCTAATTTATGGGAGCAATGGAACCTTCCAACGATAGTTAGAAAACAAGACTTAAAATCCAGCAGATAAGGATGCTACTTAAGTTTGTGAGTTCCAAGGATTCTTTATTGGAACAGGGATCCCCCTCCCCCACAAAAGCAACTTGGTTAATCAAATTCGAGCCAAGGATCTAATACCGTGTTGAGGTTTTCCATTACAGGAAAGCCCAAACACATTAGTAAACTTCCAAACCCTTACCATTACCTTGAGTGGGCAATTAGACCCATGTTCCCAAGATGTGGATAGTCCACCTAATTGATTCTGGTTGAGGTGAGTGTGACTGCAATTACCCCAACAAAAAATCAATACAAAGGAAGGGAACTACACCAAAAGAAAAAGAGGAGTAACTTTAAAAGCTAAACTGCATTGTAATACAATATTTAAAGAGCTTTCAAGGACCTCAGAAGAAACATGGTATCAAATCGTAAAAAATATTAGAGAGTCCAATCTTATCACAAGTTGGTCATATGAAGACTGATCTACTTCCTCGGAGGAATCCCTTATCCTCTCTTCTCTTTCCCTAGATCCTTCGACTCCAAACCCTGTCCCTTCCCCCAAAATTCAAGTTTCATATTTTCAAACACTTTGGTCTCCTCCTAAATAGCTCTTCACTAAATGCAATTTTGATGGGGCCTCTAAAGGAAACATGGGCTCAATAGGTTTTGGTGGCATCATTAGAAATAATTGTGGAGAGCTTTTTCTCATTATTATAATATCTATGGGCATCAATAGAAATAATGCTACATAGTTCTTCACTCTAGAACAAGGACTCAAAGTAGCTCAAACCTAGCGATTTCAAAAGCTTATGTTTAAAGGGAACTCTCGTTTAGTTATCAGAACTATTAAATGACTACAGAATATATCCAAGCTTGATAAAGTCTCATGTTATTGGACATTTGGAAGTTATATAGTTAAAATCGCTAAGATCCTCAATCAAATATAAGTCATCATCCAAAGCATGTGAGGTGAACTGGAAGCAAGATAACATATTTTCTTGCCAACATATGCTACTTGGATTCCAACTCAAGCATGATGCCTCCAATTTCACAATCCGCCTTTATCCCTGAACCTGATCTTAGGCTTATATCCAAAGAGAGGGATCATCTCTTCATAGTTTCAGATAATGCAAGGGAAGATCTCTCTGACCAGGGTGTAAAAACCGTCAAAAGAGCCAAAAGGGATGGGGCACTTATCAATGTCTTTGCTTCTGTTTAGACTATTATGACTTATTATATCATTTACTCATCTTTTTGGGATATACATCATTGTATGGTCTCATGTTTTCATAAGGACTAGGTAGATATTTTGTATTTTAAAACTTATTGGGCTATCTATAATAGCCATATCAACTATGTCTCTAGTGCGAGACCTTATGCTTATGATATCAATTTTGGTTTTAGGAAACTCTTCTTTCACAGTTGGATTGGTTTCCCTAATGGTAGATAACAATAAGAAGTGCCACTCATGTACTCTATTTTTTAGTCAATCAATTGATTTTTTCAAAAGAATAAAAAAATAAAAAACATCTTTATAATATCAATTGTGATAATAACACTAAACTAAGTGAACTTTAAATGCCCTTGGTTCACGTTTTTTTAAATTTTTGAAACGTATATTCTCAATGCTAATTAAATTAACTACTATATGTGAATTATGATTCTTAATAGAATAAATGATGTATCTTTTTTAAAATTCTTTTTAAAAAATCCTTGTGAAAACAATTATTACTAAGTGTTTGGTCAATTTGGTGTGTCCTAAATTGCTATTTAAAATGTCAATCCGAGAGTCGTAAACTGCTGAAGTGAAGTGCACTGTATATGCAAGATAACCGATTTCTTATTTCTTTGTCGTTTTTGAGTTTTTGGTTTGTTTTTGGGTTTATCTTCTATTGATTCCCTAATGTGAGATGGCAGAATTGAAAGTCAAGTATGGATGGCAATGGTGATTTCTACAATGATTTTCCAAACTTTAAAATTCTCAAAAAGGCTGCAAAACTTGCTGTGATGAAAGCAATTCCCAAAAGAAAACAAAAATGTACCAAAACCGTGAACTAGTGACAATGAAGCCCAGTATCCTTACTACTGTATAAAAAGAAAATAAAAACTGAACTCAAAGCAATTCAAAGACTGTAAGCAAAGCAAACTAAATCACACTACTTCAACTCATATTCTGACCCCTCACCTTTCGACTCGCTCTGGCTATAGGAGGTAATCATAAACAAATTGAGTAATCTGATATCTAAATTGTAGGAAATGAAATTGCATAAAATGAAACTAAGATTAAACTACTCATTCATACTTCAATCCCTGAAAATGACATAAGTAATCTAATCACTAACTTGCAGGAAAGTAAACTAAATCATACTACATCAAATAATATTCTGATTCCTCACTATTTGAGTCGCTTGGCTATAGGAAGGTAATCATAAACAAATGGAGTAATATGATATCTAAATTGCATGAAAGTAAATGAGCAAAACAGAACTGAAAGAAATGACAATGCTGGAATTAAAACTCAGAAAATAAATCAGCAGAAAGGACAAGATGATTTCATGTCATTAGTCATTAAAACTATGTAAATTGCCCGAGCTACCTACAAGAACATGAAAGAAAGACATTGATCAGTTAACAATCATGAAAAAGCATAAAAGAAAATATGGACAGTAGCTAACATGAATATCAGAACAATGTAATATATACAAGAAAATGATTATAAAAGCAGTAACATAATGAGAGCAAGCAAGAAACTATACAATAGATACAGAGCCTTGGTATACAGGGGCCCTCTGCAACCTCGGCCAATCAATACTCAGTCATGAATTGAACTTAAGAACGCTGTCTTCTCATATATTAAAATGCTGTTATAAGATAAAGATATAGCACGGCACAGTGGGCTTATAAAAACAGTCGAGATTACATAGGAAAAGCTAACTATCAAGCGTATGATAACACATTATTTATAACTGAAGATGCTATAACTGATTCCTAAATTCTGCGCTGCCAAACAGACACGTAAATATCCACGTCCTGAGATCTAGCAGTATGGTAGCCGTGACAAATAAATCTATGGAGTGGTGGCTGTTCGATTTGGTTCACAGATTGATCTACAGGTGTTAGTACACCTCCGGAGATTGAGGAACTTGCCACGCAAAACTTCACGTGGTAAAAACAGAGTCGTGCCACTGCAAAACTCTTGGTTTGACCACTCCATTGACCGTCCTTGACCATGGCTGTTTGTGAGTGATTCGGCTGAACCAAGGGGACACGCTCCATGTACATGTCATTTGCAGCTTGGCCATGTGGCTGAATTCTCCAGTGGACACCTGTAACATAGTCTTCAACAAAATGGCTGCGGAAACTTGGGCTGGCTGCGGAAAGTGACAAGTTTCCGCAGCTAATTGAACAAAAATCTAAATCAAACAACAGTCACAAGACATAGTTAGGAAACCATTTTATAAGCTCTTTTTAAACTAATATGCAATGAATTGACAGCTTGGTGGGTCAAGTAAATGGAAAAGAAGGCTAAAAAGGTGTATAGGGAAGATGCAAGTTTGGGACTCAACACTAAGATGAATGACAATTTTTTTTTAGGTTTTCATATTCGTAAAGATGTAAATTTGAAAAAACAAATGCACAATCCGTCATTCCATTTATCATGTATTAAGTAAAATTAAAATTTTAAAAAGATTCAACATATATATCACTTGGATTTTCATTAGGCTTGAAAATAGAAATGAAATATTTTACAATTTGAGTTGACTTTCCTATTCTCATTTCACTACAATTGAAAAAAGCATCCTTAAGTCGATTGCAGATTCCCATGAAGGTGATTAAGGTGATAAACTTTCACAAAATTGTTAGAATATAGCGAATTTAATCAGATTCATACACGTTCATCATGATAATGACAAATGATCATACATTTTCATGATCAAAATGACTTAAACGATAAGGGTGGTAGGCTTTCACAAAATTGTTCGAATATAAGGAATTTAATCTGTATCATACACTTTCATCATGATAATGACAAATGATCATCCATTTTCATGATCAAAATGACTTAAACGATCACTTTCTACCATTCCCACTCACGCAGCTCTTTGCCGGCCAGATAACGCCCACTCAACCGTCATTTCTCCTCTTCCTCTCTTCCTTTTATTCCCCATGTGATCTTCTACAACCGATCCGCTCTCTGAATCGGAAGCAAAGGTGAGGGGAAAGTTAAGGATAGCCCTGGCTCCACGGATTCTGAAGGCGGCGCGGTCATATGCGAGAGCAGCCTCTTCAGCGGTGATAAAAGTGCCAAGCCAAACCCTAGCCTCATCAGGCAGAAAGGGTGATGGCATGTTTTTTATGGTTTTGAGCTTGAGATTTTGCCAGTTTGGTGGTGGATCTGAGTTGCAGACACAGAGATCGTGGTAGATTGGTGGCAGATCGACCAAATCAGAGGCAGATTGGGTGGATTGGTGGCAGATCAGACAGATCAGTGATCGTTTCAAAGGTTTTGGTATGTTTTGAGATTGTTTGTTTTTGTAGATTGTAATTGTTCACTTGGTTAGAATCGACTAAACATCGAGGTATTTGGAATCTGATCAGTAAAAAATGAACAATTTTACAGAAGCTTATCTCAACGAGACTAACAATTCGATGGGACCATTTATACCAATTGGAAATTCAAGCTATAGACATTGCTTGAGGGATCAAGCGCATGGTCCATTGTCAGTGGCGATGAGTAGAAGCTGACCATTTCGGTAGGTGGTACGGCAACACTAATACATGATTGAGATAAAAGGGAGAAGAAGATGAAAGTCTTATTGAAAATGTTTGCTAAAGGCAATATTATCCCACATATCAGAGACTGTAAATTGTCCAGTGAGATATGGACTACACTCAAGAACCTTTACCACAAGCAGAACACCAATTGTGTCTTGTCGCTCAAAGACAAGTTGTTTTCCATGAGGATGGAGGAGAATGAATCTATCGCTAGATTCATTGCATGGACTAAGGACCTGAAAGACAGATTGGGTGACATCGGGGAGAAGGTGTCGAATTTCGATCTTGTCATATTACATTGAAAGGGATGACGGATGAATACGAAATGTTCATCACAGGCTTGCTTGCAAGGGAGAAAGCCCTTGCATTTGATGAGCTAACATGAATCCTGATACAAGAAGAAGAGTAGTGGCTGAATATGAGACCATAGAGTGTCGATCTTGCTTTGATGGTGAAGAAGAAGCCATACAAAGGGAAACAACCAGAGGGACAGAAAGGCGGTGGCAGTTTTCAGAAGAGACCATTTAGAGGTATGTCTCCAAGTAACAATGGTAACAAATCTGACATTAAATATTTTTACTGTGGGAAAACCGGTCATTTAGCTAAGTTTGGCAAAGGTATACTTTGGTGTTCTAGTAACCATTTACGAACATGTTAATAGTAATATTATGTTATCACCTTTATCACCCATTATTGCCAATTTATACTTGGAGAATTTTGAAAAATGCTCCTTGGCATCCTCTTTACTTAAACCAACATTATGGAAATGTTTTGTGGATGAGATTAATATAATCTCGCCCTATGGAAAACAAAAATTGGAAGTTATTTAATCATCTACTAACCAAAATGAAAACATTAAAGTAATAATGGAAAGAGAGAATGAGCTAAACGAAGGATGGTTCTCAGATGAAACATGTTTATAAAAAGGACACACAAATTGAGACGTACCTTCATGCAAACTCACACCACTTTTTAAGGAAAATCTCATTGTAATTAGAACTTGGTGACTTGGGCCATTAAAGTTTCCAATGAATATTTTTTTAATGAAGAATTAAGGCATCTACCAAAACATTTTAGGGGGAATAGGTATGAAAAAAAGGAACTTGAAAGAGATATGAGTAAAGCAAGAAGAGGGTTGTGCATAAAACAAAAGGAATAGGAAAAGTGTACCCACATATGTTTACCATTGTTTACCATAAATCCAAGAAACGATGGATATGATGAAAAAAAGTATTGAAGAAGATAAACATAGATGTTGTGTTCCTCCTCCTAAATATAATTGGAAGGATGGTTAATTCAATGAAGTATTTACCTAGTAATAAACTATATAAAAGTGTGCATTATATTTAATGTTTCTGGAACACACTTTAGATTGGTGAGATTGGAAGATCCATTCAAGATTAAAAGAACATTTCACATATTTAAGATAGGGTTAGCTCTTGTAGAGCCCATGCATAACAACAGTCATCAAATGTGTTTGGAAGATGCAAAAATGTTGAAGATTTTTTTGTTACACTAATGATTACATTTGAGTGGGAAGTTAGTCCCATATTCCTACGGAGGAAATTAGTACACATAATTGATTCTCAATGAGGCGAGTATTACAATCACTCAAAAACCCCCCACCAAAAGTAACTCGAGTAATCATTGCTTGAGGAAAAATGTTGCACATAAACCTAATTTATGGGAGCAATGGAACCTTCCAGCGATAGTTAGAAAACCAGACTTACAATCCAACAGATAAGGATGCTACTTAAGTTTGTGAGTTCCAAGGATTCTTTATTGGAATAGGGATCCCCCTCCCCCACAAAAGCAACTTGGTTAATCAAATTCGAGCCAAGGATATAATATCGTGTTGAGGTTTTCCATTACAGCAAAGCCTAAACACATTAGTAAACTTCCAAACCCTTACCATTACCTTGAGTGGGCAGTTAGACCCATGTTCCCAAGATGTGGATAGTCCACCTAATTGATTTTGGTTGAGGTGAGTGTGACTGCAATTACCCCAACAAAAAATCAATACGAAGGAAGGGAACTACACCAAAAGAAAAAGAAGAGTAACTTTAAAAGCTAAACCACATCGTAATACAATATTTAAAGAGCTTTCAAGGACCTTAGAAGAAACTTGGGATCAAATCGTCAAAAATATTAGAGAGTCCACTCTTATCACAAGTTGGTCATATGAAGACTGATATACTTCCTCGGAGGAATCCCTTATCATTTCTTCTCTTTCCCTACATCCTTCGACTCCCAACCCTGTCCCTTCCCCAAAAATTCAAGTTTCATCTTTTCAGACACTTTGGTCTCCTCCTAAATAGCTCTTCACTAAATGCAATTTTGATGGGGCCTCTAAAGGAAACATGGGCTCAATATGTTTTGGTGGCAGCATTAGAAATAATTGTGGAGAGCCTTTTCTCATTGTTATAATATCTATGGGCATCAATAGAAATAATGCTACATAGTTCTTCACTCTAGAACAAGGACTCAAAGTAGCTCAAAGCTAGCGATTTCAAAAGCTTATGTTAAAAGGGAACTCTCGTTTAGTTATCAGAACTATTAAATGACTACAGAATATATCCAAGCTTGATAAAGTCTCATGTTATTGGACATTTGGAAGTTATATAGTTAAAATCGCTAAGATCCTCAATCAAATATAAGTCATCATCCAAAGCATGTGAGGCAAACTGGAAGCAAGATAACATATTTTCTTGCCAACATATGCTACTTGGATTCCAACTCAAGCATGATGCCTCCAATTTCACAATCCACCTTTATCCCTGAACCTGATCTTAGGCTTCTATCCAAAGAGAGGGATCATCTCTTCATAGTTTCAGATAATGCAAGGGAAGATCTCTCTAACTAGGGTGTAAAAACTGTTAAAAAAGCCAAAAGGGCTGGGGCACTTATCGATGTCTTTGCCTCTGTTTAGACTATTATGACTTATTATATCATTTACTTGTCTTTTTTGGATATACATCATTGTATGGTCTCATTTTTTCATAAGGACTAGGTAGATATTTTGTATTTTTAGACTTATTGGGCTATCTATCATAGCCATATCAACTATGTCTCTAGTGCGAGACCTTATGCTTATGATATCAATTTTGGTTTTAGGAAACTCTTCTTTCACAATTAGATTGGTTTCCCTAATGGTAAATAACAATAAGAAGTGCCACTCATGTACTCTAATTTTTTAGTCAATTAACTGATTTTTTAATTAAAAAATAAAGAAAAAAGAGAAAATAAATAAAAAACATCTTAATAATATCAATTGTGATAATAATACTAAACTAAGTGACCTTTAAATGCCCTTGGTTCACATTTTTAAAATTTTTGGAACGTATATTCTCAATGCTAATTAAATTAACTACTCTATGTGAATTATGATTCTTAATAGAACAAATGATGTATCTTTTTTAAAATTCTTTTAAAAAAATCCTTGTGAAAACAATTATTACTAAGATGAATGACAATTTTTTTTAGGTTTTCATATTCGTAAAGATGTAAATTTGAAAAAACAAATGCACAATCCGTCATTCCATTTATCATGTGTTAAGTAAGATTAAAATTTAAAAAAGATTTAGCATATATATCACTCGGATTTTCATGATGCTTGAAACTAGAAATGAAATATTTTACAATTTGAGTTGACTTTTCCATTCTCATCTCACTCCAATATTGAAAAAGGGCATCCTTAAGTGGATTGCAGATTCCCATAAAGGTGATAGGGGTGATAGACTTTCACAAAATTGTTAGAATATAACGAATCATACACGTTCATCATGATAATGACAAATGATCATACATTTTCATGATCAAAATGACTTAAACGATAAGGGTGGTAGACTTTCACTAAATTGTTCGAATATAAGGAATTTAATCTGTATCATACACTTTCATCATGATAATGACAAATGATCATACATTTTCATGATCAAAATGACTTAAACGATCACTTTCTACCATTCCCACTCACGCAGCTCTCTCCCGGCCAGATAACGCCCACTCAACCGTCGTTTCTCCTCTTCCTCTCTTCCTTTTATTCCCCATGTGATCTTCTACGACCGATCCGCTCTCTGAATTGGAAGCAAAGGCGAGGGGAAAGTTAAGGATAGCCCTGGCTCCGCGGATTCTGAAGGCGGCGCGGTCATATGCGAGAGCAGCCTCTTCAGCGGTGATAAAAGTGCCGAGCCAAACCCTAGCCCCCTTCTTGGCGGGGTCCCTGATTTCAGCTGTGAATTTACCGCATGTCCGCTTCCTGACTCCTCTGTAGTGCCTGCTCTTGGTCGTCTCTCCACTCTCCTCCTCCTCCTTCCGTGGCTGTGGCATTACCTTTACATTTACCACCTCTGCACGTCGTGTAACTGTGGATACAGAATATTGTTGTGTAAATTCATTGTTATTGTCTTCTGATGTTGATCTGCTGCGGCTATTTTGGCATGAACCGTTTGCAGTGTCTGTGGCAGTAGCGTGGATGAAATTCCAGCTGACTACGGGTAAGAAGGATACCGAGGATGATGAGGAGGATGAATCATTTCCTCCTGGCTGATACAGATGCATAATATCCAGTTCGTCGTCCTTTGCAAGCAAATGGTGGCGAATCAACTCCAAAATGTTCATGTTCAGGCTCCGCCCTGCTGTAATCTCCATCGCGGTCTCAGGCCAATCAGAATAGCGGCCACTTTTAGATCGATTGTTTTCCTCTTCAATTTGATTGTGAAGTGAGGGAACGTAAAGCATTCTTTCTCGTTTTCCAATTGTGTAGTGAATAAGGATTATAAAGCAATATTTCCATCTCTCATTTCTGGTCGGTGCACTGCACCCTACCAGCCCATCTTTCGCGGCATTTTCGCATGTGTGTTTAAAAAATAAAAAAGTAATAGATATATTCCACTTTAAACTATGCCATTGAAGCCGCCATCCTCACCACGTCATTTGTTATCATTGACCCTTTCTCACTATTGTTTGACCAGAACATTAAAATGCGGCAAAGAGGCATGGTGCATCAAACATGTGCGCATTGGCAAACATGAAAGTTCAAAAAAAAAAAACATTAGAAATATTTTTTCCACCAAATTACTCCCTAACTACGTCGTATTTATGCAAAATCAAAGATATGTGCAATTAGATGGAGACTTATGTCACGTTCCCAATTTTAAATGAGATAAAAATACAGCCGGCACCCTTCAATCTCCATTAACAGTCTGATTTGAATAGAATTATTGGGGGGCCAAAGTTTCAGGTAAAATGAATCTCGTGATGTTATCCATGTCCATGTTCAAACCATCAGATTCAATATATTTGGCAATGGAGCTTCTCAATAGTCGATTTCCGAGCCTCGATGGCAATGACAAACGCAAACGTATTTATAAAACAACAATGGTGCCTTCTCATGTTATTAGCCTATCATCGTTTTAGTGTCCACATATCTCAATGTTACTTTCTACTGGAATCACGTTTCTTTATGTTCTTCAAATATGTCACGGTTTTCTGGTTGGAAAAAGAATGTGATTATCATAGCAAGTTTGAGCATATCTATATCGATAGATGTTTTTATTTTGCGAATATTTGTATAGATAGATTATCTATTTTGAGGGATTTTAAAATTATATTATTATATATTTTTAATAATAATTTTATTTTGAAGTAGTTTTGTTTTTCTGTTATATATTATAAAGATTGAAATTTAGTCTAGTATTTATTTTTTATATTTTTTTGTTTAAGATAAGAGTCTTATTTTTCATAGGAAAATTTGGGAAGATCAACCGAGTGAAACTAGCAGGGCCTACTTAACAATGGAACGGGCCTAATCTCAAGGGGGTTGAGGAGAATTTCCCCTATGACCGCCGGATCAATGAGGTACTTAACAATGGAGTGGAGATCAATGAGGTACTTAACAATGGAGTGGAGGATTCCTAATCAATGAGGTACTTAACAACGGAGTGGAGAATTGACCGTATGACCTCCCGATCAATGAGGTATTTAACAACAGAATGAGGACTCGACCAGTTGAGCTAACCCTTGGGGTGTTTAAGATGAGGGTGATGCGTGTTCATGTTAAACATTAAAATAAAAATAAATATAAACTAGCAATTGTCCCAAAAGGTACAAAGAGAGGCCAATAGGATTATTAAATTAGAATTTTTGAATTTCTCTAGAAGAGATGTTGGTTCAAGCCTAAAGAACGAGCAATTTGAGCTAGCTAAAGGCCTTCTAATTGTTTTTTATTATTGTAAAATTATATTGATAATTCATTGGTTTTACTTTCAAAAGCTTGAAGGAATTTGAATAACAGGTATAGAATTACTTTGTGGGATTTGATCTCAAAATCCTTGATTTGTAGATATATACTCAATGAAATGTTAATTGGTTGAAACCCTGCACAAATGTTTGATATAAGAAAATAAGCCGAAAAGGTTGAAAGGCTTAATTGGTTTGTGGAAAACCTTGTTTTCTTGGACTAGATCATTGTGCAATTACATTTCTTTAGATGTTTTGTTTATATCTATATGACCCAGAACACATTGAATGTCTTATTTCATTTTAGAGTAAGTTAGTTACCCAAAATTAAGAAACCTCTATAGATGGCCAAGCATAATCATAAGAATGTTGGTCCGAGCAAAATATCATTACCTGACACATTTCCCAAGGTATTTCAGTCTCGAAGTATTGCAATATGGCCAAACAGATTTTGCATATTTTAACACTTGAGTGGCTGCAGTTACGGCCGTCGTTACCTCAACTAATTTACTTACATGACCAGGAATAGAATTAGCAATCCACCGGACTGCTTAGCTCATGTTCTGTGCTGCTAAATGCATTTAAAGAAGAGGAGGAAAAGGCCACAAATTGAGTAATACATTCAAAATGAGTGTGTTACAAGCATTTCGCAAAACAACACAAGAGATGAATCCATGTACAAAATTATGATTCTCTCCTGCGTAATCTGATTTGGCCTCCGCGATCTTTAGCCGCTAAAATTCGGATTCTCTTTGCTACTCCAACAAAATCTCTAGTTCAATAAAATTTGGAAAACGAACATAAAAGAAGAAAATCAGCCATGGAAACTTAGCTTGAATGATAGCGAACAGAAAAGAAAAATATCCATTTATCTGACATAAAGAATATGAAAACAAGTGCAAACCTACTTCCAGGAAAGGTCTCCTGTTAGAAGCAAGTCGCCTTCATTATCTTCATATGCAATCAAATAGCCTAGAATGGCGTTTGATAGATTGCAGTAATTTTTAGTATTAATTAGATCATCTCCCTCAATGCTTCCTACAAACATTCCTCTGAGAGCCCGCGCAAAGCTTTCATAACATGAGTGTTCTTCAAGGAAAATTGTCTGGCAAATTGAACGACCTTCCATGACCATAGTAACAGGCGGAGCAGCATCGGAATATGCCAAATGTTGGGAATTTTTTAATGGGGAAAATACCAAAAACCAAACATTCAAACACACAGAGGCAATGCTCTGTTTTTACTTTTCTCCAGGATCCTTTTGTGCACAGAAGACTTAAAAAAAAATTCACTGAGAGACAGAATATTTCAACACCATAAGAACATTCTATTCATTAAAACCTGATGCAAAGATTTACCACTGTAAAATCCTTTTTATATTCACTGGTGTGAAAAACAACTTACTGCTGTAATAAAAGGATTTACATAAGTTTACTGCTGTAAAAGAAATTTACACAGAGTTACAAAAATCGCTCCACCATTTCCTTTCTGCACTGCTGTGCAATTCCAAAAATTACATCACCTGGTTCTACTCATTTTACACACTGCTGTGTGTTCAATACATACCACACATGGTTTTTCGCTGCACCACTATTCTACGATGGCCAACAACAAAAACCTTATATCCCATGTGCCAAACAAAACAGAGATGCAGAGCACGTTTTTCACTGCTCTCTTTTTTTTACAATAGTCAATGCACGAGCCCTTTTCATTTTTTTTGAAAACAAAACAAAATAAAAAAAACACAATTACTTTTACGTGCCGTAAGTATTTTTAACACCCATGCCTTTCTTTAAATGCACCACCATACCTCCGATACATATAAAAACATTAAAATTTAAATCACCTTACCTATTCTCTACGGTAACAATTAATTCATTAATTATTTTACCGCGGTCAACCAAAAATGAAATTCACTCCACGCAAAGTCATTAATGTATGTTCATATGCAGGTTTGGGCAATCAACGGACGAAAAGGGTGGAGTAGATCGAACGGAGGAGGAGAATATCGGAAGGCCAACAAGTGCTGAACATTAACCCCCGAGATTCTTACGTTGCGTTACGTCAGGGGTCAACCACGCGTCAGCTCCATATTTTCTCGGAGCTCCTTGCCGGATTATTCCTTCTGCCTGAAATCAACCCGAGAGCTTTCCGGCGGATTAGCTGACCGGTTTCTGGCAGCTGCGTTGAAATTAGATTTCAACACTCCCCTTTAATTTCAACAGCTGGGCATTCGGTCATACCGAGACACTTTCTCAAAAATTCAAAGCTCTTCTGATCAAGTGGCTTTGTCAAGATGTCTGCTACCTGTTCTTGAGTCCTGCAATGTTCTAGGACAATTTCTCCATTGTTCACCAATTCTCTGATGTAGTGAAACCTTGTATCAATGTGTTTCGTTCTCTTATGAAACACTGAATTCTTTGACAATGCAATAGCTGAGCTATTGTCACAAAAAATCACTGTCGCTTTTGCCTGCTCTTGGCCTAAGCTTCTCAACATTCTTCTCATCCACACTGCTTGACATGCTGCTGCTGTAGCTGCCACATATTCAGCCTCTGCTGTAGACAATGCTACAATGGACTGCTTCTTAGAAGCCCATGAAATGGCTCCTGAACCCATATTAAAAACATAACCGGAAGTGCTCTTCCGATCATCTACACTTCCAGCCCAATCGCTATCTGTGTACCCAACCAAATCTGAATGTTCTGAGGCATGATATAAAATTCCAACCATTTTGGTGCCTTTGACATACCTCAAAATTCTCTTTGCTGCCTGCCAATGTGCCTCCTTTGGCCTCTCCATGAACCTGGAAATTAAACTAACAGCATACATTAAATCAGGCCTAGTAGCTGTTAAGTACATGAGGCTGCCTACAATACTCTTGTACAAACTAGGATCAAAATCCTTGCTGCTGTCCTCTCTGCTGAGCTTTAATCCCATTACTGTGGGAGTGATGGCTGCCTTGCATTCTTCCATCTTAAATCTGCTCAAAATTTGATTTACATATCTTGCTTGAGATATAAAAATTCCTTTTTCATTTTGATCTACTTCTATGCCTAAGAAGTATCTCAAGAAATCCATATCAGTCATTTCAAATTCATCCTTCATGACTGATTTAAAATTCTTAATGAGCTGATCATCATTACCTGTGAAAATAACATCATCAACATATAAGACAACAATTAAAATCTTACCATCCTTTTCTTTGATGTAGACTGTGGGTTCTCCTTCACATTTGTCAAATTCATTATCCAATAGATATGAATCTATCCTGCTGTACCATGCTCTTGGCGCTTGCTTCAGCCCATAAAGAGCTTTCTTCAATTTGCACACTTTGTGCTCTTCACCTTTCTTCTCATATCCGAGAGGCTGTTCCACATAAACCTCTTCCATTAACACTCCATTTAGGAATGCTGACTTCACGTCCATTTGGTAGACTTTCCATTTGTTTTGTGCTGCTATGGACAGCACTGCTCTCACGGTTTCCATTCTTGCAACCGGTGCGAAAATCTCCTCATAATCTCTTCCATACTGCTGCTTGTACCCTTTGACAACCAGCCTTGCCTTGTGCCTTTCTATCTTGCCTTCAGCATTGCTCTTGGTCTTATAGACCCATTTCACACCAATGACTTCTTTGCCTTTTGGTAACTCAACCAAATCCCATGTTTTGTTTCTCTCTATGGCATTCATCTCCTCATCCATAGCTTCTATCCATTTCCTATCTTTGATTGCATCTTCGAAATGAATAGGATCATCAACATGACAATACAAGGCAAATAAGGAATTCATTCCTTCTTCATAAATTTCACTTAGATTTCTAAACTTCTTACCTCGTTCACTTGGTGTGCAAGTGCTTGAAGATGCACTTGAATTTCCTCCTTGTGGTGTGCTTGGAGAAGCACTCTCATTGATCCTCAATGGTGTACCTTGCTGTCCTTGTGTTGGCGCTGTTGTTTGGGGATTCATTTCAGCCACCTCCTCTTCATCTTCATCATGAGACAAACAGTTCTTGACATTGACTGTTTTCTCTATGCTTCCATCCCAAGCTTCCTCTTCTATGAATTGAACATCCCTGCTGACAAAGAACTTCTTGGTAGATGGAATGTACAGCCTGTAGGCTTTGGATTCATCACTGTATCCAATGAAGATGCATTTCTCCCCTTTGCTGTCCAACTTCCTCCTTAGCTGATCTGGTATGTGTGCATAGGCCACACACCCAAAAACTCTCATGTGGGTGACTCCTTGCTTTCTCCCACTCCATGCCTCTTCGGGCACTTTGTTCATCACTGCTTTTGTAGGACACCTGTTCAATATATAAACTGCACAATATACAGCTTCAGCCCAATACTCATTTGGCAAATGTTTTGCCTTCAACATGCTCCTTGCCATATCCATGATGGTCCTGTTTTTCCTTTCAGCAACTCCATTTTGCTGTGGGGTGTACCGAGTTGTAAACTGTTTATGAATTCCATTTTCTCTACAAAATCTTAGGAATTCCTTGGAGATATATTCACCTCCTCTATCAGTTCTCAAAACTTTAATGTGCAGCCCGCTTTGGTTTTCCACAAGTGCTTTGAAATTTTGGAATTTCTCAAACACTTCACTTTTGTTTTTAAGGAAATATATCCAAGTCTTTCTTGTACAGTCATCAATGAATGTTAAGAAATATAGGCTGCCAGCTAATGATGGAGCTTGCATTGGTCCACATAAATCTGAGTGGATGATCTCTAAGGGTGCCTTTGCCCTTATGCTCTTCCCTGATGGAAAACTTTCTCTGTGTTGTTTTCCCAAAATGCAGCCTTCACATAGGCTGTCCGGTTTCTCTATCAATGGTAATCCCTTTACCATTCCTTTTCTGCTCAATAAGTTTAGACCTCCAAAATTTAGATGCCCGAATCTCAAGTGCCATAACCAGTTCTCATCCTTTGGCACGCTTTGGAAGGCCTCTTGGGTGACTGCTGCAATTTCACCTTTGTTTTTCATGTCTGCCCTGATCCGGAGAGGGAACATCCTGTTCCTTGTCATCTTCACTTCAGCAATGCATCTTTTGCTGGGTGGTATGTCCATGATGGTGCACACATCATTTACAAAGTAAACATTGTAACCCTTTTGGATAAGCTGTCCAACACTCAATAGGTTACATCTCATTCCGGGGACATAGTATACATCTGCTATGGTTTTCTTTTCTCCTTGCTTTGTAAATATTTTTATCTCCCCTTTTCCCATAACAGACACTTTACAATCAGTTCCTAGTGTGACCTCTGATTTCAAATTCTGATTTAAGGCTGAGAAGAGGGCAATGTTTCCTGTCATATGGTTGCTGCAACCTGAGTCTAAAAACCAAATGTCTTCACTATGTGTTTCAGCCATGTTACAAGCTAGCAGAACATTATTTTGACTGCTGTTTTCTCTTGTAACATTTGCATTTTGTCTGCTGTTCATATCATGTTGTTTCTTTCTACAATCACTTGCATAATGTCCATACTTTTTGCAATAATAGCATTGAACATTAGATTTATCATACCTTTGTCCTTGAGCATGAAACTGTTCTCTTTGTTGGCTGCTGCCTTGGCCTTGGTTCTGATTTGGATTGCTGCCTCTTCCTTGTGCATTTGATGGGCTGTTCCTTCCACCTCTATTCTGGCTTCTGCCTCTTCCTCTTTTGTTTCCTCTTCCTTGACCTCTTCCTCTTCCAAAGGACATCTGGGTCTTGAAGGCTTGCTCAAGAGATGAGTTTTCATTCCTACTCAACCTCTGCTCATGTGTTATCAGTGATGCATGTAGCTCATCAACTGAATAACTTGAGAGATCCTTTGTCTCTTCGATGGTGGTGACTATGGCATCAAACTTTGAGGGTAAGACCCTCAATATTTTCTCCACAATCCTTCTATCTTCAATGGTTTCTCCATGAGTTCTCATTTGTGTGATTACACCAATCACATGAGTGAAGAATGAGTCAATGTTATCTGACTCCTTCATGTTCAAGTTCTCAAAATCCTTTCTCAGCAATTGTAGTTTTGCTGTCTTCACTCTCTCCATGCCTTGATAGGCTGTCTTGAGGGTTTGCCATGCTTCATTTGCTGTCTTAGCTGCTGCTAACCTTGGAAACACACTCTGGTCTACTGCTAGATACAACAACATACGGGCTTTTGAGTCCTTCTTCTTATTTCTCTTCAACTGATCTCTCTCTCCCTGAGTTAGTGCATTGAACTCAGTTTCATCTGCTGGTTCTTCAAAACCTTCCTCAACTATTTCCCATAAGTCTTGAGAGGCAAACAGGGCTGTCATGGTTATTGCCCAATAGTCATAGTTCTTCCCATTAAACTGTGGGAGCTGGGTGTTAAACAAACCCATACCAGTGCTTGTGCTGGCCATTCCTTGACTGTGTATTTAAAACACTGACTGTCTCTTCAATAACAAACAAGATAGCTATGAAGAATACCTGAATCCTTTGTTGTCTGAGTCTTCTATCTGCCTGAGAAGTTTTGCTGCAGCAACAACCTTCTCCCTTCAGCTTCTTTAGCTTCTTTAAAGAGCCTAAGCCTGGACTAGCTCCGATACCACTGTTGGGAATTTTTTAATGGGGAAAATACCAAAAACCAAACATTCAAACACACAGAGGCAATGCTCTGTTTTTACTTTTCTCCAGGATCCTTTTGTGCACAGAAGACTTAAAAAAAAATTCACTGAGAGACAGAATATTTCAACACCATAAGAACATTCTATTCATTAAAACCTGATGCAAAGATTTACCACTGTAAAATCCTTTTTATATTCACTGGTGTGAAAAACAACTTACTGCTGTAATAAAAGGATTTACATAAGTTTACTGCTGTAAAAGAAATTTACACAGAGTTACAAAAATCGCTCCACCATTTCCTTTCTGCACTGCTGTGCAATTCCAAAAATTACATCACCTGGTTCTACTCATTTTACACACTGCTGTGTGTTCAATACATACCACACATGGTTTTTCGCTGCACCACTATTCTACGATGGCCAACAACAAAAACCTTATATCCCATGTGCCAAACAAAACAGAGATGCAGAGCACGTTTTTCACTGCTCTCTTTTTTTTAAAATAGTCAATGCACGAGCCCTTTTCATTTTTTTTGAAAACAAAACAAAATAAAAAAAACACAATTACTTTTACGTGCCGTAAGTATTTTTAACACCCATGCCTTTCTTTAAATGCACCACCATACCTCCGATACATATAAAAACATTAAAATTTAAATCACCTTACCTATTCTCTACGGTAACAATTAATTCATTAATTATTTTACCGCGGTCAACCAAAAATGAAATTCACTCCACGCAAAGTCATTAATGTATGTTCATATGCAGGTTTGGGCAATCAACGGACGAAAAGGGTGGAGTAGATCGAACGGAGGAGGAGAATATCGGAAGGCCAACAAGTGCTGAACATTAACCCCCGAGATTCTTACGTTGCGTTACGTCAGGGGTCAACCACGCGTCAGCTCCATATTTTCTCGGAGCTCCTTGCCGGATTATTCCTTCTGCCTGAAATCAACCCGAGAGCTTTCCGGCGGATTAGCTGACCGGTTTCTGGCAGCTGCGTTGAAATTAGATTTCAACACCAAAGGCTGTTGGTGAACCGTCAGAATATGTTTGGTATGGTTTTCTAGTTCCCTAAATAATCTGCTGACGGTAAACTGAGGGACCTCTGAAGATGACAACAGGCAGAGCAGCATCGGAATATGCCAAAGGCTGTTGGTGAACCGTCAGAATATGCTTGGTATGGTTTTCTAGTTCCCTAAATAATCTGCTGACGGTAAACTGAGGGACCTCTAAAGATGACAGGGCTCTAGGAAGAGGAGGAGCTGGGGTTCCATTCAGCGGGTTCTAATAAGGCGATATAACGGTGCCAACGCTGTCTAAGTTGTATGGACGTTGTGTATTTCTCTGCTGCTGAGGAGATTCCTTCTTCGATTGCCTGAACATCGGTCCTGAAAAATTGGCACCACTTCCGGACGACATAGTCTCTATGAAATTGGACTGGAAAGGATGTCGGGAAATTCCCATTAGATTATTGGAACCTAATTGCCGGAGACGATTATGATGATTATTTTCCAAGATGCGAAGTTGGAAGAATGCAAAAGAAGGCGGAGGGTTTGGTCCGAGGCTTCTTGCATCGAAAGTTGTAGTGGCGTTTTTGTTTGGCCTCAAAGAAGGTGGGTGATTTGATCCGCGGCTTCTTGCGGAGAAAGTTGTTGTGGCGTATTCGTTTGGCCACAAAGAAGACAGGGGATTTGATCCCAGGCTTCTTGCATAGAAACGTGTAGTGGAGTTTTCGTTCGGCCTTAAATAAGGCGGAGAATTTAGAGTTCCTCCTTGGGAAACAACACCTATGTGTTCAGTCTCCGGACCTGCCATTAACATAGATTTAATATTATTATCATGGCAATTAATATTACCTGTGCTACTTCCCTCACATAAATATTGGGGGGAACTTTGGCCTTCCTTAGCAATGAATGTAGTGCTTCGCTAGTTGAATTGAAGGAGAAATATGTTTTGCCAGTGTTCCGCTCACCTCCCATGATTGCGTGCTGCTAACTCCGAGAATCGATTTGTATAGGCCACTCATGACTTCTTGTCTTGGACGTAACTTGTCATCCAACGCTTGGGGAACTCCGTCATCAATGGAATTGCTGTTTCTTTTGATTCAGAAGAACTGTGAACCTGCAAAGAACAGACGATATTATCAACCATGGCAGAAAGGGGAAAAGGGACACCAACATTGTTCCAACCAGAATTTATATCTGAACTTTGAACATAGCTTGGGTTATGAAAACGCTACTTTCATCCAATTCACCGAAAGGAGAGAATACTGTGGCAAGGGACTGGTCGTTTGTCTCCAGGCCGAGACCACGGACAAATAGTTTTTTGAGCATAGTGTTCCTTATGGCGATGGAACACACTTGATCCCGAATGTACCTATGTTCAGTCGCTGCCTCCTGCACAGGCTCGTTTGATTAAATTAGAAAAAATCAAGCTCTAATAGTAACAGCGGCCATGCATGTAGCGTAGCCCATAAACAGAAACAGCCATAAACTCCACGAACTCTCCCGCAAGCTCGGCGCACAGATGTCAATAGTAGAATGTTTCGTTTTCTGGTTTAGATCAACGGTTGAAAGTGTCTCACCCGATCGAACGGAGCAGGGTAAAAATGTTGACGAAGAAGTTGATGCATAGGAAGGCCTATCGGCCTAACCAGAATTTATATCTGAACTTTGAACATAGCTTGGGTTATGAAAACGCTACTTTCATCCAATTCACCGAAAGGAGAGAATACGGTGGCAAGGGACTGGTCGTTTGTCTCCAGGCTGAGACCACGCACAAATAGTTTTTTTAGCGCAGTGTTCCTTACGGCGATGGAACACATTTGATCCCGAATGTACCTACGTTCAGTCGCTGCCTCCTGCACAGGCTCGTTTGATTAAATTAGAAAAAATCAAGCTCTAATAATAACAACGGCCATGCATGTAGCGTAGCCCATAAACAGAAACAACCATAAACTCCACGAACTCTCCCGGAAGCTCGGCGCACAGATGTCAATAGGATAATGTTTCGTTTTCTGGTTTAGATCAACGGTTGAAAGTGTCTCACCCGATCGAACGGATCAGGGTAAAAATGTTGACGAAGAAGTTGATGCATAGGAAGGCCTATCGGCCTAATAAATTAGAAAAAATTAAGCTCTAATAATAACAGCGGCCATGCATGTAGCGTAGCCCATAAACAGAAACAGCCATAAACTCCACGAACTCTCCCGGAAGCTCGGCACACAGATGTCAATAGGAGAATGTTTCGTTTTCTGGTTTAGATCAACGGTTGAAAGTGTCTCACCCGATTGAACAAAGCAAGGTAAAAATGTTGACGAAGAAGTTGATGCATAGGAAGGCCTATCGGCCTAAATATTTTCTAAATAGAAAGAATCTTTTCTATAATTAAAAAACAAAAACCAATATACTATGCATGTTTACTTAGTTGTCCACATTATATACTATAATTTCATATCAACTTTAAAAGAAGATAATATTAGAAGTAAAAAACAATATGCAAATAAAATGTTAAATCTTATACTTTTAAAAACATTTCAACGATGTAAAATAAATTGTATGAAAATCTATGTCAATTATATATATATATATATATATATATATATATATATATAGATATATATATAGATATATATATATATATAGATAGATATATATATATATATAAAATGTTAAAAGATATTAATTTAGTGTTTTATATAACAAAATATTCAATTTATAAAGGAAAAAATAAAAGAAAAAAAAATAATGTGGCTTATAAATAAAATGTTTTAATATTCAAGTATACTTAAAAATATATTCATAACCAATAAACCATTTTAATATGCTCAATGTAGTTCAAGGATAAAATGTCTCAACGCACAAAATATTTTAATGTCAATTATGTATTCTATATCGCATTCAAAAATACAATTTATACCTTAAGACACTCATTGATGTAAAGTCACTGGTTCAATTCCTTGCCCGCCTCGGGTGATATATTGGACATGATAAAGATGTAGTCTTGCCAAGGTTACACAAAAAATACAATTTAGAAAATAAAAAAATATACATTATATATAGAAATAACCACTAGAAATTCATCCAATCTATGATGGTATGAGGGGGATGCAATTTTTTTTTTCCAAATTTTACACTTTAAAAAAAGTTTACACATGAAGAAATTTGATCCTTGTAAACTCATATTAAACCCATACTTAAGATAAATATATAATAACGACTATAAAAAATTAATATGTATAAACATTTTCTAATCATTCAATTTATATAACTATACACATTATAATTTTGATTAAATTTCAAATTAAATATTAATTACTAATAAAAATAATAAATATCTTAAATTTATAATATATACAAGTTTTCCACATAAATCATTTCAATTATATAATTATCCTAGTTTAATTTTATACAAATTATCTTATTGTATACATATGTCTCCATGACTATGGAGACTTGATGTTTATGAACATTTTCTCGTCATTTGATTTACATAACCAACCTAATGTAATTTTATACATTATGGGTTGAAAACTACATTGATTTTTTAAAGTTTGAATTAATTATTAATTTCTAAAATGGAAATATATTAAATATAAAACAAATAAATAATTTAAATTATATAATTTTCCTAGTACAATTTTATACAAAATATCATTTGATAATCCCAATGAGTTTTTAAGTTATTATTAAATATTGAAAGTATGAAAAATAATAATTGCATCAAGATGTATTTTACAACCAATATAAAAGAGATGTATATTTCACTTTATAAGTTCACATATATCTTTTTTAAAATTTAAATAAAAATAGACAAATTCTCTTTAAAAAAATGTCTATAAACCAATACATATCTATATTAACCATAGATCTAGCAATAGCCAATATATAGACATCAAATATCTTGAGGTGCAAACCCTTTTTATAATGCAAATCTTAAGAAATGTTTACACTTTAGGAGATTTGATCCCTCTTGATGCTTGATATGACTATGGCTATGGTGGATCTATATTGGTTTTCACTTTTTGTCTCTCCATATACACACACCATGCTAATTGTTCAATGTCTAAATTGCATTTGATTGTGTATTTATGCATTCAAACACCTTAAAAATCCTATTATATACTTGGATTGTGTGACTACACAGTTCAAATTTACAATTCCAACAAATTTCTATTGGATTTAAGATAAAGTTCATTGAAAATATCTTTGAAAAGGGGCAAAAATGTGAAATAGTGAGAGTACTTAAAATGTTTTAACCCTAACATGCTATTTTTTCAATTAGTGTATATAATATCTTGTGTGACTACACAGCTCAGATTTACAATTCCAACAAATTTCTATTGGATTTAAAATAAAATCCATTGAAAATACCTTTGAAAAGGGAAAAAATGTGAAATAGTGAGACTACTTAAAATGTTTTAATCATAACATTCTATTTTTCTCAATTAGTGTATATAATATGTATGTAGCTTATTTTTTAACTGTTTACAATAATGCACAGTGGACATTGACATATTTTACTTAAAATGAGGGTTCAAATATGAATATTCAAAGTTTATTCAATTTGTATATTTTTTCTTTTAATTACTTTATCTCTTTTAAAAGTTGATATAAAGTTATGTTGCTTCATATTGAGACAAATATTTTTACTACCCCTCCTTCATTACAAACATCAACAATAATGAAAGGCAATGAAGAGAAAGTAGGATTATTGATGGTTTATAATGATTTTAATTAAAAGTAACCAAATGCATATATGTGTGTGTGTGTTAATTATAGAGTACATTGGTTTTTTATTTAGAGAACATTTTAATTTTATTTATAAAAAAAAATTGTGTCAACTTGAGGTTGAGTAGGGAACAAATTACACTTCTCCCTCATAATCAACGGTAGAATGTGCCTAGGTGATTAGGGAAACAAAAGAAAAAAAGGACACAAAAATTTCTTTAGTTTAACTAAAAGCATTATAAAATATCAATAATCGTACTCTCATTGTACTCTCTCAATTTGTTCAAATGAGGTGAGTGCGACAATTACTCCAACACCCCCCGCGCCCCCCCCCCCCCTCAAATGTATATGGAGAAATCATTACTGGAGGAAAAATATTGTACACCAACCTAATTTATAGGAGCACCTTCTAGTGAGAGCTAGAAGATAAGGCTTACAATGTAATAAATAAGGATGCAAAATAAGTTTAATAGCTCCAAGGCTTCCTTATTCCAACATCAACACCCCTCTCCCTAACACAACTCTGGGAATTGAACATCCTTAGAGCTTCTAATACCATGTTGAGGTTATCCAATACCCAAAACCCACATGCATTAGTAAACATCCAAACTCGTACCATTACATTAAGTGGGTGGTTAGTCGCATGTTTCTAAGATGTTGATTCTCATTGATGTGAGTGTGACAATTACTCCAATAAAAAAAATATTACCAAAGAAGAAAACTACACAAATTACATCTTAATAATATTAATGGTGATAATAGTGCTAAGATAAATGAAAAAGTATGTCATCAATGATAATTAACTTTGCTAATCTAGATAAATCATGATTATTAATATGATACATAATGTTGCATTTTTGTGAAAATTCCTTGGAAAAAATATTTGCGAAAATAATTATTAATATGAAGAATGAATTTTTTTTAGATATTTTTGAAAATAATTATTAAGAATGACATTGTTTTGGAGTTTGCATGTGAATATGTAAAAAAAAAACATTTTCCCTAAATGCATAATAACAAAGAATCACACCTTCCAAATTTATAATAAATTTAAAATTAAGATAAATAGACTCTAGTTATATTTTTAAATTTGAATTGCATTTTTATCATATTAAAAATAAATAAAATTTTAATTAAATATGTATAATATAAAAATAAAAATCTTAAAATATTTAATTAATTATATATATGCTTCTTTTTACACCTTGTTAAATACATAGTAACATTTAACCTAGTAACAAAGAATCACACTTTCCAAATTTATAATAAATTTAAAATTAAGATAAATAAAACTTGGTTATATTTTTATGATATTAAAAATGAATAAAATTTTAATTAAACATTTATAATATAAAATTAAAAATCTTAAAATATATATATATATATATATATATGAGAGTTGAGTTGGGACATGGGAGCCTTCCCCATTCTCATTTCACTACCATCTTGCAAAATTCCCATGAGGGCGATAAGGGTAATAACATTTCACAAAATTGTTCCAATATCACGAATTTAATCTTTAATCATACACTTTCATAATCATAATAATAAATGATCATACATTTTCATGATCAAAATGATTAAAACAATTGATATGGCTCCTACTCACGCAGCTCTCTCCCGACCAGATGACGCTCGCTCAGCGGTCGTTTCTCCACTTCCTCTCTTCCTTTTGTTGTCTATGTGATCATCTACGAGTGATCCGCTCTCTAAATTGGAAAGCAAAGGCCGCGGGAAAATTAAGGTTAGCCCTCACTCCAAGGACACTGAAGGTGACCCGGTCATATGCGAGAGCAACCTTTTCGGTGGTGGAAAGTGCCAACCTTTTCGGTGGTGGAAAGTGCCAAGTTAAATTTGTTAAAATAAGCTAGTTATTTTCACATGAGGAGATGAGTAAAACTAGAGAGTTAGTTAACTAAGTGTTGAGTGTTGAAGAAAGTTAGTTAACGAAGTGTTGAGTGTTGAAGTGCTGAATGTTGTGGAGTGTTGAGTCAAGTTGACTTAAGTAATAGACGATTTTTAGTGTGTAATTGTATGTTGAGTACAATTAAGTGATACACGAATTTTAGGATGTGGTTGCATGTCAAGATATTATAAGCAAGTCACTGAAAAAGTAAAATACACTTCACCCGATTAATTGTAAGTATCACATTTTGTGTAATTAATAAAAGAGTCATAACTTATGTGATTTATGTAAATTTATGTTTTAACTCCTTTATCTTTCAAACAAATTGACATCAGAGCGAAAGAGATATTTTTTTTGGTTGAAGTTATAACCCACCGTGCATATTGTATACAAAGTGATATAACACACACAGGCTCAGCAGAGAGCTGCGTTAACAGTCACAGTCTTAACCTATTTCGCATACACGCGGGTCAAAGGTAAATTGTAATGTTACGAGATTAACGGAGGACTCTACTTTCGTGAGGTGCTTTAGCACGAATATGTATGAATGTTAACAGTCACAGACTTAACCTATTTCGCATACACGCGGGTGAAAGGTAAATTTGTAACGTTTCGCATACACGCGGGTGAAAGGTAAATTTGTAACGTTACGAGATTAACGCAGGACTTTACTTTCGTGACTTAACCTATTCCGCATACACGCGGGTCAAAGGTAAATTTGTAACTTTACGAGATTAACGCAGGACTTTACTTTCGTGACTTAACGTATTTCGCATACACGCGGGTCAAAGGTAAATTTGTAACGTTACGAGATTAACGCAAGACTTTACTTTCGTGAGGTGCGTTAGCACGAATATGTATGAATCAAAACAACACGATAGCGTGAAACATTCGTTGATGTTTCAAAGGAGTTCTATAAATTAAAGTTAACAAACTCACTTGGAGTACCTTTCTCATATTTGTTTTTCTCATGTGGTTTTTTGGAAGGGCATGAAAAGTTATAAAAGGTCAGGGGGTTTATTCAAAGGTGTGATGACCCCGTAAATGTAATTATTTAAAAGTTTACTGCATTAAAAACTGAATGACATTGAGAACTATTTTCTTTTAAAGAGTAATCTGTTGATTTGAATTATGCATTAAAGTAATGTTTAAAGAATTACTCAAAGAGCATTGAGTTTCCCAAAAGGGAAAACAGTTATTGGAACTGAAAATAACCACCTTCCTTAACTGGAAAGGTCTCCAGGAAAAAGGAAAAGGGGTGGATAGTTTCTCTCTGTGCTGTAGAGACAGACAGAGGAGGAAAACAGAAAAGAAAGAACTTTGTTTTGGACTAAGTCTGGTAAGGACCAGATAGTCACAGTGTTGGCTTACTGAGGATAGTGATCCGGTAAGTAGAAGCTTGGGGGGAGACTCAGGTCTTGAGAGACTGATCTCACGGTTGGGTGGATATCAGGCTTTACACAGAGATTTGCGCAGAAGACTGGTTCCAGACTCACCTTGTCAAGAGGAGACCAGGTAAGTAACGGACACTTATGTCTTCAAATTTATCTGTGTAATTCATAATTGTATCTGTTATTGTCAGTGGTTAGCAGGGTAGGATGTAAACCATACTGTCTGTACGAAGCAGAGGATAGCACAAGTAAGACTACTCTGACAGGGTATAAAACACCTAGACGTAAGGAAAAACTGTGTGTTTATAGTCAGCTGTGCAGGTTATGGACATTTAAACTATAAACCAAACTACAGAATCTTTACATTATCTGTATAAACAAGAAACCTGTCTGCGACCTTCTGCATGGAAGGAGAATATATAAATAGAATATCTATAGAGCCCAAAAGACTGAGTATAGAGTCTGTAAACCCCAAACGACTGTGAACTGTACCTGTAGAAACTGAAAGACAGAGTAAACAGAACAGATGGAGAACCAATACCGCAGACAATAGAATCATTGGGTGAACCCTATTCGTGCAAGAAGAGGGGATTCATAGTTTAAGAGTTATCCGAGCCAGACAACTGGTTATTCATACCTCGAGAATATTCTGGTCGAATACATCGTGGTCCAATGATCACAGTCAGTATCAAAACCTTGATGAATAACTTAAACGATGGTTCTTTTAACCGAAAAGAAATAACAACAGATCTTGAATCGGTTCCGCCATAAGGGTTTCGGCGAATCTGAAGTAACGACAACAAGAACTTAAGCATGATACAAATTTTAAAGATTGTGCAGCTGTTGCAGAGAGCATAAAGGTATAACCCGTAAGGTGTTACAAACATAAGACAAGAATAATGTCGTAGTATTAATAGTCGTCTTTGAAAAGCAAAACATAAACATTAAGATATGCCGAGGAAATAACCGCTCGATGGCATTAAGTCACAGACACAATACTTGCTGGAAACAAAAACAAGGATTTCTGAATCATACCGCATAACCATTAAACACTTTACAAACCCTCGGGGTTTTCAATCACAAGGAACACCCAGCTAAGCGCCCACACATCTACAGAGGTCAGATGCGAGGCGGCAGCGCCGTTCTCCTTACACTTGAGCAATACGGCAGCCATGTGCTATAAACCCTTGAACTAATTGACAATATGTATACAGGACAGTGTCCGAATCAACAAGAATTCCGAATAGGAAATGTAATATGCATTCAGAAATGTAATATACATTCAGTTAACATATAAACCCTATGTAATACAGAAGGAAATCATTCCAAACAATACCACAAATAGACAGGGGCGTAATGCAACTGCGTTAAAACATATATATATAAATATTTACATGTGAATCATAGGCCACGAGCTAAACGAGTTCACAAATCATTAACAAACTGGTTATCAACCAGATTCTCACAATAGTCAAAATATATGGTCGTAGCCATGAAAACGTTTAACAACAGTACACATTTATGTAAGCAGACCAAGCGAAACTCATAGCTTTGGAAGCCAGGGTAGAACCCAAAATCACCGCAAGCGGGTAGATGCCCGGCTCCTTAAACAACATCTCAAGACTTTGTAATCGGAACGAGACCAGAGGTCTGTCAAACCTGCGGCCAACCATGTGTCATCAGGTTGGGGTCTCATTCCAATAATGGAGGAAACTCCCGGCAAACAGAGAGAAATGAAGTTACATCAATCAGAAACAGACCCTAGTGCTCAGATAAATACCTCTGCAGCTCGGCGGCCTCATTTAGGGGAGCTCTTCCAGATCCGCCAAGGTCGGGTAATGCCGTTCATACCTGGTAAACACAAGAACAAACTTTAGACGATTGCATAACCTGTAATCACGGGATTCGAATCAAAAACATTAAACTGGAGAGTGTTTACCTGGCCGAGGTAAAACTGGAGATGCATGAGGAGGAACCCCTGTGGAACGGCGTATGAACCCGAAGTGCTGTGGTCTCGGCGCGGAGCAACAAGGTAAACCCTCGCAGTGGAAAAACGAAGAGAGCTGGAGATCGAGAGCCGAGGGAAAAACCTCGAATAAACCGGAGGAACCGCGTATATACCCTACCTGCCCGAGGCGAGAACGTGGCACGGTGCTGGCCCTTGATCCCTGGTAGCAGACGCCCACCGTCGATGGAGGTGACAATACCAAGGAGGAAAGGCGCGGGAAGACCGGACTCAGTGCCATACCGCTGTGACGTGATCCGGACGACAGCGTTAATATAACAGTCAGATGTCAAGCGCTGGTGGCGCCAACTCACAAAGTCTACGAAGGTTTGAATGGCCCAAAGGTAATGTATGCCATCGAAATTATATTAACCATAGACCATCGGTACTCATGGATTTCACATCGATATTAAATACCTGCCACCATATACCGCCTTAGGGTAGGCTAGGTACCTGGCGGTGGTGACCATCTGAATGACACATATTTATTTAAAGTGCAGATGCAAATCTAATTAAGGTACTGTATACGCATAATAAACAAAATTTTTTATGGGTATTAAGTATTAGCTTATAGACATATGACAATTGGTATCAGAGCCCAGATTAACTATACTGTGGCCTCTGGGATGTGAATAAGTAGTAAAAGATGAGAAGATCATGATGACACTAATAATCTTTTGGAAAAGCAAAATTGTGCAGGTAGCTCACAATGTTATATGTTTCATGACCAGACCAGGCTAGTCAAGAATAAGAGAAAGAGCAGCAAAGGTACCAAGTGATAGTTAATATGCAGGGGTCTGGCAGCGCACCGCACAGGCCTGCAGCAAATTTTGGGGGCAACCCAGAATTTTGGGTGCAGTTGGGCGAGGAGGCCCGCGACACGAATCTGGCCATACTAGAGACCGTTCAAGAACTGAAAGACGAGATGGCCCGGCTTCGGGAAGACAATGCTCGATTGACAATGGAGCAGGAGAGGATATTAAAAAGCTTGTCTGACAAACAGAACCCGCCACTAGCTAACCCCAGTGCAGAACAGCAGAGAATAACAGAGGAGGAACGTTATCACGCAGAGTCTGAAATTCCTGAAGAAGGAGAGGACCAATCTGCTAATGCATCCGAACAGCAGACGTCAAAGCGTCAGAAGGTGGAATTGCAAGGAGAATTTCGAAAGATTAAACCCCCACACTACGACGGGGAACAAGAGGAAGCAGCTGAGGCATGGCTAATCAACATGAATAAATACTTTCAGTTATATGAATATGACCATAACTTGAAGGCACGATTGGCCATCTTCCAGTTACAAGGGAAGGCGACACTGTGGTGGGAGGAGGTGAAAATTGTTAAAGGAGTAACTGAACGAACCATAACATGGGAAAAATTCCAGAAATATTTCAAGGAGAGATACTTGACGGAACGGTTTTATGATGAGAAGGCAAAGGAATTCCATGATCTGCGATTGGGACAGCAGACTATGGATGAGTTCATCAATCGCTTCACATCTCTGCTTCGCTATGTACCCTACCTTAAGGAAGAAAAAGCCAAGGTGCAGCGGTTTGTCAGCAGCCTACCCATGTATATGAGGGAAAGGATTGAATTTGACAATCCTAGAACCATGGACGAAGCGATTCGCAAGGCCAGAATCTGCTATCAGCAGAGCAAACAGAAAGGGGATAGTTCCAACAGAAAATGGAATGAGAAAAAGAATAATAAAACTGTTGGAAATAATAAGGGGAATCGAAGCGGCGGGATCAAAGGAAGCAGCAGGAATCAGAATAGTAGAGCAGCACCAAGAAGTGCATTCAGGTCCAAGTCCATCGGTGAAACCAGAATGAGTGAACAACCCGCTAAGATGGACACTGAGGGAGTAACCAGACCTCCAGTGCAGTGCTGGGGTTGTGGTGGACCGCACTATGTCAAGAATTGTCCGCAAAGGAAAGGAACTGACCAGATATCCCAGATTCATGAGGCATCCACCGTGGGTGATGTGGGACGAAGTATGCCAAGAATTAACGCAGCCTTGGACGATCGCCAGGCGGAATACCAGCCCACTATGATAGAATTTGAAGGTAAAATTTTAAACCTTTCCATCTCTGTTTTAATAGATCCTGGAGCTACTCTAAGTTACATTAGTCCAAAGATAGTTGAACAATGCAAATTGCAGCCTGAGAAATTAAGGAATCCTTGGCTGGTACAACTAGCTACAGGAACCAAAAGACGAGTAATGGCAAAGGTAAAAAGCTGCCCTATAGTGGTAGCAGGACAGCCGGTAGTGGCAGACCTGAATATACTTCCCCTCGGATCCTATGATGTCCTAATTGGGATGGACTGGCTGGAAAAGAATTGGGCTTTAGTAAACTGCAAAACAAAAGCTATACGATACAAGGACGATGCTGGAATAGAACAAGAAATGTAGGGAATTAAACGACCAATTCAGGTCCAACCAATCACTGCATCTCAGCTGGCGAAATGCATCCGGAATAGATGCCAAGTGTATGCAATTCAGGTGGGTTATGCAGAAACCAAGAATAAGGAGAATCCACTGGAACACCTTCCAGTTATAAAAAAGTTTGCGGATGTATTTCCAGAAGAAATTCCTGGATTACCTCCAAAGAGGGACATAGACTTCACCATTGAGTTAATACCAGGAGCTGCTCCAGTTTCGCGGACACCTTATAGAATGAGTGTGCCAGAGTTGACTGAATTGAAGATGCAACTACAAGAATTGCTGGATAAAAATTATATCTGCCCCAGTGTATCTCCATGGGGAGCTCCGGTGCTATTCGTCAGAAAGAAGGATGGAACTCTTAGAATGTGTATTGATTACCGGCAATTAAACAAGCTTACCATTAAAAATAAATACCCATTACCGCGGATCGATGAACTATTTGATCAAGTCAAGGGAGTGACAGTATTTTCTAAAATCGATCTACGATCTGGATACCATCAGATCCGGATTAAAGAAGAAGATATCGCTAAGACAGCCTTCCGAACTCGGTATGGGCACTACGAGTTTGTAGTGCTGCCTTTTGGATTGACTAATGCACCTGCCACGTTCATGTGTTTGATGAACAGCGTGTTCCATCAATTTTTAGACAAATTTGTACTAATATTCATTGATGACATTTTGATTTATTCTCGCTCTAAGGAGGAACATGAGGAACATCTTCGAATGGTATTGCAAACTTTGCGAGAACATCAGTTGTATGCTAAGCTCAGCAAATGTGATTTCTATAAAGAAGAAATCCAGTATTTGGGCCATGTGATTACCAAGGAAGGGATTGCCGTGGATCCTGAGAAGATCAAAACTATATTGGAATGGCATGTGCCAAAAGATGTGGCGGATATCAGATCCTTCATGGGACTGGCTGGATACTATAGAAGATTCGTAGAAGGATTTTCGAGGGTGGCATATCCCATCACGTCTTTGCAAAAGAAAGGAAGGTCATTCAAATGGAGTTCTGAATGTCAACAAAGTTTTGAAAAGCTTAAGCAATTACTCACGTCTGCTCCTGTTTTAAGTATAGCTGATCCGAACAAAGACTATGTGGTATGTACCGATGCCAGCGGAGAAGGCGTCGGAGGTGTGTTAATGCAAGAAGGGAGAGTGATAGCCTATGAATCAAGAAAATTGAAAGAACATGAGCAGAAGTATTCTGCTTATGATTTGGAGTTGGCAGCTGTCATACATGCGCTTAAGATGTGGCGACACTACCTTCTAGGAAGGAAATTTCTGTTATTAACAGATCATCATAGCTTAACAAATTACTTTAGTCAGCCCACACTGAATGCAAGACAAGCCCGTTGGGCAGATTTCTTAAGTGGGTTCGATTTTGACATCAAGCATCTGAAGGGAAAGGAAAATCGTGTAGCCGACGCTCTAAGTCGAAAGGTACATTGTTTGTATGAAATTACATTTAGTAAGTGGGAAAATTCCTTGCAGGAAATGATGAAAACAGCAGCAAGCCAAGATGCTGAATACCAACGGTTGAAGCAACAAATGCCACTTTCCAGCGAGGGAAGTCCGCAGGAATATGAGATCAGCAAGGATGGAATGCTGTTTTACAGAAAAAGATTGTTTGTACCAAATGACGACAACCTCAAAACCTTAATCTTGAATGAGTTTCATACTAGCCATTACGCAGGCCATCCCGGGTACCAGAAAATGCTGACTGCACTTCGAAAGGAGTATTACTGGTCGGGAATGAAAAAGCAAGTGGCTGAATATTTAGCGCGATGTCTGGAGTGTCAGCAGATCAAGACAGAGCATCAGCATCCAGCTGGATTATTACCACCCCTGCCCATTCCAGAATGGAAGTGGGAAATTATATCAATGGACTTTATAACTGGGCTGCCTAAAACAAAGAGGAACAATGATTCTATCATGGTAGTAGTGGACAAGCTAAGTAAGGCAGCACACTTCATTCCGGTACAATCCACCTACCGAGCAGTGCAAATTGCACACGTCTTTATGCAAAATATATTCAGACTTCATGGACTCCCAAAGACCATAATATCAGATCGGGATGTGAAGTTTACATCCGCCTTCTGGAGAGCATTATTTGCAGAATTGGGTACACAACTGAATTTTAGCACTGCTTACCATCCCCAGACTGATGGGCAAACGGAGAGAGTAAATCAGATGGTGGAAGACATGTTGAGAGCATGTGTTATGCAAAAACCGACGCAATGGGAGGATTATTTACACTTAGTGGAATTTGCTTACAACAATGGATATCATACATCAATTCAGATGTCTCCATTTGAAGTCTTGTATGGACGGAAATGTCGGACACCTTCAAATTGGAGTGGCCCAGAGGACAAGTTGAGGTTGGGACCAGAAATGCTCAAGGAGATGGAGGATATGGTCAAAAAGGTGCGAGCCAACTTGAAGGCCGCTCAGGATAGGCAGAAAAACTTTGCAGATCGAAAAAGAAGGTTTAAAGAGTATCAGGTGGGCGATCATGTTTATATCAGAATTCAGGCAAGGAAAAGTACTCTGCAGTGGAGCAGCTGCGCTAAACTTGCACCCCGATACTTCGGACCTTTTCAGGTCTTAGCAAGGGTTGGGCCAGTAGCTTATCAGCTAGCCCTACCAAGCCACATTAGAATACATAATGTCTTTCATGTATCCATGCTTAAGAAATATATCTATGATCCTAAGCATGTGATCAAGTGCCAGGATATAAGGGTAAGGATTATTTCTCTAAAACTAGTTGAAAATGTATCTGTAACAAAAGACTGATACTGTTATTGATTGCAGGTCGAACCGGAAGGAGAAGTTCGGGTCGAGCCGCTGAGCATTCTCGACCGGAGAGAAGCGCAGTTGCGGAAGCGGGTTATTACCCAAATTAAAGTGCAATGGCAGCACTATGGGCCTGAAGAGGCCACTTGGGAGGACGAAGAGCTGTTTCAGAAAGCCTATCCAGAACTGTTTGGAGACACTAGACATCAGGACGATGTCCAATCTCAGGAGGGGGAGATGTGATGACCCCGTAAATGTAATTATTTAAAAGTTTACTGCAGTAAAAACTGAATGACATTGAGAACTATTTTCTTTTAAAGAGTAATCTGTTGATTTGAATTATGCATTAAAGTAATGTTTAAAGAATTACTCAAAGAGCATTGAGTTTCCCAAAAGGGAAAACAGTTATTGGAACTGAAAATAACCACCTTCCTTAACTGGAAAGGTCTCCAGGAAAAAGGAAAAGGGGTGGATAGTTTCTCTCTGTGCTGTAGAGACAGACAGAGGAGGAAAACAGAAAAGAAAGAACTTTGTTTTGGACTAAGTCTGGTAAGGACCAGATAGTCACAGTGTTGGCTTACTGAGGATAGTGATCCGGTAAGTAGAAGCTTGGGGGGAGACTTAGGTCTTGAGAGACTGATCTCACGGTTGGGTGGATATCAGGCTTTACAAAGAAATTTGCGCAGAAGACTGGTTCCAGACTCACCTTGTCAAGAGGAGACCAGGTAAGTAATGGACACTTATGTCTTCAAATTTATCTGTGTAATTCATAATTGTATCTGTTATTGTTAGTGGTTAGCAGGGTAGGATGTAAACCATACTGTCTGTACGAAGCAGAGGATAGCACAAGTAAGACTACTCTGACAGGGTATAAAACACCTAGACGTAAGGAAAAACTGTGTGTTTATAGTCAGCTGTGCAGGTTATGGACATTTAAACTATAAACCAAACTACAGAATCTTTACATTATCTATATAAACAAGAAACCTGTCTGCGACCTTCTGCATGGAAGAAGAATATATAAATAGAATATCTATAGAGCCCAAAAGACTGAGTATAGAGTCTGTAAACCCCAAACGACTGTGAACTGTACCTGTAGAAACTGAAAGACAGAGTAAACAGAACAAATGGAGAACCAATACCGCAGACAATAGAATCATTGGGTGAACCCTATTCGTGCAAGAAGAGGGGATTCATAGTTTAAGAGTTATCCGAGCCAGACAACTGGTTATTCATACCCCGAGAATATTCTGGTCGAATACATCGTGGTCCAATGATCACAGTCAGTATCAAACCTTGATGAATAACTTAAACGAAGGTTCTTTTAACCGAAAAGAAATAACAACAGATCTTGAATCGGTTCCGCCATAAGGGCTTCGGCGAATCTGAAGTAACGACAACAAGAACTTAAGCATGATACAAATTTTAAAGATTGTGCAGCTGTTGCAGAGAGCATAAAAGTATAACCCGTAAGGTGTTACAAACATAAGACAAGAATAATGCCGTAGTATTAATAGTCGTCTTTGAAAAGCAAAACATAAACATTAAGATGTGCCGAGGAAATAACCGCTCGATGGCATTAAGTCACAGACACAATACTTGCTGGAAACAAAAACAAGGATTTCTGAATCATACCGCATAACCATTAAACACTTTACAAACCCTCGGGGTTTTCAATCACAAGGAACACCCAGCTAAGCGCCCACACATCTACAGAGGTCAGATGCGAGGCGGCAGCGCCATTCTCCTTACACTTGAGCAATACGACAGCCATGTGCTATAAACCCTTGAACTAATTGACAATATGTATACAGGACAGTGTCTGAATCAACAAGAATTCCGAATAGGAAATGTAATATGCATTCAGAAATGTAATATACATTCAGTTAACATATAAACCCTATGTAATACAGAAGGAAATCATTCCAAACAGTACCACAAATAGACAGGGGCGTAATGCAACTGCGTTAAAACATATATATATAAATATTTACATGTGAATCATAGGCCACGAGCTAAACGAGTTCACAAATCATTAACAAACTGGTTATCGACCAGATTCTCACAATAGTCAAAATATATGGTCGTAGCCATGAAAACGTTTAACAACAGTACACATTTATGTAAGCAGACCAAGCGAAACTCATAGCTTTGGAAGCCAGGGTAGAACCCAAAATCACCGCAAGCGGGTAGATGCCCGGCTCCTTAAACATCATCTCAAGACTTTGTAATCGGAACGAGACCAGAGGTCTGTCAAACCTGCGGCCAACCATGTGTCATCAGGTTGGGGTCTCATTCCAATAATGGAGGAAACTCCCGGCAACCAGAGAGAAATGAAGTTACATCAATCAGAAACAGACCCTAGTGCTCAGATAAATACCTCTGCAGCTCGGCGGCCTCATTTAGGGGAGCTCTTCCAAATCCGCCAAGGTCGGGTAATGCCGTTCATACCTGGTAAATACAAGAACAAACTTTAGATGATTGCATAACCTGTAATCACGGGATTCGAATCAAAAACATTAAACTGGAGAGTGTTTACCTGGACGAGGTAAAACTGGAGATGCATGAGGAGGAACCCCTGTGGAACGGCATATGAACCCAAAGTGTGTGGTCTCGGGCGGAGCAACAAGGTAAACTCTCGCAGTGGAAAAATGAAGAGAGCTGGAGATCGAGAGCCGAGGGAAAAACCTCGAATAAACCGGAGGAACCGCGTATATACCCTACCTGCCCGAGGCGAGAACGTGGCACGGTGCTGGCCCTTGATCCCTGGCAGCAGACGCCCACCGTCGATGGAGGTGACAATACCAAGGAGGAAAGGCGCGGGAAGACCGGACTCAGTGCCATACCGCTGTGACGTGATCCGGACGACAGCGTTAATATAGCAGTCAGATGTCAAGCGCTGGTGGCGCCAGCTCACAAAGTCTACGAAGGTTTGAATGGCCCAAAGGTAATGTATGCCATCGAAATTATATTAACCATAGACCATCGGTACTCATGGATTTCACATCGATATTAAATACCTGCCACCATATACCGCCTTAGGGTAGGCTAGGTATCTGGCGGTGGTGACCATCTGAATGACACATATTTATTTAAAGTGCAGATGAAAATCTAATTAAGGTACTGTATACGCATAATAAACAAAATTTTTTATGGGTATTAAGTATTAGCTTATAGACATATGACAAAAGGTCAAATTCAAGTGGTCTTTTTATTAATACATGAGGTCTATATAAGTTTGTTTTTTTCTAAAGGTTTGGTGAAAAGGTTTTTTATTAAAGTTTTCAAAAAGGGATTTTTAAAAAGTTTTTTGGAAAAAGGTTTTTTTTGTAAGATTGTTTTAATAAAAAAATATAAAATTTGGGATCTTTTATAAAGGAAAAAATTAGGGTTTTTACAGAGAAATTTTTAAAGAAAGATGATTTTTTCAAATTTTAGTCTCAGTTATCACAGTTTACAGGGAAGGATTATGATGTGTGGGTCATTAAGATGACAGCCACGTTGCAGGTACATGATGTTTGGGATTAAGTCTAGTTTCGGTTTTCAGAACCTAAGAATGAAAAAGAAGAACGAGCTCTCACTAATGCATAGAGGGAACAATGGAAGAAGGACAAAAAGAATAATGCACAAGAATTGTAGCTTATCCAGCACGAAGTGGATCGAGAAGTGTTCCAGAAGATTATGATCACATCTTCAGCAAAGGAATCACATGAGACTTTGGTGACAAACTATAAAAGTATGGCCAAAATCAATATTGTTAAGTTGCAAAATACTAGGAGAGACTTTGAAAGTCTGCAGGTGAAGGAGACAGAGGACATTGATTCTTTCATGAATCGAGTCATAACTGTCATAAATCAGTTAAAGATTTATGATGAAGAGACTAAAATCAAATAGTGGTTGAGAAGGTCCTCAGATCTTTGTCTACCAAATTTGATGTTGTGGTAGCAGCCATAAAAGAAGCCAAGGATTTGGCATCATTGATAGTTGATGAGTTGATGGGATCACTTCTATCACATGAGGCAAGGATAGACAGAAATAAGGATTCCAATTTAGAAATCACTTTCAAAAGTTAGGTTTTTATTTCAAGAGACAAAGGTCGAGGAAAAAAGTAGATTGAGAGGGAGAGGATGAGGTGGAAGATATGGTGGTTAGGGAGATGGCCAAGAAGAGCATGAACACGAAAGTGGAAGAAACTACAATTAAAGAGTTGACAAATCAAAGGTAAGATGCTATTATTGTAATAAATTTGGTCACTATGCTCTTGATTACAGGAAAAAGATAGCTAATGAAGGAAACCAGAGATCTAATGTCACTATAGAGAGTACGAACTCCATATTCCTAGTTTGCCACACCATGCATGAACCTTCTGATAGTGTGTGGCTATTAGATAGTGGTTGAAGTAACCACGTGACAGGCAACAAAAATTTGGTTGCAAATTTGGATAAATCTGTGAAAACAAAGGTAAATTTGGGGACTGACAAGACTGTGGATGTAGATGGCAAAAGAGTGGTTAACATTATGACCAAGTCGGGGGAGCTGAAGATAATCTCAGAGGTATATTATGTTCCTAGTGTCAAACGTAATTTGATAATTGTTGGTCAATTGACAGAGAAATGATACATATTTATCTTTCAAGGTCAACAATGTGTTATATATGATAAGCCCCCAAGTAAGAAGTTGATAGTGAAGGTGCAGATGACAAGGAACAAACTCTTTCCTCTAATTATGAATTAGAGTGATCAGGTTAGTTCTTTTATAGTTGCATGTTCTGATGATTATTGGTTATGGCACTTTCAATTTGGACACTTGCACTTTTTTGGTTTAAGGCTGTTGCAGCATAAACAGATGTTTATATGATTACCTCCCATCAAAGAACCTACTAGTACTTGTAAGTGTTGCATCTTGGGAAAGAAACATCGTGAAAGTTTTCCAAAGGGAGTTTCATACTGTGCAAAGAAACCTCTTGAGTTAGTGCATACAGACTTGTGTGGACCTATGAGGACATAGTCAATTGGTGGAAGTTGTTACTTCCTCACTTTCAATGATGATTATAGTAGAACGACTTCGGTTTACTTATTGAAGTAGAAGTATGAAACTTTTACAAATTTTAAAGAATTCAAAGCCTTAGCAGAGAACCAAATTAATCGAAAGGTCAAGGTATTGATGTGAGATCGTGGCAGAGGATATGATTCAAAGGTATTATGTGATTACTGCAAAAAAAATGTAATCAGAAGACATTTTACATCCAAGTACATATAGAAGTAGAATGGTGTAGCAGAGAGAAAGAACAAGACAATTATGAACATGGCAAGAAGCATGTAGAAAGGCAGAAACTTGTCTAATGAGTATTGGGCAGATGCAGTTGCATGTGCTATTTATGTGATCAACAGATCTCCTACAAATAGTGTGATGAATAGAGTACCATAAAAGCTTGGTCAGGTATATCTTGCAGCGTATCTCATATCATAGTATTTGGATTTGTAGCTTATGCACATGTGCCTAAGGAGCGAAGAGGCAAATTGGATGACAAAAGTGAAAAATGTATATTTAATCGTTATAGTGAGCAATCAAAAGCTTACAAATTGTATAACATTGTCACAAAGAAGACCATAATTATCAGAGATGCTGTGTTCAAAGAACAAGAGTCATGGAATGGAACTGTAGACAAACCAGTTGATGCATAAGTACCACTGATGGAAGAAGATGATGTAGCGGAAAATGATGAGCAAGAATCACAGGTGAAGACACCAAACAAAGACACACTAACAAGGACTCCAAGATTTTCAGAGTAGCATGGATCTTCAAGAAGATCAATAGATCGAGATTCTCACAGCAATCAATCAGGTGATGAATCGAGAAATGGTAAGAGAAAGATGAGAAGTCTGAAAGATATTTACGATGATTTGGATGTTTGTTCAAATTTTGCATTGTTTTCATTCCAACCTTCTTCATTTGAAGAAGCAACTAGAGATGAAAATTGGGTGCAAGCCATGGATGAAGAAATTGAAGCTATTGAAAAGAATAATACATGGGATTTGATTGATTTACCAAAGGAAAAAAATCTCATTGGTGTAAAGTGGGTGTACAAGACAAATTTAGGTGACAAAGGTGAAATTGACATATTTAAAGCTAGACTTGTAGCAAAAGGATTCTTGCAACAAGCAAGAATAGGTTTCGGAGAAATTATTGCTTCGGTAGCTAGATTGGATACCGTAAGAGCAGTTCTAGCCACAACAGCCCAAAACTAGTGGAAAGTATATCAGATGGATGTGAAATCAATATTCTTGAATGGAATTCTAGAAGAATAAATTTATGCGCAACAACCTCCAGGATATGAAGTTGAAGGTAACGAAGAGAAATTTTACAAGTTGAAGAAAGCGCACTATGGACTAAAGAAAGCGCCTAGAGCTTGGTATAGTAGAATTGAAAGATACATGATCAAGAATGGATTTTGCAGAAGTAGCATTGAACCTACCTTATACAGAAAGGTAAATGAGAATGGAAAATTTTTTATTGTTTGCTTATATGTTGATGACATGATTTTTATAGGTGATTTTGAGTTAGATGAATTTAAAGCAGTCATGATGAAGAATTTGAGATGACAAATCTTGGTCTCATGAAATATTTTCTTGGCATAGAAGTTGAGAAATCTGAAAAGATAATTTTTATTCGTCAAAATAAATATGCCAAAGATTTGTTGAAAATATTTAGGATGGAAAATTGCAAACCTATCCCTACACCAGTTGCAATAGGTACAAATTTAAGCAAGGATGATGAAGGATCAAATGTCAATCCAACTCTATTCAAAAGATTGGTTGGCAGCCTCATGTATCTCACATCTACAAGACCGGATATCATGTAAGGAGTGAGTTTGATTTCTAGATTTATGGAGACTCCACAAGACACACATTGGAGTGCAGGAAAAATAATTGTGAGATACATAGTAGGAACTAGAGATTGTGGCATAATTTATGCAAACATAGAAAAGAAGGATGTGATTAGATACATAGATAGTGGTTTTGCAGGCAGTTTGGATGATAGGAAGAGCACTTCTAGTTATGTGTTCCATCTTGGTTCAGGTGTGATTTCATGGGCATCTAAGAAGCAATCCATTGTGACACTTTTGTCAGCAGAAGCAGAATATGTAGTAGCAACATCAACAACATGTCAAACAATGTCGGTAAGAAGAGTATTTGATGGACTCAAGCAAAAACAACAAGGATCAACAAAACTATATTTTGCAACACCTCAACGATTGCACTATCCAAGAATAATGTGTTTCATCAGAAGAGAAAGCATACTAATACTAGATATCACTTTACTTGAGAACTCGTGAGCAATGGAGAAGTTCACTTGAAGCCTCGTAAATCTAGTGATCAATTGGCTGATATATTTACTAAGTCATTAGCAAAAGATGTGTTTGAGTTTCATAGAAGAAACTTGGGTGTTGTATGCCTAGCTAAGACATAGATCAACAAACATGTTTGAGTTGTCATGAGTCATGTTTTAGGTTAGCGGTCGTAATTAAGGGAGAGTGTTAAAATAATCTAATTACTCCCGCATGAGGAGTTGGCTAAAACTAGAGAGTCAGTTAACTAAGTGTTGAGTGGAGTGTTGAGTCAAGTCGAGTTAAGTGATAGACGACTTTTAGTGTGTGGTTGCATGTCAAGATATTTTAGGCAAGTCGCTAGTTGTAAAAGGTTAAATACCCTTCACTAGGTTCATTGTAAGTATCAAGTTTTGTGTGATAAATAGAAGAGACACAACTCATGTGATTTGTGTGTGAATTTATGTTTTGTCTCCTCTGCCTTTCCAACAAATCCTGGATCCCTTCTTTGCATGCTCCTTGATTTCAGCTATAAATTTACCACATGCCTGCTTCCTAACTCCTCTGTATTGCCTACCATTGCTCGTCTCTCCACTCTCCTACTCCTATGATTGTGGCTTTACCTTCACATTTACTACCTATGCTCTTCATATAAGGGTGGATACAGAAGAATAAACAAAAGAGTGTTGTCGGGTAAATGTATTCTTATTATCCTCTGATGTTGATCTGATATCATTGTTTAGGAATGAACCGCCGACGCTGTCTGTGGCAGTGGCGTAGATGAAATCTCAGCTTACTATGGGGAAGAAGGATAATGAATATGAAGAGGAGGATGGATAATTTCCTCTTGCCTCATTTACATCTTTAATATCCATTTCGTTCTCCTTTTCCAACAAATGGTAGCGAATCAACTCCAACATGTTCATGTTCATTCTTAGGCTCTGCCCTACAGTGATCTCCATAGCTCTGTCAGGCCAATTAGAGTAGCCTTCACATTCAGGTCGCTTTCTTTCTGTTTCAATTTGATTGTGAAGTGAGCCCCTTTTCCAATTGTGATGTGAATGAGGAATATAAAGTAATATTTTCCATTTCTCATTTCTAGTTAGTGCATTGCACCATGTCGGCACATCTTTTGTTGCACTTTCCCATATGTATTTCAAAAAATAAAAAATAATCGATATATTCCACTTTAAAATTTGTCTTTGAAGTTGTCCGTCCATCCGTTATCATTAATCATTTCTTACTTTGGTTTGGCAAGAACATTAAAATGCTGAAAAGAGGCATGGTAAATAAAACATGTGCGCATTGGTGAACATCAAAGTTAAAAAAAATAAAACAAAAAGAATTGTCTTCTCTCACCAATTACTAACTAAGCTGCATTGATGAAATATCAAATATATATGCAGTTGGATGGACACTTATTTCACGTTCCCCAACCTGATTTGAATAGAATTATTGGGTGGCCAAAATTTCAGGGAAAATGAATCACGTGATGTTACCATCCACCATCCATTGCAATGAAAATTATCCGTGGCCATGTTCAAACCAACCAATTTAATATATTTGGCAATGGATCTTCTCCATAGTAGATTCCCCAGCCTCGATGCCAATGAGAAGAGAAGGAATATTTATAAAACGAAGGTGCATGTGTGTTTCCTTTTACAATTAGAAACAAATATATGATGACTTTTATTAGTGATTAGTACACCATAATTTGTTGGGTATACTTCTTGGAAATTAAATAAAAAAAACTCATAAATTTTCATGCATGGATTGAAAATTATGAAAAATTACACGTGCCATACAATCCGTGACAAAATGGGGAAGCTGAAAGAACTAATAAAACTATCTTGAATATGGTTTGCTTAATGATGCTTTTCAAAAATGTAAATTTGTTGCTTTGGTATGATGTAGTTCTATGTGTACTATATATCAAAAATAAAAGTCCATCTCATGTTCTAAAAACCAAGACTCCCTATGAAATTTGGTATGGTTACATTCCTTTGGAAATGCATCTTAGAAACATTGGTTCCACCCGCTATGCCTTAATAACTAAGGAACAAAGAATAAAAATTGATATAAGGAGTTGAAAGTGCATCTTCTTGCGCAACTCAGATACCACCAAATAATATCATCTCTATGATGAGGTAAATAAGAAGTTTATATTGTCTAAGGATGTGATTTTTATTGAATATTACAAGCCTGACAATATTCTCAAGAGACAGTTGGATCATCTGGAAAAATTCAGTCAAGTAAAAAATTATCATGGATTTGATAATTAGATTCCAGATATTGAAGGGGGGATCTCTATCTTGGATCAATCTATGGAATCTCCTTCTGAAGAACTATCTCCACCTCATGATGTTCCAACCACTTCTTCAGATCAGGAAGACAATTTGAGTGATGTGATTGATCGGATTGGAATGATAAATCTTCGTAGAACCCCATTTTAATCACTAGATAATCATGGAACATCTTGGAAAGGCCCTCCAAAATGGCTCATTAAAACACTTGAAAGTGTTCATCGTGGTGAGGTTGGAAAGATAGGAACTAGAAGTTCGATGAAACAAAGTGGAGGTGATGTACATGATTATGTTTCAATTGATGACATGGATGTTTCTTATGATTGTGAATTGAATTAGCTTACTAATTTTGAAATAACTTTCTTTAAAACAGTTGCTTCTCATGATGAATGGAAAGAAGCAATTCAGGAGTATGATGCTCTCATAAATAATGGAACATTGAAGCTAGTGGAACCTCCATTTGGGATCAAACCAATTGGATGTAAGTGGGTCTTTAGGAAAATATAAATCATATGGATCACTTGACAAGAAAAAGTAAATTCTCTCACTAAATTGATTTACATAGAAAAAAATTGTCAATTATGAAGAGACCTTCCCCCCACAGCAAAATGGGCCACCATCTAGACTCTCTTTTTCTTGGCATATTAGAATGGATGGGAAGTACATCAAATGGATGTAAGGACCACTTTATTGAATGGAGACTTCGAAGAAAATGTTTTTATCTCTCAACAATAAGGGTTTATTATGAAGGGACGAGAAAAAAGTTATGCAAACTCATCAAATCTTTTTATAGTGTAAAACAAGCACTATGAGCATGATATGAAAAATTGGCCAAGTATCTTTTGAAATTAAATTTCAAACACTTTAATCTGGATGATGAAAATTTATTTTTCAAGAAATTTGATAAATTATTTTCTATATTGTGGTATATATGTATATGATTTGTTGATAATAAGAAACAATAGAAACTATATTGCATCCATAAAGAAAGAATTGAAGAAAATATTTGAGATGATAGGTTTGGGACAACTTCATTACTACTTCTGCATTGAAGTGACCCAACATCCAAGATATATGGTCTAGACTTATGTAGGAATGAAAAAAAATATAGATATACATATAACTGCAGAGATGCAACATAAATAAAACTTCATTTCATTAATATCCAAGAATTGAAATATGCTTACATACAGAAATGGAAATAAGCTAGCTCAGGCGATGGTAGCTTATCTTTGAGAATAGGTGTGTCAAATACATGCCTCTGAACTTTGTTACAATGAAGCTCAAGGGCCTTTTTATTATTGAACAACAAGGGAAAACATTAAATAACCAAAACTCTAACCCGAGGAGATGAAACCCCAAGATTTTTTGGGCCCCGTTGGGGTTAGTTGGGCCGCCAACCTTCCGGGGTCGTAACTTGGTCATATTATCTCTATTTGGCATGTATGATACCTCGTTGGAAATATCTGTCTGAGTAATATAGGATTTACTGCATGCCCCTACCTATAGCTATGGGCCTATTGTGGACCTCAAAAAAACGTCATTTATGAGGTCAAAATTGCTCCAAAAATTTAGGACCTGAAAAACCACTAAAAATAGTGAATGTTGCTATAAACAAGGAAACTAATGAAAACGACTGGAGATATAGGTGTAATAGGAGGGTTGCCACCAATTTCTTCCTGGATCCGCCCTCCCTCCTTAGGAATCAATGGTCCCCATTGCATGCAAAACCTCCATGAGTTGAGGAAATTTTCTGCTGAACCAGGTCCTTGGTGAACCACTTGCCCTACTGAGGGAGTTGACCCTCTTTGACAACTCGATATAGCTAGAACCTTTGTTAGTGATTGTTCTTGATCTACAATTCCATGATCCAATTAGTTATGGCATGTTCCATGCAGTTTAAATTTAACTCCATTGGTGTGAGTTGTTCTGCAATGTCGGATGTGTCCAACAATGGTGGAAAGTATGGCCAAAGGTAGTCCACATTGAATATTGTGTGCAGGACAAGGAATGGTCGAATGTTGAGCTTGAAGGCATTGTCCCTGACATCCTTGGTGATGGTGTACGACGCATATTCGAGCGGGCGAAGCTTGTGGTGGGGCCCACTAAGGCGTTCCTTTTGCAGATTTAGCCAAACATTGTTTCCCACATGGAACTTGCGTGGCACCCAATGTTGATCATGTCGTTGCTTGTACTTATCGTTGGCTCTGTCCAATATGTCACAGACCTACTGGAAGATGTGCTAAATGTGCTCAATTAATCTATTATCCCTATGAGCTTTGGACTGTAGATGAGTCGAAGTTATCTGAGTAGTTACAAATGGTATGGCCACATCACTCGGACATAGTGGCTAGAATCCCAATCCCATCTTCAAAGGGTTGTTTCCAGTTGAGCTATGGAGAGACTTTTTGAAGTTGTGTTGGACATAGGGGAGGCTTTCATCCCATGTGCGTGGATGCTTTAAGTTGTACATGTGCATAATGTGTACGATCATCCTATTGATGACTTCCTTTTGGCCATCAATTTGGGGGTGGAAGGTAGTGGACTTAGTGAGATTGGCATCCAACATCGACAAGGGACTTCACCAAAATGTACTTAGGAACCTGTTGTCCCGATAGGAGATAATGGATTATGGGATCCTAAAGTGTACCCACACTCATTCAAAGAAGATATTAGTACTAGCTTCTATTGTGATACTCTTCTTACAGGCTACCATAATGGCCATGTTAGAGAATTTGTCAACGACCACGAAAATGCATTCATTGCCAGGGTTGGTAGAAGGAAGGACCGACATGCAATCCATGGAGATGGATTCCCAAGATCGACTAGGAGTAGGTAGATGAGTATATAGGCCTTGCTTCTTGATGGTAAATTTGGAAATGGCATGGGAAGTGCAATATCTAATGTACTTCCCAACTTCTTGTTGAAGTTTCAACCAATAAAAATACTTCTGCAACACCGCCAATGTTTCCTCTATGTCGAAATGTCCACTGACTCGACTATAGTATGCCTCCCAAATCATCTTGGCACGCTCGCTTGAAAGAACACAAAGGTGTCCCAGGTGGCATAACAGTGCATCCTGGATGTGAAAATTTGGAACTTGCTTGCCTTCTAGGAGCATTTGGTATGTGTTGCCAAATTCTAGATCTCTCTTGTAAAGATGCAACCACCCCACAGTATCATTCTCACAAGAGTCAAGCACAGTGGTTAGTGCCATGACCGACGGTCATTTAAGGAAGTCTGCAACAATGTTCATGCTGCCCTTCTTGTACTTAATGTTCAGATAGAACTGTTACAGGTATGTGGACCATCTTTGACGACGATCATTCTAAAACTTCCCCTATGTCTGTATGAACTATAGGGGTCGGTGATGTGTGTGGATGACCGTTTCCTTCCCTAGAATGTAATGCTTCCATTTTCGAAAAACTTGCACAATGGAATACATATTTTTGTCATAGGTGGGATATTTTCAGAGTGTGTCTGAAAGTGTCTCACAATGATATGCCACTAGATGCCCTTGCTGAGTAAGAATTGCACCAATGTCATAGTCAGAGGCATATGTCTCGATCTCAAATGGTTACTGCAACTTAGGTAATGTGAGCCCTGGTGTAGAGAAGAGGTGATTCTTCAACTCGAAAAATGTTGTAACATGCCTGGTTAAAAATCCATGTAAATATAAAAATATAAGACCACCGTCATGGGACGTGTATTCCAAGCTGAATGGTGGTATAAACATCTTATTGGGGTGTCACTTCGGTTATTACAGCTAAAGGAAATTGGAAAAGGCAATGGAAAAGGTTTTGGAAAGGAAAAATGAAATTAATTGACAATTTATTTACGAAAATAATGGAAATTAGGAGAAAAGGAAGGTGAAGAGTCATAGTTTCATGTGAGGAGTAAATTGAAGGAAAATTATGGAAAATGAAGAAATTAGAGGCCTCATTGATAAACAAATCTTTGTAGGATCCGTTGGAAATATTTTGACAGGTTTTCGTGGAGCTCTCTTCTACTCTCTCTCTCTCTCATACTCTTGGAAAGTTATAGTTTTCTTGGATCACTTCAACATTCAATCAAGAAAGGAAAAGAAGGAAAATAGGATGCAAAGATCAAGCAAGGAAGAGGAGGATCAAGCAACTACAACAAGATTCTTTGCAAGTATCAATTTTCATGTGTGATTTCCTTGCTACATTTATCATGCATGGTATTACATGTGGTTCTTTGCTATCATGGCATGGGTTTTTCCAGGTGTTACAGTGTTTTCATCCTAGCCTTGTCATTTTTGGATAACCATAGTGTGATGGGGTTCTCATGTTTTGGTTGAGTTGGATTTGAAGCTGAGTGAGGTGGATCTCCGAAAGAAAGAACACATGGATTAGTGATTCATGAAATAAACTGTGGATAGCGGTAAATCCACTGGCATAGTGACCCATGAACTAGATTGTGGGTTGCAGTAAATCTAGGTATTGCATGCCTTGGTGGGCCTAGGAATCCTCGAAATATTAATGGTGGGATATACGGTAAATCCTATAGGTGGTTGCCCTTGATTAGGCCTACGAATCCTTGCCAGTGAATGGTGGGATATACGATAAATCCTAGAGGGTGAAGTCTCGGTTTAGGGCCTAATGATATTATTTGGATGGCGGTAAAGCCTGAGAGATTAGGAGATAGGTAAATTCCTCACAGTGTAGATGGAGAAATTTAGTGGCATCCATGCTTGTTTTGTCCTAGTGATTTGGTGGAGATCATGGTAAAGTCTGTTATTACATGTTTATTGTGTTGGCCTAGTGATCCGGTGTGGATTGCAGTAAAGCCTGGATTCTATTGATGAGGATGAGGTGGTTTAGCCTCGGGATTCACTGGTTGGTTCTTTTGATTTGAGTCCCACATTTATGCTTCAAATATGGAACAGGAGCGATTGACTGAAGAGATATTTGGCTCAGCCAATCTATGGTCGGGCAAAATGTGTTAGTCCCATACCAGGTTGGTTTTTGCATTCATTAATAAGACATTCTTTCCTTGGTATCTTTGGTGTAAATGTATGGGTTTATATGTGGACTCTATGGTTGATGTATTCTTGATATTTCTATTTTTATTTTGATAGTTACAATCATGTATTATGACAGTGAAGATGTATGGCTCTCCCCATGTTTTGATTCATAAATGAATGAATAATGTATCTATGACCTAATAGATGATAATGCAGCTAATGGTATATGGGAACAATGCTTCTTAGGGATTATTAGATAAGTATGAGACCCCTATGCTCAGATTTGTTGTTTAAACCTGTATATTACATATTTGTTACATGTTTGATGAAATGGTTGTCATGGGTAGTAGAGGTCCAGTTTAGAGCTTGTCAATGTTTTTGTAAATGTATCATTGTTCTGCTGTGTAAATTCATTTCTAAACCTGTCATTGAATTCTGGGCAGTGACCTGGGCTCCGGGCCTGAAAAGGTGACACAAATCCCGGAGTTACGGGCAAAGGTCTAAGGATAAAAGACCCCAGACGCATGCCTACCCATGATGTGGGGGCATATGGAGCCTCCTAGACCTACCCTTTTCCATATCAAGGGGGCATCCGACAGTTTAATGGTCTAAAAACTCAATGGGACCCATGGGTTGGTTACATGAATGGTGGAAATGGCTCGTGGGAGTTCTATTGTTGATGTGGAAGGTTTGTATGGTGTGTTTCCATTGATTCCATCTCCTTGAGGTGACTTAGGAGGTTGAATCCCATTATAGTGGCCTCTCTTCACATATTTACCCTAGTTGGATGGTTACTTGGGTAGATGTTGGATGACAGTGTTACAAACGTCTTTTCTTGGGATTCAAACCAAAATAACTTTCCTTTCGCTCCTCCCTTGGTGACTTGACTCAAAGGCCAAGTGATATGAGCGAACCCCAACATGAACATGCGGTAGAAGTTGGCAATACCTAGAAAGTTTCGGAGCTCTATTAGAGTGGTTAGGGCTAGCCAATCCTGAATGACTTATATCTTGGCTGGGTCCACATTCACACCCCACTTATCAATGATGTACCCTAGATATTGAACCTGGGTCATATCAAAAGTGCATTTCTCCAAATTAGCACACAAATTGTGTTGCCACAGGCTTTGGAGGACCTATCGAATATGGTGGAGGCACTCTTCCAAACTTTGGTTGAAGACCAAAATGTCATCCAAATACACCACCATGAATGAGTTGGTGAAGGGTTGCAAGATGTTGTCCATCAACCTCATGATTGATGTGGGGGCTTTCGTCAACTTGAAATGCATGATCAACCATTCGAAAAGGCCCTCCATGGATTTTAAGGAAATTTTCCACACATTGGAGGGTTCGATCGGTACCTGGTGATAACTAGACTTCAAGTCAATCTTGCTAAAATATTTGGCCCCCTTGAGCTAGTCAAGAAGGTCATCAATCCGTGGGATTGGATACCTATTCCAAACAGTGATCTTGTTCAGTGTCTGATAGTCTATACAGAGTCTCCAGGTCCTATCCTTCTTCTGTACCAACACGATTAGGAACCCACAGGGTGATGAACTTGGCCTCATGTGCCATTTCTACAACAACTCCTGAGCATTCCTGTTGATTTCATAAGCCCTCTAAAAAAATGGGTTGATGTTGTATCAACACTTTTCAAAATCAGCATGAAAATCAGTAATATTTAAAAAAATATGTTACATCAGAAAATTTAAAGTGCCAAAAATATGATAAAAAAAAAATTAAAGGTTACTATGAATAACCACTTTTCAAAATTGGGTGCCCTTTTTTCTACCTTAAAGAAATGGGTACTAGGTAATTTTGTCATTTGATAGGTAACTATGTTCAAAACAGAGTGTTGATAGATTGGTCCATTGGGTATCAGAGTGCCTAGGGTTATATCAATGGAGTGATTGACCTGATAATGTAGAGGTACCCCTGTGGGTGAGGTGAATATGTCCCTGTACTCCTCCTCCACAACCTTGTCCATTTGTTGTTGTCGTGTAGAGGAGCCTTGTGTCGAGGCCATGGCCACAATATTCTTCTTTCCATAAGGGCAAATCATACGGAAAAAAAATATTGTTCTGGGAAATGATCTTACTACATTGCTTCGGAGTGATCACAGAAATGGCAGTAGGCATTGCTATGTCCAGTATCCTGTACAACTTATTTCCCAAAGTAATAATAACAGTGTGAGGCCTAGACTCATACATAGCATGTCACTTCTACAAGTATGGTTGGCCTAGTAATACATCACAAAATTCAAGAAGACTAACATCACATAATACTTGATCTGTGAAGGGCTTGATGTCATAGGGAAGGCGACACTGTTGGCTGACGCAAAGATCTCACCCTTGGTGAAGCCACTTGATGGTGTATGGATGTGCGTGTGGTGTGGTTGGTAGGCCCAACTTCTTCATGACCTCTACTGAAATGAGGTTCTTTTGGCTCCTGATATCGATAATGAACTACAACGGAGAACCCTTCACCCACATCAGCGAGTGGAAGAGCCGCTCCCCTTCCTATGAAACTTAGGGATCTTCCTTTTGGATCTTGGTGGTGGAAATGATGGCACTAGGCTCTGCATTGATAATCTACTTCCCTTTGTCATTTACCTTGCCAGTTTGTGACTTAGAGTCGGAACATGCATTTGATTCAGAAGCCTTCAACTCAGCCACCAATAATTGCTTGGCTCGACACTCATGTGTGTTGTAAGTGGGGCTCTTATGGCATTCACACCATTTCCCTGTGTCCTCCTTTGTCTTTGTGGTGTTGCTCTTTTCATGCGGCTATGACAGATTGTCCTAGATCACCCCGCCTTGGATTTGTCATTTTTTTTGTGGTTTGGGGGTGCCATCCCCTTACTTCGGATTTGCAGATCCAAAGTCTCGCTTCTTTTGTTTGAATTTTTCTCGATCTTGACAGTGTATCGATAGGTGGTGCCAAGCGAGGATATTTTCAGGAACTCCAACTCATCCTGGATGTATTTGTGTAGAGAGTCATGGTACTTGAGTACCAAATGTCACTCATAATCCTTTATACGCAACTTCGTACGAAGGGTATGGAAAACATTTGTGAAGTTCGACACATCTTGGTCCCTTCCCTACCATAGTGTAGTCCAATTTATGTATTTATCTTCATATCTCCTTACAGGGTAATATTGTTTCTTGATGATGTCTTGGAAAGAATTTCAAGTGGGTCCAGCTGAAAATAATGAGGATTCCCTCTTGTCCTTTTGTTCACATTATATTTCCCACTAGTCCCTGACATGTTGGGTGGCTTTGAGGATTGCAAAAGTAATATTTTCCCCGTTCGAAAAGTCATGAACTGAAAAATATCCTTCCAATAGATTGAAACATATATCTATTATGTCTGCATCTATCTGACCTTCAAATATGGGAATGTCAAAGTTAACTTGTACCTTAAAAGGAGTGGCACCTCCAGAGTGGTTGCTTGATGAAGATGCGTTGTCTGTGGGTAGCCGCCAAAGGATCTAAGAAAAGTTATCCATCATCGCATTCCCTTGTAGCTCGAGGGCTTCCTCGAGCAGTATTTTTAAATAATCTCCTGCCCCCTTGTCTTTATTTTCTTCTGCTATGGGAGGCTATTGGGGTTTGTGAGGCTGGTCTTGCAACGATTCAACCAGTTCATGTCTTAACTCCTTATACCTTAACATCGTTGGGGATATGCAAAGAAAAAAATAGAAAGAGTGGACTGCTCTAATACCACTGGTTCAATCTTATGCAAAAACGCAATGTAATATAGATATACACAACCACAAAGATGTAGCAGAAATAAAACTTCATTTCATTAATATCCAAGAACTGAAATATGCTTACATATAAGAATGGAATTAAACTAGCTTAGGCGATGGTAGCTTATCTCTGAGAAGAGATGTGTCGATTACATTCCTCTTAACTCTATTGCAATGAGACTCAAGGGAATTTTCATTATTAAACAATAGGGGAAAACCCTAAACAAGAAAGACCCTAACCCCAGAGGATGGAATGCCAAGAGTTTGTGGCCCCCATTGGGGTTAGTTGTGCAGCCAACTTCCTGGGGTCATAACTTGGTCATATTATCTCCATTTGGCATTTACGATACCTCATTGGAAATATCTCTCCAAGTACTACAGGATTTACCACAAGCTCCTTCCCACAACTACATCCTTATTGTTGACCTCAAAAAAATGCCATTTAGGGGGTCAAAATGCTCCGAAACTTTAAGACTTTAACAAATGCTACAAATTGTAAATGCTACTATAAACAAGGAAACTGATGAAACCAACTAAATATCTAGGTGGAATAGGAGGGTGACCACCAATGTCCACCTGGATCAATATACATTCCTCTCAAAAGAAATCCATTGGAGAATTATTGAACAATTTTTTCATGGCTTAATCCAATCATTCATCCAATCCAATGGAAAAAATCTAAAACTCACATCTAAAGAAAGAAATGAATTTGATGATGCAACTAAGTATAAACAACTTTTGGGAACCTTGATCTACCCTACCACTAGTAGACCAGATATTTTATTTGTTGTTGAAATCTTTTTCGGGTTTATTCAAAATCCTTGTGAAGTACAATGGTCTGCTGTAAAAGAGTTCTAAAGTACTTGAAAGGAACTCAAGACTATGGACTCAAATATTCACAGTTGGATGACTTTAGCTTGATTGGGTATTTTTATTTAGAAATTGATGAAGATAAGGAGAATGACGTATCTACTTTATACTATGTTGTGAGCCTTAGCTCAAGATTTGTCTCCTGGAGGTAATGTAAATAGCAAGTTCCGATAGATTCTACAATAAAGACAAAATATGTGACAACTGCAGAAGCAACCAAGGATATTGTGTGGCTCAAGACAATTATTGAATATTTGTAGGAGAAACAAGTGAATTCTACTCCTCTTCTGACTGAAAATACTTGTACAATCAAATTGGCCAAAAATCCCAAATTCCATGATTAAACCAAACATATCAACAAAAAGTATTATTTCATTCAACATCATGTAGAGGTCAAGATTATTCACCTATGATATTATTCCACAAAAGAGAAAATTACAAACCTATTCTCCAAAGCACTAGGAAGAGAAAAGTTTGAAAGATTCATAATGATGCTTGGACTCACAAACACCCCTTCAAATTAGGGGGGCGGGGGCGGTTCTGTTAGACACGTAATCCTCAGGGGTTTGGAAAAAACATGTAAATATGTAAATAAAGAAATTTAAATATTTAGAATGGGAGAAGACCTTAGAATTGAATCACAAGGGTCGCCACTCTTTTTACATATATAATGATATTGAAATTAATGGAGACACACTCAGAGTCATTCCTTAATATGATGAATGCCATTTTGTTTTTGCCATATTCATGAAGATGTGAAAAAATTACACTCTTCATTAGTCCATTTATCATGCATTAAGAGAGATCAAAATTTGAGAAAGGATTACACATTCTAAATATATAATATGAATCTAAAACTAAGATAAATATACATTAATTATATTTTTAACCTTAAATCACTTTTGTATGATATAAAAAGTGAATGAAATTTTAATTAAACATTTGAAAAATAAAAATAAGTTTTTTCGTGCCAAGAGTTGGTCTACAACCCAGTATAGGGGAGATGTGTGTAACGTAAGTAAGTTTGTCAACTTTTTTTAATGTCGATTCTATTATAACTAATGTCAACTCTATTACAACTAAAAGAAACGTATAAATAAAAAATATACACCATACAATTTCATATTAATATATAATAATAAGTATTAATAATTATATAAATTTCACAAGTATTCTCATTTTTTATTTTATTAAATTCTTGATTTAATCTTTATGCAATACCAATGGAATATTTTTAGTAGTAATGAGGAAAGAGAGTTTAGATATATCAAAAGTAATTATAACCTTTTTTTTTATTTTAGATCTAAATAAAAAAATGTTATTAAATTAAATTAAATAAAGTATCTATAAAATATTTTGATTGTGAAATGAGTTATGGTTTTTGGGCGTCTAGTATTGATAAGCCATGTTGTTGGCCAATGGTATTATACAAAATCATATTTACAAGTTAATAATATACATGGGAATGATGGTTAAAGATAATTTATTATTAATTGAGACAACATTTAAATGTTTACACTAATTTACAGACACTGCAATATCTCTTCCATAAACATACATTAAACAATATATATATATATATATATATATATATATATATATATATATATATATATATATATATATATATATATATATATATATATATATGATGATGGTGGTGGTGGTTAACGTCCACTGAGACCAAATTGGTCTATGGGACCTCTAATTTTCTTAGTTTTTAATTATCTGGCTCCTCATCTTTCTTGGCAAGATTGGTGCTGTAGCTTTCTTTTGTTCTCTATGGTCTTCCAACTTCCTTTATCTTGCATCTCTTTCATCTCTTCTGGTTCTTGGGACATTGGTGTCTTAGCTTCACAGTCTATTGTGTTCGTCCTTTTGAAGATAGTCGGAGAAGAAGTTTGGTCTAGGAGATCTGCTTTGCTGTTAAATGAAGATTTATTTTAGTTGGTTTGACTGATACAAATTTAAATATTAAATCTATTGAAAATGCAACAAGAAAATCCTAATTTAATTTTGTCCTAGAATTAAATTAGGAAAAAAATTGTAATTCCACATCACAAGACAAGTTGTACGAGTTAACTAGGTTAATATAACTTAGTTGGCTTATTTAATTTAATTTGAGGGTATAACTTGAGTCATGTAGATGGTCTCCTACATTATAGGATCCATGGTTGAGTTTATTTGGAGTTGTAATTAATTAATTCAGTTTAACAGAGTTAAAGTGAGTTAAACAAGTTCCAACTGATGAGGAACTAGTAGGAGATTAGACAGTGGGGTGCTGCTTCACGTTGTCAACCAGTTAATTGATGATTCAATCATAACTAACTCATGCATGTCATATCTGAGAATTAGATTTCAAGGCTAGTGTACTATCAATAGTATAATCATCTGAATTGTACAAGTGGTGCAAGTAGTCAGAGGAAGGCCTATGATGGATTACACAATTCCAATTGAGGAATTTCCCTAATTAATAGGGGCTAATTCCCAAGGAAATAGTACAAGAAAATAGGGATTTGGGCAAGACAAACTTTGATTAAGTATTGGCCTGGGATTGTCTAGGAAACTATGAGACATATAAAGATAGTTCAGAGGTTGCTCGGGCTTGAGCAAAGCATTGCAATCTTCTCATATTTTATGACTATTGTGATATACAGATAGAAATCGTTTTTAGTTGTGGCTTTCCCTAGGAAATCATTGTGCAATGTGTTCGTTGATTTTTTTCTCTTATACGATTCATGATTTCGCGTTCATTTAATTGTTTCTGCTAATGAGTGGAGTAAATTAAAGCCTATTGTTTTAGTAAATTACAATTAGTAGTTTGAATCTACAAGGAATTTCTACGTAGTATCAGAGAAGAAATCACTCTAGAAGAGGAGAATATGATTTTTCCTTTTGCATGTGAAATAAAATTTGAAATATCATTCTTTAGAGTCAACTGGATGTTGTTCTACAGATTGAGACTCGAATATTCCCTTGAGGGTAGTTCGAACTATATTTCTTGGAATCAAAATATGGAGGGAGTGTTGGAAGACAATGGTTTAAGGAATTCATAGAAAAAAATATTCCTAAGCCTCTAGCAACTGATGCTCAATATCTGGCGGAGTGGAGAAAATATGTTGCAAAGGCAAGAAAGATTATCCTAGAAGAAGTTTGAGATCATATTGTCTCAAACATCCATGGTAAGGAGACTCTATATGTAATGTGTAAGGGCTCAACAGACATGTTTCAAAACAACAGTGACCACAGAAAGCTAGCACTGAAGGACAAGCTTAGAAAAATCAAGATAGAGAAGGGTGACACAATACCAAAGTATTTGATCAAGTTCACCCAATGTCGGGATGAGCTTGGAAGTTTTGGTGTTATAGTTGTTGAAGATGATTTGGTGAGCCTAGCACTTATAGGGCTTCCCAAGAGCTGGCACAACTACCAGGATTCAGTAAATGCGAGGGAAAAGCTACCAAAGAGTGAGTGTTTGTGATTTGACTTGGTGCAAGAAGAGATTTGGTGGAACACCAGAGATGGATCATCATTCAAGCATGATGATGAGGATAACTGTGCCTTAGTTTGAAAGACAAAGAAAGGGAAAGAGAAGTCATCCCATTCCAAATTAGATTCTGATAAGGGCGACAATAAGGACATGTCAAAGATTAAATGTTTTTATTGTCTTGATCTGGAACACTATGCCACGAATTGTCCACACAAGAACGCTGGCAAGAATCACTCAAAATGAGTGCTAGCTCTTGCTTCACAATTCAAGTTGGATTTCATCCTCATCACTTGCATGGTGACAATGGTGGTGGGTAGTGTGTGGTACCTAGATAGTGCAGCCTCATTTCATATGACCGACAATAAAGAATCATCCAGTGACTTGGAGGAGAGGGACCTCCAGATGCACAGTGAAATGGGATATGATAGAAGGTATAGTAGAACTGACATCGGTACTGTTACTTTTCAGAGGGAGTCGAGTTCTCCTCTTACATTAAAAGATGTCATGTATGTTCCGGGTCTGAAGAATAATTTGATTTTAGTTTCTAGGTTGAAGGACTGTGGATACGATGTGATATTTAGAAAAGGAAAGGCTTTCCTTTGTCGCATAGCCTCAGGAAAAGTGAAGTGGATCGAGATTCAGGTGAAGGACCTCTACAAATTGGATGTAGAGATTGTGTTTCTTTGAGAACAAAAGGATAGAAGGTGCACAGTCGAGACATCAGTGAGTTATGGCATAGAATATTGGGTCACTTGCACTAGGGAGCTTTGGAGATCATGCAACAGATTTCTACAGGACTTCTCAAGCATGCACTAGAGAAGAAAGATGCATGTAAAGGATGTACATTGGAGAAGTACACCAAATCCACCTTTCACGATAAGGATAGTCGAGTGCAAGTGATCATTGAAATAGTTCACTTAGATGTGTGTGGACCATTCTCGACAGCCTCCAAGGGCAATCACAGGTATTATGTAATATTTCTAGATGATTTCTCAAGTATGTGTCGTATTTTCTTCATGCAGAAGAAAGATCAGAAATTCTTTAAATTTTTCTAATTTAAAGCACTTATTGAGAAAGACACTAGCAGGAAAGTGAAGTCTCTAAGGAGAGATAATGGTGGAGAATATTTGTGGAATGAATTTAAGAACTTATGTGTATTAGAATGCATTAGACGAGAGTTAATAGCACCCCATAACCCACTACATAATGGGGTGGCTAAAAGGAAGAACAAAACTATTGTGAGAGATACACAGGCGATGTTACATGATCAGAGCCTATTATTACACTTGTGGGCTGAAGCATTCAACACAACTATATATGTGCAAAACAAGAGTCCTCATTGGATTCTTGGGATGAGTACACCATAAGAAGATTTTTCAAGTAAGAAAATAGGTGTTGAACACTTCAGTATATTTGGTTCATCAATTTATTGTCATGTTAACAAGGTTGCAAGGAAAAAGCTACAACCAACAACAATGTTGGGCATATTTGTGGGGTACACTGATACACCTCACAACTATCAGGTGTACCTGTCATCTCACAAGATCACAATGGTTCGTAGAGATGTGAAGTTTGATGAAGAGAAGGCCATGAGATGTTCCTTGAGAGGGAGCTTCATTTAAATGAAAATGAAGAGATTTTAGCTCCAAAGGAAGAACCTCAAGATGATGTGGACAAGCCACATGCAGAGGAGGAGAAAGTGGAAGAAACCACCCATGTAGAGACTTCTAGATATGAAAGGAAGCGCACCAAAGAGGCTGGAAGATTGATGCATGATGCTAGAGAGAAATTGGGAGCACCCACATCACAACACATTCAGAGGAAGTCACCATATTAGTACACTAGCTACATGGCTCTGATGAGTGAGAGTGTAGAGATTGAGCCATCCTCATTCGAGTAAGCAGTGCAAAAACTAGTATGGGTTGATGCCATGGTTGAGGAGTAGGACTCCATTATCAGAAACAATATTTGGGAAGTCGTCCCAAGACCAACATACAAGTTAGTGGTCAGTTCTATATGGTTTTACAAATTAAAGAAAGAAGCATATCGAAGTGTGGAGAAACACAAGTCCATATTTGTGGTCAAAGGGTTCTCTCAGGTGGAGGGAATTTATTACGAGAATACCTTTGCTCTAGTAGCAAGGTAGCCTTCAATTAGATCTATTCTTGCACTTTCAGTGTAGATGGGATGCAAGATACATCAGATGGATGTGAAAACAACGTTCCTCAATAGAGTGATTGAGGAAGAGGTGTACATTGAGCAACTGGAAGGATTTGAGACATTCAACAGAGAGTCTCATGTGTGTAAACTCAAGCGAGCGATGTATGGATTGAAACAAGAACCCCATGCTTGGTACACTAGGATTAACAACTATTTCATCAGGTTGGGCTTCACCAAAAGTGAAGCAGATGCAAACCTTTACCATATTTTGGTTGAAGGTAAATTGTTGATTATAGTATTATATGTCAATGATTTAATTCTAATAGGTGATGAGAAGTTGGGAAAATCTTGCAAAGAGGATCTTGCAAGAGAATTCGAGATGAAATATCTGGCGCTCATGCATTATTTCCTTGGTATGGAAGTATGACAAGGAGATGAGGAACTGTTTGTCTCTCGAGGAAAGTATGCCAACGAGATACCAAAAGAAGTTCCACTTGGAGAGCAACAACACATGGAAACCCCTCTAGCACGGAATTGGAGGAAGGAAGACCTACTTCACGTGAAGTAGTGGAGGCTATTATTTAAAGACAACTTGTGGGTTCACTTACGTATTTGGTGAATAGACGACCATGTTTTACAATGAACCAACTTAGTCAAGAAATGGTTAAGCCAACCAGAATTTATTGGAAAGAAGTTAAACATGTGTTGAAATACCTCAGAGTCACCACTCAGTTTGGCCTTTGGTACAGACGGATAGAGGGAGTGAAGCTTTAAAGCTTCACAGATGTAGATTGGGTTGGGTTTCCATCCGAAAAAAAAGAGCACATAAGGGGGGATTTTCAGTATTAGGTCAACAGTGGTTTCTTGGTACAGCAAGAAGTAAAGATCAATTGCACTCAATTCAACAGAATTAGAGTACATAGCTACTAGTCACGCAGCTTGTGAGGCTAATTCAATGTTCACCGAATATACTTCATCCGAACACAACATCTATGCTTGTGATTGTTGGGCGTGCTCTCGTCATGTGCGTTACAACTCATAAAAAAATATTTGAATCAGAAATTGAATTGACAGGCTCGATCCCCCCTACTGCATACATTTAAAAGTTTTCATATCAATTAATTAATAAACATTTTATCGGTTCATCTTTCATTGGATCGCCTGACCTATCACCTAACATTTCAATTTGGTGTTGTCGATGCACATAACCACAAAGTAGAGGAAGGGTCAAACGTTTCAAAAATCACTCATTCCTCCATGCAGGTCTGGAAGATGAGCTTTGGGTTGTTTATTTGCCTCAGATTCACATTCTAAAGTCATTTTCTTGTGGAGAACAGTGATGGCTTCAAAAATGACTTTTAGGGTGGTATCCTCTTTATGCGCAACGTGCAAGTGTTGGAGCATTTCATCCACCTCATTGAGAACAACCTCGCCTCCCAGAGTATGGACGACCATTCAGGATGTGCTCCACTAGCTTGTCGCAATGGAATGCTGTGGTACACGAATTATAGAATGGATATTTTTCTTGGCCATGAATTTCAGCGTGGATTTTTTTTATAGGTTTTCCAGTCTTTTTATTCTCTACCATTGTTGTTTTATATTTATTATTAAAAAAATATATGTCTTACCTAATATTCTGCAGTATAATTTTACCTTATATTGTGTGTTTTTTATTTTTCAAGTTAATAATTATAATAAGGAATTGAGTAAACCAGTCCAGGCCAGTTTTATTCCTTTAATGCATCTTTCTGCGGGAAGAACGACCCCAACTAGGCACTCATCCATGCGACATTTGTGCATCACCTTGCAAGCAACTATGTGGCAAAACGAATTGCAATGTCATTGATTAGGCCTATGATAGCACCTCACTGGACGCACTTCGTTCTATACTTCTTGTAAACCTCTGGTATTACTGCGTCCTTGGCCTGTAGGATGTTGGCAGGGTCTTTACCGCTGTGGGGTAAACCTGAAACCTTGCGCATGAGATCGTTATTAATTGCATACGACTTGTCCAACCATAGAAATCTTCCCCAAGGAACTGTAGAACTATAGACATTAATGGATTGTTCAATTTAAAGTAATTTTTTTTAATTATTGTTAATTAATAATTGATTTCCTATTTCACACAATTTTTTTAAACATTTTATTATAATATACTTTTTACAATGTATGATAATGCTAGGGAAGTGTAATATTTCCAATTTTCTTATTAAAATACATTAGCGTAAATTTGATTAACATAACTTTGATATCAAAATACACAAGTGCATTCAACATTTTTAGAAATATTCACGCATTTAATATCAATTTAAAAACCTTAAAGTAAAAGTAAAATTTAAATAAAAACCTTTACAAAAAAATTAAGCATAAAATATATAACAAAACATTTATATTTTTGTGGAAGATCAATTGATTGTATATAAAGGACATTCCTCCTAATCAAAGCTTTTTTCCTTTTATATTAGCAACAACAAGCAGCCCGATGTTGAAGCTATGAATTCTCAAAGATAATTAGTTTTCTTGGTTGTCCATTGTCCATACACCTTTCTTTTCCACATAATCCCTAGGTTATCCGACTTCCTTTTTGGGTTCCAATGCAAGGATAGCTACGCATTTTTTCAGCTAGGGACTGCAGCCACAGGAGTTCTCTGTTGGAGATCAGATGCACAACTAGTTTAAATCAAAATACACAGCAGAGAATTCAAGCACATAAGACACAAGAATTAACGTGGTTCACCCAACCAATCTGGGCTACGTCCACACAACATAGGCATCGGCAATCTTATTAATCAAACAGGAGATTACATAAATAAATCCTCACAAAACTCTCACCCTCATAGCAAACATCCGAATGGTTGCCTGTTATATAGCATAGAGAATCTAACAACCTCATTAATTCACTCACATCAAATATAGGAGGAATTAATCATCACCCAACAACCTGGAGCTAATCTAGGAACTGAATTTCTATTGTTGTCATCAGCTGAGATTTTTCCTATTTTATTCCAAACAGAAAATCTCAACAATCTCCACCTTGACAACAATTCGCCTGATGCCATGTTATTATTATTTTATCTTTTCTGCAAGCCAAGAGAAGCCAAACACCAGCGTAGCTTCTCCAACAAAACTGGTTTCGTGAACATGTCTGCACAATTCTCCTTTGTATGCACCTTTTCAAGAGAGACTCCCCTTTCAGTGATAACCTGTCTTACAAAATGGTACTTAATTGGAATATGCTTTGATTTACTATGATAGGCCGGATTCTTAGCCAAATGTATTGCACTTTGACTATCACAAAGTAACCTGATGTTGTCCTGTAACCTACCAAACTCACCAAGCAAACCTTTCAACCAAACCGCCTCTTTGCAAGCATGCGAAGCAGCAATGTATTCTGCTTCAGTAGTGGATAAAGCAATAATATTTTGTAGCTTTGACATCCAGCTTATAGCTCCACCTGCAAGAGTAAAGACGTACCTTGAAGTTGACCTTCTCTTATCCAAATCACCTGCAAAATCGGAATCAACATATCCGCAAACAAATTCACTACTCTTATTGTAAGAAATACAATAACTACTTGTGCCTCTCAAATACCGAAGCACCCATTTCACTGCTGACCAGTGTTCTTTACCCGGATTTGCCATGTACCTGCTGACAACCCCAACTGCATGTGAAATATCTGGTCGAGTACAAACCATCGCATACATTAAACACCCTACTACATTTGCATATGGAATTCGAGACATATAATCCTTTTCTTCATCTGTATTAGGACATAAACTCGAAGAAAGCTTAAAATGGGAAGCTAAAGGGACTGAAACAGGCTTCACATTATTCATACCAAACCTCAAAAGTATTTTCTCAATATACTTTTGTTGTGATAGCCATAGCTTACCATTGCTCCTGTCTCTGAAAATCTCCATGCCCAAAATCTGTCTTGCAGCTCCTAGATCTTTCATATCAAATGTCCTTGCCATCTGAGCCTTCAACCTGTTGATTTCTTCTATGCTTTTGCTTGCTAAAAGCATATCGTCAACATACAATACCAAGATAATGAATATGCCATTATTCAACTGTTTAAAATAAATACAATGATCATATTCACTTCTAACATATTTCTGACTCAACATGAAAGAATCAAACTTCTTATACCACTGCCGAGACGACTGCTTCAGGCCATATAATGACTTCTTGAGCCTGCAGACAAATTTCTCATTGCGATGGTGAACAAACCCTTCCGGTTGTTCCATATATATTTCCTCATCTAAGTCACCATGTAGAAATGCAGTCTTAACATCTAACTGCTGCAACTCTAAATCAAGCAAAGCCACTAATGCTAACACAATTCTAATTGAAACAATTTTAACCACTGGTGAAAAAATCTCATGAAAGTCAATACCGGCTTTCTGAGAAAACCCTTTTGCAACCAGCCGTGCTTTGTACCTGTCTTCCGTATCATTCACACCTCGTTTCAGCTTGAAAACCCATTTACACCCCACAGTTTTCCTGCCTTTCGGAAGCTCAACCAGATCCCATGTGCCGTTCTTACTCAAGGCCATCATTTCATCCTTCATGGCTGCTTTCCACTTGTCACTTTTCGAACCTTCTATTGCTTCCTGATAGCACAGAGGTTCATTGTCATTAGCAGTAAATGCAACAGAAGTGACATAATCATCATACCTTCTCGGCGGCTGTTTGATTCTTGTCGACCTCCTTAAGGATGTTTCTGGCGCTTCCTCGATTGGCTGACTACCCTCTGTAGGAACTTCTTGTCGATCAGTATCTAAGACCTGTTCATGATCTAAACCTGAACCCTGTTCATGTTCTGATTCTGAAACCTGTTCATGACTAGTATCTGAACTATGGTCATCATGACTATCGTTAGAAATGCTATCAAATTGAATGTGCTGAAAATCAGATACATCATCCTGTTTCAATATACTATCTACATCTAACTGTACAAGAGAGGAATCATTAAACTTTACATCTCTGTTGATGATGATTTTGCGGGTAGTAGGATCCCACAATCTATATCCCTTTGTTCCAACACCATACCCAACAAAGATATACCTTTTAGACTTTGGATCTAACTTAGTTCGCTGATGTTTAGGCACTAGAGCATATGCATCACAACCAAACACTCTGAGTTTAGAATAGTCACAAGGGTGTCCTTTCCATACCTCTTGCGGAATCTTGCAGTCTATCGCCGTCGATGGAGATCAGTTTGTCACATAACAAGCTGTTGCCACTACTTCCGTCCACAACTCCTTTTGCAACCCGACGTTACTTAGCATACTCCTTGCTCTCTCGAGAAGAGTCCTGTTCATGCGTTTAGCAACTCCATTCTGCTGAGGAGTATAAACCGTGGTCTTATGCCTCTCGATCCCTACATCCTTGCAATAGCTGTCAAACTCCTTGGAAGTAAACTCTCCACCATTGTCAGTTCGTAAACATTTTATTGTTCTACCAGTGCTGTTTTCTACCAATGCTCTAAACTGCTTGAAAACTGAAAAAACATCAGACTTTCTCTTCAACATGTAGACCCACGCTTTCCTAGAAAAGTCATCAATGAATGATACAAAATAAGACGAACCACCATATGAAGTTGTAGGAGCTGGACCCCACACATCTGAATGGATATAATCAAGTATGCCTTTACTAGTATGTTTGCCTGTTTTAAACTTTTGTTTACTTTGTTTTCCAAACAGACAATGCTTACAGAAATCTAACTTTCCAGACTTTAGATTTGGAAGTAACTTGCGATCAGCCAAAATTTTTAATCCTCTTTCACTCATATGCCCCAATCTTTGATGCCATAAGTGAATGGAACTACTGTCATGTTCAGACACAGTAGACACAAAATCTGACCTTATACCTCCTTCTAACTGAAATAGATTTCCTACTTTCTTAGCTTTCATAACTAGTAAAATGCCTTTGTAAATTTTCATTACTCCACCTTGAATTACAGTTTTATATCCATTTGAATCAAGTGCTCCTAATGAAATCAAATTTTTTCTTAAATCTAGTACATGGCTCACATCAGTTAATATTTTTGTTGTCCCATCAAACATTTGCAGTTGTATGCTCCCAATTCCCACAATATTACATGTCACATCATTACCCATGTACACAACACCATCATCAATTGATTTATATGTTTTAAAACATGTGGTTTGATGCACCGGAATCTAACAACCAATGTTGACCATGATTTGACACATTAATTGATAATACTTCATCACTCATACCTGTACCAGATGTCGAACCTGTATCTGTCGTATTTGCCTCCTTCTTCTCTGTCGAAGACTATGCTTTTGAAGTTTGTTGCTGTCGCTTCCAACAATCCTTCTTTAAATGCCCTGATTTGCCACAAAACCAACACTTTAGCTTACTCTTCTTCCCTTTCGACTTTGAACGTGAGTCGCTCGGCCTCCTGGAGTGTCTTTCTTTCGAACGACCTCTAACCATCATAGCTTCTGATGTAGAGGTTTCAGAATGCGACCTTCTCCTTGTTTCTTCCGATAATAAGGATGCAACTACATCATCAAACTCAATAGTTTCTGATGAACTAAGACTTATATAAGTAACAAAATGATCCCATGATTCGGGCAACAAGCACAATAAAATAATAGCTTTATCCTCGGATTGAATTTTTACTTCTATACTTTGTAATTGCACAAGAAGAGTATTAAAAGCATTTAAATGATCAGCAATCGATGTACCTTCCTTCATTCGCAAACTGTACAGTTGTCGCTTCAAGAGAATCCTATTGGTTAAGGATTTGGTCATGTACAGTTTCTCCAGTTTCATCCACAAACTAGCTGCTGTTGTCTCCGACACGATATTAAACAGGACATCATCAGCTAGACACAGTCGAATAGCACTTATCGCTCTTCCATCCATCTCGGCCCACTCATTATCTGTGATGTTGTAAGGCTGTTTGGACTTGCCCAACAACGCCTTTGCCACACCATGTTGGACAAGAAAATTGTACATTTTCACCTTCCAGATCTCGAAATTATTCTTGCCATTAAATTTCTCAATTTCAAACCGGGCACTTTGAGTTTTCGCCATTTTGTATCAACAAAACAAAAAACCCAATAATCTCCAAAAAAACAAACCAATGTTTCAATACCAGCAATTAACAAAAAACTGCCTATACCTTTCTGCCTTTGCCTTAAAAAAAAAATTTCCTTTTACTTGTGCAAATTCGGCCCCACAAAAAAAAAATACATACACTTGCCTTCGCCTTCTATTTGAACTGTCTTTATTCTATTTGCCTTTATTTAACTGTTTAAACAACCAGCAAATATATATAAAACAACCAGCAAATATATATTTAACTGTTTAAACAACCAGCAAATATATAATGCCGTCGTTATGAACCCAACCAGAAGGATCCAGGTCATTTGCATAGGCAACAAGTAAAAAATGGAGTGAGTGAGAATGACATTTCTTAATTCTGTAATTCTGCAAAGGTATTATGTTACCAAGCAGGAAGTACTGATACTTTAAATGACTCTGCAAGGAGCCTTGGTCGTCGACATGTATTTAATACCCAAACTACGCACCACACTTGGCACGCACAACAAACTAAAACAAAAACTTTATGCAAAGTTTCCAACTGGTTTCAACGCATTTGAATGTGCCAACTGATTTCAACAAAAAAAATTTCATACCTCCACACAAAAAATAATGTTTTGTGCCACTCCTATGCGGCACAGCTCAGCAACAACACCCCATGCAGCGGTTGAAACGTTGCAAGTTAAATAACAAAAAAACAACTCCGCGCTGATCAGATCTTTAACCAGCGCACCAGCAGCTCCACGCAGCACCAGCAAAATGAATTGTTTCAACGCAAGGCACATCGATTCTCCTTAATCGCATACAGGCACACCAGCGCTCCAATGCTCCATGTCCACACAACACCAGGCACCAGCGCTCCACCTCCAGCACGCAATTCAACTCAACTAGCAATCTCCACCGTTGTGTCAGGCCTCCAACATGCTCTGATACCAATTGTTGGAGATCAGATGCACAGCTAGTTTAAATCAAAATACACAGCAGAGAATTCAAGCACATAAGACACAAGAATTAATGTGGTTCACCCAACCAATCTGGGCTACGTCCACACAACACCAGGCACCAGCGCTCCACCTCCAGCACGCAATTCAACTCAACTAGCAATCTCCACCGCTGTGCCAGGCCTCCAACATGCTCTTATTCCAAACAGAAAATCTCAACATTCTCATACTGGCTTTTTCAAGTCTCTCAAGAAATAAAATACATAGCATAATTCTCAACATAAAAATCAATCCAACAAAGTTAATTTTCCATACACAATATGGTTGGTGTTTTTCCCTTTGCTTTCCTCTCCAACATGTAAAAATTGTCATTTAAATTCTTTTAGAAATTATCATTTAAATTCTTTTAGGATGTATTCAATTTTATTATTATTATTATTATTAATAATTCTTAGATGTTATAATTAATTACAAATAATAATTACAATTACAATTAATTTTTATTTTTATTATTTTTACAATTATAATTAAGATTAAAATTGATTATTATTTTTGTACTTTAATTAATTATAATTATGCCTTAAGGCGTTTCCGTTTGAAATGAACCTCCCCAAATGTCTTTCTGTCTTAATCATAGCCTTTAGATGTAATGTTATACGATTGAACAAAAATCAGCTGTCTAATTTAAAAAACCGCTAAAAAACCTTAACGTATTAGTTATTAGTAATTAGTAAATATATCAGTTTTTATTAGTTAATAAATTGGTTTCTATTACGTACCAAACTTTACCCTAACCACGTTCCCGAACCCATCTTGCGCACGGATATCCGCGTTTGATGCAGAGGAGGGCGGGGGTGTTGAGGAGGGCGTAGCAGAGTTGCTGCAGAGGAGGGCAACGAACCTACAGAGAAGGGAGAAGGGTTTCGACGAGGGCCGCAGAGGATGAGGCGACTCTTTCTTTGCTGCATGAGGGCTGCGTAGGCCATTTTTCTGCAGATCATTTTGCCCTCAGAATATGGTGCCCTTTGCATGTTATGGTGGTAGTTATGAAGTTTTATATATATTCGGGTCACTGTTCTCTTAAATTTTACTTTATTTTTGTTGTTTGTGAAAACCTGCAGGTGTATGGAGGATTGATTCTACTCTACATAAGGACAAAGCCCTACAAGTTACCTGTTGATACAAGTTAGAAACAGGTGTGTTAAACTAATGCAGAGTGGTTATTTTTGTTTGTCGATTTCGGACTGCAAGTTGGCTTGCATTTGAAACAATGTTAAAATCAAATTTGTCTTGGATACAGCTACGTTCTGTTGAGCCCTTGAAGATGTCAATTCTCGTTTATGCTTTCTTAACCATGATTGATTTTAATGTGACACTACAAGCTTGATTTTTTTATTTTTTTACAGAAACAGATACTTTGCATCACTTCCTAAAAAAAGCCTTGGCCTATCCTGGAGGCAAAACTTTTTAAAAATTCCAATAGATAGAAGGTGCGGAACACCTGGTTCAAACCATGATAAATCAGATTTGTTTCAGAAATATCACTGTTGTCTCTAATTTTCTGTGTTTTTGTATAGACAGACAAATTGTTCTCCTAGGAATAAACGAAAAAGCATATATTAACTAACTATATGCTTCACATTGTGCTTCCTTGTGCTGTTTGGCTCTTGACCTCCTTCTCCGGACCTCCTTCTCATATTCGCCACAAATGCCTCTTGATAGTCTAAGGAGTCTCAGATGGAGAATCCTTTGCATTTGCATTTGTATTTACATTTGCAATTACATTCGTATTTGTATTTTCCCTCAGCTTGCTTTGCTTTGGGATTGGATTTGATTACCACAAGGTCATGTGAAACGCCATGTACAACTCATCCTCATTGTGATCAACCATTAAAACCAACAAAGAAAACAAGAAAACTCTGACAAAATTCTCATTATCTGCCTCCAAAATGCACACATGTCTTGACCTGCTAAGACCTAGTCTTGAATAGACTCATTATCTACCTCCAAAATGCACACATGTCTTTGTCGGTGAAGACACCTGTGGATTCAACCACATACTGATTTGTTGACACAAATATAAGTTCCAGGCTTGTACAACATACTAAGTACGAGGCAGTACAAAAGTTTTGTTCAGGTAAAGTCCTGATCGTAACTTCCGGTGTCCCTATTTTGGGATTATTGTGTGTATCTTAACATTGTTGTTGGGTGTGTGTTGTGAATATTCACACATACGTAACAATTTTGAGATGGTTCATAAAGCATTGTTGGCACAGAAAGCTTTACCAATTGGAAGCTGGCTTTGGAGTGCAAGTTCCTGGGTTGATGTGATAGCCTCCTTGCACAAACTTCCTTTGTGCAGTGCCATCATTGTTGGTGGCTTTAATGTGTTGCCTCATGGACCATCTTCAACTTTTGATTGTGACCTATGTGATGTTATAGGGTATGTTTCCAAAATGGCATATCCCTTTGTTGAAATTCCATTCTATATTAGTATTCTTCATAGCCTTTAAGATTTTAATACCTTGGATGGCCCCATCTTGCAACCCATGATAAATATTTTCATAACATAAGAAAACCTTTAAATGGCTACAAAACCTTCCCAATGCCTTGGTCCTTTTTGCTTCGTTCTTCTCTCTCTATCAGTGCTGTGTTTGCAATTTATGTACTCTTTTTTGTCTCTATTTGTAGGATGGCTTCTTTGTCTTTCTCATCTTAGTGGGATACATGCATGATGGGATTCCTCAAGTTGTACAACCTTTTGCTGAAATTCCATTCCATATTAGTATTCTTCTGTCTTATCTTTAGCATTAATCTTGTGACAAATTTATTATATGGAGTTCAACTTGTAATTTCCATTGTTACACTTTTTGGAAAGGCACTGCTGTGGCCTTTGAACCAACGCTGGACATGAGGGTTCTATGAAGACTGGTATGCATTCCTTTTCGTTTCACATCACCACCTTCTAACATTTTAAACATGATTTCTTTCTTATTTAGATCTACATTTTTCTCTGGAAAGTTGCCTTGCTCTGTAATGTTCTTTGATAACAATAGTGATACGAACTTGTTTTATTTTGGCAATTAAAAGATGATCTTAATAATTATTACTGATCTAAAAAATTTATTACAAAACTGGGGTGGCCAGAACCAGTCCCCCTGTTCTGGTTTGGAAGTGGCTTTTAAATCTTTTATGCATGATTTTCTAGCCGTCTTTACAATGGCATGATATGAATTTCTCCGATATATATTTCTTCCCTGTAACCAAATTGGCCTCCTAATGGTTGGACTGATTTGCTTTCTAGAGATCAGATTGATAGCCTTTAAGATTTTAATACCTTGGATGGCCCCAAGTTGTACAACCTTTTGTTGAAATTCCATTCCATATTAGTATTTTCAGCCAAGTATAGATTGGCTAGCTTGGTCATCATGAATGTGAATGAGAGTCCAATGCAGCTTAGTAAAAATACGTCCCAATTCTCTATTTTAAGTTTCAGGGGAATGGGTCTGTGGGGGATACATTGGGGATTCTCCTGTTCTTTATTTCGGGTTCCCACTCTGCCCCCAGTTTTGAGCAAGGTGCCCATTCTGTCTACCACTCGCTTCATAGGTTGCTCCTCATATCTTCCTCTTTTGGAGAAGATCCTTGCTACCCTTTGAGGATGAAAGTGTTCGGACCTACACAGTTTCTTTTCTCGTACATGTCAAATAGATATAAAGAGGTTTTCCCTCTTATACTCAGGACAACACTCAAGCAATCAAAGAAAAACACAAAGCCTAGGGCTTGACAGCTAAAGGAAAGAGGAAGCATGGCATGGTTTGAAATTTTAAAATTAGGTGGAAAGACACCTTAGAAATGGAACTAAAACTATGAAGTTGCAGTGGATAAACAATAGAACCTGCCTTTAAAATCCGAAACTTCGAGAGAATTGGGCACGTTGTTAAACTATCCAGGAATGGATGACCCAACCCTTTTGGAAGAACTCTATTCCACACTTACTCAGCACAATGTCAAACTATCCAGGAATGGAAAATCCAACCCTTTTGGAAGAACTCCGTTGCACACTTGATTTAGAATCCCAAGCAATATAAAAAAGCAGAGGCCATAGAAGTGCACTTTGTAATATCCGTAATTCCGTAGTCTAACGAGGCCAGGGTTTCACCCAGAAAATAATAGAAATTCTGGCATAATTTTAAGAAAATTTTGCAAATTTATTAGCCAATCCAGATTACAGCTATCAAAATTTAGGGTTTTGGGTAGCTAGGCTTCTTTATGGTGCTGAATCCACTTTTGTTATAAAAAATGATTCCGACTAGAAACTGATTGATGTGCTACTACTATCAAATTTCAAACTTCAGGGTTTTGGATAGCCCAGGGTTTAAGATTTTAATACCTTGGATGGCCCCATCTTGTAACCCATGAGAAACAAGGCATGGATTGTCATTGCATAGGTAAGCCGATAGCCGCCCACTCCAATAATTCTTGAAAACTCGACAAAAACACTGCAATTTAACAATCTTAAGCACTGACTATTCATCTGTTGGGTTTAGTACAATAACTTATCTTCATTTCAATTTTAGAAAATACAATTTAAAAATAATCAAGAAAATGCTATCCATCCGTTGAAATAATTCAAATTCTGAGATGAGCTAATACGGCATAGGGAAACCTAGACAATTAAGTATGGATCAATACAAACATAATTGTCATGTTATTGCATCTTTATTAATTGATTGGTTTTCCAAAAGATCCATATTATTAATTTTTTATGTCAAACATTTCAAATCTAGATCCAAATTCATCATCAGTAAGACAAGACTAAAATCCTAACAGTAAACTAAAAATAAAATAAATTTTAAGTTTCTTTCTAAAGATCAGATTGATAGCCTTTAAGATTTTAATACCTTGCATGGCCCCATCTTGCAACCCATGATAAATATTTTGATAACATAAGAAAAACTTCTTAAATGGGTGAAAAAATTGTAATTTCGATAGTTGCAATTTATGGAAAGGTAGTGCTGTGGACTTTGAACCAAGGCCAGACATGAGGGTTCTGCGAAGCCTGGTATGCATTCCTTTTCCATTCAAATCACCACCTTCTAACATTTTAAACATGATTTCTTTCTTATTTAGATCTACATTTTTCTCTGCAAAGTTGCCTTGCTCTGCAATGCTCTTTGATATCAATAGTGATATGAACTTGTTTTATTTTGGTAATTAAAAGATGTTCTTAATAATTATTACTGATCTAAAAAATTTATTACAAAACTGGGGTGGCCAGAGCCAATCCCCCTGTTGTGGTTTGGAAGTGGATTTTAAAGCTTTTAAGCATGATATGCTAGCTATCTTTAAAATGGCATGAAATGAATTTCTCCTTTATATATTTCTGCCCTGTAACAAAATTGGCCTCCTAATGGTTGGACTGATTTTCTTTCTAGAGTTCAGATTGATAGCTTTTAAGATTTTAATACCTTGGATGGCCCCATCTTGCAACCCATGATAAGTATTTTGATAACATAAGAAAACCTTGTTAAATGGCTGCAAAACCTTACCAATGCCTCAGTCCTTTTTGCTTCATTCTTCTCTCTCTATCAGTGCTGTGTTTGCAATGTATGTACTCTGCTTTGTCTCTATTTGTAGGATGGCTTCTTTTTCTTTCTCATCTCAGTGGGATACATGCATGATGGGATTCCTCAAGTTGTACAACCTTTTGTTGAAATTCCATTCCATATTAGTATTTTCAGCCAAGTATAGACTAGCTAGCTTGGTCATCATGAATGTGAATGAGTCCAATGTAGCCTAGTAAAAATGTGTTCCAATTCTCTGTTTTAAGTTTCAGGGGAATGGGTCTATGGGGGATACATTGGGGATTCTCCTGTTCTTTATTTTGTGTTCCTACTCTGCCCCCAGTTTTGAGCAAGGTGCCCATTCTGTCTACCACTCGCTTCATAGGTTGCTCCTCATATCTTCCTCTTTTGGAGGAGATCTTTGCTACCCTTTGAGGATGAAAGTGTCTGACCCTACACATTTTCCTTTCTCGTACATGTCAAATAGATATAAAGAGGTTTTCCCTCTTATACTTAGGACAAGGCTCAAGCAATCAAAGAAAAGCACAAAGCCTAGGGCTTGACAGCTAAAGGAAAGAGGAAGCATGGCATGGTATGAACCTTTAAAATTAGGTGGAAAGACACCTTAGAAATGGAACTAAAACTATGAAGCTGCACTGGATAAACAATAGAGCCTACCTTTAAAATTTGAAACTTTGAGAGAACTAGGCATGATGTTAAACTATCCAAGAATGGATGACCCAACCCTTTTGGAAGAAGTCTTTTCCAAACTTACTCAGCACAATGTTAAACTATCCAGGAATGGAAAATCCAACCCTTTTGGAAGAACTCCGTTCAACACTTGATTTAGAATCCCAAGCCAAATAAAAAAGCAAAGGCCATAGAAGTGCACTTTGTAATATCCACAATGCCATAGTCTAATGAGGCCAGGGTTTCGCCCAGAAAATAATAGAAATTTTGGCATAATTTTAAGAAAATTTTGCAAATTTTTACTTTGACAATTCAAAAGCTTACTTTTTCTCATCTTGAGATTTCCCAATGCCCCTGCAGTGTTCCATTATTTTGTTGAGCCCCATGAAGATGTCAATTCTCATTTATGCTTTCTTAACCATGATTGATTTTAATGTGACACTATGAGCTTCATTTTTTTATTTTTTTACAGAAACAGATACTTTGCATCACTTCCTAAAAAAAGCCTTGGCCTATCTTGGAGGCAAAACGTTTTTAAAATTCCAATAGATAGAAGGTGCGGAACACCTGGTTCAAACCATGATAAATCAAATTTGTTTCAGAAATATCACTATTGTCTCTAATTTTTTGTGTTTTTGTATAGACAGACAAATTGTTCTCCTAGGAATAAACGAAAAAGCATATATTAACTAGCTATATGCTTCACATTGTGCTTCCTTCTGCTATTTGGCTCTTGACCTCCTTCTCATGTTCGCCACAAATGCCTCTTGATAGTCTAAGGTGTCTCAGACGGAGAATCCTCTGCATTTGCATTTGTATTTACATTTGCAATTACATTCGTATTTGTATTTTCCCTCAGTTTGCTTTGCTTTGGGATTGGATTTGATTACCACAAGGTCATGTGAAACGCCATGTACAACTCATCCTCATTGTGATCAACCATTAAAACCAACAAAAAAACAACTCATCCTCATTGTGATCAAAGGGCAACCTAGAAAATTAAGTATGGATCAATACAAACATAATTGTCATGTTATTGCATCTTGATTAATTGATTGGTTTTCCAAAAGATCCTGAGTATTAATTTTTTATGTCAAACATTTCAAATTCAGATCAAAATTCATCATCAGTTAGACAAGACTAAAATCCTAACAATAAACTAAAAATAAAATAAATTGTAAGTTGCTACAAGGAATACGAAAATGATAGAAAATCCTCTACCATCCAATTGGAAATTGATTCTTTGATTGTTGATATCCTGCTTGCAAATTTGAATCTGCTGTAAAAATACAAGGAACTGAAACTTTTTCAATACCAACTAAGTTTGCAAACTTTTGAATTATGAGTAATTTCTCTGCTTGAATATTGCCACTATACAAAGCCTTAAACTCTCCATTAATGTAGCTGTAAAAATTCAAGGAACTTAAACTTTTTCAATAGCAACCAAGTTTGTAAACTTTTGAATTATGAGTAACTTCTCTGCTTGGAGAATTGCCACTATACAATGGCTCACACTCTCCATAAAGCTATACTCAACTTTCTTCATTTCTTCCCTATTTCATCGATATTGGAAACTGGGCATTGTTGGATGATCTAGAGAACATAAAGAAAAACCATTTGAATGAAAAACTTGGTCATAGACACCACTGAAGCCATCTCTATTATCAACATTTTGTTGCTCTGTTTTGAATCCATGACTATATACCATTCAAACCAGTGATATAACTTGTCGTTTAATAGCAAGGATAAGTAACAAGGCTGATTTAGTCAAAGCTTTGTTCAATTTCTCAGTCAGTCAAATGCTAATGCACTCATTGGATGAATGTAGGCTTTGTTTCTGGGCGATTCAACTTTCAAGGACATTTCTGGACATTTCTGGACTACTTCATCTCCGGTAACAGCCTTAATCTCCTTTTTGAGTTTTTGTTTAATTTCTATTTCATCCCTGGACCATGATAGAAAATTCTCTGCCATCAAATTGGAAATTGATTCTTTGATTGTTGATATCCTACCTACAAATTTGAATATGTTGTATATAATCCTGAAAATATATTGACCTCCCTTTAAATAGGGTCAACTATGCCACCTCTCAGATTGATAGCCTTTAAGATGTAAATACCCTGGATGGCCCCATCTTGCAACCCATGATAAATATTTTGATAACATAAGAAAACCTTCTTAAATGGCTGCAAAACCTTCCCAATGCCTCAACCCAACCCTTTTGGAAGAACTCTATTCCACACTTACTCAGCACAATGTTAAACTATCCAGGAATGGAAAATCCAACCCTTTTGGAAGAACTCCGTTGCACACTTGATTTAGAATCCCAAGCCAAATAAAAAAGCAGAGGCCATAGAAGTGCACTTTGTAATATCCACAATGTCGTAGTCTAACAAGGCTAGGGTTTTTCCCAGAAAATAATAGAAATCCTGGCGTAATTTTAAGAAAATTTTGCAAATTTTTTAGCCAATCCAGATTACAGCTACCAAAATTTAGGGTTTTGGGTAGCCAAGCTTCTTGATGGTGCTGAATCCACTTTTATTATAAAAAAATTATTCCGGATAGAAACTGATTGATGTGTTACTACTGTCAAATTTCAAACTTCAGGGTTTTGGATAGCCCAGGGTTTAAGATTTTAATACCTTGAATGGCCCCATCTTGCAACCCATGAGAAACCGGGCATGGATTGTCATTGCACAGGTATGTCGATAGCCGCACGCTCCAATAATTCTTGAAAACCCGACAAAAACACTACAATTTAACAATCTTAGGCACTGACCGTTCATCTGTTGGGTTTAGTACAATAACTTATCTTCATTTCAATTTAAAAAAAATACAATTTTAAAATAATCAAGAAAATGCTATCCACACGTTGAAATAATTCAAATTCTGAGATGAGCTAATCCAGCATAGGGCAACCTAGACAATTAAGTATGGATCAATACAAACATAATTTTCATGTTATTTCATCTTGATTAATTGATTGGTTTTCCAGAAGATCTAGAGTATTAATTTTTTATGTCAAACATTTCAAATCCAGATCCAAATTCATCATCAGTAAGACAAGACTAAAATCCTAACAGTAAAATAAAAATAAAAAAAATTTAAGTTGCTTTCTAAAGATTAGATTGATAGCCTTTAAGATTTTAATACCTTCGATGGCCCCATCTTGCAACCCATGATAAATATTTTGATAACATAAGAAAACCTTCTTACATGGGTGCAAAAATTGTAATTTTGATTGTTGCACTTTATGGAAAGGCAGTGTTGTGGCCTTTGAACCAAGGCTAGACATGAGGGTTCTGTGAAGCCTGGTATGCATTCCTTTTCCATTCACATCACAACCTTCTAACATTTTAAACATGATTTCTTTCTTATTTAGATCTACATTTTTCTCTGCAAAGTTGCCTTGCTCTGCAATGTTCTTTGATATCAATAGTGATATGAACTTGTTTTATTTTGGTAATTAAAAGATGTTCTTAATACTTATTACTGATCTAAAAAGTTTATTACAAAACTGGGGTGGCCACAGCCAATCCCCTTGTTGTGGTTTGGAAGTGGCTTTTAAAGCTTTTAAGCATGATATTATAGCTATCTTTATAATGGCATGATATAAATTTCTCCGATATATATTTCTGCCCTGTAACAAAATTGGCCTCCTAATGGTTGGACTGATTTTCTTTCTAGAGATAAGATTGATAGCTTTTAATATTTTAATACCTTGGATGGCCCCGTCTTGCAACCCATGATAAATATTTTGATAACATAAGAAAACCTTGTTAAATGGCTGCAAAACCTTCCCAATGCCTCGGTCCTTTGCTTCATTCTTCTCTCTCTATCAGTGATGTGTTTGCAATGTATGTACTCTGTTTTGTCTCTATTTGTAGGATGGCTTCTTTGCCTTTCTCATCTCAGTGGGATACACGCATGATGGGATTCCTCAAGTTGTAAAACCTTTTGTGGAAATTCCATTCGATATTAGTATTTTCAGCCAAGTATAGACTAGCTAGCTTGGTCATCATGAATGTGAATGAGAGTCCAATGCAGCCTAGTAAAAATATGTCCCAATTCTCTGTTTTAAGTTTTAGGCGAATGGGTCTATGGGGGATACATTGGGGATTCTCCTATTCTTTATTTTGGGTTCCCACTTTGCCCCCAGTTTTGAGCAAGGTGCCCATTCTGTCTACCACTCGCTTCATAGGTTGCTCCTTATATCTTCCTCTTTTGGAGGAGATATTTGCTACCCAATGAGGATGAAAGTGTCCGAACCTACACATTTTCTTTTCTCGTACATGTCAAATATATATAAAGAGGCTTTCCCTCTTATACTCAGGACAAGGTTCAAGCAATCAAAGAAAAGCACAAAGCCTAGGGCTTGACAACTAAAGGAAAGAGGAAGCATCACATGGTCTGAACTTTTAAAATTAGGTGGAAAGAAACCTTAGAAATGGAACTAAAACTATGAAGTTGCACTGGATAAACAATAGAACCTGCCTTTAAAATCTGAAACTTCAAGAGAACTAGGCACGATGTTAAACTATCCAGGAATGGATGACCCAACCCTTTTGGAAGAACTCTTTTCCACACTTACTGAGCACAATGTTAAACTATCCAGGAATTGAAAATCCAACCCTTTTGGAAGAACTCTGTTCCACACTTGATTTAGAATCCCAAGCCAACTAAAAAAGTAGAGGCCATAGAAGTGCACTTTGTAATATCCACAATGCCGTAGTCTAACGATGCCAGGGTTTCGCCCAGAAAATAATAGAAATTCTGGCATAATTTTAAGAAAATTTTGCAAATTTTTACTTTGACAATTCAAAAGCTTACTTTTTCTCATCTTGCCATTTCCCAATGCCCCTACAGTGTTCCATTATTCTGTTGAGCCCCTAAAGATGTCAATTCTGATTTATGCTTTCTTAACCATGATTGATTTTAATGTGACACTACGAGCTTGATTTTTTTATTTTTTTACATAAACAGATACTTTGCATCACTTCCTAAAAAAGGCCTTGGCGTATCCTGGAGGCAAAACTTTTTAAAAATTCCAATAGATAGAAGGTGGAGAACACTTGGTTCAAACCATGATAAATTAGATTTGTTTTAGAAATATCTCTGTTGTCTCTAATTTTCTGTGTTTTTTTATAGACAGGCAAATTGTTCTCCTAGGAATAAATGAAAAATCATATATTAACTAACTATATGCTTCACATTGTGCTTCCTTTTGTTGTTTGGCTCTTGACCTCCTTCTTCAGACCACCTTCTCATGTTCGCCACAAATTCCTCTTGATAGTTTAAGGAGTCTCAAACAGAGAATCCTCTGCATTTGCATTTGTATTTACATTTGCAATTACATTTGTATTTGTATTTTCCCTTAGCTTGCTTTGCTTTGGGATTGGATTTGATTACCACAAGGTCATGCGAAACGCCATGTACAACTCATCCTCATTGTGATCAACCATTAAAACCAACAAAAAAACAACTCATCCTCATTGTGATCAAAGGGCAACCTAGACAATTAAGTATGGATCAATACAAACATAATTGTTATGTTATTGCATCTTGATTAATTGATCGGTTTTCCAAAAGATCCAGAGTATTAATTTTTTATGTCAAACATTTCAAATCTAGATCTAAATTCATCATTAGTAAGACAAGACTAAAATCCTAAGAGTAAATTAAAAATAAAATAAATTGTAAGTTGCTACAAGGAATACGGAAATGATAGAAAATCCTCTGCCATGAAATTGGAAATTGATTCTTTGACTGTTGATATCCTGCCTGCAAATTTGAATATGTTGTAAAAATACAAGGAACTGAAACTTTTTCAATACCAACCAAGTTTGCAAACCTTTTAATTATGAGTAATTTCTCTGCTTGAAGATTGCTACTATACAAAGCCTTAAACTCTCCATTAATGTAGCTGTAAAAATTCAAGGAACTTAAACTGTTTCAATAGCAACCAAGTTTGCAAACTTCTGAATTATGAGTAACTTCTCTGCTTGGAGGATTGCCACTATACAATGGCTTACACTCTCCATAAAGCTATACTCAACTTTCTTTATTTCTTCCCTATCTCATCGATACTGGAAATTATGAATTGTTGTATGATCTCGAGAACATAAAGAAAAACCATCCAAATGAACAACTTGGTCATAGACACCACTGAAGCCATCTCTATTATCAACATTTTTCTACTCTTTTTTGAATCCATGGCTATATACCATTCAAACCAGTGAGAGAACTTGTCGTTTAGAAGCAAGGATAAGTAACAAGACTGATTTAGTCAAAGCTTTGTTCAATTTCTTAGTCAGTCAAATGCTGATGCACTCATTGGATGAATGTAGGCTTTGTTTCTGGGTGATTCAACTTTCAGGGACATTTCTCGACGTTTCTGGACTACTTCATCTCCGATAACAACCTTAATCTCCTTTTTGAGTTTTTGTTTAATTTCTATTTCATCCATGGACCATGATAGAAAATCCTCTGCCATCAAATTGGAAATTGATTCTTTGACTGTTCATATCCTGCCTACAAATTTGAATCTGTTGTAAATATTCCTGAAAATCTATTGACCTTCCTTTAGATAGGGTCAACTATGCCACCTGTTATGCAATGGTCCTTTTATCCAATTTTGAAAGAGAAATTTTTGTCATCTGTTGTAGTATGGTTTACAAACGATTCTGTTTCATATAATTTATTTGAAAAATATACTCTACTTTATCCATGGGCTAATTCCTCATGTAAATATATTAATTAGTGGTAAAATTTATAGGATAAATTAATTACTCTTTTCCTGGACATTTTGCAACAAGATTTTAGGAATAAAATCCTAACAGTAAAGTAAAAATAAAATAAATTTTAAGTTGCTACAAGGAATACGGAAATTATAGAAAATCCTCCACCATCAAATTGGAAATTGATTCTTTGACCGTTGATATCATGCTTGCAAATTTGAATTTGTTGTAAAAATACAAGGAACTGAAACTTTTTCAATAGGAACCAAGTTTGCAAACTTTTGAATTATGAGTAATTTCTCTCCTTGAAGATTGCCACTAGACAAAGCCTTAAACTCTCCATTAATATAGCTATAAAAATTCAAGGAACTGAAACTTTTTCAATATCAACCAAGTTTGCGAACTTTTGAATTATGAGTAACTTCTCTGCTTAGAAGATTACCACTATACAATGGCTTACACTCTCCATAAAGCTATACTCAAATTTCTTCATTGCTTCTCTATCTCATCGATACTGCAAATTGGGCATTGTTGGATGATCTAGAGAACATAAAGAAAAACCATTTGAATGAACAACTTGGTCATAGACACCACTAAAGCCATCTCTATTATCAACATTTTGCTGCTCTATTTTGAATCCTTGACCAATGAAAAAATATATAGGAAAAACATAATCCTCAAGCTATTACAAGATTTCCCTAACAGTAAACTAAAAATAAAATAAATTTTAAGTTGCAACAAGGATACAGAAATGATAGAAAATCCTCTACCATCAAATTGGAAATTGATTCTTTGATTATTGATATCCTACCTGCATATTTCAAAGTGTTGTAAATATTCCTGAAAATCTATCGACCTCCCTTTAAACAGGGTCAACTATGCCACCTGTTATCCAATGGTCCTTTTATCCAATTTTGAAAGAGAAATTTTTGTCATCTGTTGAAGTATGGTTTACAAAACCTTTTGTTTCATATAAGACACCACTGAAGCCATCTCTATTATCAACATTTTGTTGCCCTGTTTTCAATCCATGACCAAATTGGAAAGGTAGCATCTTCTCATGCCTAAGAAATTGCATAGATTGAGATTGATGGAAGCCATCATTATCTTACATATATAAACTTGTAGCTAGAATATTTCTCCATAGACCTTGACCCCATAGTAGACCTATAAACAAAAACCTCAATAATATGTTGTCCAGATCAACATCAAGATGATACCAAACCAAAGCATTCTCTTTAGCTTCTATGGAAGAACCATCAGTAGTCTCAGTACATAATCTCATAACATGCTTTCTTGTTTTCTTCCAGTAAAAGTTTGTAGTGGGTTGTTCTTTTTCATTCAGTATCTTGGTTCATTTAGCAATTAAAGGCATTCCTTTCTTGCACTACTTTTGGCTATTACATATTCCTTTATTCTTTTCAGCGAAATACATCATTTTATCCTCTCATCTAGTTTTCACAAGAGTTGTCCTTTATTTCTCTGTGAATTTGTCAACTAAAGGCCTAGGTGACTAGGAAGCCCAACATAATATACTTTCCCTCTTAGAGAATTATATAACAAAAATTCTGCAAATTTCCTTACATTCTTCTGTTGTCTCTTAATGCACAAAGTCATTGTATTTATTCTTCATAAGCATAGCCAAGAGTGAAATGAAGTTAGACCAAACCTTCTGCATTATGTAGGAAATGAATATCTTTGGCCCCACTTCCCCCCTGAAATTGTATCTTTTGGAGTCACGATTGTTACCAATACTACAATAACTACCTGTTGATGGAGAGCCTCAAAACTTTGTTGCATATTTATACTACACTGAAGTGTTTTTTCACTTGCTTCTACAGTATACAAACCTGGGTTTTTTACACCAAAATCCAACCTCCCTTACATTAGAAATATATATTCTAATGAAAGAATATATAGGAAAAACATAATCCTCAAGCTGTTAGAAGATTTTAGGAATCCCAGACCGATCTGTGTAAAATATGCACTCTCTCGGATAGTTTATTCTGGAGATTCTTTAAATTTTGTAAGAAGCATTATAAAAGAAAGACATTGATTGAATTTTTTTATGTTGTGGGACACTCTGTAGGATGCCATTACTATTGTTTTATTTTATTTAGTTGAGAAACCTGCAACATGTCACTTAAACAATTAGTGTGCATTGTCCAACATCCTTCCTTTTTGGTATCTAGAAATTTACACTTCTAGGTACATGCTTCAACTTAGAGAGGAATTAAATCCCTAGCCTAAGAGCCAACATTGGTTCCATTAATGCATTCAAGCCTCCCTTATTCATAACAACATCAAAAACCCTTATGATATTCTTAATATTTGTACATTATTTTCGATGTACCTATGACAACATCACTCGCAGTCAATTCCCTCATATATGGATCTACATGTGCTTCAAGGAAAAATAAGCTCCTTCATGTGAAAAACTTGGTCATAGACACCACTGAAGCCATCTCTATTCTCAACATTTTGCTGCAGGTGAGATGCATCCCTGTTTCCCTGTGTTACAGGTGCGATGATTAGGTGAGACTGTTTCTGCCTTCAGATTTTGGTTTTTTCTTCATTGTCTTCAGCTTTATTCAGTATTTTTGCTATCTGTGATCAGTATATCACTGTTGAAACTCCCTTCCTTTGCATTATTCAGCCTCCATTGATAAAGAATTGTTCCTTTCATATTTTGAACTCAAAATCGGAAAGTGTCGTCTTAGTCTTCCTTCATTTTTTGAATTTGAAATTGCAAAGTGTCGTCTTAGTCTTCCTTTCATTTTTTTAAAAGAAAATTGTTAGTACTGTCGCTTTGAAAGAAAAATAGTTCAGATCTGTACTTAGCATTCTTTTTGTCAGTCACACATTAAGAAAGCGGAAAACAAATACATGCATGTGCATTTGCATTTAGATTGCATGCGGAAATTGATTTAGGACAGTGCATCTTAGTGTCTGCTCTCTACTCTATGTTGAAATAATTTCACTTCTCTTTCCTTAGTAGCTAGGATTTTCATTGCAAAAAATAAATAAATGACTGTTTATCATCTTAGATTGCATATTTAGGAATTGTATATCTACATCACGTAGTGAACCTTAAAGGAAAACTTCTTAAGAAAGATCAACTGTAAAATAAATTTCAATGAACATAAAAACGCTTTGGAACCTAATGCACAACAATTAGAAGTCTAGGCTAGAGACGTATTCTGGTGCCGTAAAGCCTGGTAACTATCGCTTTCATCATAGGTTGGGTGATTCCTCCTCTTTGAGATGACAAGTGCCAGTACGGACTTGTGCTCCAACGTACCGTTGAGTATATATTGGGAGACCACAATAGGCTATATCCTTTATCCTTAGGAAGCTGTGTCTACCGCCCTATCGATCGCAATGCACTGAACACAACATTCAGGAAGATTGACTGCCGTATCGTAAAAAGTATTCTGCAGTTTTGCGATTGGTTTGGTAATCCCTCTGTCTAGATTTCCAGAGTAGTCACTTTCGTTCCTTTTCAGACTCCTTAAAAGAAAAGGTCCATCTAAGAACTTGTCACTTCAGGCTTATTAAAAATCGAAGGCGACTAAAGTCATCTTTAGATTTTTAATGACTCTTAAAAATTGAAAAATCAAGTTGTGTCAAAGCGTCATAAAGTTTATTTAATCGGAATAACATCAATGTTCCCTCATTGGTCTTAGGTTGTGAAAATGAAGTCCACCAATCAAGGATTTCCCCTTAGGGGGAATCCTACTCCCTTTTCCTCTTGGGGAGATGTTGGTGCACCTCATATGGCTACATTGTCCCTTCCAGGGCTTATAATTGGCTTGCCAGTATGCCTTTTCTCGACCTCTGTCATTTAAAACACCATGATTCATGAGCAATCAAATCAACAACCAGATGATACTAGAGTTACCCCCCCCAACCTTCTACTTCATTTGTTTCTCTCTCTCCTTCTTCCTCTTCGCTTGGTGAAGCCAGTGAAACTAAAAACCAAGTAACTGAGAAGAAGAAGAAAGGGAAGGAGAAGAAGAAGTAGAAGCCAACAGCAAAAGGGGGCAACCATGCATAATTTGGCGAAAATCCACACACTACACCATCCAAACCTAAATCTCCATGTGTCATTTGCAAAGGACATCACTATCATCGAGATTGTCCTTGCATCGCATGGATCTTAAGGGATTGGTCTCCCCGCTCGGAATTCCTTTCTTGCACTACTTTTGGCTATTGCATATTCCCTTATTCTTTTGAGTGGCATACTTCACTAACATGAACTTGGCTCATTCAGTGGACTCAATCAACAAAGGCTTTAAGTAATGGGAAACTCAATCATCATGGCCTATCTGATTGTTTCTAACATGTGTAGGTTTCTGAAATTGTTAATTTACAGTTTTAACTATGTTTCAAAAAGAATGATCATATAGAAGTTGTTGTAATAAATATCTTCTTTATTATGTTTACAAGCTTAGATAACCACTCATTTAGAAACAAATTGAACATGCTTCTTTCCCTTTAGTTCATATATTTTCATTTACTCTTATAGGAATGTAATGAATGTTAAACATCTTACACTAAGAAAACAACATTTTTGTGTTTTGTTTTGTACAATACTTATTTTGTCATCTCTACTTCCAGAAAATGACAACAAACCTTACTGAGAATGTAATTTTCTCAATGTTATCTGGATCAACTCATATTCAACCATACCTACAAATTGTTGAACTTGAACCAATACAATCAATGCAAAATTCAACTCCATGATATCGTACTGCGATTTCAGATGGAACACATAAGAAGCACATCATGCTTCCAAAATATTTCAATGATCTCGTAGCAACAGGGTTGCTACAAAAGGGTTCTATTATAAATGTTAAAAGTTGGACTACTTCAGCTATCGGTCCATCAACGTAAGTTTGTTATAAATTTCTTATTTCAAATTTAACATTTTTATCTATAACACATCTGCTTCTAACAATTATTCCTATGACTCTCATTTGTCGTGTAGGTCTATAAAGCTAATAGACTTCGAAATTTCTACTTCATTTGCACCCTTAATTGGCAATCCAAAAACTATGAGTATCCCGATCACATCTGATGAAAACACTCCATCCTCATCGAACCCAGATCCTTTATCAAAAAGACACTGCCCTCTTCCAACTACTCCAACTCCATCCATTCTGCCAGTTCAAATTCCCATCAAATCGTTAAACCCTTACCACTCAAATTGGTGCATAAAAGGATACGTCCAAAGGAAAACAACTCTTCTACAATTTCAGAATCAATATGGACCCGGTAAAATGTTTGGTTTTGACCTGTTTGATACAGAGGGTGGAGAAATACATATTACATGTTTCAACAATGTCGCAGATTATTTTTTCGACAAAATCGAAAATGGAAATGTCTACATTGTCTCTAAAGGGAATGCAAAAATGGCTAATAAGAAATACAACCACTTGAACAATGACTGGGAAATTTTGTTGAATGCAACATCCACCATAGAACATGTTGCCAGCAAAAAAAACATAATCCAACAGCGCAATTCAATATAAAATCAACCAATGATATCAGAACAACAAACGTCAACTCCATTGTTGATATTCTCGGTATTGTCACAGACATTTCTAGTGTGTGCACTATACGTAGAAAAGACGGCTCTGAAGTTAATAAACAAACACTACAACTTCAAGACATGTCAGGTTATAACATATATGCAATATTTTGGGGAGATAATTTTGATGTCGTATCACAGGAAATCTGGAAATCTCCTCCCTATGTGTTGCAGGAAATAACCCCATCATTGCAATCAAATCTGCCCGTGTTGGAGAATTTAATGGAAAAAATGTCGGCACTACAACGAGATCCATTATTCTTGTAGATCCTGACATTGAAGAAGCCTACACACTAAATTTATGGTTTAAAAAAGAAGGTCCGACTGCAACTTCTACATCTTTGACAACAAGATCTCCTTTTGGCCATCAAAAAAAAAATAACAATTGCTGATATTTATAGTATGGATTCCTTATAGAAACCAACATTCTTCCAATTAAAGGGCACAATAAAAAAAATTGGGATGGACAGTTTTTACTACATTTCTTGCCTGTCCATCATTGATGGGAAAAAGTGCATGAAAGAACTTATTCCACAAAATACAGGGATGTGGTTCTGCCCAAAATGCAACGTTGAAGTAAGTCACTGTGATTACAAATACTTACTGAAAATCGACATACAAGATCACACTGGTGAATTAGCTTCAACTGTTGCTTTCGAAGATGCGGGATCTACAATTCTTGGGAATAATGCCAAAGACTTCTATTTATTATCTTCAGACCTAGATCCGATCAAGGAAATTGTCTCCAAAGCTCTATGGACAGATCATATCTTCACACTATCAGTGAAGACATAAACTTTTAAAGGAGTACCACGGTTGAAATGCGTTATCATAAAAGAAGAAAAGTTGCATTTCACGACAAAATGCAACAACATCCTTCGAGAAATTCAGAACATCTCGATATCGTAGATAGATATTACAAAATGTATTCCTCGCTTTTTTGACAATTCCTATTGTCGAATTTTATAAATATAATTTTACACGATGTACTGTTGCATGCCTTCTCATGAATTTTTTTTATATACCATTGAAATAAGTATTCGTCCTCCATTGTATCTAGCATTATGTGAGTAGACAAATTCACATTCTTATCATCCTTTTTCTTTTAAAAAATGAGGTAACTTGTTGCATTACACATGAAACTATCTACATGTATAAAGGAAAAATACTAAAATGTTCTTTCAAACACATTATTCAAATAAAAAAATCACATAAAACTAATCAAAACTTGATTTTTTTTCCCTTCTTTCGCTTTCATACAATAACATGGTTGTTTTCTCCAAATAACATTCTTGTTTTCCCCTCTCTTGCTTATAGGTACCATAAATTTTGCGAATATCTTCTTCTTGTAATGATGTTTTCCCCTCTCTTGCTTATAGGTACCAAAAATTTTGCGGATGTATTCTTCTTGTAATGATGAACGTGCTTGAAGATACTATGCAACAAATAAAGAACGAATAAATGCATGTCATCGTGAGCTTTATCAGGCAAAAAAAGGCATCAGAGAATGTCAAAAACACAAAAAACAGATGGAAAACCAACATTCCTCGTCTAAAATGACCCACCCCAAAAACAATCCTCCTCTGCAATTATCAAACTCTTTATCTTCTCAGCAAACCTCTCAAACAAATACATCCATACCTCATTGCCCTAACCCCTCCTTCGCACATTCTTTCAGCAACGTTTATACTAATCAAGCACATCGATATTTCTATGCAAAGATTGATAAACTTCCACCTAAATTCCCATGCTCCATTTGTCTTGAATCATATCCTGGAATACATATCCACAATTCCAACCAAATTTATTGCTGCTCTAGATGCATCTCTGAAACAAAGGGTCATCGCTTCTCATCATCAAACAACATGGACCCTGGTCCTCAACTAGCTATCCTTACATCTCTCTCATAAATAGAAGAAATGCTCATTGCTAGGGTTAACCCTATACTGCAGGTAACAATGCACGTGGTGGCCAATATAAATACAGTGGCCACACAATTTGGTTTCCTCAAGATATTACAAAAATTGCAAACATGTTGCCATGATGTGTTGAAAACTTGGACATCCTAATTGTCACTCGCCATAGTAATGACCATAAGGCTTATGATTTCATTGTCAGTAGACATCGCGTTCTCGCTGCATTAGAATACAAATATGCAAATGACCCATACTATAAGAATGTTCGTATTGATAACAACGCACTGGCATCCTTACCAGCAATCCCCGCCGATGTCTCCTCCTCCCTTTGCTATTCCAATAGTACAGAAACCACTGTCCACCTTTCACTTGAACCACCACATGAGCTCACTGAAGATTCTGAAAACCCATCCGTAAACCAAACATCATCATTCGTACCCATCATTCCTAATACAAATACAGAAATCCAAGAAATCCGCCATTATTTACATGCTTACAACCACCAATCTGATACTACAATTGAGTGGCCAACAATTGGCTTATCACCAATCAATGAATACAACACATAAGGTCTACTCTCTATGGATTTCCCCACCCTTTTTCCCACAGGAGCTGCAATGCCAAATCAAGCAAGAATGAAATTGGTGCAGTTACGTGAATATGCACTTCATCTCATACGTTACTACGATAACAGATTTGGAAAGCACCCACGCTTTCGTTATTACATATATATTCTCATGATGCGACATCGCAGTCAAGCAACAACATCGATTTTTGTGAAAAAGAACATCACAGATAACTTCCCAATATCTATTCAAGATCTGAACATCCGATTAGAACAATTTCTAGATGAACAATTGGTAGAGAAAGTCATGTGATTCAGTTGCTCTTTACGTGGAACAAGATCATTTTGGCACAAAGCTAAAAATGAACTAACGGACATGATATCTCAATTCAGTTCCCGACGTTCTTCTTCACATTAAGTGTAGCTGATACAAAATGGCCTGATCTTCTTGCAATCATGCCCAGAAGTCAACCTTCTGATATTGCAAAACAACAAAAGTGGAGAAATGATAACATTATCTCTAACCCACATTTAACATCACTATATATGCACCATAGGTTAACAACATTTCGTGATAATATCTTAGAGAAACACTTGTAGACAAAAGACTACTGGTACAGGTACGCATTCTACCACATTTTTTTCGAAAGACTCAAAACATCATTCCTCACCTATTACAAAATTATCTTACAAAAATGCATACTTGATAGGTATGAATGGAAACATAGGGGATTTGCACACATCCATGGTTTCCTTTGGATAGAAAATGCACCTAATATGGAAAGCCTCAACTGGGAAGACACAGAAGCAGTTGATATTACTAGGCAATTCTTCGACAAATATATTTTCGCTTGGAACCCTCGTACTCCTTCGACTTCAAACCAACCAATTGCTTGGACAAATCCCGAAGACCCTTGTCTATTTTTCACACTGCAAATATTCTGAACCAATCCTTTCAATGACTATGAATAGCTCATCAATTGTGTTGAACGTCACACAAAATGCACAGAAAACACATGCCTAAGAAAGAATGGATCCTCATTCCAATGTCGTTATAAAGCACCATGGCAATTACATCCAAAATCGGCCTTATTCATTGACTCCAATGGCCAAAAAATATACACCCCTGCTCGCAATGACGATCGACTCAATAGCCATAACCCTACCATCCTATCTATTTGGTGTGCAAATGTTGACTGCCAACCAGTACTCTCCATACACGCTGTACAAAACTATATCGCCAAATATGCATCCAAAGTAGAAAAAAAATCTGAATGATTCTGCCACATGCTATGTAGAATTGTCCTGGCTTCACCCATTGCTGACCTAGCAACATCTGCATTTCGAAAATTTCTTGCAGAAACCCTTGTTGATCGTGACATTGGAGCACAAGAAACCTGCCATATGCTGCAAAAATTACCATTAACATTGTGTAGTTAACCATTCGTCTCTTTAAATGTAAACCAAAAAATTCTTATGCGCCTTCCACAAATGAACACCACCTCCACTACATCCCCACACATCATAGATACATATATCCAACTCCCTTCTACCCTAGAATCGACATCACTTATAGAAGTAGCAAGATCTTGGTCATATGATCCCTGTCGCAAAACAAACAAATGGAAACAAAGCCCTACAAAGGAAATTGTTCGGGTCATACCATGTGACTCCTCCATACCATTCACAACTAAAACTTGCTATGTTGACTTTTGTAGAGTTGAAATTATGCCGTACAAACCTTTTCACCATATCGTACAAGATATAGGAGATTCTGCTGCTTAATTCATCACAAATTGGCAAACATTTCGTCCATTCTACAAACCTTGGCATCAACACCGCACACTATCTGATATTGAATTTGTTGCAAATGATACCTCACCTATTCATGAAACAATCCTCCAGACACCATGGAAATAAATGAATGGGAACTACTTTCCCAAGTAGACCCTACAAATGAGCTTCTCATAAATGACCTTGACATGCTTGTCCTTCGTGGCTTTGATGACAACAATAACTGGAATCATACCACTATCCCATTAGATTTGTAAACTAATGCCATACAATTCATTGAGAATAGCTGCTCCACCCAACGCATTCTTTAAACACATCAACATATCTTGGCGACCCTTACTACATTATCTCCAATTCAAAGAAAAGCTCTAAATATTATTTCTAATCATTTTGCTAAGAAGGATTGTATAACCGCTCTCAGAATGATAATACAAGGCACTGTTGGTACAGAAAATTCCTGCTTATCAATTGCATCAAAGATATGCTCATAACCCTTGCAAGCCCAGAACCTTCACCGATCATGCTCCTCGCCCCTAAAGGGGTTGCTGCCTTTAACATACAAGAATCGACAATCCATTCTACTCTGCACCTTCTTATAAAGGATCTTATGCCCTTAGAAGGTAATGCTCTTGCAAAATTCCAAGAAGAACTCAGGAATATAAGGTACATACTAATTGATGAAATGAGCTTCATTGGGCCAAAGCTTCTCAACCATATTGATGAACATCTTCGAGGGGCATTTCCACAACAAAGAAACACACCTTTTAGCGGTTGTTCCATTATATTGGTTGGTGATCTCAGTCAGCTACCACTCATCAAAGACATACCTCTATATGCAGGGACGAGCCACAAAAGTGCACTGTGGAACACCTTCAACACAGTCATCACATTAGACACAATATTTTGTCAACAAGGCGACAACATTACCCAGGTTACTTTTAGGAACATCCTCCAGAACATTAGAGATGCAAATCCAACAATCGACGACTACAACATACTCATGTCGCAGACAGATTCCTTTTTATTAGAAGATGAAATATATTCATTCCATGATTCCATGCATCTATTTCCAACAAATTCTCAAACAATGGTCCATAATAAGCAAATGATGAAATCTCTGAACACTCCAATCGCAAGATCCATTGCTGAAGATGACAACACCTATTCCAACATTTCCTCAGAATACGAGCAACTTGAGCGAATTGTATTACTATGCAGTGGCGAAAAAGTTATTTTAACTTCCAACCTTTGGGTTTCAGCCGGACTTGTTAATGGTTCCCTCAGAGAAATTGTAACCATCTTTTACAAAGAATCAATTGCACCACCACAAATTCCAACATTTGTTGTCGTAGATTTTCCCAAATACATCGAGCCTCCTTGGGATGAAAGAAACCCCACTCACTTGCCTATTTCAGCAATAAAAAGAAATGGACGTGCACAAATTTCACTGAAGATGGCTTGGGCTTTAACCATACATAAATCTCAAGGTATGACACTTACAAAAGCAACAATTGACATTTGGAAAATAGAACGTCAAGGTCTCAAATTCACAACAATTCAAGAGTACCTTCTCTACAAGATCTCTGGATTAGCCCTGCATTCAGTTTTGATCGTTACAATAAAATGAAGGACAAAAAAAGCATTACTCGCAGAAAACACGCGGAAGAAATTCTCTGTTCAATGCCACCTCCAAATAATCTGCTCCAATCCATACTTTAACATCACCAAAAGGTTTCGTCTATTTATTTAGCTCATTCTATTTCATATCTTTCAACAACAACCAAATTTAATCATTATTAATAATTAGGCAAATATTAGAATGTCTTTATATTATCTATACATCTCATTCTAACATTTTCTTTCTTTTGCAACAAGACATATGGACTCAGAAATAACACACCTATGCAACTATTGGGATGAAATCGAGGCATCAATACTTACACTACAACATATACGAAACAAATTTCTTCCAGTACCAGATCCAGCAGTACCATTATATCGCCTGTGTCCAGCCATACAATTATTACAACAAATAAAAGCTTCCCTGAAATGCATAAACCACATTCATCAACATGACAAAATCTAAAAAATATGAGCAGAATGGCAAGAAAGAAAAATGCGTCTCCAACTACGCATAAATCTCCAATGGTGTTCAGTATGCCATCATTCACCATGGATCTTCCACTAACAATATATAAATCCCCATGGCAAAGGTAGCTTCATTTCCATTCATTCCAAATTCATTTAAACACAACTCACCTGCAAAGTATTACTAATAAATTTCCACAACTGATTTACATATTACAAATTCTAACAAAATATACATTTTTCAAGTTCATTGCTGCTTCTTCAAGTCTTCGATGCCCCCAGCAAGTTTTGATACAACTTCAAATATGGAATGACAAGCACAATGTTCTTTAGAATATTATATTGCTTCTCGAACCTCTTCTGTTACAATTCACTATAATTTGTATTTTCCAATTGAAACTTGAAAAAGGATGTTTCAAGATCAAATACCATTTTGATAGTTTATGTCTTCACAACCAATTCATTATCAATGGGTTCTAACATATTTTGTTAGCAAAATCAATTTATTTTAGTGAAAATAATACATGTTTTAAATATATCTTGATATTAATTAAATTTCCCGTTTGAATAATGATTTCTTAAATAACCCTAACCAAATCAATATGGATACCCAGTTGTTGTTCACGTGAATTCATTTGTTTACCTTCACCTTCACCTACGCAATTTTTATCCAGATACGAAGGTGTCTAATTCAATGGATATTTATGACTACTTGCATTCCAGTTTGTAACCACTTTAACCCCCAAATACAGTTTTTGGCATGGCTTCCTCAAATTAAAAATCAAAATCATCAACCCTTGCTTTCATAAAAACCCTTTCACGTTTCCATATTCTTCCACACACTATGCCTTACAATGTTTCCTTTGCAACATTAGGTGCAAATGCTAGTTATCGCTGGAGAGGATATGGGAGAGATCTTGTCATGTAAAATTACATTTAAAAATAAAAAATAATACTTTAAATTAAAAATTTCATTTAAAAAAATAAAAAAAATAATACTTTAAATTAAGAAACTAGATATAGTAATAACAAAAAAATTTAGTGTCTGTTATAATTAAAGTACTTCAATTTTCACTTTAATTTTACATAATTTTATATATCTAATTACTTTCTAGTATGAGGAAAAAATGTAATTTCTTCACTACTTAATATGGAGATGAGTAAAAAAAATAAAATTACTTTTTAGCATGAGTAAGAAATGTAATGCCTTCACTAGTTGATATGGAAATGATAAGAGATAGTATTATTGATGTTATATGAAGTGTAATTCATTTCACATTAAGTTTACATGTAATATTTAAAAATAAAAATATTAATAACAAAAAACTATTATATCCTCAACCATAAATAAAATATTTATATGTCCATAATAAATAACATGTTTTTCTCTCTACTTTATATAGAAAATATAAGGTAATTTAAATTAAACTAACCTAGATCCATTTATCTTTGGATCTATAATGTGTGGAGAGGGATCAAATCCATCGAGATGCAAACCTTTCCTCAAATTATTAATCCAAAGTTATTAAATCTAACCATATTAATATTATAATTTATTGATATTAATATTAGATTTAATAATAATAATAATATTAATATTAAAAATACTAATGTTAATATTATATTTAACGATGTTTTTTACATGGCATGATAATAAAATTTAATAATTTATAATAAAACTACATCAAATTAATATTTTCAAATATTATAATTTTGACATGGAAATATTTATTTCTTTAAAGATAGTAATATATTCATAAAATATGGTTTTTTCCTTTTAAAATATTATTTTACAAATATTTAATTAAAATAAATATTAAAATATTTTGGAACAGGATTTTCGATTCTTTGTGTTGAATTCTATTGTAATTTTCTTATCTATATGCCTATTTTCATTGTTGCTTTTGGTTGATATTAATTTCTTTATTTTTATTAGTATTTTATCGGGGACTTGACATGCTTACACATTCCCCTCATGCTAGGTTGTAGAATGTGCCTCTAGGTGCAAAAAAATCTTATATTTTCACTTTCCATAACTATGTCCAGCACAATTACAACAGAGCTCTCCATAGCTCAATGAGCCACAACCCCTTTTAGGTAGGGTTGGGATTTCATCCATTATGTCCCATTGATGTGGCCATACCATTTGCAGCTACTTAGGCAAATCCCACTCATGTCTAGTACGAAGTCGACAGGGCTAAAATCTTCATTGAGTGTATTCAAAACATCTTCCAGCAGGTCCATGATATATTGGACAAATCCAATGCTAAGTACAAACAACACCATGATCAACATTGGGTGTCGCACAAATCCCAGGTGGGTGAAAAAGTTTGGCTACATTTGTAGAAAGAGCGCCTCATTGACCCCACCGCAAGCTTTGCCTACTCCGATAGGGGCCATACACCATCACCAAGGCTATATGAGAAAATTCCTTCGAGCTTAGCATTCCACTGTTCCTTGGTTTGCACCCATTGTTCAATGTAGACCACCTTAGGCCATATTTTCTACTATTGTTGGACACATCCGACGTTGCAGAACAACTCACACCAACAGATATAAACCTAGACTTAATGGAATAGGCCACAACTGATCAGATCATGGACACACATAAAAAACACTCACCAGTAGAAGATCCAACTATATCGAGTTGTCAAAGCTGGCCAACTCCTTCACTAAGGCAAGTGGCTCACCAGGGACCAAGTTCAATAGAACTTTCCCCATCTCATGGAGGCATTCAACGCAATGGGGGCCATTGCTTCGTAAGGGGGGAGGAATGATTTAGGTGGATATTGGTGGCCACCAACCTATTCCACTTGGATCCCCAACACTGTCTCTTTTAGTTTTTCAGTTTCCTTAATTGTAGCAAAATTTACTATTTTTGGTAGTTTTTTGGGTCCTGAACTTCTGGAGCCATTTTGAGGCCTTAAACAACGTCTTTAGAGGAAACAAAGACACTGAAAAACGTTTTGAAATGTTCCTCCAATTTGTTTTCAACTTCCTCTTCGAGATCTTTGAAACGAGGTATTATGATAGCTAAAACGAGATCGTATGCCAAAGTTATGACCCCGGTAAGTTGATGTACCAATTTACCCAAACGGGGCCTACAATTATGGTGCTTCATCTCCTAGGGTTAGGCTTTCGGATGTTTAGGATTTTTGACGTAGATAGATCTTGGGTATTGGCCAAAATCCCCTTGCATGTAAAAATTTCAATCCTGGGCCCGTGGGTTATGGCCCACTAAGTCCTGTCGGAAGCGTTTTAAAAACTTCAAACGTTTTAATTTTTAAACCGTGGATCTCTTTAAATATCAATCATCCCTTAATCATCATCGCAAGCATGCAATATAAGTCTAAAACCTCACGACCACATGGTAATACAATACATAGCAATAGATGGATTTTAAAATATAATATGGGCGCCTCTATATAAGTCAGCAGATCTGCCGGTCCACCCATGTCCGATCCGATTCAATCATAAATCGAAAAATTGGAACTGTTACCAATCGGAAGTTGGAACTGTCACATGTTGCGATATCTGACCATCCTCTTCGCCAGATGCGATGGGTTCAAACAGACCTAATTCTTCTCCGAGTCAGTACTTATATTAATTCAGATTTGCTCAATGGATCCTCGAAAGTCATTTCTCTGTGTTTTCAATTTATAAACTTCGACACTGCCAGGATAGCATTAAACACAGAATATTCATGATTTTCATTAGAAACAGAGATCGAAAACCACTTCAAGCAATTGCCAACACGCCAATCCTCACTTGCTCTTCATACATAACATTTAAATGATAATTAGATCGCCATCGATCCTGAAGTGATCGATGATCGATCAAGCTCACAACACAGGATTTACTCAATTATAAAATGCACATAAGCGTACACAACATACACTAGAACATGATTCTATATATTATACAGAACAGTTACATACTAAGGCCTTTCAGCCTTAGAAACGAGCTCACGCTCGACTACATTTTACTCACTCAATTTTTCCTCACAAACAGATATCTATCACACCCTATCACATTACATTTATATAAGAAGCATTAGATAGGAAGGATCGATCAGATCCTCTCCTTATTTTTCTCCAACGAAAGCTCTCCAAAATGCGTGCATGGCTGTTAACAATAGTAAGTCTATCGAGACATATCCGCTTTAAATCCACTTTAAATCTGTATTAAAACAGATTTCCCTTATTTTCTCCTTCGATTCAGCTCCTCTGATCCACGTACTCTTCGCCCTTCTTTGGATTCCTCTTTAATTAAGGAGGGGGTTAGATGCTCCTGCATCAGACTCCCGAGGTACAAAATTTTTTATGACCTCCTGGTCATATACTTCTCCTTATCCTTAGCAATTCTAACCACTGTGTTTCTTCAGTGGAACTGCCTTCATGATCTTTTGTGAGCTGCAACCAACCTCTGCAGTAACAGTCTCCTCTGTTACACGATACCTCACCAAGCCCTCCGCACTTGGTCTTTTGGCATCCGTCTAGTTCTCTTCGCTAGAACCAATTGAGCACACCTTGCTCTAGGTTGCTGCAAATGTTCTCACCTTCCACTGCCACTGCCACCATCTGCACAACAGTAAGACCATAAACTCTCCAGCATTAACACAACTGTACCTCTTTCCCCTTCTTCTTGCATTATTCTTCCTTCTCACAGGAAATCCTTTCCCTTCTCTGATACCACTTGACGCAGAGAGATCTTGGGTATTGGCCAAAATCCCCTTGCATGTAAAAATTTCGATCCTGGGCCTGTGGGTTATGGCCCACTAAGTCCCGTCGGAAGCATTTTAAATAACTTTAAACCTTTTAATTTTTAAACTGTGGATCTCTTTAAATATCGATCATCCCTTAATCATCATCGCAAGTATGCAATATAAGTCTAAAACCTCACACCCACATGGTAATACAATACATAGCAATAGATGGATTTTAAAATATAATATGGGTGCCTCGATATATGTCGGTAGATCCACCGGTCCACCCAAGTCCGATCCGATTCAATCAGAAATCGAAAAATCGGAACTGTTACCAATCGGAAGTTGGAATTGTCACATGTTGCGATATCTGACCATCCTCTCCGCCCGATGCGATGGGTTCAAACGGACCCGATTCTTCTCCGAGTCAGTACTTATATTAATTCAGATCTGTTCAATGGATCCACGAAGTCATTTCTCTGTGTTTTCAGTTTATAAACTTTGACACTACCAGGATAGCATTAAACATAGAATATTCACGATTTTCATTAGAAACAGAGATCGAAAACCACTTCAAGCAATTGCCAACACGCCAATCCTCACTTGCTCTTCATACATAACGTTTAAACGATAATTAGATCACCATCGATCCTGAAGTGATCGATGATCGACCAAGGTCACAACACAGGATTTACTCAATTATAAAACGCACATAAGCATACAGAACATACACTAGAACATGATTTTATATATTATACAGAACAGTTACATGCTAAGGCCTTTCAGCCTTAGAAATGAGCTCACGGTCGACTACATTTTGCTCACTCAGTTTTTCCTCACAAACAGATATCTATCACACCCTATCACATTACATTTATATAAGAAGCATTAGATAGGAAGGATCGATCAGATCCTCTCCTTATTTTTCTCCAACGAAAGCTCTCCAAAATGCGTACATGGCTATTAACAATAGTAAGTCGATTGAGACATATCTGCTTTAAATCCACTTTAAATCTGTATTAAAACAGATTTCCCTTATTTTCTCCTTCGATTTAGCTCCTATGATCCACATACTCTTCGCCCTTCTTTGCATTCCTCTTTAATTAAGGAGGGGTTTAGATGCTCCTGCATCAGTTTTCCATTGTTTCTCAATAATAAATAAGCATTTGAGCCTCATTGTAACAAAGTTTAGAGGCATGTAGCTGCCACATCTCTTCTCAGAGATAAGCTACCATTGCCCAAGCTAGTTTATTTCCATTCCGTTTATAAGCATATTTCAGTATTCTGATATCAATGAAATGAAGTGTTATTTCTGCTGCAAATCTGTATTTAAGGTTATATGTGTAATTTTTTTCATTCCTGTTTAAGTTCGAATCATTATCTCAATTTGATAATCAGCCATGGTCAACCATGCTTATTTAAGGGTTCATCATGTTGGAATATAATTCTAACATTTACATTTATTTTTTAGCTTAAGTATCCTTGACTTAGCCACATGCACTAAAAATCATGTTCACACTTGGTTTTTCGTAAACTAGCTTAGTGGACGAACTTTCCCTTGTTTTTTGCCTTTAAAGGCTTAATATTATGGAAATATTGGTCCAACCACTTTCCTAAACCATTTACACATCTAAGTGCATGTTCACACCTAACCACACCTCATCCACTTGAGTTATTTGAGGATTGGCACCCCACATGAAGATTCCCCCTTGAATCAAGGGATTTGGTCCCCCGAACCATTTTAGCATGTTTTAAAGTTGCCCTCCTTGGGAAATGAACCCCTCCTCATGCTTTCCTCATGGCTGATAGTTGTCATAGGTTGTCTTGAGTCATTGTTTCTATTTTAGGTCTCCCTTTAGCATTTCTTAGCCTTTTCTATTTTTTTACTAATTTTTTCCTAGTTTTCTAGATTCGACAATTTCTATATAACCACCTCCCTTTGGGATTAGAGGTTTGGTTGCTCATGTATTACATGGTATCAGAGCTAGTTCAAATCTAGTGGATTGTACATGGTTTTATTTGTAGGTATAGATCATTAGGAGGTGCAACAAGCAGAAATTGATCAAATGTCTCAGCCCACAAAACTTGTTCTAAATCCTATCAATTACTTCGAATGGAAGACAAAGATCACTCTGCTCCTCCGAAGCAAAGGGCTTCACAGGGTAACAATGTTAACAAAGACTGAATCGACTTCTGCAATGGAGAAGATCAGGTATTTTAATAATTTAGATGAAGCAATTGGGCTAATATGCCTATCAATTTCCAAAGAACTCCTCTTTCATGTCAGTGGAGCCACTACTCCCGATGTGGTCTGGATCACATTGGAAGGAATATTCGGCAAGCAAGATGAAATGAGAGTGCATCAACTGGAGAATGAACTCAAATCCCTCAATCCAACTCATTTCAGCAACTTGCAAGAATACTTCACCAAGTTTAAATCCCTCCTCGCTGAACTTGATGCATGTGGGGTCAAGAAAGAGGAAGATCAACTCATCCTTTTGATTCTCTCGAAATTAGGCCCTGAATATTCCATATTTGTATTGTATTTTGAAGCATCTAATTTGACTTAGGAAAAATGGAAAATTCCTCCATTGAATGACTTCATTGCAGAATTGACTCAAGAGCAAGCTAAGTTAGTCCAAATGGGTGTCATCAAGCATTCAAAGAACCAAACACTTGCAGCTAGTGATGCTTCAAAGAGTAGTGGAAGAGACAAGCAAAAAGGGAAGGGTAAATTTAATGAATCGAAGAAGGGGAGACCTGTACAATCTTCAAAGAGCTCTTCTTTGCCTAAGGGTAAGAAGAAGAAGGAAAGAACACTTTTCAGCGACTGTTCCAAAGGTTTTCATCTCGAAGAAAATTGCATGAGGAAAAAAAACGATGAGATGGCTAAGCAAGTGCAACAACACAATCTCGCCGTGCCCGAGAATGAAAAGAAGAAGGATGATGACAGAACTAGAGATGGGAGAGGGATAGCACGAGATGGTCATGCTTTAATGGCTGTCACATCCACTCCATCAGCTTGGATCCTTGATTCAGGTGCATCGAACCATATGGCTGCACCAAAATATGAATTTTCCTCCATCTAAGAAAGCACTAGATCCCTAATTTACTTGGGAGATGCCACACCTGCAAAGGTGTGCAGAGAAGTCATTGTATACCTTGAAGGGGGCTACTTCAAAAATGTGATTCATGTTCCCTTGCTGTCCAAAACTATTCTCTCGATATATCAGATCACTCATTCCAGCTCTGAAAGGAAGGTGGAGTTCACTCCAGACTCCGCAGTGATTACCGACATTTCCAAGGGCTCACAGCTTGCACATGGAATTGCAGATCATGATTCTCGTTTGTATTTCTTCTCCCACTTTGTTCCTAAATCTATTAGCACTATATTTATGTCACAATCTAATGATATCAGTAGGTTATGGCATGAAATATTTGGCCATCTAAACTATAAGTACTTGCATCAACTCAACAAGGAAAACATGATAGAAGGATTTCCCTCTATTAAATTCACAAGAAGTGTATGTCAAGGATGCATTATTGGCAAGCATCCGGAGCAAAAGTTTGACAAACGGAAGGCACAAAGAGTTTCTTCACCTCTTGGGCTGATTCACAGTGACATCACGGGCCCATTCCCGAAGCCTTCAATCAGTAAGGCTCGATATGTACTCACCTTCATAGATGATTTCTCTCGCTTTACTTGGGTAATTTTTCTGAAATTAAAATCGAAAGTGTTTGAATTTAAGGCACTTGCTGAGAATGAATTAGGGTGTAAGATTAAGATACTCTGTACTAATAATGGGGGGCAGTATGTCAACAAAGATGTGCAACAATTTTGTATTGATGTAGGTATACAACTACAACACACAGTGCCATATACACCACAACATTATGGTGTTGTGGAGAGGAAAAACTGGTCGTTAAAAGAGATGGCCAATTGTATGCTACAGTCCAAAACATTAGCTCCTAAGCTACGAGCTGAAGCTATTAACTGTGAAGCATACATTCAGAATTGTATTCCTCACAAAGCACTCAAATGCACCACTCCATTTGAATGTTGTACTGGTAAGAAACTGAAAGTGTCACACTTTCGCATTTTTGGTTCACAAGCATGGGCTCACATTCCGACAGATAAGAGGAAGGCTTTGGAGCCTCAAAGTGTTGAATGTATATTTGTTGGATATCCTGGCAGTGTCAAAGGATATAGATTGCTAGACTCTCACATTGAAAATTTCCTTGTAGCTCGAAGCGTGAAGTTTGAAGAAGAATCACTGCATGATTTTTCAGCGGACCTTGTCGAGGAACCGCTTGTTGCCACTGATGAGGAGGAGTCCGAAAATTTTTGAGCACTTTAGAGGAGCCATCAGAGAAGCCTCTTGGTTCTGATTTAGAGGATGAGGAGCAGGTCATGGCTGCTCCAACTCAGCTACCAACTTGGGTAGAGAAAACCTTGCAAGATGTGGGTGAACTAGTTGGTGATCCTGCGGATGCGAGAAGGACTAGATCACAGTATTTTAGGGCTCCTCAAGCCCTGGATGCCATCGAATCATTGATTCCCATACATTGCTATATGACACTTGGTTCATATCCACAGTCACACTTTGAGGCTGCTGGAAACCCGCATTGGAAGGTTGCCATGGATGAAGAGTACTCTGCTATCATGGAAAACAACACATGGGACTTGGTTCCACTTCTGAAAGCAAGAAAGCTTGTTCGATGTTGATGGATATATAGAATAAAGATTGTTGTAGATGGTGAGATCAGAAAGTAGAAAGCTCTACTTTTTGCAAAAGGATACTCACAGGTACATGGCATAGACGATAGAGACATTTGCACCTGTTGTAAAAATGGACTCCATTCGACTAGTTTTAGCCATTGCTGCTTCTCGCAAATGGGAAGTTCATCACATGGATGTTAAGAGTGAATTTATTCATGGAGATCTCAAGGAGGAGATATATATGTAGCAGCCATAGGGATACATTCAGAACTCTTCCCTCGTTTGCAAATTAAAGAAATATTTGTATGGCCTAAAACAGGCTCCCAGAGCCTGGTATGCAAAGATGGAATCTTTCCTTCTTTCCATTGGATTCATTCGATGCAAATCTAATCTGAATGTTTATTTGCTGCAACATGATGATTCCGTTTTCCTGATAGTAATTTATATAGATGAGTTACTGATGACAGGGAACCTTACCTCAACTATTGATTCAGAAAAATAAGCATTGCATAATCGATTTTCCATGACAGGTTTGGGACTGTTGCACTACTTTCTTGGTCTTGAAGTTTCTTAGTCTACTTTAGGGATCAAGATGGCACAGTCTAAGTATGCATCAGATCTATTTGTCCACTTTCAGATGACATAATGCAAGCCAGCAACATCTCCCTTTCTTTCGGGGATTAGATTTAAGGATGCAGGTACTACACCTTTGGTGTACAGTGCACTGTATCGACAGTTGGTTGGGATTTTGTTGTATATTACTCACACCCGACCTGATATATCTTTTGCAGTAGGATTTTGTTCTAGATATATGCAGGAGCCCCATGAGCTTCACTGGAAAGTTGCAAAGTGAATCCTTATATATGTGAAAGGTACTTCCAGTTTTGGTATCTTTTATGCTGCAGATTTCCCACTTTCACTGATTGGGTACACAAATTCTGATTGGGTTGGTGATGGTACAGACCGCAAGTCCACCTCTGGTTATGTTTTTAGCTTTGGTTCAGGGCTTTTTTCTGGTTTAGCAAGAAGCAATCAATGATTGCTTTATCTATAGTCGAGGCTAAGTATAGAGGTGCAGTGAATGTAGCTACATAGGCTATTTGGTTGCAGGGGCTTCTCTCCGAGTTTGGTATTCAGTATCCACTTTGGACCGTCATATTTTGTGACAATCAGGGGTCCATTCAAATATTTATTGATCTAGTTCAAAGGTAGAGGACCAAGCACATCGAGACTCACATGCATTACATCCGTGAGCTGATCCATGATCGAGTCATATCACTGCAGTACTACCCCACTGAGCAGCAGGTTGCAGACATCTTCACCAAGTCTTTCACTGAAAAGAAATTTTCAGAACTGAGAGCTATGCTTGGAGTGGTGGATACAGCTGAGTAGGCCCTTCTAGCCATTTAGCCCTTTTTTCCTCCTTTGGGGGGGGGGGGGGTGTTCCCACGAGGTTTTCCCTCTTTCTTCATTTTATGAGGATCTTTTATTTATTGTACCTGAGTACCTAACTAGCATTTTGGCCGAGATTCAGTTTAGATAAGTGAGTTAGGATGAAGGGTGGGTGTTGGAATATAATCCTAACATCTTCATTTATTTTTTAGCCTAAGTATCCTTGACTTAGCCCCATGCACTAAAAATCATGTTCACACTTGGTTTTTGGTAAACTAGCTCAGTGGACCAACTTTCCCTTGTTTTTTGCCTTTAAAGGCTTAATATTATGGAAATATTGGTCCAACCACTTTCCTAAACCATTTAGACATCTAAGTGAATGTTCATACCTAACCACACCTCATCCACTTGGGTTATTTGAGGATTCGCACCCCACATGAGGATTCCCCCTTAAATCAAGGGATTTGGTCCCTCGGACCATTTTAGCATGTTTTAAAGTTGCCTTCCTTAGGAAATGTGCCCCTCCTTGTGCTTTCCTCGTGGCCTATAGTTGGCATATGTTGTCTTGAGTCATTGTCTCTATTTTAGGCCTCCCTTTAGCTTTTCTTAGCCTTTTCTAGTGTTTTACTAGTTTTTTCCTAATATTCTAGATTCGACAATTTCCATATAATCACCTCCCTTTGGGATTAGAGGTTTGGTTGCTCATGTATTATTATCGTTCATTAATTTAATACATTTATTTTATGTAGAAAATTCTTTCTCTCCTCTCTTGAATATCAACAAATTACTTGTGTTTAATTTAACTAGAATTCTAGATCTATCAGAGTTTCTACAAGAATTCTACACATAATACTTATCTTAGGGTTTACATACCTTGGATTTATAGTATTACCTTAGGTTTAATATTATTCCCTTGGTTTTATAATCCCTTGGGATTTTAGTATTAATCCCTCGTGTTTCTTATTCCCTTGAGTTTATAATGTCAATCATGGTCAGCTATGACCAATCATGGTCAACCATGTTCAATCATGGCCAACCATCGTCAACCATCGTCAACCATGTTCAATCATGGCCAACCATGGTTCGATGTCGCATTGTGACAAATATTGTCCCACTATGAAAATCAACCATGGTCAACCATGGTCCAATGTCACATTTTGACAAAGATTGTCTCAGTATGAAAAACAATCATGGTCAACCGTGATCCTACATCCCATTGTGAAAAGGATTGATGCAATATGAAAATAAACTATGGTTAACCATGTTTATTTTAGGGTTTATAATATTTATGTTAAGTTTTATATACCTTAGGTTTATAATATTAATACCTTGGGTTTAACATTATACCCTTGGGTTCATAATACCTTTGGGTTTTAGTATTAATCCATTTGGTTTATTATTCCCTTAGGTTTACAATATCAATCCCTTGGGTTTATTATTCCCTTGGGTATATAATATTAATCCCTTGGATTTATTAATCTAATGGTTCATATTCCTAAGGTTTAATATCATTCCTCTGGGTTTATAATCCCTCAGGGTTTACTATTCCCTTGGGCTTATAATATCATCAAGGTCAACCATGGTAAACCATGTTTTATAAAATCAATCATGGTTAATCATGGTAAACCATGGTCCAACGTCACATTGTGACAAATATCATCTCAATATGAAAATCAAGAATGGTCAACCATGGTCCAACATCGCATTGGGACACAGACTGTCTCAATATGAAAATCAATCATGGTCAACTATGGTCCAACGTCGCATTGGGGAAGGATTATATCAATATGAAAATCAACCATGGTCAATCATGTTTATTTTAGGGTTTACAATATTTATCTTAGGGTTTATATACCTTGGGTTTATAATATTAATGCCTTAGGTTTAATATCATTCCCTTGTGTTCATAATTCCTTAGGGTTTTAGTATTAATCTTTTCGTTTTATTATTCTCTTGGGTTTATAATATCAATCCCTTGGTTATATTAATATAAGGGTTCAACCATGGTCTTGCATGGTCCAACATCACATTGTAACAAATATTGTCTCAATATGAAAATCAACCATCGTTAACCATGGTCAACCATTGTTTGGTTTATAATATTTTTCCTATGGTTTATATACCTGAGGTTTATATTATTCCCATGGGTTTAATATTATTCCCTTGGGTTTATAATCCCTCAGGTTTTTAGTATTAATCCCTTGGTTTATTATTCCCTTAGGTTTATAATATCAATAATGATCAATCATGGTCCAACTTTGCATTGCGACAAATATTACCTCGATATGAAAATAAATTATGGGCAAGCATGGTCATCCATGGTGTAATGTCACACTGTGATAAGGATTGTATCAATATGAAAATCAATCATAGTCAACCGTGGTCAACCATGTTTATTTTAGAGTTTATAATATTTATCTTAAGGTTTATATACCTTGGGTTTATAATATTAAACCCTTAGGCTTAATATTATTCCCTTGGGTTCATAATCCCTTAGGATTTTAGTATTAATCCGTTGGGTTTATAATATTATTCCCTTGGGTTTATTAATCTAAGGATTCATATTCCTAGGGTTTATAATATCAATCCCTTGGGTTTATTAGTCTAATGGTTCATATTCCCAGGGTTTAATATTATTCCCTTGGGTTTATAATCACTTGGGTTTATTTTTTAATTGGAATTATAATATCAATCATGGTCAACCATTGTGCAACATCGCATTATGACATAGATTGTCTCAATATGAAAATAAACCATTGTTGAACATCGCATTGAGACAATGATTGTCTCAACATCAAAATCAATCATGGTCAAGCATGATCAACCATGATCCAACGTCGCATTGTGACAAGGATTGTCTCAATATGAAAATTAACCATGTTTAACCATAGTCAACAATGTTTATTTAAGTGTTTATAATATTTATATTAGGGTTTATATACCTTGGGTTTATCATATTAATGTGTTGGGTTTAATATTATTTTGTTAGGTTTATAATCACTTGGGGTTTTAGTATTAATCCCTTGGGTTTATTAATCTAAGGGTTCAACTATGGTCGAGCATGGTCCAATGTCAAATTGTGACAAAGATTGTCTCAATATGAAAATCAACCTGTGTCAACTATTGTCAACCATGTTTATTTAATGGTTTATAATATTTATCTTAGGGTTTATATACCTTGAATTTATATTATTCCATTGGGTTTATTATTATTCCCTTAATTTTAATATCATTCCCTTGGGTTTTTAGTATTAATACCTTGTGTTTTTTATTCTCTCGGGTTTATAATAGAAATCATGGTCACCCATGTTTTCTAAAATAAATCATGGTCAACCATGGTCCAATGTCACATTATGACAAAGATTGTCTTGATATGAAAATCAATCATGGTCAACCATGGTCCAATGTTGCATTGTGACAATGCTTGTCTCAATATGAAAATAAACCATGGTCAACCATGTTTATTTTAGTGTTTACAATATTGATCTTAGGGCTTATATACCTTGGGTTTATAATATTAATGCATTGGGTTTAATATTATTCCCTTAAGTTTATTAATCTATAGGTTTAACCATGGTCGAGCATTGTCCAATGTTGCATTTTGAGAAAGACAGTCTCAATATGAAAATCAACCATGGTCAACCATGTTTATTTAAGGGTTTATAATATTTATCTTAAGGTTTATATACCTTGCGTTTATATTATAACATTTGGTTTAATATTATTCCCTTGGGCTGATTGTTCCCTTGAGTTTATAATATCAATCATGGTCAACCATGACCAATCATGATAAACCATGCTCAACCATAGTCAATCATAGTCAACCGTGGTCAACCATGTTTTACAAAATCAATCATGGTCAACCATGCTCAACCATGATCTAATGTCTCATTGTAACAAAGATTGCCTCAACATGAAAATCAATCACTGGAAAGCAAGGTCAACCATGGTACTATGTTGAAAATGCAACAAGATGATGGAGCTTAGTGAAAAGGAGTCACCTTCACTAAGTGGTCCCGCAGGCTATTTTTGGTGCAAAGTCTATTTTTAGGCTATGTCTATTTTTAGACATATGGATCATGGTCTATGAGTTGCAAGATGCTATTTGTGGATGATTGGTCATGTTGGTAAAAATAGATGGACTTCTATTTTTAGACATATGGGCAATTTCTATTTTTAGACTGCCAGACTAAAAATAGAACAGTCAAATATTATTATCTCATAATAATATTTGGACTATAAACATTATCTTATCCTCTTGGAGCACTTTAGTTTGAGCTACAAATGTGGCACATGCAACTGTCAAAAGGAAATATGCTTTTCTTATGAGTCAGTTGAGCTATTGCATGCAGGACTTCAGTTAGAACTCAAGTGATTGAGTTTGGTGGAGTTGATTGAGGTGTTGATGGAGTTGTTCAGTTTGATTTGGTTAAACTAGTTGTATTTAGTCTAACTGCAGAATACACTAGTGATGAGTGATGTGAATTAATTTTTAATTAATTCACTAATTATTAACTCATAAAGCAACTAAAGAATATATCAGTTAACTCAGTTCATGGACAGTTCAGTGGAGATAGGTGTTAGAGGTTGAGATTGCTATCATTTGTGACTATAGTTGTGCATGAGATTTGCACAATCAATGGATTGATTATTGCCAATGAGGATTGCATGGTTCAGCTGAGGGAAATACGAGTTTGGATCAGCCATTCTCATCTATTCTCATGCAGGATTGCGCAGTGGAGGCAGACAAACAGCGGAGGAGATTTGAGGCATCAGATCTGAGCTAGTTTGTGTGTAACAGGTGGAGATAGTACTGAGTACTTGCGAGGAGTATTGTACTATGTATTGTTACATGTTTTCAATCATTATATTATAGAAATAGTTGGGGGTTTTCAGCTGTATGCTTTCCTCGGGTTACATACTGTGTTAATGTGCGCATGCGATTAATGTTTCATTGTTTTTAATTCTGCAAAATTGATGATCAACGTAGAGGAGGTTATGTATTGTGCATGTATTCCGCAATAGTGTATAATCAGGATAATCTCTGCGAATAAGTGTCATACTATCCGAAATTTCTACATGGTATCAGAGCAGAGTTGATCATCAAATCTATTATTCAGAAAGTGGTTACATTTTATTTCTTCAGGCAGAGTCTGTTATCGGGCCAAGTAGCCTCTGGATTCATCCTTTTTTTGGAAGGTGAGATATCCGGTGAAAGCCCATATAGTCAATCTCTGTACGAGAAAAACTTTGTTCTCACGAATTTTAGATCAGAAGCTGTTGAGTTTTGAGCTGGTGGAATTCGAATTTGCAGCAGTGTTTTCTTGGTGTCAAAGTTAAAATGTCTTTCAACGGATTGTGATTGGAGTATGCTCTTGAGGATAGCTCGAATTATATTGCATGGAAAGACAGGATGGAGGTGGTGTTAGCTGATAATGGGTTGAAGGAGTTCATAGAGGCTGAGGTCCCAAAGCCTACTGATACTGCTCAAGTTGAGGCTTGGCAAAAGAAGACAACAAAGTGTCGAAGGATTCTGTTGGAGGGTGTGAAGGATCACATTGTGTCCAGCCTGCATGGAAAGGCTTCTCCATACTTGATGTGGAAAACGTTGTCAGATTTATTCCAAAGCAAGAGCGACCAGAGGAAGTTGGCGCTCAAGGATAAACTCAGAAACATTAAGTGTGAGAATGGAGATAGTATGCCCAAGTATCTCACGAAGTTCACCCAATGTCGGGATGAGCTGGGAACTGTGGGGGTGACTGTCGATGATGAGGACTTGGTGAGCTTGGCTCTCCTTGGTATTTCGAAGAGTTGGCATTCCTATCAGGATTCTATCAATGGTCGGGAGAAATTGCCAAGATGGGAGAGACTTTGGTCAGATCTTGTGCAAGAGGAGATCAGGTGGAATACCAGGGATAGATCTTCATCAAAGGCATCTGATAAATAAAATTGCGCTTTGGTTGCCAAAGAAGAGAAGGGGAAGGAGAAGGGTTCTCTTTCCGAATCCAGTTCTTCCAGTGATGGGAAGAAGGTTGACAAATCGAAAGTGTGATGCTTTCGTTGTCATGAGCTGGGCCATTATGCTACTAATTGCCCAAAGAAGAAATCCAAGAAGGTCACAGTTTGAGTTGGACTTCACACTCTTCACATGCATGGTGTCATCCATGGTGGGAAGTGGTTGGTTTCTTGACAATGGAGCTTCTTTTCACATGAACGATGACAAGAGTTTGTTCAGTACATTGGAGGAGAAAGATCTCCATATACTCATAGCAATGGGTAATGATGAGAATTATAGTGTCTCAGGTGTAGGCACGGTTATTTTTCAGAGGGAGCATGGAGCTCACCTTACCTTGACTGATGTCAAGTATATACCAGGACTGAAGAGAAACTTGGTGTCGATCGCGATGCTGGAAGATAGAGGCTGTGATGTAGTCTTTAGTAAGGGAAAGGTTTTCCTTAGACACATCATCACTAGACAGGTGAAGCAGATTGGTTCACGGGTCAAGAACCTGTATGCTCTTGAGGTTCAAGATGCATACAAAGCCTTGAGCAGCGAGGTAACTGATGGAGACTTGGTGGTTGAGAGGGAGCGTATATTACCTCTCAACATGCGAAGGCAGAAGAAGTCTCAGACGATTGTGGAGGAGCCACGATTGGTGCAGCAGCTTCAGGAGGTTGTGGAGCAGCCACAACAGGGGAAGTTGAGTGGAGATCAAGTAGAGACATCTACTCATGCAGAGACCTCCAGTAGGGGGAAACTTCGAGCCTGGTGGGCTGAGGGATCGCATGCAACCATACCTCCAAGTAGGAGGTGGGGTGATATAGAGTGATAGTCCCAAGGAGGAGGGGCAGGATCCTTGAGGTACCCAACCTCTTAGATGAGACCTTGATACAGGAGCCCCGATGTCGAGTAGAAAGAACTGACTGATTGGGTAGAGACAGATGCGGATGGAGCGGCAGAGAGAGTGACAATGGAGGGAATCCCAAGACAGCGCATAGCTAGCAGGCTGTAGCAATGCAAGAGGCACAAGTGTTTTGCATAGTGCTAGGTGGCACAGAGAGGTGTGCAATGGTGTGAGATGCATGGAGATGTTGCAGTAGCGCAGATGTTAGAGAGGGAGCACTTGTCAGCAGTAGGTAGAGCTTCGGCATCAGAGTATGTTCCTAGCCCAACGGAGTGGTCAGTTGGGAGTGTTTTTGTTCCAAGTGTTGTTGGAGCAAGTGGACCGGGCAAATGTGTTGCATGCAGAACATTCCAGAGCTGCGGGATAGGGGTTGCAGATAATCCATATCTTGTTGAGAGGGAGTGTTGAAAATGCAAAAATATTATGGAGCTTAGTGAAAAGGAGTCGCCTTCACTAAGTGGTCCCGCAGGCTATTTTTGGCGAAAAGTTTATTTTTAGACATATGGATCATGGTCTATGAGTTGCAGGATGCTATTTGTGGATGATTGGTCATGTTGGTAAAAATAGATGGACTTATATTTTTAGAAATATGGGTAGTTTCTATTTTTAGAATGCTAGGCTAAAAATAGAAAAGTCGAATATTATTTGCTCATAATAATATTTGGACTATAAACATTATCTTATCCTTTTGGAGAACTTCAGTTTGAGAAACAGATGTGGCACATGCAGCTGTCAGAAGGAAATACGCTTTTCTTGTGAGTCAGTTGAGCTATTGCATGTAGGACTTCAGTTAGAACTCAAGTGATTGAGTTTGGTGGAGTTGATTGAGGAGTTGATGGAGTTGTGTTCAGTTTGACTTGGTTAAACTAGTTGTATTTAGTCTAACTGTAGAATACACTACTGATGAGTGATGTGAATTAATTGTTAATTAATTCACTAATTATTAACTCATAAAACAACTAAAGAATACATCAATTAACTCAGTGCATGGACAGTTCAGTGGAGACAGGTGTTAGAGGTTGAGATTGTTGTCAGTTGTGACTATAGTTATGCATGATATTTGCACAATCAATGGATCGAGTATTGCCAATGAGGATTGTGTGGTTCAGGAAAGGGAAATATGAGTTTGGATCAGCCATTCTCATCTATTCTCATGCAGGATTACACAGTGGAGGCAGGCAAACCGTGGAGGAGATTTGAGGCATCAAATATGAGCTAGTTTGTGTGTAATAGGTGGAGATAGTACTGAGTACTTGCGAGGAGTATTGTACTATGTATTGTTACATGTTCTCAATCATTATAATATACAGATAGTTGGGGGTTTTCAACTGTATGCTTTGCCCGAGTTACAAACTGTGTTAATGTGCACATGCGATTGATGTTTCGTTGTTTTTAATTCTACAAAATTGATGATCAACGTAGAGGAGGTTATGTATTGTGCATGTATTCTGCAATAGTGTATAATCGGGATAATATTTGTGAATAAGTGTCATATTATTCAAAATTTATACATACTACGTCACATTGTGACAAGGGTTGTCTTAATATGAAAATTAACCATGATCAACCATGTTTATTTTAGGGGTTATGCTATTCATCTTAGGATTTATATACCTTGGGTTTATACTATTAATCCCTTGGGTTTAATATTATTCCCTTTGTTTCATAAACCCTTGGGGTTTTAATCTCAATCCCTTTGGTTTATTATTCCCTTAGGGTTATAATATCAATCCCTTGGGTTTATTAATCTAAGGGTTCATATTCCTAAGGTTTAATATTATTCCCTTGGGTTTATAATATCAAGCCCATGGGCTTATAATATCAATCATGGTCAACCATGGTCCAATGCAACATTGTGTCAAAGATTGTCTCAATATGAAAATCAACAATTGTCAACCATGGTCCAACGCCGCATTGTGACAAAGATTATCTCAATATGAAAATAATTCATGGCCAAGCATGGTCCAACATCGCATTGTGACAAGGATTGTCTAAATATGAAAATAAACCATGGTCAACCATGTTTATTTTAGCATTTATAATATTTATCTTATGGTTTATATACCTTGGGTTTATAATATTAATGCCTTGGGTTTACTATTACTCCCTTGGGTTCATAATACTTTGGGGTTTTAGCATTAATCAATTGGGTTTATAATATCAATCGCTTGGGTTTATTAATGTAAGGGTTCAACCATGGTCGAGCATGGTCCAACATCACATTGTGACAAAGATTGTCTTAATATGAAAATCAAGCATGGTCAACTATGTTTATTTAAGGGTTTATAATATTTATCTTAGGATTGATATTATTCGCTTGGGTTTATAATCCGTTAGGCTTTTAGTATTAATCCCTTGGGTTTATAATATCAATCATGGTCAACCATGGTCAACCATGCTTATTTTAGGGTTTATAATATTTATCTTAGGATTTATATACTAGGTTTATAATATTAATCCCTTGGGTTTATTAATTTAAGGGTTCATATTCCAAGGGTATAATATTATTAATAGGGGTTTATAATATTAATTCTAGGATTTAACATAAATCCCTTAAGTTTATAGCCATGGTCAACCATGGTACAATGTCACATTGTGACAAAGAATGTCTCAATATAAAAATCAATCATGCTTATCCATTATCAACCATTATCAACCATGGTCAATCATGGTCAACCATGGTCCAATGTCACATTATGACAATGATTCTCCCAGTATGAAAATCAAACCTGGTCCAACGTTGCATTGCGACGTTATTAGTGAATCATCTTACACGCATATCTCACGTTAATTTGTACTAGAATTCACTTTGTTTCTTTCTTCTCTCACATTTCTGAATGCGATTACGATAACAAGCTTGGAAATATTTATATCAATGGATGTTTTTATTTTGCCAATATTTACAGTGATAGAAATTTACAATCTAATATAGGGAGACGTGGAGATGTAATGTAAAAAAAAAACTATTTGTTTTAATTAACAGTCAAAGTAAAAGATATATAAATATAATATGTAAAACGTAAATGAAAGTGAAATAATTAATTTCAGGTGGCCTCTAACAAAACTATGGAAAAAAACTAATATATTAAATAAATATAAAGTACAAAACCATCCCTATAACCAAACCACACAACAATTTTCTCAAAATCTACTTTAACACAACCAAATACAACAACTAAAAATGAATGTTTTAGAAAGTTATAGACTCAAGTGATATTTATATATAATATTTAATTTAATAGAAATTAAATATCATAATATAATAATATTTTTAAAATCAATTATGATTAATAAAAAATAACTAATATTAATTTAGTGTAGTTAAATTTGACCATCATAATTTCAACAATTAATAATTAATAATTTAAAGAAATATTTTTTTTTTTTTAAATTTTTAACTTAACTTACTATAAATATATAATAATTTATAAAAATAATATTTTGCAAACAAAACACTAATACTTTAATATATTAGACATGAAATAAAAAGTATAAATTATATTATTTTTAAAACCAACCTAGATCCATTTTAACTTAGTATCTACCAAACCCCCAAAGGGGTCAAATTTCTTGAGATATAAACCTCTTTTAAAGTGAAAAGAGATTTGATACCTCTCAGGGCTTGGTAGATCTGAGTTAAGATAGACTTAGGCTGGTTATTATTATGCTCCTTATTATTATTTAATTATATTTTTTTACTTATATTTGAAATCTTTGTTTTGTTTCTTTACCACTGTCCATTTGAAGTACTTACGAAGTAGTTTCTAGTCTTTTCATTTGTTGAGACTCTACAACATCTTCTACTATAAAGTACAACCAAATTTCTTGGTTCTCATCTTCAAAAGTTTGGATCCTTCTAATTCTAGTGGGATCCACTTCTTGCCATTCACTTGATCATTGTGGGACCTATAGTATTAGCTCCATGTTTATTTGACCATTTACATGTTTCTTTCTTTTGTAGATGATTTTTACCAATGGGTTTTCTCCTTTTCACTACTTCTCACATCTTATGATTGTTTATTTTTCCATAACTTATCAAGATTTGGCATTAGTACCCAATATTTCTTTATGTTTACTCCGTACATTTTTCTTTATGGGAAGTGTTAGCATTGACATTTTCAAATGTTCTCCCTTTTCCAATGATCCAACTATAGTGAGTTGCAAATTTCTTATAGCCATGTTTAGCTAACTTCGGGCCTCTTCCATTTTTATAAATGGAAGACATCTTTGTCTATTTTTCGTACAATAAATAATACATTTCATACCCTTACATGATCTTGGGTCTTTCTCAAATTACTCCAACAAATTACCAATTTACTATGGTTAAAAAAAAATCTAACAGAGATGAAAAGACATGAAATTTCTTCTCAAGCCAAAATATAAAGATAACATGTCCCATATTAAAAAGGAAAAATCCATCTTAATGTAAATTGTCAATACATAGTAAAGAATTGAATATTATTGTAGGGCTTGTGTTTTTGTTTTCATATCTTCCGAGATTATGGTCCTTCTCAAGAATCATTTTAGGATCGTGAATAATCACATGGAAACAACATCAATTATCATACTAATAATGGTTATAACTTAGCATAGAAACATACCTTAATTACCATTGAGAAAATGACTTTGCTAGTTTTTGAGAATATGAACCAAGAAATCCAAACATAGTTTAGCGTAGGACCATTATGAACTAACAATGAAACTATGAATTCAGTGAGTTTTTGGCAAATGTATACTTATTTTGTTGTTATAGTAACCATTTATGAACATGTTAATGGTAATATTATGTTATCACCTTTCTCACCCATTATTGCCCATTTATACTTGGATAATTTTGAAAAATGCTCCTTGGCCACCTCTTTACTAAACCCCACATTATAGAAATGTTTTGTGGATGAGATTAATATAATCTGGCCACATGGAAAATAAAAATGGGAGGTTATTTAATCATCTACAAACCAAAATGAAAACATTAAATTAACAATGGAAATAGAGGATGAGCTAAAATAAGGATGGTTCTAGGATGCAACATGTTTATAAAAAGGACACACACTGAGAAGTACATTCATTCAAACTCACACCACTTTTTAACGAAAAACTCATTGTAACTAGAACATGGTTACCTGGGCCATAAAATTTTCCAATGAAGATCATTTTAATGAAGAATTAAAGCATATATCAAAACAAAATGAAGAAGAGGGTTGTGCATAAACCAAAAAGAATAGGAAAGGGGTATGCACATATGTTTAACATTGTTTATCATAAATCCAAGAAACAATGGACACGATGAAAAAAATGTTAAAGGAGATAAATGTAGATGTTATGTTCTTCCTCCTAAATATAATTGGAAGGATGGTGAATTCAATGAAGTATTTACCTAATAATAAACTATATAAAAGTGTGCATTCTATTCCATGTTTATGGAGCAAACTTTAGATTGGTGAGATGAGAAGATCCATTCAAGGTTAAAACAACATTTCACATATTTAAGATAAGGTCAACTCTTATAGAGCCCATGCATAACAAAAGTCACAAAATGTGTTTGGAAGATGCAAAAATGTTGAAGTTTTTTTGTTACACAAACGATTACCTTGAGTGGGCAATTAGTCCCATATTCCTATGGAGGAAATTAGTACACATAATTGATTCCCAATGAGGTGAGTATTACAATCACTCAAAAATCCCCCACCAAACTTAAATCAAGGACTCGCTGCTTGAGGAAAAATGTTGCACAAGAACCTAATTTATAGGAGCAATGGAACCTTCTAGTGATAGCTAGAAGATAAAACTTACAATCCAGCGGATAAGGATGCTACTTAAGATTGTGAGTTCCAAGTCTTCTTTATTGGAATGCCAACCCCCCCTCCCCCACAAAAGCAACTTGGTTAATCAAATTTGTGCTAAGGTTCTAATACCATGTTGAGGCTTTCCATTACAGCAAAGCCCATAGGAATTAGTAAAATTCTAACCCCTTATCCTTACCTTGAGTGGGAAGTTAGACCCATGTTCCCAAGATGTGGATAGTCCACCTAATTGATTCCCATTGAGGTGAGTTTGACTGCAATTACCCCAACAAAAAATTAATACAAAGGAAGGGAACTACACCAATAGAAAAAGAAGAGATATTTTAAAAGCTAAATTGCATAGAATATTTAAAGAACTTTCAAGGACCTCAGAAGAAACTTGGGATCGAATCGTCAAAATAATTAGGGAATCCACTCTTAGGACAAGTTGGTTAGATTAAGACTAGTCTACTTCCTCGGAGGAATTCATCATCCTCTCTTCTCTTTCCCTAGATCCTTTAATGCCCAACCCTGTCCCTTCCCCCAAATTTCAAGTTTCATCTTCTTAGTCACTTTGGTCTCCTCCTCAACAGTTCTTCACTAAATGCAATTTTAATGGGGCCTCTAAAGGAAACATCACCTCAACAGGTTTTGGTGGCATCTTTAGGAATAATTGTGGAGAACCTCTTCTGATTATTATAATCTCTATGAGAATTAATAGAAATAATGCTACATAGTTCTTCACTCTAGAAAAAGGACTCAGAGCAGCTCAATCCTAGGGCTTTCAAAAACTTATAGTAGTAGGGGTCTCTAATTTAGTTATCAGAACTATTAAATGACTACATAATGTATCCAAGCTTGATAAAGTCTCATGTTATTGGACACTTGGAATTTATATAGTTAGAATAGCTAAGATCCTCAATCAAATATAAGCCATCATCCTAATGCATGTGAGGCGAATTGGAAGCAAGGTAACATATTTTCTTGCCAACATATGCTACTTGGATTCCAACTTAAGCATGCTACCTTCCACTTTAGAAATCCACCCTTATCCTTGAATCTAATCTCGGGCTTATATCCAAAGATAGGGAGCATCTCTTCATAGTTTCAGAGAATGAAAGGGAAGATCTCTTTGATCATGGATTATTGTATCATCTAGACTACTATGGATTATTGTATCATTTACTTGTCTTTTTGGGTTATACATCATTGTATGGTCTCATGTTTTTATAAGGACTACATAGATATTTTGTATTTTTAGACTTATTGGGCTATCCATGATAGCCATATCAACTATGTCTGTAGTGTCAGTCCTCATGCTTATGATGTCAATTTTGGTTCTAAGAAACTCTTCTTTCACAATTGGATTAGTTTCCCTAATGGTAGAGAACAATACGAAGTGCCACTAATATACTCTATTTTCTAGTCAATCAATTGATTTCTTAATTAAAATAAAAAAATAAAAGAATAAATGAAAAGAACAAAACATCTTAATAATATTAATTGTGATAATAATACTAATCTGAGTGAAAATAAAATGCCCATGATTCACATTTTTTAAATTTTTGTAAAGTATATTCTCAATGCTAACCATGATTCACATTTTTTAAATTTTTGTAAAGTATATTCTCAATGCTAATTAAATTAGCTACTGTATGTGAGCTATGATTATTAATATGATTAGAGATGTATGGTGAATCGGTAACTGCCAGGCCTAATCTATGGGAGACTCAGTACATCCTGCAAGTCGGATATACTAAGTTCCTATGATTTTGGCAAGAGCCGAGACTCACATAGCCGCCAAGACGATCATGGGGAATCTACTCCTTGAGCCGCCACCACAATAGGACACTGTACTCAATGAGATTTGAACTACAATTTCTTGAGCTTCGCCCAAGTAGACTTACCATTAAACCATAAATTCGTGTGCGTTGTGAAAGGTGTGAAAGGCATTATTACAAAGATGAATGACATTTTTTTTTAGGTTTTCATATTCATAAAGATATAAATTTGAAAAAACAAATGCACACTCCGTCCTATTTATCATGTATTAAGAAATATTAAAATTTAAAAAATATTTCGCATATATAGAATTTTCAACATGCTTGAAAATAGAAATGAATTACAATTTGAGTTCACTTTTCGAGTCTCATTTCACTACAATATTGCAAAATGCCCATGAAGGTGATAAGGGTGATAGACTGTCACAAAATTGTTCGAATATAACGAATTTAATCTGAATCATACACTTTCATCATGATAATAATGATCAATGATCATACAGTCTCATGATCAAAATGACTTACCGCTCCCACTCACGCAGCTCTCCCGACCAGATAGCGCCCACTCAACCGTCGTTTCTCCTCTTCCTCTCTTCCTTTGGTTCCCCATGTCATCTTCGACGACCGATCCGCTCTCTGAATTGGACGCAAAGGCGAGGGGAAAGTTAAGGATAGCCCTGGCTCCGCGGATTCTGAAGGCGGCGCGGTCATATGCGACGGCGGCCTCTTCGGCGGTGATAAAAGTGCCGAGCCAGACCCTGGCCCCCTTTTTGGCGGGGTCCCTGATTTCAGCTGTGAATTTACCGTATGTCCGCTTCCTGACTCCTCTGTAGTGCCAGCTGCCCTTGCTCGTTTCTCCACTCTCCTCCTCCTTCCGTGGCTGTGGCTTTATCTTTACATTTACCATCTCTGCTCTTCGTCTAACTGTGGATACAGAAGAAGAAGAAGCAGAAGAGTGTTGATGTGTAAATTCATTGTTATTGTCTTCTGATGTTAATGTGGTGCCGCTATTTTGGCAGGAACCGCTCGAGGTATCTGTGGCAGTGGCGTCGATGAAATCCCAGCTGACTGCGGGGAAAAAGCATACCGAAGATGAAGAGGGGGATGTATCATTTCCTCCTGCATGATGCAGATGCATAATATCCATTTCGTCGTCCTCTTCCAGCAAATGGTGACGAATCAACTCCAAAATGTTCATGTTCAGGCTCCGCCCTGCTGTAATCTCCATCGCAGTCAGAATAGCCTTCACTTTCAGATCGATTGTTTTCCTTTTCAATTTGATCGTGCAGTGAGGGAGGAACATAAAGCATTGTTTCTCGTTTTCCAATTGTGAAGTGAATAAGGATTATAAAGCAATATTTTCCATCTCTCATTTCTGGTCAGTGCGCTCGCCCTGCCAGCCAGTCTTTCGCGGCACTTTCGCCTGTGTGTTTAAAAAATAAAAAAGTAATAGATATATTCCACTTTAAACTATGCCGTTGAAGCCGCCATCCTCACCACGTCATTTGTTATGATTGACCCTTTCTTACAATTGTTTGACCAGAACACGAAAATGCGGAAAAGAGGCATGGTACATCAAACATGTGCGCATTGGCAAACATCAAAGTTCAATAAAAAAATTAAAAATATATTTTTAACCAAATTTATCCCTAACTACGTCATATTTATGTAAAATCAAAGATATATGCAATTAGATGGAGACTTATGTCACGTTCCCCATTTTAAATGATATAAAAATACAGCCGGCACCCTTCAATCTCCATTAACAGTCTGATTTGAATAGAATTATTGGGCGCCCATAGTTTCAGGGAAAATGAATCAGTCTGATTTGAATAGAATTATTGGGCGCCCAAAGTTTCAGGGAAAATGAATCTCGTGATGTTACCATCGACCAACCATTGCGGCCAAAATTATCCATTTCCATGTTCAAACTACCCCCATTCAATATATTTTACAATGGAGTTTCTCAATAGTTATGTTCTTTGTTAAATCTTAGAGATAGTGTGAAATTTAGTTTAATGTTTATTTATTATTATTTTACTACGGAAAATGAATCTCGTGACGTTACCATCGACCAACCATTGCGGCCAAAATTATCCATGTCCATGTTCAAACTACCCCATTCAATATATTTGGCAATGGAGTTTCTCAATAGTTATGTTCTTTGTTAAATCTGAGAGATAGTGTCAAATTTAGTTTAGTGTTTATATTTTATATTCCTGTCTTGAGGGAGAGGAGAGACTTATTTTATATTTAAATAAGGAGGAGATGTGTGTTTGTGTTCAACATAGAGTTAGAGTTGGAAAGTGCTTCTTTTAAAATAAAAATAAAATATTAAAATCTTTTCCATAATAAAAGTTAAAAACGAATATGTTATGCATGTTACTAATATGTTATGCATGTTTAGTGAGTTGTCCACATTATGTACTATATTTCATATCAACTTTAAAATTAAATAAAGCAATTAGAAATATGAAACAATACGAGAGTAAAATATTTAAACCTTATACTTTTAAAAAATATTTCAACACAAAATTTGAAACAAATTGTATGAAGATCTATGTTAACTATGTTGATATTGACTTTATATATAGTTAAAAGATATTATTTATATTCAATGCATAATTAAAAAAAGTAATAAAAAAATCAAGGGTTTTTAAGAGCATGTGTTTCGTCCTAAGAGGTTACAAGTTCAAAACCAAAGGGTGTAGAGTATGTATGCTTTCGTAGACTTAGTAGTCAAATCGTTGCGCTGAAGTGGGTCCCTTGTCCCACAAACAAGGGGGTCTCATACACCAATTTGGTGTGTGGCTTGGTTGTGACCTTAAAATTGGATAATAGTAATAATAATAATATGCGTAATTTATGCATTCACTTTTTGATATAAAATTAATATGTGACATTTTCTTTGTCGGTCAAAGAAACTTCATTATATTATCATAGCATCAAACTCGACAAAACACATCATCGCCACAGCATTAAAATACATCTCTACTGCCTCACAAGGTTGTGTTGCAGGCTTAAGAGTTGGTGCGAGCCTTGCTTTGAACAATATGAAGCTTGAAAGGAAGCCAAGACAACCCATTTCATTGGTTATTGTTGATACAAAAAGAGAAAGAAAACATTTCTCAGGAATACACATTAAGGAGGGGGCGGGGGGCAGAATGTGGAAGTAGTAGCAAAGAACATAGTCGGCTCATGCATATGATAGTTTATGTGTTCCACCCAAGTCTCCAAGGCACGAAGATGGTAGTTTGTGCAACAGAGTTGCCGCTGAAGGCCTTCCATGGAGTCCAGGATCTCATTCTACATATGTTGGAGGTCATTAATATAAGCCACTAGTTCATTCCTATCATCATACCTATGCTCCCTCAAAATTTCCATGTTGAGCTGGATGTTGTTTAGCTGGGCCGTAATGGCCTCTAGGGTGGTCGGAGCCTTGACGTGGCCCGGGGAGCGGTCTGGGGAGATGGAAACGTCTGCATCGGAATGATGGTTCTCAGTCAACTCCAAGTCCAAGTTAGGCTATCCATGGTGCAGACGTTCGTCCATAAGATGGTCGACAACCCCCATTATGGCATGTCCTCTCTGTCTATGCATGTAGCTGACACCACCACAGGTTGCAGCATCACGGGGAGGATACTTCTTGTCCTATGAAGCCCACCACACAAGTCGAATTTCAACTAAACACAATAAAACTTCACTTACCATTCCTAAGCCTGGGAGCCCTATGCAGTGAATGTCAGCACTGTGACCATAATCTACGAGGGAGTAAGGAGGTGTGTCATTGTTCTCATAATTGGGAGAGCCGCTCCAGCAAAGGTACGAAAACTTGTGCTCCCCACCATGTTGACTCTCTAGAGGAGCTGCTGCGAACCAGAGATATATTCAGACTGATAATGGTGTGAAATTTGCTTCCCACCTACACTCTCCATCCCTAGAGCAATACCACATATCACACCAGCTAGAGAATTCCTCTGCCTGATCCCATGGCCAAATTGTTTGCAAGTTCGAGTTGTCCGCACACCAACATGTGATGAACACACCCTAAACTGCCACCCCAAGCCCCAGCCTGAGCCAAGATGCCAACAACCTGTAGCTTTGTGTCACCCAAAACTCTCTCCTCATCACCCAACGTTTACAGCTAGCCACCCTCCTGCCTTTGCACTGTATTATGTAATACTCACGGGGAGCGGGGTCTATATCCCAATGGCCCATTTAGTCATTTGTGTGGCACGTGTAGGCCCATTTTTCTATCCAACACACCGCCATCTTCCCCTCATCGTGATCACCCCCATCAGGGAAAATTAATATGTGACATTTAAAAATATTTATAATAATAAAATAATTCAATGTGGCTTATCAATAAAATATTTTATTTATTCATTCAATTTTTTATATAAAATTAATATGTGACATTTGAAAATATTTATAATAATAAAAAAATTCAATGTGGCTTCTCAATAAAATATCTTAATGCCCATGATTAATTAATATTCACCTATTGTTAAAAATATATTAATAACTGATAAGCCATTTTAATATGCTCATTGTAGTTCAAGGATAAAATGTCTCAACACACGTGTTCTGTAAAATATTTTAATTTCAACTATGTACTCTATATACCATTCAAAAATACAATTTAAACAATGAAAAAAATACACATTGTATATAGAGAGAACCATTAAAGATTCATTGGATCTATCATAGAATGAGATGGATGTTATTTCTTTCCAAATTTTGCACTCTAAAATTTGTTTACACATGAAAAAATTTGATCCCTCTAGACTCATGTTAGATCCGTTCTTAAGATGGATCTTTATTGTTGACTATGAAAATTAATGTTTATGAACATTTTCTAGTCATTTAATTTATATAACTAGCCCGATTTAATTTTATAAAAATTATAAGTTGAAAACCACATTGTTTTTTTTTCAAACTAAATATTAATTGCCAATAAAAATGGTATATATATATATATATATATATATATATATATATATATATATATATATATATATATATATATATATAGATAAATAGATAATTTAAATTATATAACTCGCCTAGTATAATTTTATACAAATCACCAGTTGTATACATGTCTTGATTATTATGAAGAATTGATGTTTATGAACATTTTCTAGTGATTTAATTTATATAACTATCTTAATATAATTTTATACAAGTTATAAGTCTAAAACCACATTAATTCTTGTCCATATAAATCATTTGAACTATATAATTATTCTAATATAATTTTATGCAAATTATCAGTTGAAAACCACATCGAATTTCAAGTTCAAATTAAATCTTGAAAATGTGAAAATTAATAACTGCATCAAGATGTGCATTCTATAGCTTAATATAAGATAGATCCATAATTCATTCTATGAGTTGGCACATATCTCTTTTAAAATTTAAATTAAAAAATACATATTCTCTGAATAAAAAAATAATTTTGTCTATAAATCAATATATATTCATCCTAACCATAGATCTAGCAAGAGTTGAGAAACATCAAATCTCTTGAGGTTCAAACCTTCTTTAGATTCAAGAGGCGTCAAATCTCTTGAGGTGCAAACCTTTCTTAGAGTGCAAATATTGAAAAAATATTTACAAATCAAGATATTTGGTCTCTCTTGATGCTTGGTACTTGCTTGGTATACATATGATTATGATGGATCTATATTGGTTCTCTCTCTTTTTCTCTCCACATATACATACTAATTTTTCATTGTTTAAATATGCATATTTGATTGTATAAATGGATTCAAACACCTTAATAATCCTATTATGCACTTGAATTGTTCAGTTTAAATTTACAATTCCTACAAATTTCTATTGGATTTAAGGTAAAATTCACTGAAAATATCTTTAAAAATTGGGCAAAATGAAGAATAGTAAGACTACTTAAAATGTTTTAATCATAAAAATGTATTTTTTCAATTACTTTATATAATATATACATAGTTTATTTTGTAACCATATACAATATATATATATATAGAGTTGATTTTCGAATATTTTTTTAAAATGAGGATTGAAATATGAATATTAACATAGTTTATTCAATTCCTATATTGAGATATTTGTAAATTATAAGAGCTATACATTTTTCTCACATTCAAAAATGAAAATACAACTTAAAATTTCTTACTTTTAATTACTTTACCATTTTTAAAAGTTGATATAAAAATATGTTTCTTCACATGAACATCAAAATATTTTATTCATCTAAGAGTGAGAAATATTTTTACTACCTCTCCTTCATACTAGGTTGTAACATCAACAACAAATAGAGAAAATGAGGATAAAATAGGATTATTGATGTTTTATAATGATTTTAATTAAAACTAATCAAACACATATATTCATTTTTGTTTTTTCATTATAACCAACATTGGTTTTTTGTTTAAATATGATTTTATTTTTATTTTTAAAAGAATCATGTGTCAATTTGAGGTTGAGCAAGAGAGACATTACAGAACTCCAACATAATCAGTTATAATGCACCTCTCAATGCAACAAAAACAAAAGTGAATATACATATTTGGTTAGTTTAATTAAAAGCATTATAAAATATCAATAATCTCACTTTCATTATACTCTCTCAATTTGTTCAAATTACAACACAATATAAGATGTGGAAAAAATATTTTATTCCCACTCTTATCCATAAATAAAATATTTCAATACCCATATTCAAAAACATAATTCTACGTTTATTTCAGAAAAGATAAAAAAATTAAAATAAAATAATTCTTATAATAAAATTCTTATATTTCTATATTTTAATATATAAATTAAATAAATTATTTAAATATCCATATTAAATTAAAAAATAATAATATTTTAATATTTATCTAATAAAATATCTTTTAAATTTTGCCTTATATAACACCCATTGAAATTTAATACCTTATTCATATCTCATATATGATTAAAATGGATTTATAGTAATCATATTACATATAAAAATAATAAATATATTACCTTAGCGGAGAAATCATTTAGGCTATTTTTATTAATGATTCTATTATATGTAGCAATTATTTAATCCATTTTATTGTTTATTTTTTTATTTATATAATTTTTTACATAATTTTGTTAGTACAATGAATAAAATTACATTTTCTACCTTATTTTTTGTCAAATTAATTTATAGAAACATATTCCAAAAAATGTTGAAGGCATATAACATTAACATTTAAATCGATTAAAATGGACATATGGTAAGTGCTCGAGAGTCGAGCTAGGGTTCTGAGGAAAAAACCCTCGACGGCGCCGACGGTACTACGGATCACGCTCAAGCACTGTAGAGGAATCTCTGTAGCGTGACAGAGCTGCAGGGGTTCAGCGGAGTGCAATGGAACCTCCTCAGGGGGGGGTGTCAGAGCCCTCCCCTTCACTGCAAGATCCTGAGCAAGCGGTCATTTTTGGATCGGTAGATCAGGAAATACTAAGCAGAGGAAAAAAGCAACAAGTTAATGATAAAGAGAATGGAAATCGGAAGAACAAAGACAACAATCCACAAGAAGAAAAAGAAACGCAAGAAGAAGGCCCGAAAATATCCTCATCAACGTGCCGACCTGTGGCCAAAGAACGGCCACGAATAGAGCTGCCGGGAGACAAGATTGATAGAAGAATAGAGTACATGAAAGATCATGCCCTCATTGGAAAGTTCATAGGGTTTTGGCCGACTGAGAGAGCTTTATATGGCTGGATTGAGGCGAAATGGAAACCCAAAGGAGATGTCACTCTCCAGCTGGGGCCGAAGGGCTTTTTCACCGCAATCTTTTTCTGCTTAGAGGACAAGTATAGGATCCTGGGAGCAGGGCCTTACTTCTTCAACTCAGCGGGTTTATATCTGAGGGAATGGATTCCAAGATTCAACCCAGACAAGGAAGATCTCACTTGGGCGCCAGTGTGGATCAGATTGTACTCTCTTCCTGATGAATACTGGGACGAAGACCTTCTCAAGCGCATAGGAAATGGAGTGGGAGAATACATCAGAGCGGCAGAAGAAACCAAATCCCGTAAGTATATCTCCTACGCTCGAATATGTGTCTTTATTCGCCTGAATGAAGCTTTACCAGAGTCAGTAACTCTTGCCCATCGAGACGAGGAGTGGATCCAGCCTCTCGACTATGAACACGTGCCCTTTCGGTGCAGAAAATGCCATGCTCTGGGGCATCTCTTCAGGGATTGCCCTCAAAATATCAAAGCCAACTCCTCTGATCCTTCTGAAACCACAACCCAAGATGGTTTTACCAAAGTCCAAAGTCGGAAGCGCTCGCATAAAAAGCCCCAGAATGGGTCCAAACCCCAGCCTACCAAACCCCAAAACCCATCATCTAAGAACAGCTTTGATATTCTAGCCCAATCCTCAGATGAACAACCCCTGTCTTCTGAGACCAACCATGAGCGCCCTTCCTCTTCATCCCATCCCCCTCCATCTGACCCCCCTCCTAAATCTCAGCCTCCCATCATCATCCCGACCATCCTCAGCCGGAATCAGAAAGATACAGTGGAAGGTCACAAGGAAATGGATGTAGATGGAAAGGTAGACCTCCCTCGGGATTCAGAAATCAATCAAGAGGAAAGAAGTCAAGTGCAAAAAATGGATGAAGAGCCAGAAAGTATAGATCTACATGGTCTGGACATTCTGGAACTAGAACTAGCCTGCAAAAAGAGAGCATATGACACTATATCTGAGACCCAACTAAATAAGCTCGAAGTGGTCATCTCAAGAGCCTACCACCAACACCAATTAGGGATACAACCAGGAAGTAATTGGGACAGCAGCCTGCGTCCAAAGGATTCCAAAAAGAGAGGAAGGAAAACAGATCTCCAGAGAACAATCGAGATTGGGAAAATCCTGGTGGATTCAGGCAGATATGCGAAGTTGACGAAGTACTACAGGCCCTCCAATATTAGTTAGCCATGAAGCTTGTATCCTGGAACTTAAGAGGGCTCAACAGCCCCGGAAAACTCAGGATGTTAAAAAATATGATCAAAATGGAAAAACCGCAGATGTGCTTTCTCCAGGAAACTAAATGCAATAGTTCTACTCTGGGTAACATTCTCTCAAAAGCTTGGCCAGGGTGTAGATCAGTTGCTGTAGACGCCTCAGGAGCCTCAGGGGGGCTTGCTATAGCATGGAATACCCAAGCGGTAACTCTCACTGATTTTCACGCCTCTCATCATCTCATACAGGCGGCCTTTCATATTCTGGGTACCAATATTCATGGTAACTTATCTAACGTCTATTTTCCGCAAGACACAGGAAGCAAAATCGCGCTCCTTGAAACTATAGAAGCGCTGAGCATAAACAGAAGGCATCCATTATGGATTGTGGCAGGGGATTTTAACATGATAACCAAAATCGAGGAAAAGATAGGAGGGAGAATCAGAATGGAACCAGAAGTTGCTCGCTTCAAGGACTTCATCCAAAATGCCTCCCTCATAGATATGTCGTTCTGTAATGGCACCTTCACCTGGAGCAATCGCAGAGCTGGCAAGCATCAAATTGCCTCTAAATTGGATCGCTTTCTCCTCTCAGACAATGCGGTGCATCTTGGAGGAGATTTCTCGGCTGCAATTCTTGCGCACACCGGTTCGGATCACTGGCCGATTGCTCTACAATGGCAGAGACCAGGGGATTTGACAAAAAGACCCTTCCGATTTGAGGGGTTTTGGCTCACACACCATGCATTCAAGGACTTCGTCAAAACCATCTGGGCCTCTTTCATCCCTCCAGAAGGAACAAAAATGTATCAGTTTCAACAGAAGCTACGATTTCTGAAAAGTCACCTGAAAAGATGGAATAGGGAGACCTTTGGAAATATATTTAAGGTGCAACAGGAGCTACAACAGGAACTGGTGGATCTCCAACAGAAAATAATCACAAAAGGGCACACGGAGACAACCCTGGATCAGGAACGGCACATTCAAAATCAACTTGAAGAGAGGAGAAAACATGAGGAAATCTACTGGAGGCAAAAGTCCATGGTTTGGTGGCTGAAGGAGGGGGAGCGCAACACCAAATTCTTCCACAGAACCACGGTGCAGAGAAGGATGCATAATAATATACCCTTCATTCAGAATCAAGAGGGGGCAAAAGTAGAGAAGCATGAGGAAATCGAAGAGGTACTCCTCAATCATTTCCAACAGGTTCACCAAGAACAAGCAGAAGATCGGCAACAGGCTATTGGAAAGATAATCAGCAATGTGCCAAAACTCATCACGGCGGAACATAACGAGCTGCTCATGCGCCCTATTCTCCTCCACGAAGTAGACGAGGCAATGTCCCAGCTCAAAGAAGGTAAAGCCCCTGGCCCAGATGGTTTCACAACCACGTTCTTTCACGCTTTCTGGGACATGATTAAGTTGGAGGTTTGGCAGATTGTAGAGGAATCTAGGGCCATGCGCTGGCTTCTCCCCTCCCTCAACTCCACCTTCATTACTCTCATCCCCAAAGAGGAGAATTCCATCACCCCAGACAAATTCAGGCCTATAGCTCTTTGTAATGTCATCTATAAAGTCATATCTAAAGTTATTGCAAATAGGTTAAAACCCCTCTTACCTATGCTCATCTCTCCGGAACAGTCGGGGTACGTGGAAGGCAGACAGATAATGGATGGCATTCTCCTCACGCACGAGATCCTTCACTCTCTCAAGCACTCAAAACAAGCAGGTATGTTACTCAAACTGGATCTCTCTAAAGCTTTCGATAAGCTCAGTTGGACTTATATTCAACACATGCTGAAAGCGTTTGGATTTTGTTCTATGTGGGTACGCTGGATCATGAGCCTTATCACTTCCACTCATTTCTCCATCCTTGTGAATGGCATCCCCTCCCGCCCTTTCAAACCCTCTCGAGGTATCAGACAAGGGGACCCCCTTTCCCCCTTCCTCTTCGTTCTTATGGCTGAAGGTCTTGGCAGACACATCAAGCATGCCCTCCACTCTCAGCAGCTTAAAGGCATCTCTGTCCACAACTCTCCTGCTACCTCTCATCAGCAATTTGTTGATGACACCATGCTTTATGGCTACCCCTCTGTACAGGAAGCCTCTAGTTTAAAAACCCTTCTCAACGACTTCTCTGAAGCCTCAGGCACCCACGTCAATTGCTCCAAGTCGCAAATTTTCTTCTTCCACACCCCTCCTTCAGTCAAATCTGCTGTCTCCCGCATTCTAGGCTTCCCCTCTGCTTCTCTCCCCTCTAAATATCTAGGGGCTCCCCTCACTGCCTCAGCCATAAAGCAGCCCGCTTGGCGCTCTCTTCTAGAGAAGTTCGACTCAAAGCTCAATCTTTGGACTTACCGTTCTCTTAATCTAGCCAGTCGGGTGGTGCTCATCAAGTCTGTCCTGCAAGCCATGCCTCTTTACCTTTTTTCTATCCTAGCTGCACCAAAGTGGGTCCTAAAAAGAATAAGGAACCTACAGCGTGACTTTCTTGGGGCAGCTCTGCTACTAATCGCAAGTGGGCTCTGGTAAAATGGACCACTGTCTGCATGCCCAAAGACAAGGGTGGCATCGGACTAAGAGACCCAGAGTATAGCAACACCATTATGAATGCCAAGATCTGGTGGCAATGGATGACTAATCCAGATAAGCTGTGGGCAAAAATCTGGACTGCCAAATATGCCAATAACAGACCTCAAGAAGAGCTCATCAGATTCACTCCCACCGAAAAAGGGTCGCTAATCTGGAATGCGGCCAAGCAGCACTATCAGCTCATTCAACAGCACAGCTTCTGGGAAATTAGGAATGGTCGTACGGCTAGATTCTGGACAGATGCCTGGAACCAAATGCCTAAGCTCTCGAGTGTTCTTCATCCATCTCTGGTTCCGGACATGCAGGATCAGCAGCAGGTTAAAGTCCATCATTTCTGGATGCAGGAGACGGAGCATGGGTTCAGAAAATGGAGACAGAGCAATCAAATAATCAACAATACAAATATTCAGGAAACAACAGAATTTGAGAAAGAGTTAAGGAAAAGAGGCATACGGTATGATGAAAGCAATGATATACTAAGATGGGGATATCTACCCAAGGGGTCCTACACCACCTCCGAAGCCTACAAGTTAATCGACAACTTTCCCACTCCGCCGGATCCTCTATGGAGTAGAATCTGGGGTCTCGGAGCCTGGCCCAAAATCTCCTACTTCCTCTGGCTAGTAGGACACAAAAGAATTCTCACATGGGATAAGTTAAGGAGACGTAATTTTCAAGGCCCCTCTATATGTCACAACTGTTTTCAACACGAGGAAACCCTTCAACATCTCTTGGATACATGCTCGCTAGCCAACCAGCTGTGGGAAAAGGTGAGCTTTAGATGCCAAAGAAGATGTAAAGGGGATAATGATATCATCGACACCATCAGACAATGGCCGAAAAGCCCCTACAACTGTGAGATCCTCAATCACCTGTGGAATATCATCCCGGGAACTGTCTTATGGAACATTTGGAAGGAAAGAAACAAGCGCATATTCAAAAACAAGCGCTCTCCCATTGAAGAAATTTGGAACAGACTGCATGGGAATCTCAAAGAAACGATGCTGCTTCGATCTTGGACAAAAGAGGATCTCCCTGCCACAGATAATGAGAAAAACATCCTCGACAATTGGCAATTGCAGCTACCACAGGAGTTTGCCAAGCATCATCCAGCTAATAGCAGCGTCAAGGACAACAGTAGCTGGAATGCCCCTCCTATTAATTCATACAAACTCAACTTTGATGGGGCTTCCAAAGGCAATCCTGGAGCAGCGGGATTTGGAGGTATTCTGAGAAACCATGAAGGCACTCCCCTGCAGATTTACTTTGGAAATATAGGGTGGGACACCAATAATTCCGCAGAGCTGGAGGGACTCTGGCAAGGTCTCTTGCTAGCCAGGAGCCTCAACCTTCAACCCTTGATAGTTGAAGGCGATTCCCAGATCCTCATCAACATGGCAACGCGCATACAGAATGGCTCTCAAGCCAGGAAAGTTGCAGCTAGCTGGAGACTAGAAGCGAGGCTAAATAACATTGCTCATGAGCTGCGCAATCACAGAGCCATCTCCTTTCATCATACCAAAAGAGAAGGCAACAAGATTGCTGATCTCCTAGCCAATATTGGGGTAGAAAATGATCAGACCCTCCTATCAGGTAACATGGATATCATCCCAAATAATCTCCAGGCCCAGGACTGTGAAAGTCTCATCCAAAGAGATGCCGAACCCCCGGATGCGGGTGTTAGCACGTCAGCAAGGGAGAGGCCACATGCCATGCATGTGCCGCCTCGTGTTCATTCAAGGCATTCACTGCCCACTGCCGCCGAAGAATGAAGAATGGTTTCATGAGCTCATTGCATTCAATGTCGCATACCGTGAAGAGCTGTTGTTTCAGAGAGCAGTTATGGCGGGCTATTATCGAGAGAATGTTGAGTGGATTAAGATGGGCAAAGGAGTACTGCAAGCCCATTGGCAAGGTAAGGTCAGTGTGGTGCAGGCTCTTGAGGGCATTCTTCCTGAGGGCATTCCTCGCCTTCAAGCTTCAGCTCCTGCTGTCGCAGACAGCCATCACAACGACAAGGAACACTTCAAGCGCGAATTCCAAGTTGAGTGCTATTTACACGCTATTGAATTTCATCCCGGTTCGGCTGAGAGGGGTTTCAACTGTGAGGGAGGGCGATTCAAGTTGGTTAAATCTCCCTCGGATGCTCTGCTCCAAGCCACCCTTTTCATGGCAAATATGGTCAAACCAAGGCAAAGGCTGCTCAGTAGGCGAGGCTCTGCTCATGGAGGCTCCTCACGCAACCCTGTTGCAGAATCCCACCACCACTGTTGCTGTTGTTATTGTCATAGAAGATCAGGGGCCACCCCCATATAGGTTAATCAATTCATGGATTCGGGCAGTCCCAGTGCTGAGCCGCCCGCGTTGCCAGCGTTCGGAACTGCCATTTTCACTCTTGGCAGCTCGAGGAATAATGCCCGTATCAATGCTCATATCTCAGTCCTATTCATTGAGGACTCACAGGATGAGGAGGGAGGTTTGGACAGTAAGGAAGCGCTCCCTGATGACCAACCGGAAATTATTGAGGAAGAACCAGCGGGAGTTCCTGGGCAGATCACCACCCAACCACACGAGAATGAGGCGTCAACCTCCAAAAAGGCCGAAGTGGAAGAATGGGAAGGTCGTCCGGAAGGCTATGGGTGGTGTCGAATCCTCGAGGAGAAGCCTGAGGAATAGCATCCCTCGGCAAGCTCCGTCACCCTCCTCTTTTGCTCAGGTCCGGTATAAGTTTTCTATTTCAGTCTGCGTCGGGTATAAGCCAAGTTGTTCTGTTTGGGTCTTTCTAGTTTTTATATATGTCAATGTAGGCTATAGTCCTGCTAGCAGGATCCGAAATCATGCTGTCGCTGGTCCTCTGTCTCCCCTGCGAGGGAAAATCTCTGTTTTTGTTTCGAAGCCCCTGCGTGGGTTGCTGTTGCAAGGTCTGATTATAGTTTTGAATTTTGTCATGGGCTGGAAGAGATTAAGTTTGGTAAAGCCGCCCCTGCGAGGGCTAACTCTGAGTCGTAAACTGCTGCCCACAGCGCCACAGTTGGCCTTGGGCAATATGTCTTTCTGAATGTAATGTTTCACTGTACATAATTTAATAGAATAGTAGAGCTTTAACGAGAAAAAAAAACATTTAAATCGATTAATTTATCATGACGTTGGAATTTTTTTTAAATAAACATCTGTAAATATAGAATTGTCTCTAAGGTCTTTGAAACAATATTTTGAGTAAACACATCAGGTATTTTAAATATAAAATTGTAAAAATGATACAAAAGTTAATTGTGATAAAATTAAATAAGATATAAATATAAGTAAATACATATTCTTCATAAGTAGTAATAAAATATTTATAAAGCCAATTAGAAATTAAGATATAATTACAAATTAAGATATTATTATAATATAGATGGAACGAAATGAAAATTAATTCAAAAATTTTAAATTCAAATAAATTATTTGAAATTTTTTAAAATCTAATATATTTAAAAAGGGAAATTTAATATATTTAAAAGTTGGAAATAATTAATTCCTATTTGTCTATGGTTGTAATTTTCTATTTGAGGAGTTTGTTCCTACATAATAGGAATAAGCTAGAATATAGTTTCTCCTAGTTTAGTGTGTGGTTGAGAGAATCTCTCAACCACACTACTGTACGTCTAAGATAGCATTCCTATCTTGAGACTATTGATTGTATAAATATGTGTGTAATTTCCTCATTCAATTTAATAGAATATATTATTGAGTGTCTACAATTTTATCTTGGTATCAGAGCCAGTGAGGGCCTGGCCCCTCCTGGGCTTGGCCCCTCCTGGGCTGAGGGAAAATAATTGAGTGTATAATTTCATTATTTGTTTGTCCATCCAAAGTTGTGTGGGTAATGAGCGATCTGCCAGAGTGGTGCTGATCTTGATTCCTACGCCTGGAGGAGGTCACAGTTAAGAGGTGCAAGAATTTAGCTGCTGGTGCGTCTGCCGGGAGAAGGAGGAGAACCCAGCATTCGGGGCTGCGTGAGTCTGCATGTTGGGTTGCCATTTGAGATGGCTGTGCGTGTGGATGCAGAGGCACCGTTGAAGCAGATCCACCTCAGGGATCAACACAAAATCGGGTGGTGCTGGCATCTTGGACGATTTAAGGCCGAAGCCAACCCGGACTGTCGAGGTGGAGGCCGCATTTTTTTTTGTGCTACCATGCAGGAAGTTGCCATTTTTGCTGCTTCTTGGTCTGTGGATGATCTGGGCATGAACGACCTGCATCTTTAATGAACTGGGAGTTGCGAGTTGCACCCTCAACGGATAGATCCGATAGAAGAAAGTAATAGATCTGATCTTATAGATCCGATCTTCATTACGATTCGTTGGTGGGAAATTGAAGCTCGTAATGAGTGGATTTTTTTAAGTTAAGGATCCGTGAGTTGCACCATCGGTGCCTGTGAGGGGAAGCTGCGACAGAAAGTTGCAATAGAAGGTCTCGCTCAAAGATGGCTTTGATGTGCCCGTATGGTCAGGTTTTGGGAGGAGAGAACCTACCCAAAACAGGAGGAGAGAACTCATACACGTCCTGGAAACGTGGAATTGATTAAAAATTCGTCACCGTGGTCCTCTGTGTGAGTGTTCCATATGGACCGATGATGGCACCTGAGATTTCGTCATCTTCCTCATCCTTGGAGTCAAACAACAACGTGCAGGAGAATGATCACTCAAAGTCGACAGTTCCCAAGCCCTAGGCCTCGCTTCCCAGGCCTTTGTCTGTGACAGATCTAATTGCAATGCCGAGTCATGAATCTTAGGTTCCTGTGGCCTATTAGGGATTTTCTGGAGTGTACAGTGAGGCTGCAACATTGAAAGCTTATCCATGTTGTGAGGTTGTTCCTTGTAAAGAGTTTGAAGCGGCATTCATGGTAGTTGAACTATGGGTTGTTGACAAAGCTGTTTTGCCTATTGAAAATTCACTTGGTGGTAGCATTCACCATAATTATGATCTACTTCTTCGTCACCGCTTGCATATAGTAAGTGAAGTGCACCTTGCAGTTAATCACTGCCTTTTGGGACTTCCTAGTTTGAAGAAGGAAGAGCTCAAGCATGTCATAAGCCATTCCCAGGCTCTCTCTCAATTTGAGCACACATTGAGTGCTTTGGGAGTTATAAGTGAAGAAGTTGATGATATAGCAGGTGCTACCTAGTCTATATCTGCTAAGAATCTTCGAGACATAGGGGCTGTTGCAAGTGATCGAGTTGTTGTGACCAAGCTACCAGAGGCTACGTACTAGTTGGAAAGAGAGTTGAGTGCTAGTGATCGAGGAGTTGAGGTCACCCGTGGTGTAAGGTGGAGAAACGTACATCACCGAATATGCAGCTACGCGTTCTACTTTAGAGGCCACGAGAATCGTTGGTCATTGTTGAGCATGGAGAGCAGCTGCAGCGTGGTGAGCGGCTGAATGTGCAGGAGAGTGACCGGTTGTGCTCGTGAACGTGCTCATCATGCTGGTGAGCTGAGATGCAGAGGCAGGGGCTTCTGCTGCTGAGGAAAGGAACCAGTAACTGCGTTCTTCGTTCAAGGAGGAGAGAAACTTTATGTTCGATTTGAAGGGAGAAGCATGGTTTTTTTGTGCATACTTGGGTAAACGTTTTTGTTGGAGAAGTATTTTTTTTTTGGAATTTAATTGATGTACATATTGAGATTGAGATTAGACACCTCAATATAAAGTTATTTTGTTAGAATTGGCTATTCTAACAAATGACAGGTTCATGGAGTTCCAAGAATTTATTTGACAAAGATGCCCAAGATGTGAACTATGAAAAGACGGGATAAAGGAGCAGCGACAACGTTTATGGTGGACACCAAAATAGATGTTTGTTTGAGTTAGTATGGTTTGTGGAATAGACTCCCTAGCATTTTATAAGCAAGTCCAGTTGTTGTAATAGTCATTGTATGTACCCAGAAACTCCAAAATGTGGAATCAGATGTAAGATGTTTAAAGGCATCTGAAAGTTCGTGGTGATCTTAAAACCACTTTGTAATAGTTTATGGTCAGCCTGAAACCATCTTTTATCATTTGAAAGTGAGGGTTGGTGGTGAGCCAGAAACCATCTATATGGTCTTTGTGACTGAAGTGCCTTTGTGGCCAGCTTGCCTTTGTGGCTAAATCGCCTATGTGGCTTGAGGTGCCTTTGTGGCTGGAATCGTGGATGTCAATGTGTTGTTTGACAAGTTTCTCCTAGTTTAGTGTTTGGTTGAGAGAATCTCTCAACCACACTACTGTACGTCTAAGATAGCATTCCTATATTGAGACTATTGATTGTATAAATATGTGTGTAATTTCCTCATTCAATTTAATAGAATATATTATTGAGTGTCTGCAATTTTATCTTTAAATAGGATCATGTTCAAAGTAGAAATTTAACGTGTAAGATAAAATAGGAGGGGAAAATATAGAGGATAGTACACGAGAAGTAAACGAAAAACAAAGGAAAACAAAGGAGGAGAACACGAAAGAATATGATGGAAAAGGGAGAATACCTATGCAGGTAGAGATTAAGGAAGTAAAGATAACGAAACTAGGAATATAAGAATCAAGAAACAAAAAGAGAGGAGGAGATCGTTTAGTGACATGATCATGGGTATAAGGTTTTTAATGTTAATTATGTTTGTAATTATTTTTCCAATTAAAGTTATTAGAATGCTTTTTAATTTTAATGGCTTTTGGAGTGGATTATGTTAAATTAATATTTTAGGATTATGTAAAATATTACATAGATTAGACAATTAGTTTTTATTTCTGATAAGGAGACTAATTGTTTTGTACCTGAATTATGTTACTATATATGTATTTTCGTAGTTTCTTAATGCATTATTATTATGGACTTTTAACACTTGTCTATTTATAGTGGTATTAAAGCAATTGAATTATTAAAACTCCATGTTTGAAATTTATAAGAGGGGAACCCATACTCCATTGGTGTACGAAGAGGCACACAGAGATGACAAGTTTTGATTGTCTTTTTGATATTGGTCCCACGCATGCTTGACAGGAGGCCCTGATGGAAGCATGACAAGAGCTTGACTCCACCAAACATAGCAGAAGTATGACGAAGGAGGACCCCATGAAAACTCCCTATAGCCTTCGGGAGAAATCCATGGTGGTTATAAGTTTTTCTTGTTGGTTTCACTAGGGTCGATCTGGAACATTGATCACCATTGCCCGGATCAGCCAAACAGCGTCCTAGGGGCATTGTAACAGCCCTGGTTAAAAGTCCATGTAAATATAAAAATAAGACCAAGTTCATGAGACACTTATTCTAAGTTGAATGTTGGGCAAAACATCCTAGTGTGGGTCATTTGGTTTATTATGGCTAACGAAATTGGCAAAGTAAATGGAAAAGGATTTGAAATTGGATGAGGTATTAATTGGCATTTTATTTATGAAAATAATGAAAATTAGGAGAAAAGAAAGGTGAAAGGTCACAAGTTGCATGTGACAAGGAAAATGAAGGAAAATAATGGAAAATGAAAAAAATAGAGGTCTCATTAATAAAAAGGCTTCTGAGGATCAGTTTGTAGCTTTCAACAGTTCTATGGTGGATATCTCTCTCTATTCTCTCCCTCTCACTCTTGGACACTTAGGTTTTTCTTCAAGCACATTAGCTTTGGATCAAGAAAAGTAAAGATCAAGAAAGGAAGAGCAGGATCAAGTAGCTACAGTGGGATTAATTGCAGGTATTGATTTTCACGTGTGGTTTCCTTGCAAGGTTTGGCATGCATGGTACATGCATGTGTGTTCTTGGTTCTCTTTTTGTCATTGGCATGGATTTTTCCATGTGTGACAATGTTCTTCAGCATTGCCTTTCCATTGTCGGATAACCATGGTGTGATGTGGTTCTCTTGTTTTTCGTAGAGTTTGGTTGTCGGATGGATTCGAAACTGAGTGAGGTTGTCTGTGAAAGAAGGCACACATGGCCTAGTGATCCCTAAATCAGACTATGGATTATGGTAAAGCCTTAGGCTAGTAACCCCTGAACCAGACTGTGGGTTGTGGTCAATCCAAATTTTTGGTTACCTCGGTGGGCCTAGGAATCCTCGACTGGTGTATGGCAAGATATACGCTAGAGCCTAGAGGTGGGTTCCCTCAATTAGGCCTAGGAATCCTTGACTGGTGATTGGAAAAATATATGGTAAAGCGTAAAGTTTTGATTCTTGATTAAGGCCTAGTGATACAGTGGGGATTGTGGTAAAGCCTAAAGATTAGGAGACATGGAAATTCCTCATTGTGTAGGTGGAGAAATACAATGGAATCCATGGTTTTTTAGGGTCTAGTGATTCGATGCGGATTGCAGTAAAGCCTGGTTATATTGATGAGGGTGAGGTAGTTTAGCCTAGGGAAGCCCTAGTTGATTTTGGTTATGAGTCCCACATTCATGCTTGGAATATGGCACAGGGGTGATTGGCGGAAAAAAATATTTGGTTCAGCCAATCTATGTTTGGGTGGTTCATGGAAGTCCCATACCTGGTTGACTTTAAATGCATTCATTAATAAGAGTTTTTTCCTTGGTATTTCATATGTAAATATATTGGTTCATATGCGACTTTTACAGTTTAAATCATATCCTTGTTATTTCTGTTGGTTATATGTTGGTTATGAGTATGTTTTATGACAATGATGATGCATGGCTCTCATCATGTTTTGATTAGTAAATGAATTTATAATGAAATTATGAACTAATTTATGATAATGCAGCTATTTTGATAAGGAAACGATGTTTCGTAGTGATTCTTAGATAAGTATGAGACCCCTATGCTGAGATCTATTGTTACGACCTGTAGATTACATATCTATGACATGTTTGACAAAATGTCTATCATGGTTGGGATTGGTTAGGTCAAGCCCTTGATCAAGTTTTGTGTTAGAAGCTTTGTATTCATGTCATTTATTGTTTTGGGAAGTCTCATTGAGTTTTGGGAAATGGTCGAGATACTAGCTTTGGAAAGTGGCTTAAATCTCTCGGTCTCTGGCACAAAAATTCCTAAAACAAATTTCAATCTCTCCCTTGTAGGCTTGTGGGAGTGACTAGAGGCCTATAGTATCACACATATAGGATTGTACATTTGACTTCTAATTTTTTCAATGAAAAGACATTTTTACTCAGGGCTTGGGCACCTGGATGGGTGGTTTAGCTCTTGTGGGTACTGTAGCTCCTGAGCAAGGTTAGTAAGGTTTTGTTGTGTCGATTCCACTTTCTTATGGTGATCTAGGAGGTTGAATCATATCATAATAACTCTTCATCACATGTTTACCCCAAGGAGGCTTCACTAGGGGAGCAATACCATACCACGTGCATTCATACTGGGGGATATATATTGAAGAAAAAATGACATAATATATTGAGCATATAATAGGGGGCAATTGGTTTATTTCTTGGTATGTATAAAAATGGAGCTCAGAGTTAATGTAAAAATATAAATGGGTGTAAAAAAGGTTAATGAAAAAATAGATACCTACAATATATACTGAGAATAGGGGTTTTTTAAATTGGGAAGGTGTAGTGGGTTCATATTGGTAGGGGGTTAAATAATCTGATTTTCAGAGCCATTTTCTAATATGTAGTCAAATTAAGGGTATTGTTTAGTATGCTATGAACATACGTGATATGTTAGACATTCATTGAGTGAAGCCCTTGTGGTTTACCATGGTAGGCTAGTAAGTTGGGTAAATGTGGGAGGAGGGTGTTACAGAGTGGTATCAGAGCATGGTTTAACACTTAGACTGGATGGGAGGAATGTGTTTGTCATGCATACATGTAGGTTTTATATGTGCTTGTTATGTATGGATGGTGATGGTAATTGTTGTAGTTTTGTTGTCATGTAGAAGTTGATGATGTTGTTGTTGGGATGTGTTTTCCATGAGTTCATGTTGGTTGTATATGCATTTGTTATACATGTTATTGTCTATATGGTATTATGCATGCATTGTCACGGTTATGGTTATGCATTTATAGTAGGCCAGACATGCATCATGAGGTTATTGTATCCAATTAGGTTATCAATATACTATTGGTATTTTATGATGCTAATGTGTTGGCTAAGATAGTGGAGGAGATGCAGGTCATCAGAGCGAGGTTACAACACTAGACCTCACATTAAAACAAAAAAAGTCATCTGCGAGGGTCCAAAAATGTCACCATAAGCTCATTAGTGACGGTCAAAATGACTTTCATCACCAAAAGCTAAATGTCACCAAAGGTGGCATCACTGAAAATATAGGTGTTGTGGTGAAATTCAAGGTTCTTCATGAATAATTATTATAATTATGGATAGTGACCTTCACCATTTCATGTAAACAACAGTGATTTATGGTGATGGAACTTTCAGGCCCTCACTATTGAAGTGTATATATGGTGATGTTCATTGACCGTCACCTATTCATATTTTGGTGAGGGTCAAAAAATGTCATTGTAACCTCATCAGTGATGGGAAATATAACTTCCATCACCAAAAACGGAATGTTACCAAAGGTTGTGTCACCAAAAGTAGAGGTTTTGCGATGACATTCAAGGTCCATTATGAATAATGATTATAATGACCGATAGTGATTGTCACCATTTCATATGAACAATAACGATTTTATGGTGATGGACCTTTCATCACCCTCACTATTGATGCGTATATATGGTGACATTCATTAACTGTCACCATTTTATATATAAAAAAATGACTTTTGATGAAGAATTATACATATATAGGGATGAATAGTGATCGTTGCCATTCCCTATGAATATTAGGTCATGATGGAATCAAACCACCAACCACCTTCTTGTAAAGCATGTGCTCTTCCATTGAGCTAGCAACCTTCAAAAAATTAGACCTTGAAACTTTATAAATTATAAATTGTAAAAATTAAATTAAATTATTAAACTTTGTAAAATATCATGGGTTTCATTGGCTCAGTTGGAACAAACAATCATCCAATAGATGCATAACATAAATGTTTTAGAATAAGGAAGAAACTTTCACATGGTTAATATGCTCATCCACCTAAGAAATAACATCAAATTCGATTGTTTAAACTTGATACTAATCAAAGTACAAACCCAAAGTCCCCATGTTCTATTGCTCCTTTAATAAAAGTTTGTGGATAAAATAAATCATTGAAGAACTTAAAATTTGTATACATTTATAGCAAAAATTGACGAAAATAGGAATTATAACCGTTATGATGATTAAAGGTAAAAATCATGTAGAGTAGGAAATTCAATAAAGAGACTGAACATGATGGAGCATTGTCGGAAATTCTAGACTAAGCTTCAAGAATAAATCAGAATATATTAAAGTTAGTGATGTACTTTTCCAACTGTTAGATAGAATGGATTTGTATGTTTTCATGTTGATGTTTCTGAAGGAACACCTTTGCAATGATGTCTCTTTACTTTGTATTTATGTTAATAAATATGAAATTAGGGCATATGTTAATAATAATTGGAGGTCCCTAATGAATACAACTCCTACAGAGTGGTTATTAGTATATTAAGAATTATTTGGCAATGGAAATAGTTTTACATATACGTACATACCATATAATGTGGAATGGACTGGAAACCATGTTGGTAACATTTGATTAGTAAATTGAACCTAAATTGTATGCTAAGGAAAAACTTATAGCCACTCATTCTATATGAAGTTATTCAAATGAAGTAATGGCTTCTTCAACATGGATGGAGATAGTTGCAGAAAGGAGAAAGAAGTAGCCTCTATTGGAAATCATTTTTCCTAAGAGTTTCCTCTTGTTAAAAATGGGAGTGAAGTATGTATAAAATAAAATTAACAAACAAATATAATGGATAACAGTTATATATATAGAGTTGGGGAATATATCATGTTTTGAAAGGGTTTTAGCACAATGCTTATTGATTATTCCTCATATAGGACTCCAAAAAGAAAGCATATCGGTTACCTGAATGCATTATAGTTTATAGAAAATGATTTATGTCTAGATGGAAACTAAGCAACTAAAATGCACGCATTAATTCTCAAGTGTACAACATGGAACTAAAATATTTAGTTATTCAACACTATGCATTAGCTACCAAATTCCAAGTATAAGGCAGTAGACTAAAAATATTAACAACATGAGTCATGGAAATGGTTGATAATGTGAAAGGAGAAAAATGCCACTTTCTTGAAAACAACAAGGGTTGTTCATATGTTTAAGATGAATCTTTGAAAATCCTTAACCATTTCAATGTAGGTTGCTTCATTCGAAGTTTCTAATCGATGCTCGAGAATAGGACTGTGGGAGCGACTAGGGTTTGAAGGAGAACGGATTCATCTGCAGCCTGACCACCAACTCTAGAGGAGGACAGGGCCAGAGCGGCAGAGCTTCGTAGAAGAGGGCATATTCTAACCCTACAGATGGAAAACGCGGGGTCCATTGGGACCCCATCATACAAATAGGTAATGATGCACAAGGAGAAAACTGCACAGGATGGAGCGCAGATATTAGGTTCTGAGAAGTCAGGTAAGGAGAATGTGACCAACAAAGGAAAGCAGAACAATGAGGGAAAAAATACCAAGAAACAGAAAGAAATCATTGGAAGCAATAGTACAGCGAATAGAGACAGTACGAATCCTTCCCAAGCATAGGTTTCACAAGGAAATGAGCCGAAGGATGAACAATCAAAAGAAGAGGAGGATCTAAACCAAGACAAGGCAGGACAGGAAGGAACAACGTCAGCAGCCAAGGGAAAAAAAAAACAGGGACTGTGCAAGCCCAAAGCCACTGACACCCTACGGGTAATAATTTTTGACCCGAAACTTCAAGCGTACCATGACCACATGGTAGAACATGCAGTGATCTGCAGGTTCATGGGGTTCTGGCCAACAGAAAGAGCACTGTGCATGTGGATAAAGCAACAATGGAAACCCAAAGGGGATGTAAGACTACACTTAGGAGCCAAGGGATTCTTTACAGTGGTTTTTTCCAATCTGGAAGACAAGGATCGAATATTTGATTGAGGACCGTATTTCTTTGCCTCAGCAGGTCTTTACATGCGACCATGGAAACCCAACTTCGCGCTAGAACAGGAAACCTTCAAACAAGTACTGGTCTGGATTTGTCTATTCTCTCTTCCGATTGACTATTGGGGACATGCAACATTGGAACATATAGGCAACAAGTTAGGTACCTTCATCAAGACCTCAGAAGCGACATTACAAAAAAGTTATACCTCTTGCGCTAGAATTTGTGTAGAAATGGATATTTTGGGAGCACTTCATGAGGGCCTATGGTTGGAATACAGAGATGAAGTGTATTTTCAAGCTATAGACTATGAGCAGATCCCATTCCACTGTAGGAAATATCACGAGCATGGACATTTGATCAGAGAATGCCAAATGAAAAAAACGGTGGAGAAAACCAGGGAGAACAAAGGAGATAAGCATAAGGAAGCCTTTATACAACCGAATGCAAGACAGAGAGCAAATAAAAAACGACAGACTAAAGCAAGCACTTCCCTTAAAAACACAAGCAATGCTTTTGAGGTGTTAGAATCAGACACAGAGTCAGAGGACAACAATCCAAAGAGAGAATCATTGAAAGAAAGCCAACCCACAGCCACACCAGAAATGAAAGAACCTATTTCTAAGCCATCGATCAACATCCCTCAAGCTCAGGGACCAATGGAAGGATTAGAAGAAGATTCAAAGATGATAACCAGCGAAATAGGGCTCGAAGATATGGAACTAAGCGACATGCTTGAGCAAGAAGGTATGGATCTACCAAACATGGTAGAAGACTGGAAAAAGAAAGGAATGGAACACATATCGGAAGAGGAGGTAAACAAAATCAACAACTTATTCATAGTAAGACAACAAGTAGAGCTGGAGTCGTAGAGAAAGAGCTTGGGAACAGAAAAATGGATAGGGGTACATGTGCAGGGACTACATCAAACCTCCACCAACTCAAATCACTGGAAAAAGAGAGGAAGAAGGGCTGACAATGAGGCATTACAATAACTGGGACAGATGCTCCTAAATTTAGCTAAGATGAAAGCCCTTGAGGCATTCACACTAACCTCCTAAACTATGTTAATTATGAAAGTACTTTCATGGAATGCTAGAGGGCTAAATAGCCAAAAAACACAGCGTCTATTAAAGAAGAAAGTCCAAAAGGAACAACCAAATATAGTGTTTTTGCAAGAAATTAAATGTTCCAGCAAAACAATGGTCAATATCAGTAAAAAACTAGGTAAACGAATGGACTACCTAGAAACAACAAGCAATGGATGGGAAGGGGGCATGGCCATTCTGTGGAATCCACAGGTTATCCAACTCATTTCCTCTGAAGCTGCCAGATCTCACATATCAATAGAAGTCCAAATAGTAGGGAATCCAGAAACATATCTATGCACAAATGTCTATGGCCCTCAGAAACTAGAGGCCAAATTGCTATTACTGAGCACTCTATCCAACTTGCAGCTAAGATATCCTCAAGCAAAAGCTATCTTCGGAGGTGATTTCAATATGATCACTTCACTCACGGAAAAGAGAGGAGGTATCAGAATGCTCAACAGGGATACTGAAGCTTTCAAAGACTTCATTAAATCGGCCAAGCTGGTAGACGTCTTCCCCAAGAGTGGCACTTTCACTTGGAACAACAAAAGGGGGGGTGATAGGCAAATCGCCTCTCAACTGGACAGATTCTTAGTGACAGAAACCATTCTCCTGGAAGGGATCACTATGGAGTCAGACATACTACCTAGTGGAGGTTCGGACCACTGGCCCATAATAATGATTGTGGCTATCTAAGGCACACCCAGGAATAAGCCATTCAGATTTGAAAAGTTTTGGCTCAGTCATCCTAAGTTCATTCCGAAAATTGAACAATGGTGGAATGAACCGTTAGGCATAAGAGGAACTAAAATGTTCATTCTACAGGCTAAACTTAAACACATCAGAGCTAGACTAAAATCCTGGAATCAAGAAGTCTTTGGTAACATATTTAAAGAAAAAAAGAAACTGGAGGAGCAAATGGAACAAATTCACAAGGATTGGATCCAAGGAAATATTAACCAAGAAACTATGAACATAGAACAAAAGCTCATGCAGGACTAGCAGTTAAGATGCCAACAGGAGGAAATGCTATGGAAGCAAAAGTCCAGAATTCAATGGCTTAAGGAAGGTGAACAGAACACAAATTTTTTTCATAGATCTGCCATTGATCACAGAGGTGCTAATAAAATATTAAGCATTAAAGATGATCAGGGAACCTCGGTACAAACTCATCAGGAAATCTCGAGCCTTCTCATAAATCATTTCAGCCAGATTGCTCGGGAACCTGAGATTGACAGAGAGGAAGCAATTGAGGAACTTTTAACTTCTATCCCCAAGCTCATCACTGAGGATCAAAACAAGGCTTTAAATCAAGAAATCACCTTGGAAGAAGTGGAAGAGGCTATGAAAGATATGCCAAATGGTAAAGCACCTGGGCTAGATGGCTTCACCATCGAATTTTACAAAGCGTGTTGGGAGATCATCAAGATAGAGGTATGGGAAGTGGTGGAGGATTCCCGATGCTCCTCTTCAATCCTCAAATCCCTCAATTCTACGTTCCTTGCCCTTATTCCAAAGGAGGAGGAAGCTAATACTCCGTCAAAGTTTCGACCGATTGCACTGTGCAATGCCTTGTACAAGATTATTTTAAAGTCATAGCCAACAGACTAAAACAAATTATTTCAGGAATCATTTCAGAAGATCAATCAGGCTATGTAGAAGGGAGACAGATTTTGGACAACATCTTACTAGCTCAAGAGATGATTCACACTCTCTGAACTCAGAAAAAAGCAGGCATGCTAATGCAGTTGGACCTATCAAAGGCTTATGATAAGGTAAACTGGCACTATTTAGAAGCTATTTTAGAAGCCTTTGGTTTTGCGAAACAATGGATAATCTGGATCCTAGCCCTGGTTAAATCTACCAGATTTTCAATCTTGGTTAATGGAGCTCCAACAGCCCAGTTTACTCCCTCCCGAGGTTTACAGCAAGGGGACCCCTTATCCCCCTTTCTGTTTGTTATTCTAATGGAAGGATTAAGCAGGCTAATCAGTAGAGCAAAAGAGGAAGGAATCATTCAAGGACTCCAACCCTTGCCCTCAAACCCTCCAACAACACATCAATAGTTTGTTGATGACACAATGTTGCATGGCATGCCCTCGGTCAAAGAAGCTCTTGGATTCAGAAATATTCTCAATTGCTTCAGTTTGGCCTCAATTATGGAGCTTAATCTAAGAAAATCTTCCATTTTATTTTTCAATACGCCCTTAGCAGTTCAAAAGAATCTTTCTACCATCCTAGGCTTCAAAAGATGAAACCTCCCTTCAAGATACCTCGACATTCTGCTGACTGACAAACCCTGGAAAAAATTACATTGGGAAAAAATTATTGCCAACCTAGAGAAAAGATGTCATCATTGGACGCACAGAACCCTTAACTTTGCAGGCCACCTTGTCCTCACCAAATCCGTCCTCCAGGCTATTCCGCATTACATGCTTTCCATTCTCTTGGCACCTAAAGGGGTTCTTCAGAAAATCCGATTCATCCAAAGAGCGTTTCTCTGGTCGGGTAATTCAGGGAAGCAGAAGTGGTCTCTAATGGCATGGGATAAGATCTGCAAACCCAAACACCTGGGTGGGCTAAATCTGCAGGACCCCTTCACCGTCAACCGGGCATGTGGAGCCAAGTTATGGTGGAGGTGGCTAAAGGAACCCAACTTACCCTGGGCCAAACATTGGAAAGCAAAGTATGCTCACAATTATAGCCTACAGAATTTGATCAGGATGCAAGAAACCCCTGATGGCTCTCCAATTTGGAACCTGGCTAGAACTAATCGGCACATAATTCAGGAGCAGAGTTTTTGGGAAATTCGAGATGGAAATACTGCCCTGTTCTGGGAAGATGCTTGGAAACAACTACCTAAGCTGGAAAGCCCTGAATTCTTAACCATTCAAAGAAGAAGCCAGGAGCTAGGGAGAACAACAGTAAACCATTATTGGAAACCTAATGAAAATGACCAAGCATGGAGAATGTGGATATTCAGTGACACAGAACCTTCGAAAGCTCGAGGGGGGAAACTTCTCACTCAAAGAAGCAAGAATCTATATAGAAGGAACTGAACATGAGGAAAACGTTAATTGGCACAATAAAGTTTGGGAAGCTCAACTTTGGCTGAAGATTAAAATGTTCCTCTGGCTCTTGATGCACCGAAGAATGTTTACCTCAGAGAACCTTAGGAAAAAAGGGTTCATAGGCCCATCACATTTCCCCTTGTGTGGAATTGAGGAGGAAATCATGAATCACCTCCTCAATACATGTGAATGGACAGATAGCCTCTAGAATTGGATAGAAACCATTCTTAAGAGAACGTATAGGGTAAGAAACTCAATTCAAGAAATTATAGAAGATTGGAGAGGCAATTTCTCCAAAACCCAAATGGTTAATACATTATGGAAACTTATCCCAGGGTTTATAGTATGGACGATATGGAAAGAAAGAAACAGAAGAGTGTTCCAAAATGAAACTAGAAACATAGAATTTATTAAAGACACAATTCTGCAAAACATAAGAGAAACAATTCTCACCAGAGGGAAAGCAGAACAGAACAAGGACTTCTCAGTCTCAGACTTACAAATTCTGAAGGCATTTGGCATTGAGATAGGAACCATCACTGTTTCATCAAATCAACGACAACAACAAGGCACTGCCGTGAATACCTGGACTCCTCCACCGACAGGCTTTCATAAACTCAACTTTGACGGGGCCTCTCGGGGAAATCCGGGGCCAGCAGGTATTGGAGGTGTTCTTCGGGATAGCAAAGGGGAAATACAACATATTTTCAGTCAATCATTGGGTGAAGGAACTAATAATGAAATGGAATTTGCAGCTTTAGAGCAAGGATTAAGAATTCTCAGGCGCCTGAAAACAGGAGCCACTATGGTGGAAGGGGATTCTCAATTGGCTATCACTGTAACAAGAAGAATGCATTCGGGAGCTAAACCGAGTAAGGTCACAAAGAATTGGAGGCTAGCCAAGGTCACAGAGCTCATAGCTGAGCACCTCTCATGCCTTGACGGAATCATACTACAAGCAGTGAGAAGAAAGGCGAACGCAGTGGCTGATCATCTGGCCAACTACGGGATCGATAACCACTTCACCTACCTGGACACCTGTTGGCATGAGGTCACATGCACTGAACTTCGGAGTAAGTGTACACTTCTCTCGAGACAAGACATAAGTTAACGGAAGAAGTGGTGCAGGGGTACGAAGGAATTCGCCTTAACAGCGAATGAAGATAGCCAATCGAAGGAATATCAGGCGACAGACCCATGAAGTACATAAGGAGGAGTGGGAAATCACCCACAAGGACAAAGTGCATCGATCGAGGTAAACAACCAACAAAAAATATGATCAGCGCCGTCAGCAAATCACAAAGGAGGACACATGGCATTCAACAAATAGGCTCAAGCGTGGCAGAGTTAAGACTAAGGATACGTATCATGAACAGGAATTGGGAAATCGTAATAGCAGTTATTATGGCAGGATCAACACCTATCCGACGGCAAAGTGGGAAACCTCGGGCCAGACCTGGCCACCCTCTACTATATCTACAGCTTCCCACCAGAAGATCGACATACAGCTCTCCCGCGACCTGCAACATAGCAATCGTTGTGCTATCAGGAGTTTCAGTGTTTTTGCGCTTTGTAATAGCAGTATGGTTCATGAAGGAAGCCATAATGTTTCAGCTAACCGAGACCTGCAGAAGGCCCGGGAAGCCTATGAAACCCAGACTACCCAAAAAGAAAAGCGCAAAATCGAAGAGCTAGAAGCGACAGTTACAGAGGAGGAAGAACATCTGGAGGAGCAAGATCTGGAGAAGGAAGTGGAATGGATTCATGATCCGGGAACTGCAACTACTCGAGCAACTCAATTTGTTCGAACCCAGAGTGAAATGTGGAGGATGAAAACCATGCTAGCCAAGGCGCTTAGCATGCAAGGTGAAGACATCAAACAAGCACATCAGGCAATCTCTCTCGTTTCAACAGAGCATATGGCTAGACTGGATGCCATGGAATTCAATCTCAGCACCCTGACTCAGGAAGTCAGAGTACTCTCACAGAAAATGAGTGTCCTCATCAGTCTCCTCAAGCACTCCATTCGTCAAGGATCCTCAGCTGCGGTGGAGGTCTCGGAGGAAGCAACCGATACCAGTCAAGGGAAATAGACCACTCCTCAGCAAGCTCCTCAGCCTGAGAAAATGACTGCTACGGCTGACCCGAGTGCTCCCAGTAAAGATTATGTCATCTTAAAGTTGTAATGGCTTTTTTGTTTCAGTTCTCACTTCTTGTTTTGGCATGTTTTGTTACTGGCTTCTTGTGACTGATGAGGTCCTCTTGGTCCTCCCTCTTTCTTTCTATCTAGTCGCCCAAGCGGGTGAAATGTTTTGCGATCTCAAGCCCATCTTTAGGCAACCCTGTGTGGTTAGCCTTGGGGTCAGAAGATAGTGTTTTAGCGACTCATAGTCATTTTGAGTGGGCAAGGAAGCTTTACTTCTTTCTGTGCGTGCAGACTATTTGTATCTTATGTATCTTATGAATTAATATAAAACTGTTGAATTACAAAAAAAAAAAAAGATGAAGCTTTTATTAAATTGTTCAAGTTCCTTTGGAAACGACTGTAAAAGTGTTCTCTTATTTGTGTCTTATCTGATAATCTAACTCAAAATAGTTAGTATCCTTATCTAAGATAGCTGAGGCAAATGACTCTTTAAGATGTTTGGAAATTGAAACCTTAGATATTTTTATCAAAAAGGTCTCAAATAAGAAGAACCTTGATGGACATCAAACCTGTTATGTTGCATGTGAAAAATATATTCTTAAGACCATAAGTTGGAACTAATGTAGACACTTGACTAACAACTAGAAACATGGAATCTAGCTCAATATCCTTTTTTAGGATGGCATGAGGCAAAGGAATGTTTTGAGGAATTTGGAAATTTGAACCTTATATGTTTATATCAAAAAGATCACAAAGAAAATGAAGAACCTTGGTGAATATTAAACCTGCTATGTTGTATGTGAAAGAACAATTGATTAAGATCTTAAAATGGAACTATGACACTAGGGTGACAACTAGAAACATAGAATCTAGCCTTTGAAAATTTCCATTTGTTGTTATCAAAACAAGATAAAATATTGTGGTAAATGATATTTATAAACAATATCCACACTAAATAATGGTTGGACAAAATGAGATGCTAATATATATGTCACATAAAATATGTAATAAAAATTAAGTTGGCTTTGTTTATTTTTAGAAACGTTGATCTGTTTACAAGTGTTTCAAATATTATTATTGCAGGGTATGGAAGTAACCTTCAAGGAAAATCAAAGAGAAAGATGTAAATATGGGATTATATAGTGTGATACAAGCCAAGTCATTTGCAGGTAAATTGTAGAAAAGCAAGGTCTATGGTATATATGGAAAGCTAAATGTGCAATTACAAGTAGAAGCTATGGTTTCATACTATCACCTCAATGTACTATTATGGGCATTACTCTTCTCTTGAAAATGTTGTAACTATTTTTTTCTCTATTTAATCATATTCATTGTTGTTCAACTATGGAAAACTGTTTTTTACAAGGATTTAATAAGAAGCTAATGTTTCTCATGGGGAAACTTGGCCTGTTAGACCTATTATAGCATGGAGAGGAAGAAATACTGAGAGGAAAGGCAGGATTAGATAGCCTCAAATATCTCTTCCTATATAGATTTCTTTGGAGACTTATGGGAGGGATGGGCAAACATAAAGAGAAAACAATAAAAACTAGTTTAGAAAGATGAATAGCACATAAAAAGAAGGAACACGAATTTTCAAAGTAAAGAAGGATAACAATTTTGTGTTGTATCTCAAGGTACAGAAACCAAAATTACAGGAATTAACTACATATGTGTCTGAGCAAGTTGAAAACTCTAGAAGATCGTTTTCCTGTAAAATCGAACACAAAATTAAGAAAGGAAACAACATTGTGAATATTCTGAAGTCTAGAATGACCATGGTGTGGATCTGGAAGAATTTGGTCCCATCCATATAGTCATGGTTGTAGATGAATAACCTTATCTAGACTCTCCATCATTCTTGTATTGAAGCATTTGAAAGGATAGAAAATGGAAGCTCATACAATTTACACAATTTTTGGGTTAATTAAATAATCAACAAAAATGAATTCAAAACAACAAGGCTCTGATGAATCAAAGTATTCAATATTAGAAGCTCAGTGAGACTAAGAAGTGAACTTATGCTATGTTCCTTGAGGTTGAAATTAAATGTGAATTCTAGCATGTGATGAACTAGGATTTAGTGCCTATTATATTTATGATATTATGCGTTGAGGGTTATTTTTAGGAAATATGTCAAGAAAGATTCAACTTTATTGTGTTGAACTTTAAATTGAAAATAAAAGTAGAATAGAAAGTGGATTTAATTTGATATTATGTGGATGTCTTTCCAAGCATGGGAACCCAAGTCATGGTTGAGGTGGTTACAAGATCATCACCAAAGAACATATATCCCCCATCTCATCCCCTCTTGAAATACAGTGACCTATGAAATTCTTAATAAGGCCTTTCTTTTCATATTGAGATGGAATACTTGCCATACCATAGCCAAGACCTAAAACACCGTCCATGCACCTCACTTCCAAAGATCCCTTTTGGCTATATCCACACCTATCACAAAAAACATCTATGAACATGAGTGATCACCTCAATTTATTTTTATGCCCATCACAACCACTATGGTCTTCACCTAAAACACTTTTTCCATTTTATTTTTCTACATCCCCCACACCAGGATGGTATATGAAGCCTTATTAAAATATGTAATAACATTTTCTAGAAATCAAAGATATTTGTTTCCAGATTCCACAATTCAGTAATTTTCACCGTTTTAGAAGTTGTTTGAAAGAAATGAATTTTACCTAACACAAACCAACTAACTAAAAGTAGCAACACATACCCAAAAACATAATTTGTTGTCACCGATGTTCGATTGGGGAGCAAGACTAAACACCATCTCCAACAAGGAATCCCAGAGAATAGCTATGATCAACATAATCAATATCATAAACATAGTGTTGAAAAACTCATTGGTGGTTGTGATTATGGCCACTCCCTTCTTGTACAATAGCACATAGAAGATCCTTGCTAGGCACCAGGGAGTTTTTCTTTAGTTTGAACAAGGGTTGTGATCCCTACATAGAAGTCATAACCCTCTCATGTTATCTCTAACTGTTGAACCTAAGATAGAATGAATTCAAGAAATATTAAGTTTCCACTGATGATCCAAAAAGATGATAATGTCAAGAGTCAAATGCATCCATTATAGTAACTCAAGGAAGCACCTAAGACATATCCAAGAGATAAATGCAAAAAGACAACTAACTTAACATACAACAAATGGAACCCATGATGCAAATGACATCAAGTAGAAAATAACTTCCATATGCATCAATCTGGTCCTATCAAGCACCATGAATTGTACCTCAAATACCATGAATATCTAGAAATCTAGCATGCCCATTACTAGATTGGAAAGCTTGCATAAATAAGGAGATATAATATGAAAGCAAGCAATTGATTGGCTACTAACCCAAAATGCAAAGTCAACTCTGAGATTTAGCAGGCTAATAACTTGGCTTATAAAATATCAAGGAACATAAATTGAAAATATTTCGGGAACATAAACTTGGGAAAGTATTTAGGGAACATAAAAATCTAAAACTAATATTTTTAGGTTAAAAAAAAAAAAAAACCTCATAAAAAATATTATATAAATAATTACCCCAAAAAATAAAAAATAAAAAATAAATAAAAAGTTAAAAATAAATAAAAAAAATTAATTAATTAATTAATTAAAAAAAACAAATGTAAAAGAATTAAAAATTAAAAAAGTTAAAATGAAAAAAAAAAATCTCGCCACCCTAACCCATTGTCCATCCCACCCACTCCACCCCATCGTGACACCAACCCCTCCCTCCCTCCTACCTCCCTCTGCACCTATCGCTCCCCTCCCTCCCTCCCAACCCACCACACCATTCCTCCCCGCCCGCCCCATGGCCCAACCAAACCGTGGTGGCAAGGGCCTAATTCCTGGAATTGGCCCCTCGCCACCCCAGGTTAGTTGGGTCATGAGGTGGGCAAGGGGGGAGCGAGCTACGTGCAACTCCCTCCTGGCCCACCCTATGGCCCAACCAACCCGGGCATCGAGGGGTCGATTCCCGGAGTCGGACCCACTCCACCTAGGGTTGGTTGGTCTGTGGGGTGGGCGGGGACGGAGTTGCGAGGTGGGGTGGTTGGGGATGGAGGTGGAAGGGAGGGTGGGTTGGGCTGGGGTGGGCTAGGGAAGGAGGGGTGAGTTTTTTTGGGGAAGGAGGGAGGGCAGAGTGCAGTGGGTGGACGGAGGGTAGTATGGGGTGCTGAGATTTTTTTTTATATTTTATTTTTTGTATTTTGATTTTTCAGCTATTTTTTTTATTTCAGTTTTTTTTTTTTTTTTATATGTTAAATTCTAATTTTTAATTTTTTTCTTTTTAATTTTTTATTCATTTATTTATTTTCTTTACTTAAAAAAATTGATTTAGATTTTTTTTAAAATAAACATAAATTATATATTTTTTAAATATTTTCCTTTTTTATTTATTTTTTGCTTTTGTTTTTATTTTTTATTTTTACAAGTTAATTTTGTTTTTTTCTTACATTTTATGTTTTTTTTTTTTTTTTTGAATTATTTTTGTAATGGATCAGCCTGTTGCCACCCCTAGCTAGTAGGGCCTCGGGATGGGAGGGGAAATTTATTTTTTTAACTATTTTTAATTAAAATTTTTTAATTATTTTTATTTTATTTTACTTTTTTAACTTTAAAAAGTATCATCTTTCATTCTTTTTTTGGGTTAATATTTAACCTTTTTTTTCTTAAATTATGTCTAGTTTTGAAATATTTTCCATTTTTTTTTACAAGTTAAATTCATTTATTTTTTTTTTTTTATAGGTTTTTTTAGTCCTTTCTATATATTTTTTATATTTGATTTTTTTGTCATGTCTTTTTATGTTTTATTATATGTATTATTTAAAAAAAAATCTGTGTTTTTTATTGTTGTTATGTCTTTTCACTATTTTAATTTTTGTTTTCTTTTGTATTATTTTTGTGTTTTTTTTTTATTGTTTTTATTTTTTTCAATATTTGAAATTTTGTTTTCTATTATATTTTTCATTTTTATTTATATTTATTTATTTTATTTTTTCTTTTGTAGGGTTTGTGTCAATGCTCCTCTAACAACCCAATCCCATTATGTGTAATTCGATAGTTGATTTTAAATTTTCCGTCATAATGATTTGTGTATGTCCCCACAATGTGTCAATTTCATGGTTAGTCTCTAAATTTTCATTACAATGAGTCAATTTCACCTACACTTCGTGTCAATTTGATGGTTGATTTTTTTTTTTTTTTGCAGTATATCAGGTTGTCTTAAACTAAGATTTTAAAATCACTATACATTTAGCATTTAAAAAAAAATTACTCTTGATATAATAAATCTTTTATTCAGGTGTTCACTTTTAAAGCATTTCTAGTCATAAAATTTTTCCATAATGTCATGCTTGAAATATTTTGAAAACTTAAGATTGTTTTGTATTCTTAATATTTTGTTTTAATTCCATGGTTGAAAAGTTGTCGAGATTTTGATGTTTTTCTAACTTGTGATATTTTACAATGCTATGGTTGAAATTAGTTATAAGTATTTTTCTTAGCACCATGCCTGAAAATTGTTGGAATTTTAAGTTTTTTCAAATACATGACATTTTAAATTTAATGTCATTACTAAAAATCATTGGAATTTCAAGGTTTTTCAAAGACGTGATATTTTATCTTTAATGTTATGCTTGAAAATTGTTGGAAATTTAAATTTTTTGAGAGTCATGATATTTTACTTTTAATGTCATTATTTAAAAATGTTGACAATGTACCATGAAAGAAAAATGTTATTCCTACATCAATACTTTTCATTTTCAGAGTTTTTTCCACAAAAAAAATTGGTTCTTACTGTCATTTTTAAAAAATGTTGAAAATGTACCCCCCCAAAAAAAATGTTATTCTAGCATCAACACTTTTTGTTTTCAGCTTGTTTTTTCATTTTTTTTTGCGGTTTTTAGGCTAGAGTACCTATTTTGAGGTAATAGTTCTCATTTTATCAGTAACTATGTTTTAAAGGTTTTTATTTTTTGAGAAGCAAGACTACCCAAGTTGAAAATAGTTACTACAAAACGTTTTACTCCATCCCTAGATCTTAAGGAATTGACTTTCCACCCCATCTATGAAGTAATCTTTTGTTGATTTATAATAACTATAGTTGAATTTTAAACAACAATAGTGAACCAGAGGATAGGAGGTCTCATCACAAGCCGAACTACCATGATCATAAGTCCTAATAAAGTGACATTATCACTACTGGTAACCAAGGTAGGGTAATGCCCTTCGGTCATAGAGCTGAAAGACAAGAGGTCTCATCACGAGCTGACGTACTCACTTTTGTTAGCTCCTGTGAATTGCATTGTTATTAACTGGTTAGTAAGCTAGAACACTTTAGTCATTTCTCAATCAAATTGTCTAGTCCAATATAGTTATTTCATAGTCAAATATAGCCGTTGGAAGATCTGCTCTCCCTATTTAACCTGAAGCCATGATCTAGTTCTTCAACTTGTCCTGATGATGAACCACACTCCTTGGTTCGAAACATGTCGATAAAAATATTATAATATGATTTCTCGAAAAAAAATCTTCTCATTAAACTATATATTTATTTCTAATAGATGGGACACAGGCACCTCAATGGGTTAAAAAGGCATCCCTATTGAGGCTATGGATTCTTTCTAGTAGCAGTAGCTATTCCTATGGTAAAGAAGTTAATTCTGTAACACCCCCTCCGAGGTTTACCCAAAGTAACCATGAAAACCGGGGTAAACATGAGACGAGAGGCTACTATGATCAGATTTGACCTCCTACGTCACCTTAAGGAAGTGGAATCGATGAAGCATCACACACAATCATCCAACATTATCAACAGAACCCTTAGGAGACAATTCAACCACTCAAATAGCATGTCCTTGGGTCCCACTGTTGTTCTGGATCTCTTAGGCCATAGTCACTCTCATGCTATGGGCAAGGGAGTTACCAGCAACCTAAAGTCGCTCTCACAGGCCTGCCTACCAGTGAATGTGGACCAAAATTGCCAGTTTTGTGCTAGGAACCCAAGGATTTAAGCCACTTTTCTAGACCATAATTTGACCTTTGCCCAGAACTTGCTACAACCTTTAGAATTCATTAAAGACATGATAATAATGTTGATGAATCAAAATCAACCTTAGGACTAGGCCTGAGCATCCCCAACCGAGACTGACATTTTGTCAAACACTTGGCATCAATGCAACCTACATGTTTAGGATACAAGGCAAAGCATAAATGACTGAAAAAAATTATGAAACATAACTAGAAGGATCACCTCCTTCTCCATTGAACTACTACATCATTGATTAGGTCTTGCATCTATCCATTTAACAGTTACTAGTGAATACATGAAATAAACATGACATGAACCAATCATTTAACCATGCTTATAGCCAGCATAAAACCATGTAAATATCATAGATAAGGCAACCATTAAATCCACATATTAATCAGTATAAAATTAAGAGAAATTAGCTTTTATTAATCATAGGAAAATCCGACTAGGTTCGGGACTTCCGCGTACCACTTGACCATAGACATGGTTGAACCAAATATCTCTTTCAGCCAGTCAACCCCGTGCCATATTCCAAGCATGAATGTGGGATCTCATAGAATAACCAATCCAAGAACAACCAAGGGAATCTAAAGGTTAAACTACCTCCAAATTCATCAAACCATGATCACATAAAAAACAATGCTCTGATCACAACCGAATCGAACTTGGAATGCCATCCAAAATACATCACTATCCTTGAGGAATTTTCTGCCTCCTTGTCTCTCAGGATTTACCGCAATCCAAACCCGGATCATTAGGCCCTAAACCGAGACATCTCCCTCAGTCTTTACTGTGTATCTTGCCAAAACCAGTCAAGAGATTCCTAGGCCATTGGCAATGGAACTTGAGATCACTTTCACCCCAGATTCCGAAATCCATCTCACAAACCAAAGTTCAAAATCGAAATAAACATCCTAACAATATGGCATCCAAAAAAATGAAAGGATAGGCTAAAATCCTCTTTCATGACTCGGAAAAACCATGCCACTGATAGCAAGAGAAACATGCACCAACATGCAAAGTCATGCATGTCCAAACCAGCTAGGAAATCACACATGCAAAATGTTACCTATAAGTATTCCTATTGAAGCTGATTGATCTTACTTTCATTTTCTTGATCCTTGCTTTCCTTCCTTTCCCATTGCTTGCTTTTCCTTCCTTTATCCAAAGCTAGAGTGCTCCAAGAAAACTCTAAGTGATCAAGAGTGAAAGAGAGAGAGACAGAATAATGAGAGAGCTCCAAACTTGAACTTGGCAAAAGCCATGAACTGATCCTCATAAGCCTTTTTATTGATGAGGCCTCTATTTTCTTCATTTTTCATTATTTTCCTTCATTTCCTCCTCACATGCAACTTGTGACCTTTCACCCTACTTTTCTCTTAATTTCCTTTATATTCACAAATAAATTTGCCAAAACTTCCTTTTTGCCTTTTAATGCCTTTGCCAATTTTCCTTAGCCAAAATACACATCGAGTGATGTCCACTAGGATATATTTGCCCAACACTCAGCATGGAATAAGTATCCCTTAACCATGGCCTTATTTTTCCTTTATTAGACTTTATTACATGAACTTTTCACTAGGGCTATTACAAATTCAATACTATGATATACTTGGTTACCATGTTTTCTCAAAACTAATTGTCGATAAAGCCCATTGTTGCATATATAAGGTTTTCTAGAACTCATGGTTCATGGGGTAATATTTAATCAGTTCTTAAATGATGATGGTTATAGTTTATATCTATTAATGAGTTCTAAATATTCACTTTACATGTCAGGGATGAAACTTTTAATATATTTGAGATTTGACATTTTGTATAATCTAATATATCATTCCTTTATTCTACATGTTTCATATATTTAACCAAATATAGTTTTGTTTCCCAATCAATCGCCATTTATGTGTAGCTTAACAACACTACTATTATTCTGGGGTAGAATAAAGAGGCCTAATCCTTATTGTGAATGCCAGTAATTGGTCAGATCTTTAGAAACAAAGACTGAGATAACTAATTCTCACCATTTTTGTTCCCATAGAAACCAAATCTTATGGGTATAGTGAATGCATATTTTTCTCATCATTTTTACCCTCCTTTATATTCCATTATTATCCATTACTATCATGTTATCACTCCTTCAGGTCTCCAAGGCTGAGGAAGAGTCCAGCTGAGGTAACCACACTCCAACCTTTTGACTTGGTAGCTAGCCCTCCCAAGACGGAGAGGCCAAGAGGGTTAGATAGATTAAGGGTTCATGCTAGATATAGTAGCTCAACATTTGTTTGATTTGAGTTGATTGGGGTATTCACTGGATGAGTGAATTAGGTCAAAGAGTGAACTAGATCAAGGCAAAAGAGAATCAGAATTGCAGACATCTAATGGGGCAAGGTAGGCAAGTTAATTTAACACTTTTTAGTATAGTGATGAAATGGTTTAGACTGGTGAGGTGCTAAAAAGAGCATGAATATCATGAATTCTTCTTAAACTGAAGAAATAAAACAAATTATGATCATTTTTCCAAAACAGAGCATAGAGATGTATTTTTCTTATCACATCTTGAAAATAAAACATATTTAGAAGTGAAATGGATCATGAAAGGTACAAAAAATTCACACACATGTAACCGAAGAAGAAACAATATCAAAATAGCAGGCCACAGGAATCCCACCAAAATAGTTGCAACTCATCCAATATATTTCATGCCAAAGTCTGAAATACTAATACAATATCCAATGGATTCCAACCTGTAGAATGACTGAGAAAGTACATGATATAGGTCTCAAACCAACTCATCCTAGCCTCAAGGGTCGAATCCATGAGAGGAGGAGTAGTTACAACAAAAACTGAACTGATAGCTAAAGTGTAGCGTGGTCAAAGTGACTCATCCCTAACTTAAGAAAATTGATTCATTACAAGTCATAGAGGCCATTTACCTAATTTATTTAACCTAGGTAACAATAAAAACATAATACATCATCCTTATCAATTACATCAGTAAAACACTAATTTCCCATAGTAAAAATCAAATTGGAGAGAAACAGTGAAAATTTGGGCTGACTGTCAAATGCACAGTGCCATCTTCAAGCTAACTTTTACCTACCTTCCTGATGTCCAAATATATCCCAGGATAGCTCATTGGAAATATTATCCTATCTAGTTTCCAAAACTGCCCTTGGTTTTCAAAATGGGCTTGATTTTACCCTCCAAAATTCCATTCTCCCAAGACTACTCAAACGTGCAGTGCCTGGTCCATAAATGAGGTAGAAACATGATTTTTAGGTTGTTTTTTTCCTTTTTCACCCACCAGTTTTGCTTTCCAGGGCTGGAAACATGGTTTTCCTGGATGTATTGGTCCTTATGAATCCAATGGTGGTGGCCATTCATGAAAAAAGTGCCTCCAAAAAGTGCACAACACCTAAGGCATTGCGCGTTTGACCAAACTATTGATATAAAAATTGCCTTAAAAAGACATGAAAAGCAAGATGACAAAAATTGAGTCAAGGGTCTTCAAAATTGTTTAATAAGCTGATGTCTGAGGTGGCTAGGCATGGAGTGAAGCCTATGTAAGTATGTCAAGCTTCTTCTTCTCCTCATGGTGGGTTAGGGCTTCAATTTTTGCCCTAGCAGCTTTGAGCTTTGCCCTTGCTATTTGGTGTCTTTGGAAATAATACTTTGCCATCTTTCTCTGAATGTCAGTGTCTCTTTTGGCCTTGTCTAAAAAGCTTTAAATATGGGGGTTCACCCTCTGAAGCTAATGCTCCCAATTCTCATTTACCATTTTAGCAAATTGCTCATTTAGGGTGAGACCACTAGCTAGTTCAGCCTCCTTTTGTTTTTCTAGCTCCAAAGCTCTCTTTAGGCCTCTAGTCCTTGGCCTTTTTCTTGGAACCTGTTCCTCCAGATGGTCACTATATTCTCCATATGCTTCATCAAGTAAGGCCTTAGCCTTTTTAGCCTCCCTCTTTTCCTTGATGAGTTGAATCTCCATGAGCTCATGTTTGGTCTCAAACTGCTTGTTTTCCTACTCATAGTATGAAATGATGTATTTTTCCCTTTGAAAATTGACCTAGAGCTCTCCTATGAGTGCATTCTTCTATTTGATGACAATGGTTGTGCTTTCAGTGTCATCATTTTCACTTAGGTAAAATAAGTGAAAATGTGTCTCTGTGTCATGGAGGTGCTCCACTGGCTATTGAATCTCTGCTTCTGTCACCTTTTCCTTGCCATTCTATACCTGCTTTGCTGATGAAGAAGGAGAGGCCCCTCCCACAATCTGTGAGGAAAATACTTGCTTATGCCTTCTCTGATATATATGTCCCAAAGTACCCAAATCAACCCTTTTAGGCTTGTTGACCTCACCATGTTCAATGTGCTCTTGCTCTCTACCTTCATCTCTGCTAGATGAATGAATAGGCTAATGAAATGGTGATGATGGAGGTTGGTGAGGCTGACTCATTAGTTGAGGAGGAATGACGTATGGGATGAGATGGAGGAATGGAGGTGGATGGATGAGATGATGAAGGGATGCTTTAAACATTTTGAGTAGATCCGTCAGTGAATATGGGATTAGCTATGAAGGTACTCCATGCAATGTTGAGTTCCTTGAGATGGTAAATGACTATGATTTTAATGAGGGAATGATAAAATAGGATCTTCATTTGATCTTTGTACTCCCTCTTTTGGGCAATGCAGGCCATCTTCTTAACACTACAGAAAATATATTAGGGTATATTGAGCATTTTCACCCTGGTGAAATGCATTAAGAGTCATATATGATAAGAATAGACCCTAGAGAATCTACTTTCACATGAAAAATATTTCATAATAATCTTCATCATAGGGGCATATCTATCAAGGAGCTGTGAAAAAGGAAAATAGCCCCTTATTTCATTTCTATACCTTGGTTTCATGTAAGGCTCATAATAATTCCTCTCCAAATCACCTTGTTTAAACCATTTTTCCCCAACATCTAGAATTCTAGTGGCACTTGATATATTGGTAGTAGACAAAGTGAAATTTATACATGATAGAGTGACCTAGTTGTCTTGGAGTTTAGAAATGAAGAGCCTAGTAAACTAAGGTTGGACTGCCTACACTTGCTCACAGAAATCATAAAAGCCTAGCCATTTTAAGGATGTCACAGTCATAGGGGATGCTAAGAGTTCCCTGAGATCTGTGGGCTCAAAACTGTGTATCTAGCCTCCTTTGTGTGGCCTCCTCTGTTCCCTATCTTCTGCTCTATTTGTTTCCTCTTCCTCACTATGTGGTTTATATTCCTCCTTTGCCATGGTGTTTAGTATCAAACCTTAGGGAGGTGTAAGGTAGGGGGAATGTAGTTTTTTCTTAGGGAATAGTAAATGGGGAAGGGTAAATATGAAGATGATGGGTGAAGGGATATGTGTATTGGAGAGGGGTATAGGGTATTTGTATGATAGTTTGGGGATGGGGAAATTTGTTTGCAATATAGGGGTTTGGGAGCCTAGGTAGTGTTGTATCACCTAGGACTTAGGGTTTTGGGACAAAGGGTTAGAGGGTATATGGGATATAAAGATTTAGGGAAAGGGAAGGAGGGTGGAGGGAAGTGTGCAAAAGGGAATGAGAGTGGAAGGTAGTTTCTGGGGGAAATCTAGGGTTTAGATGTAACAATTAAGCTAAATCTTCAATAAAACCTTTCAAACACTTAGGAATTGACTTGAGGAGGGGGAAAATCACATCCCTTATATGCTACTTACTTGCATTGAGGTTGAAAGCATTTTGGAGGTGCTGAGGAGGTGACTGGAGCATTGTTGGACAAACGCACAACACCAATGCAGAGTGCACATCGCCTCAAGAAAACATGCAGCGCCTTAAGGGAATGCGCAGTGACTTAAGAAAACACGCAATGCCAGGTAAATGTGTAGTGCCAGAAGAGAACGCGTAGTGCCTGCCCTGTTTTCGCTGATTTTTGCCCAGAACTGTGAAAAGGCTCTCTTGGGGTTTCCTCAATGAGTACTAGGAGGCAAATGAAGGTGAGTTTGAGGCCAATAAATCCTTTATAGGTGAGTGAATTTGATATTTTTCTTTTCAAACCCACTTTCTGATGTTTCATTTGACCCCTTTTTGACCTCTTTGTTAATTTTCTTTCTCACTTTTTCTTTACAGGTGGATGATGCTGAAGCTTTGGAAATTTTCACTTTTGAATTTTGGTTGGATGATATTGGCAATGGATATTGAGTAAAAACTAAGAATAGTGACTTATTACATATGATAAACATAACATTACATAAATAAATAAAAATTATTACAACTCTCTTCTTGAAATAAAATTACAAATTGGAATTATTTTCTTACTTAAATTCAAATTTGGAACTTTAGAAACCATGGTTACATTTTTATAAACCCTTATTAAATTGAAAAAGGGATATTATTTACTTCACTCTCATACTTGGCCTTATGCAGTGAAATGGTGTTTTATTGGACCTTGGAAAATAAAACCTAGTGACCTAATGGGACCTTGAATGACTAGACTTCAGGTGGACTTGATTGACACAAAACATGATGAAATGAGCTTTTATAGTCAATGTATGCTCAACAAGACACATGAAGGTGGGCCAACAAATTTTGATTTTTGAGAGGGGATGAGGCTTTAACTTGGGCTACCATCAGCGAGTAAATTTTTACATGATGACCTAGGTGGAATGATAAAAATTTCAACATGGGACACTAATATGATATAAAAGAGGAATTTTGATCACTGATGGCAGTATGAAAATACTGACTCTAACATATCCCATGACATTCATAACATGATTATGTCAATTTTATATATAATGAGGTAGTTGAGGTAATTAATTAGTGATTGAGCCTACTCATGAGATGTTCTATAGAAACCTTGATGACAAGACAACTAATTAGTTTGGGGGAAGGAAACCTTGCAACACTTTATGATTACTTTACTTCAGCTTGCATGGTTTCCACCTTCCATATCACTTTTAGCATCAACTATGCCTACATCATCTTCAACAAATATCAATCCATCAATGTCATTCCATGTTTTCATGGAAGTAAAACTTGAGGTAAAATAGCATAATTTTCTAATCTATTAAAAATTTAGGAGAATGTCATGAAAGACCACTGAGCATTATTCACTCATATTTTTCAGCCATTATTTCCCGTTCTTTACCACTTCCCACTCTTCAGAGACACAAAAGCTTTCAATTTGGAGGAGTGTATTTCTCATTAATTTATTTATCATGACCATGTCATCAATACTCTTTATCATCCATCGATATCCTTATTCATTCTCAAAACCTCCACTATTCCTTGTTGTTTTACACCAAGCAGAGATTTCAACAATGATTGTAACAACAACCTCAAATTGTTTTCTAGCGTAGCATGAGGGTATGCTAATTTTCCAATTTGGGGAGGAGTTTCTATGCATGATGTATGTTTTCTCTTTTCCTCCTCATTTAAGGCATACAATTTCATTTTTATAGATTGCATAAATTGGTTTATGTATATCTTTAAAACCATGAAATGGATTCTTCTGAATTTTGGACAACAAAGAGGTATCATTAAAATACACAAACCCAAAATTTTTTAGGTAAACCAGTTTGTAAAATTCCATAAATCATGCATTGTAACCTACAAATTTTTACTTATATCTTGGTATCTATACATCAGATTTCTTTCATTTTCGGAGTGAAGAATAATTAATATAGTAGAAATATTCCTGTAAAATTTTAGCAAAATATGGTTTGTAGTTTTTGAGAAAATGGTTATTGAAGTTCATTGTTACTTTTATCATATTTCTCTGCAACTTCATATATATATATATATATATATATATATATATATATATATATATATATGAAAATTAATGTGAAAATTGTTACAGCTCCACCAACAATGCTAGAATTCAATAACTATTTTTTTAAAGAAAGATTTGGTGAAGAAGCATTTTGTTCCATCAATATCATGAGTTGGGTTGAGTGTCTTGATTATTGAATCACAAATTGGTTGGTACAAAGACATTAAGTTGCATGAGGACATCCAACATGTCTAGTTTGGGGGAGAATTTGGGCCAATAAGTTGTCATTATTATTACCACTTCTTAACATATATTTCATCCATTCCTACCATTCTTTACCACGTCATTTATCATAATTTATCATATAATTCCATTTCATAATAGTTCATGCTCTTATGGATTAGTGATGTTGATTCTCCTTTATTTTTAATAAATTGAATATTATTATGCATGCTTTTTCCAATGATGATTTATTAATGAATTTATTATAACATCACTCCCGATTTTAGCCTCCAAGATCTCTTCGAGATTGCAAATTTCATCTTCATCTCATAATCAAATATTCCAACTCAGAAATTCACTGGGATAAAACGTGATAGTTTTGCATTGGACATTTTGGGTAAATGAAGATGAATCTTGAAAATTTGAGACACGGGTTTTGTGCAAAACAGACCAAATCAGTTTTCTGATGGGCCATTTTCCAAAATTCAGCCTAGATTGAGAGAAACACAAGGTTGCTCGAAGGAAATTTTCACATATTTTTTGTTGTGGTCATTTTCCAAATTTCCTTAATTGCAATTCCAGATTTGATTTACTTGCAACTGAATGTTGATGGAAAGATATTTCAAATCTCATCTTTCTTATTGAGATTCTGTAATCAATCTAAATTGTAAAAGAAATCATTTTGTACTCAGTTTATTGTAAATTTTACTTTGATGTTTGTGTATTTAAAAGACACGAGTCAAAGAGAAAAGGGAGATAACACATATAGAGCAGATCAAATATTGAAGGATCAAATCCATACACTTTAATCATTCTTGAGTTTGATTAATATAAAGTTGTGAAGAATGGTTTTGATTTTTCAATTTATTATGTGAGTGCTTTTCTTTGACAAACTGGTTCCTCGTGGTAGTGCCTTTCTCCCGGTTGAGCTACTATCATGTAATTGTTAGTAGATTAGTTGTATTCTTGTTATTTCAATGTGGTTACTCGGTACTTCTTACAAAATTGTTTCGTTGTTTCCTCATTTACTATTCTTGAAGCATTCAATTTGTTGATCCCTTCATTAAATGATTTTTGTTTCTTTGTCATTATTTGCATTTTTGTTCCCTTATAATAGAATCCTTGTTTCCTTCAAAATAGTTTATATATATTTGGTAATTGGATTGTTGTTTTTTTGTTATTTAGCATTTAGTATTATGCTTTTTTTTCTTATATCATGAGAATGTAATTACTAATTTTTGTATTGTTTTTCGTTCTAGATTTATAAATCAATTTAGAATTTCATTCTCATTTCATATTTTGTATTCATAGTATAAGTTTCTATTCACAAGTTCTGGACTAGTATTTAATTTTTTGTTGGGTAAGGTAGTGTAATATTTCAATTCAGTTGTGTGATGTAGCTGTGAGTATAGATTTGAATTCTTCCATTTAGTTTTGCACTTTATTTTCTGAATTTAGGCATGTCATTTCATTTCTTATTGTTTTAAAATGAAGAATGAACTTGACGGTTTATAACAAAATCATATAGAACCAATATTAGTTGTTAGTAGTTGCTTGCATATGTTTTGTTGATTTCCTTGAAACAAAAAGATGCTCCTCGGGTTGACAATTAGTGTTCAGGTGATTAGTTTTTGTTTATTATTAAGCAATTCATTTACCCAACAACTGGCCACGTAGCCCTCTCCCACATGGCTATCAGGTGGTTAGCATATGATAGCTTGTACTGATGATATGGTGAACGATGTGGATTCATTTTGTTGATCCAATGATGGAGGCCTTCCCTCGATTTCGTAAACCCTAATATGTTTTGGGGTTCATTCTCGAATTCCTTTCATTTGTGACTCTATGGACCTCCCTCCCTTCGGTTGGAGGAATGTCAAGGCTTCGCAAACACTGCATTAAAGCCCTTGCAGCAATTACCACTTGTAACTTTTCTTTAGAGTAGGTATCTAGATGCCTAATCCATCCTTCACTACGTTGGCAATCAGGGATGTTGACCTCCAAACTTCTGTGGAATCCTTTCTCAAGCTTGTTTACCATGGCTAAAGCATAGTGAGTTTTAGTATTTAATGAGTTTTCACTTCTCTTTAAGTTTTTATTTTTCCATCCGCGAGATGGCTTCACCAACATCTTTTTATTTGGGGGTTTCTATTGTAGGGAAATTTTAGGGGTTGTATTTTGATGTTGGTTTTATTTTCAAATTGAACACCCCTAAAGGTATCAGGGTGGCAATGACTATTGGCCCTTTATCCTGGTCTCTGAAATGGGTAACTTTCATTTTACAGGTTCCGTTCACCCCATACATGCACTCAATTTTCAGTTCAAACCCTCGTCACTTTAATAATATTTTTTTTGTTTTCAAATATCGATTACTGGACTGAAATGTATATTGAGGGTTTCTTTTTATTTTATCTCCTTGGAAATTATTTTGATTGAGAATTATGAATTGAGCACTAATTTTGTTTTCAAGGTCTTCAACATGATTTGGGAACGATACAACAAGCTTTAGTAGAAACATGGAGTTCTTTTCAAGATGTCGTACTTATAATTTCTAGAGGTAGCTACTAGATGGCGTGCTATTCTTCCTCTGCATCATCTATAGCTAAAAAAATCCTTGTACTTATAACTCCATTATCCATCGGCTCGGACCAAGACATTTATCTCTTGCAAAATATCTGAGTACCGAAAGGAGTTATTCCATCATAATCGACTTATATAGAGCTACATTTTCCACAACATAAAACATGATGGGATATTATTCCACTTCCCATAAAATGTCCTCATAATTAATCCTCTCCTTGGTAGTAAACAATTTTTTAAAAAATGTGACTGCTTCCCTTCGAATTTCCCTGTCAGAGTATACCATGTTACCATTTTCCCCAATGATATTCCAAATGAAATTTTGATTCCTCCTATGATTGGCATATTTGTGGAAGAATTTGGTGTTATGGTCCCCCTCCTGAATCCATATGGCTCTATTCTTCAACCTCCACGTTGTTGAAGTTTCTGTGTCTACCAGTTAGAAACCCTCCATGCACTTTACTGATTTATTCCTACCTATTTGTTCTGTTACTTAACAAGTTATTTACAATGTAAATACTGAAAACAAAAACTAGTGCATGCTCAACATAATACTGATCATCAACCGAAGGAAACATAAACAAGCACACAAAATGACACTGTTATTTTTGGACCAATGTCCCAGGAAAAACTCAATGCTAGAAAACCGGTGCAGCTATCTGAGGGTTTTCTTATTAAGCAATTTCACAGTACAATCTGGGTGCCAAATCTGGCTTACCTGATAGAGAATTCCCTCGGCAGTAGTACCTCTCAGTCTGAGACAAATGTCCTCGCTGAAACCTTGGATAAACCCTTCAGCAGCTCCTTAGCTCCAATCTACCCCAAAAACCCCAGCGTCAACCTCTCTCTCCCTAGCGCTGGCCCTGCGTCACCCTAAATGGGTCTGTGTCAACCTTCTATCCCTCTCTGTCAGCAACATTGGCCTCTTTGAAGCAATGTGCAACTCCTAGCTACCTATGCGTGTACCTGCGTGAGCCCTGGCTGCTACTACATCACTCTTTCTGGATCCTGCGGTGCTCTCCTAGCATTATTTCTGCCTCTTTGTCTCTTTGTAATCAATGCCCCTCAGCTGCAACTTCAATCACTAATTCTATCTCTCTTAGAAAACCCCGCTCTAGAGAATAGAATGACTGATCATCTAGTGTACTCTCCAAGTGACCCTCAAGTCCCCTCTTATACTCTTCTTGTTGACATATCAATGACCGAGATTAAGTCCCTAATCAATGGCTAAGATGATATTTGGCTTGATCCATGTCTTTTGGACCATTCTAACATATTTTTATATTAATCCACATTAATATTTTAATTTCCCTAAGTTTAGACTTAAGGACACCATTAAATATATTAATTATTTTAATATATCTCGAACTACTTAGAATCTTCCCAAACCCTTTCTGGTTATTGGAGATCTCATGTGCCCGAACCTCTCAACGAAATTTCATTATTAGAGCACATCTTATGCTACCACAAATCAACACTCCCTCTTAGCAAGGACTATGCTCTATCAATACTCCTCACTGAGTATTACTCTGATCATCTGGCATTGGTCCCTGTGATGATGTTAGGCCTACTACCCATCATCCTATGCACTTCTATATCCTTTACTGCTTCCCATGGTTCTGCCACTCCCATTGCTGCATTTGTACGACAACTCCCTTTGAATCTGTGTTGTTGTTGGTCCTTTTTCCCAACACTACATCAGCTCTGCAACTCCTCTCATCATGCTGCATCGTGCTACCGATTGTTACACTGCAACTCAGTCGCTGAGAAGTAAGTAACTGATCTCCCAACTCTGACCTCTCTTTTGGGCTAGAGACCCTCTTGACGCTGAAGCTCCCTCTACCACTGACAAGTGCTCCCTCTCTGACCTCTTCGTTGTTGCAACAACTCTGTGCATCTCACACCATTGCACACCTCTCTGTGCCATCTTGCACTGCTGCAACACTCCCGTGCCTCTCACACTGCTGCAACCTACTATCCTCGTGCTATCTCAGGACTCATGCATTGCAGCTCTCTCTACAGCTCCTTCCACATCCATCTCTACCCACATCAACCAGTCCTGCTACTCTCTGGGGCTCCCGTAGCAAGGTGTAATCCAATAGGCTGGGTACCTCGAAGATCCTACCCCTAATCGCATGTAGTCTGTATGACTACAACTCGATGTCTCCCCACTTCTACTTAAGTGATGCATGTGTACTCATGGCACAATCATCATCTGTCTCCACGTCCTTCTCTGCCCTTGGTGGTGTTGCCTTAGTCTCAAAAGACTCTCCCTTACTCTTCTTCCTTTGACACTGGGTCACATAATAACCCAGCTCCCCACAGTGGAAGCACTTGATCTTGGAGAGATCCTTCTTCTTCCACTTTTCTTGCTTTTCCTCAAATGCTAGGGAAACTTCTTCCTCCTCTTCCTTTTTGACTCAAATCCCCTTACTGTTGTTGCCCACCTTTGACTACTATCTGATCTCTTCTTGGCGAAGGGCCACCCACATCTCATCCCAAGGTGGAACTGTCCCTCTACCCAGTATACTTTGGAAAAATACCTCCCAGTCTTCCGAGACTGCATTCATGGCTGTCTTCACCATCAGTTCCTAATCCGACATGGCTTCTATGGCAGTCAACTGATCTCATATCTCATTTAGTCCTCCGAGGAAGGTGTCAATCGGTTCTCCCTTCATTTGATATGACCTCAACTGATTTTCTAGTAAAATTCTTCTCTACACAAAAGTATGTTGGTATAATTTCTTTAGGGCCTCCCACATCTCATTTTTCATTTCCTTCTTGAAAATGTGTGGTACTACATGGTCCTTGACCCCTTCAAGGATGATGCTCTTGGCCCTCGCCATTGCCTCCTTGTACTTGTCATTCTCAGCTAGGTCGACTGGGATAGATATCATCTTTAAGGAAAAGTGCTTGACACAATTTCTGTCAAGTACGGATAAGATTCTGGCCTTCCAGACTGCCAAGTTTGATGCTCCGTCCAGCTTGTCCTAGTTTCTTACTCTATGTAGTGCCATGATGCTCTTCTACTTCCCTCCCAGAATTTATTAATGTGACTCCCTCTGAGTCTCTATTTCCCTCCCGGAAATCCTTCTATTGATGTCTAGATGTTCCCTACTCTAACCGTCTGTGCAACTGCACCACTGATCTGGATTTCTCAGCTAGAAACCCTTGGTAGCAAATCCCTCCTCTTGGCCTTGCCCTGTTAGGTATTGTTCTGACTACAGTATCTCACCAGCTCCACTTTGCAACTTTCCCACAACCTCTTAAAACCCAGCAACCTGAATATGAGAGCTCCTAGGCTCTGCATAATACCAACACCAGTAACCCAGCCTCCTCAGCCAACTGTTTCAGCCCTCCCATCTTCTATGTGGATCTGCGTGAGTCTCCCTTTGCCTCCCTTAACCTCTACATTTCCTCTTCCTGGCTCACCCTTGATGATGTAGGCACTACGTCACGCTTCCCTTGTTGTTGCTCTGTTAGAAACAACTTCTGTCACTCGGGACAATTGTTTTCTGCTGCTATTGCTCCGCTTGACTGATGTCCTCAATTCTCCTGTGATCTGCAACCATGCTCTGATACCATGTTGAAGTTTCTAAGTCTACTAGTTAGAAACCCTCCATGCACTTTACTAATTTATTCCTATGTATCTGTTTTGTTACTTAACAAGTTATTTACAATGTAAATACTAAAAATAAACACTAGTGCATGCTCAACATATTATAGATCATCAACTGAAGGAAATAGAAACAAGAACACAAAATGACACCGTTATTTTTGGGCCAATGTCCTCAGAAAAACCCGATGCTGGAAAACCAGTGCAGCTATCTGAGGGCTTTCTTATTAAGCAATTTCATAGTACAATCTGAATACCAAATTTGGCTTACCCAACAGAGAATGCCCATGGCAGTAGTACCTCTCAGTTTGAGACAAATGTCCCGGCTGAAACCCTCGATAAACCCTCCAATAGCTCCTCAGCTCCAATCTACCCTAGAAACCCTAGTGTCAACCTCTCTATAGACTGCATCAGCCTCTCTCTACCTAGCACTAGCCCTGTGTCACCTTGAATGGGTCTGCATCAGCCTTAGGAGGCCCTCCGCGTCAGCAACAATGGCCTCTCTGAAGCACTACACAGCTCCTAACTGCCTCTGCATGGCCCTGGTTGCTATTGTGTCACTCTTTCTGGATGTGCTGATCTCTTGGCACTATCTCTGCCTCTCTGTCTCTTTGTACTCAATGCCCCTCAGTTGCAACTCTGATCACTGATTCTATCTCTCTTAGCAAACCCTGCTCTATAGAATAGAATGACTGATCATTTGGTGTGTTCTCTAAGTGACCCTTAAGCCCCCTCTTATCGTTTTCTCATTGACATATCAATGGTTAAGATTAAGTCCCTAATCAATGGCTAAGATTAGATATGGCTTGATCCATGTCTTTTGGAGCATTCTAACATAGTTTTATATTAAACCACATTAATATTTTACTCTATTAAAAATATTAATTATTTTAATATCTTCTAAACAAACCCATTTTGGGTATTGATTATCTCACGTGCTCCAACCTCTCCAACAAATTTCGTGGCTAGAGCACATCTGATGCTACCAAAAATCAACACATGTGGCCTCCTGGACTGTTAGGATCTACTTCTTCCTGATTTCCAAAAAAATTAGTCTGCTAAGTATTTGTGCAGACGGTGACATTGTAGAAAAGACCTTTCTAGTCTCACCTATCTCCACTAAAAAAATAAATCAATTCCAGTAATAATTCTTCCTTTTTGAGTCTCTCCCATGTTCTAGTCTGACTTTTTAGGCATTTGAGTTTATAAATGATATTGTCCATGGCTGACCTATGTTCAGAGCACATGGGTGTATTCCAAAATTCCTTGACGTTAGAGGTATAACAATCATCCAACAACTATGTCCGATTGAATTTGAAATATACCCCTCTTCTAATCGACTCCACCCTCTAGGATAAGACAATATGACAGTGGTTGGAAAAATATGAATGTTCCACATGTGAACGAAGATTCCCTATAGTAACACGTAACTCTTGATGGACCAGGAATCTCTCAAGCCTTTTAAAAATATAAGAGTCATGCTTCTCCCATGGAACCAAGTAAGAACTAGTGAATTAGGATAGATATACGCTAGGTGATTCTCTTCAAACAGACAGTTAAGTTTGGCAGCCATAGGATCATCGTGGCCATTTTTACCCCAATCCTCCTCACAGTTCAAAGTGGCGTTAAAATCCCGACCAAAAATAACTGACCCTATTTGCAAGATGTTAGATGCCTCCATCCTATCTGAAAAAGTGTTCTGACTATCATAGGGAGCATAAATGTTGCAAATGTCAACCCTCTCTTCCAACGCATGAATGTGACCAGAGAGTAGAATACTAGCAAAGAATTTCTAAGCACAAAAATTGGCCTAGTGTGGGTCCCATAGAGCCACCGTTCCCCCAGACAAGCCACAGGAATCAACAACAACCACATGTGAAGTTGAGGAAATGGATAGAAAATAGGAAATGGACAGAAAATAGGAAATGTCCCAAGTAGTATCTGACATTGTCTGTTGAATGAGAATGATTTATGGTCAGACAAAGTTCACAAGAAAACAAAGGGAGAGCTTCTTCAGGGCATCCCCTAAGCCCTCGTATTTAAAGAGATAATATTCATCAAGAACTAGGACCTAGAGGCTTCAATTCTCTTAGGGCCCCATATGAGGAATAATCTAGAATCGACACGTCCTCCAAAACTTTAAGAATATAATTCAAATCTACAGTTGATAGTTGACCCAATTTTGGAACCTAATGGCGTCTACCACCCTTCCCTCCACCCCAATGTGTATTAACGTTTCAGGTTGAATTAGGGCTAATCAAGGGACCCTTCCCTTTATGGACCGTGAAGGAGCAGAGATTCAAGGCCGGATTTAAGAGAAGAAATTCCAGGTCACTATCAACACAATTATGCAGAAAAGAAGGGTGGTCACCCACGGGCTCGGAGGGGAAGAGATTAGAAACGACAATGGAGGGATTTTGGTAAGCCAAGATCAAAGGGGGTTATGTGCAGGGGGGAGAAGAGGGGTGGAGCCACCAATGTTCAGGTAGTAGGAAAGGATGAGAGAGAGTATTCGAAGAGAAAAGGGTAGCCGAGAGGTGTGGATTCAAAGATAATTATGTCGTAGTCCCCCCCAAATCAAGACGCAAGGGTAGGTGGGAATCCAAAGGAGGAGAAGATGATAAATCAATAGGGGAAGAATAAAAATGTACAACAAAATCATCAAGGGAGGATTAATTATCCAAGTCTGAGTCTGATTGTTGAAAATTATTCTAAGCATATTTTTTCATCGCCTCCCTTGTATCTGAAGTCTATGTTGAATGTGCCATGGGCATCATTCCAAGAGGTTCCCCATTTGATGACATAACATACATCGAAAAGGTATGCCCCAGTAATCAAGCCTTTGATAGAAATGACAAGAGTCCCATTCCATCTCGATGCTACCTGACAACCAACCAGAAAAATAGACTTCCACTTGAATCCATGCAACCCTCTTGTCCCTAGCCCCCAAGATGCAATGGTCCATGTACCTGAATTTACCCACCACGTTTCCAATTGCCATCAGTTCCTGCCTGGTCCAATATTCTAGTGGCAATCCTGAAATATTTACCTAGACTAGGTTATTATGAGGAGTATCCAACTGTGGGTTAAAACCCACACACCACCCACATAATTGTAGGAAACCCCTCCGTCGAACCCATGGTCTCGAAAAAAAGGGTTCGGTGTTGTCTTAGTGAATAAAATGGAAAGAGAACTAGTGATTTAACAAGTCACTAACCTTTGAAGTATATCCCAGGATGGGAGTCCATTGAGTAGCTATCCATCGAGCCATGTCCAAATCTCTAGTCTCTGAATAGTGCCATCATACAATAAGGGCTCGATTCTGCAAGCTGATAACTCTATCCTACAGAATGTCATGCCTGAAGCTCAGAATTTTTATTTCCACCTACCCACATATGGGTTTATGTTTTCAACCAAGAGGGTGAACAACATTCGCCACGTGGCGAGTGACTGCATGCATGTCAGATGTCACCTTGTCACCCAAAAGCAGGGTGGGAAAAGTGCCATGTGTATCACATAGGACATCGTTCATGTGAATAGAACTTCCCCTTTCAGCCTCTAACATGGCCCAAGTGAAGGCGTTGTGTAGGGAGATGTCAACATCAAGAGAGTCTCCCATGATTGGACCCACCCGGTCCACTGTGTCCCCAACATGCATCACCACCTTCTATGCAGTATTTAAACAAAGCATCCACTTTCGAACGAGCCTTTAATGTCAACTCGGAGAGAAATAGTGATCTCACCTACCCCTGCATGTCTAGACAATGAATGAAGTCCCAAGGAAAATGTTGTAGTACATCGCAAAATTTGAAAATAAGAGACCCTCGAGAGTCTAGTGAAATCCACCTCATCCACCCATAAGCCAGAATGCTTAAAAAGGAAACCCCATATCACCCCAAAGCCCTGGGAAGGTGTGCAACCCGGTAGTAATAATGAACATCGAACCATCCGAACCAAACCATTGGATGTAAAAATGCTTGTGCAAAGATCCACCTAAGAATGTATGTGAGTAGAATTCAAAAATGGCAAGTAGTAGGGTTTAGTAGAGGGCATCATGGTCGAGAAAGGTGAAAAACGAGTACTCAAAATGTCATAGACCATCAAGTCTTGATGCTAGGAAAAATCGTCAACTACCCCACCCTACCCACAAATGATGTTGGAGATGACTGGAAAACAAAAGGTCCAAATTGAGCAGACTGTGAAATGATTAGTGGACTGTAATACCAACACATAGGTATCCACAGGAGATTGTGAGATGAAGATCGAACCCCATTACTAACAACAACAACAACACCAGCATCCAAAATGGTTCCACCTCTTTGAATACAAAAATATTTACACTGAGGTGAGACAATGAAGTAATTTATCGACTTATACAATAGGAAAATTTAATTATTCTACTCGAGTTGTGTACCAGCCTCAATATCCTCCACTATAGAGATTTTAAAAAGGATTTGACTCCACCCATGCATTGACACCTATTTCATCAACTTAAAATGGACTGCGCACATTCTGAACATGATGTATACAATACAACATAGTAGAAGGATAATATGCAAAGTCTAATTAAGTGGAAAGTTGCAGCTTCCCACCACCATGAATTCCTTTCCCAGATGAAATGAAGAAAGACTACGCTCCAAGGTAAAGAGCTCCAAATACCTGAAACAAAGTCGAACCCTATAAACTTCCAATCATCCAAAACAACACATGGATCATCTCAAACACTATCACCCCCCTCACACTAGTCCCTGATGACCTCCTTTAACTTGTGCCTATTTAACATTGGCGATGACTCAAAGTAGTACTAGCCCTACAAGTTTGTAGAACTCCTCCACATTTACAGACCTCCAAGGACCCGAGCTCCTCCACATACACAGTGCTCCCCCATAATCACGAAACACCTCCATGATACGGAACACCTCCACACTCAAAGAGAACTTGTCCCTCCACGTTCACAGTCGCAGAACTCCTCAACGAACTTCTTCAAGGTCCCGATCTCCTCTGCTTACATAGAGCTCCCCCACAATCAAAGAACACCTCCACATTCTGAAACACCTCCATGGTAATAGAGCTCTTTTCCCTCCATGTTCATGGTCACAGAACTACTCAAAAAACATCTCCAAGGTCCGCTTACACAGAGCTCCCCCAAAATCAAAGAACATCTCCACATTCTAAATTGCGTCCTTTCCTTTCTCATTTGACCTGTGACAAAAACACAGCCACACTCTCAAAAACTAGTCTATAGTCGAATTTGACTGAATTTTTCGGGAAAATAGGTTTGAGGGAAACTGGATCACGTGATTTCACAATCCATTGTGCCAAAATTTATGGATTCACATGTTGATAGAAACCCCATTCGATGTATTTAGCAATGAAGCCTCTATTCTATTCAATGGTAGAATCCCGAGCCCTGACAACAAGGAAAAGATGATATCTTATGCTACTATGTATCCACATACATATCATAATTTGGTTAGCGATGCGATTATAACTTTGTTGTATGGTTGAAAAATGAATGTGATAACGGTTCCTCGGACAAAGATTATTATAGTAAATTCACTATTATAGCAAGTTGATGAATAATAAATTTGGAAAATAACTATCATAGATCTATTTTAAGTAATATGAGACGAGAGGTATCAAATTTCTTAAAGTGCAAATTTATTTAGAGTACAAAATGTAATGTGTTATTTTTCATTGTTTAATAAATTGTATTTTTGAATGCTAAATATAGTATATATAGGACCAAATAAATGTTTTAATCATGAAAACTTAACTTTTTCATGATATATACATAAATTTTTTAAATTTTATATAATATATACCTAATTTACATTAAATTATTTTACATCGCATGTACATCGAGACATTTTATCATGCAAATTTAAATGGATTCTTATTATTAATATATTTTTAAGTATATGTTGATACTAATTCTTATTTAAATATTTTATTGATAACCCACATTGAATATTTTTTTATAGATAACATTAAAATGTTTCATTTTAACAATTTTTTTCTATATATAGATATATATGAAGTTGATATCGACTTATATTAGTTAACATAAATATTCAAATGGTTTATTTAAATCTTTTGTTGAAATATTTTTGGAAAAATATAAATTTTAATTCATTTTTTATTATAGTCAAAACTATTTTTCTTTTTAGAATATAATTTATAATTTTTGTTTTTATTTTAAAAAAAGATGAAGACATAGACAAACTTACACATTTGGTCGTACTTGACTTTAAAATGAACCTCTTGGCTCAATAATTCTACATAGTAGAGATCACCAATATGATAAATATATAGACAATAAAATTGTCGAGGTGAATACCTTCACACTCGCCTATTCCTCGATACTTAATACGATCATGTGAAGGGATGCCGCCACAGGATTGATGGACACTTCCCGACAGAGTCAGTGAGGCACATATCTTCCCTTCTCTATATACGATGAATTTTTTGTGATATTAGAAATTTCCAGATGTCAGGAGTTTTTGCAATGATGTTAGAAATTTCCAACATCAGAAGTTTACAGATATTAGATTATATGTTTTCTTTTTTCCCTAAATATTAAATATTTAATGTTGTGAGTGGATATTCTTTTCAAGTATAAATAAAATCTTGATAGAAAAGAGTCTAGAGATAAGATTACGATACAAGATTGATATATATATATTAATTTGCAGAATGAATTGTGTGAGACAAGTAGGCTACAAGTGTTGAGCTTAGCGTTAGAGGAAACGGTGGATTCTTCACACAATAGCTCACAGCATCGAGCAACATAGAATCCTTTAGAAGGAATGATCGATAAGAAGAAGAGTGTCGAGATCTATCCTTGACCACTGAGTTTTCTCGGCCAGAATCACCATTGCTATGGAGAAGAAATAAAAAAATGTAGAACTGACAGAACCTCGAATTACGACAACCAAGCTCAGGGAGATTTCCTCAAAATGAGAATGCGAGGTGGAGGATTTTTCTAGGAGTCCGCTTAAAAGAAGAGATCCCAAGAATTATATAAGACATTTGTTGCAAGAAATAAAAAGGACGTGGACATATGGTGTAACTTGTCGCTAGATTATGAAATGTGAAGTTTGTAATTTTTTTAAAAAATTAACATATCCGCGTATTGTTGAAATGTGGCAACAAGAATATTCCAATTTTAATTTGTCCTTGAATTAAAATTGAGAATTAAAATTCAAATTTAGTTTCACCAGCTGTATGAAAAATAATTAAATAATTCATCTTGAGTTAATTAGTTGGAGAATTTCAAGCATGAAGTCTTTGTGAAGTCATGCAACAATTATCCCTTTGATTGAGGAAGTTATCCATTAATTAAGGAGATAAGGATGAGTTGTATTTGAGTTGTAATTAGTTAGGTCAGTTAACTAAGTTTAGTCTAGTTAACTTAGTTCCAAACAGTTTGAGGAACTAATTGTGAGTTCAGTCATTTAATGCAAGCATGCATGAAACTAGTGTACTCTAAATAACTGAATATTCTCTCATAAATAACTCATGCATGTCAGTTCAGACAAAGACCCAGTTGAGATTAAAGGAAGGGATAGTGTACTATCAGTTGCAAGAATTTTCCTACAAGAAAATCTCTTACATGTAGAAGGAATTCATTCCTTGAGATTTGCATAGTTTTACAGTGTTTTGGAGCAGTGTGTGAGATCAATTTCACACAAGGCTATAGTAGGAACACCTAGGGAAAACAACGTAAGGAAATATGAGGCTTGGAGGGCAGAGGGAAAGGCATATGAGTTGTCTAGTCTATCTATGAGCAGTGAGAGGGATTGTACTGAGAGCTGGATAGGTATGACAACTAAATATTTGTCTAATCCTAAGATATTACTTATATGATAATATAGATAGCAGGGCTTTCAGCTAATGCTTTCCCCAGAGTATTCTTCTGTGTTTCATGTGTATTGATTCTTCTTCTCTGTTATACGTGTTCTGTTTGATCTTGCTCTAATTGATTAAGCTTCCGTAAGTTTCATTATAGAAGTAGATTAAGTATTTTTCTTTAGTCTATTGCATAATCAAGTTACTCTACAGTGAAAATTTATACATGGTATCGGAGCAAAGGTGATCAGAGATGTGAACAGTATACTGAGGAGGGAAATTCGAAGGTTGAAGTTCTTGATTGCAGGTACAAAATCGAATTCTTATCACATCTCAAAGTTCACCAATGGCATTCAATGGCTTGAGACTTGAGTATGCATTGGATGGCAGCTCAAATTACATAGCATGGAAGTGGTATTAGAAGACAACGGTTTGAAGGATTTCAATGATCAAGAAATCCCCAAGCTAGCTGCAACTAATGCACAAGAATTAGTTGAATGGAAGAAGTGTGTGGTGAAGGTGAGGAGGATTCTTCTGGAGGGAGTTCGAGACCATATTGTCTTGAGTCTCCATGGGAAGGAGACTCCGTTTTCAATGTGAAAGACATTGAAGGACCTATATGAGAACAGTAGTGACCAGAGGAAACTGCCACTCAAGGATAAGCTTCGGAAAATCAAGTGTGAAAACAGCGACACTATTTCTACATATCTAAACAAGCTCACCACCTGCAGATATGAGCTTGGTAACGTGGGAATAACGATAACCGATGATGATATGGCGACTCTTTTTATCCTCAGTCTTCCTAAGAGCTGGCATAGCTACTAGGACTGAGTGAATGGAAGAGAGAAACTGTTGTATTAGGAATGACTGTGGTCAGATCTGATGCAGGAAGAGATCAGGAGGAGCACCAGAGATGGTTCTTCATCTAAGCATGATGATGAAGAAAATCTAGCCTTAGCAAGTAAGGCAAGGAAAATGAAAGGGAAGGCTTCCCATTCAAAATCAAGTTCTTATCATGGTAGGAAGAAGATTGACAAATCTAAAGTGAGATTCTTTAATTTTCATGAGGTGGGCCATTATGCAACTAATTGTCCATTGAAGAAATCCTAGAAGGGATCCTCCAAAGGATCAGAAGGTGAGGTACTGGCCTCTCAGTTCGAATTGGATTTTACCCTTATCGCATGTATGGTTCCATCAATGGTGGGTTATGTTTGGTATCTGGACAGTGGAGCCTCATTCCACATGATCGGCGATAAGAGTTTATTTAGTGCCTTGGAGGAGAAAGACCTCAAGATGAACATAGAGATGGGTGATGATGGAAAGTACAATGTTTCATGTGAAGGTAGAATTGTTTTTTAGAGGGAGCATGGAGCTCCTCTCACCCTGACTGATGTAAAGTATGTGCCTGGACTGAAGAAGAACTTGGTATCAGTCGTGATGTTGGAAGACAAAGGCTATGATGTAGTCTTCCGTAAAGGAAAGGCGTTCCCGAGACACAAAGCCACGAGTCAGACCAAGAGGATTGGGATTCGAGTGAAGAATCTCTACAAGCTGGAGGTAGATGATTGTGCTACATTGAGTTCGAAAGTAGAATTGGTGCAAAGCCAAGACATTGGCAAGTTATGGCATAGGCGGTTGGGCCACTTGCATCATGGGGCCTTGAAGAAAATGCAATAGATTTCTACCAGACTTCCCAAAGGTAAACTTGAGCAAGTGGACACATGAAAAGGTTGTACCTTGGGAAAGTACACCAAGTCTTCCTTTCATGATCGAGATAGTCGAGTTGAAGCAATCATGGTGCGAGTTCATACTGATGTGTGTGGACCATTCTTGACAACATCCACCACGAAATGAAGGTATTATGTGATTTTCGTTGATGATTTTTCTCGTAAATTTGGATCTATTTCATGCAAAAGAAGGACCAAACCTTCTCAAAGTTTTGTGAGTTCAAAGCTTTGGTTGAGAAAGAATCAGGGAAGAAGATCAAGGCCTTGAGAAGCGACAATGGTGGAGATTATGTCTCTCAAGAGTTTAAGGAATTTTGTGTAGTGGAAGGAATTAAATAAGAGTTGACGATACCTCATAACCCACAACAGAATGGGGTGGCCGAAAGGAAGAACAGAATGATTGTGAGGGCAGCTCAGGCGATGCTGTGTGACCAAGGCCTACCACTTCATTTGTGGGTTGAGGCATGCAACACAATGGTCCATTTGCAGAATAGAAGCCCACATTGTATACATGGGATGAAGACACTAAAGGAAGCTTTCTTTGGGAAGAGACCAAATGTGGGTCACTTCAGGATCTTTGGCTCATTAGTATATTTCCATGTGACCAAGGATGCCTGGAAGAAGCTTGAGCTAATAGCTAAGTTGGGGATACTTGTGGGGTGCATTGATACACCCCAAAAATATCGAGTGGACTTGCCTACTAGTCAGAGGACAGTGGTTCACAAAGATCTCAAGTTTGATGAGCAAAAGGCCATGCGAGTTTCCCTTGAGAGGGAGCTCCAACTACAGGCTCTGGAGTAACTTTTGGTTCCTAAGGAGGAGGAGCCTTAGATTGATGCGGAGCAGCCGCATGCAGAGGTTCCAGGAGCGGAGACATCCACTCAAGCAGAGTCTTCTAGAGAGGGACATAAGTGCACAAGAGAATATGATATATTATTGTTGAATGCAAGAGAATGTGGGAGAACCATATTCTCAGCACAGACAGAGGAGGTCACTTGAGCGGTACACTAGATACATGGCCCTTATTGGGTAATGTGTTGAGACTGAGCCATCTTCCTTTGAGGAAGCAGTGCAACAACCGATTTGGGTTGATGCTATGGTGGAGGAGTATGACTGCATAGTTTGAAACATTGTTTGGGATGTAGTTCCAAGACTGGAGAACAATTCAGTTGTGAGTTCCTGTTGGCTTTACAAGGTAAAGCAAGCTGTTGATGGTAGTGTGGAGAAACATAAGGTAATATTTGTTGCCCGTGGTTTCTCATAGGTCAAGGGTATCGACTATGATGAGACTTTTTCTCTTGTAGCAAGGTACTCATCTATCAGATCGATGTTGGCACTATCAGCACATATGGGTTGGAATATCCATCATATGGATGTGAAGACTACATTCCTCAATGTTAAGATTGAGGAAGAGGTGTACAAAGAGTAGCCAGAAGGTTTTGAGACCTTCGATCATGAGTTGCATGTGTGCCGACTTAAGAGATATTTGTACGGGCTGAAGCAAGCACCTCGTGCTTGGTACACTAAGATCAACAACTACTTCACTGGGTTGGGCTTCACAAAGAGTGAATCGGATGTGAACTTGTACCACATCATGGTAGAAGGTAAGCAGTTGATTATTGTGCTTTATGTTGATGATATCATATTGACAGGTGATGATCAGTTGATCATGTCTTGTAAGGACAACCTTGCAAGAGAATTCGAGATGAAAGACATGGGTCTCATGCACTACTTCCTTGGCATGAAGTGTGAAAGAAGGATGGGTAGTTGTTTGTGTCTCAAGGCAAGTATGCCAATGAGATACTCAGGACATTCCACATGGAGAAGTGCAAGCCCATGTAGACTCCTCTAGCAGGTAACTGGAGGAAGGAGGATGCTACTTCAGGAGAAATAGTAGAGGCTAGTGTATATCGGAAACTTGTGGGTTCACTGATGTACTTAGTGAACACATGACCAGATTTGTGATATGCGGTGAACTAGCTGAGTCAAGCTATGGTTTAGCCTACCAAGATGTTTTGGAAGGCAGCTAAGCATCTTTTGAGATACCTCAGAGGCACATCTCAGTATGGATTATGGTATAGATGGATAGATTGAGTGAAGCTACAGGGCTTCACAGATAAAGATTGGGTAGGGAGTCCATCATATCGAAAGAGCACATCAGGAAGTATTTTCAACCTTGGGTCAGCTGCAACTTCTTGGTACAACAAGAAACAAAGGTCAGTTGCACTCAACTCAACAGAGGATGAATACATGGCTGTAAGTCAGGCAGCACGTGAGGCCATTTGGATGCAGAAAATTCTATTTGGTTTGTTTGATCAAAGGATGGATCCAACTATGATCTATTGTGAAAATCAGAGCTGCATCAGACTCTCCAAGAATCCAGTATTTCATGACAAGTCCAAGCACATCGAAATTCGATATCATCATCTCAGAGACTGTGTGGCGAGGAGGATCATGTTGTTGCAGTATATTTCAACTGAGGAGCAAGATGTTGACATTTTGACTAAGGTATTGTCAAAGTGTAAATTCGAGTTCCATAGAGAGAGGATCGGGGTGGCAGATAATCCCTTTCTTGTTGAGAGGGAGTGTTGAAATGTGGCAACAAGAATATTCCAATTTTAATTTGTCCTTGAATTAAAATTGAGAATTAAAATTCGAATTTAGTCTCACCAGCTATTTGAAAAATAATTGATTAATTCATCTTGAGCTTATTAGTTGGAGAAGTTCAAACATGAAGTCTTTGTGAAGTCATGCAACACTTATCCCTTTGATTGAGGAAGTTATCCCTTAATTAAGGAGATAAGGATGAGTTTTATTTGAGTTGTAATTAGTTAGGTCAGTTAACTGAGTTTAGTCCAGTTAAATTAGTTCCAAACAATTTGAGGAACTAATTGTGAGTTCAATTAGTTAATGCATTCATGCATGAAACTAGTGTACTCCAGATAACTGAATATTCTGTCATAAATTACTCATGCATGTCAATTCAGACAAAGACCCAGTTGAGATTAAAGGCAAGGATAGTGTACTATTAGTTGCAAGAATTTTCCTATAAGAAAATCTCTTACATGCATAAGGAATTCATTCCTTGATATTTGTACAGTTTTACAGTGTGTTGGAGGAGTGTGCGAGATCAGTGTCACACAAGGTTACAACAGGAACACCCAGGGAAAATAGCACAAGGAAATAGGAGGATTGGAGGGCAGAGGGCAGAGGAAAGGAATATGAGTTGTCTAGTCTATCTATGAGCAGTGACAGGGATTGTACTGAGAGCTGGATAGCTGTGACAACTAAAGCTTTGTGTAATCCTGAGATATTTCCACTTGTATGGTAATACAGATAGCGGGGTTTTTAGCTAAGGCTTTCCCCAGAGTATTCTTTTGTGTTTCATGTGTATTGATTCTTCTTCTCTATTATATGTGTTCTGTTTGATCTTGCTCAAATTGATTCAGCTTTCGCAAGTTTGATTGTAAAAGTAGATTAAGTATTTTTTTTTAGTCTATTGCATAATCAGGTTAATCTACAATGATAATTTCTACACGTATATGTGAAGTGTGAAGTGTTTATGTCTTTATAATAAAGGTTTAAATATTATATATGCTTTTATATTTATTATGAAACATGTATAATTATATATGGATATTTTGAATATGATATTTTTAAAGGGGAAGGGTCATTATTATTAAAGTCTAAAAGGGTAATAATTAAATATTTACTTTTAATTGGAGTAATTTTTTTTTTGGGCATCAATATTATTGAAAATGGAGGCAACAGTTACCGATATGGAGAAGTTGATCTAGGATAATTTTTCCCTATGGAAATCATAAATGGAGGATATGATGATTCTAAAAGATCAATACTTTCCGATTGAGGGCACAACAAAGAAACCCTCATCGATGACAGATGAAGAGTGAAATAAGCTAGATAGAAAGGCGGTTGCAACAATCCGCCAATATCTAGCAAAGAATGTGTATTTCAATGTGTCCATAGAAAAGGCGGAAGAAGGATTATGGAAGCAACTCCATGATCTATATGAGAATAACATGACATCAAACAAATTGTTCTTGATGAAGAATATTTATAATTTCAAGATGAAGGAGGGTGCTTCAGTAGCTCAACACTTGAAAAAATTTAATATTATTACTAATTAGATTTCCTCTGTTAAATCATTCAAGATGATGAAATTAGAGCCATGTTTTTAATGTGTTCTATGCCAAACAGCTGGGAAAATTTAATTGTAGCTATGAGCACTTCAACAACTGCAGGTACCATGAAGTTTGACGATCTCAGCAACAATTTAATGAATGAGGAGTTGCGATGCAAGTCAATTGCAAAAAACCAGGGAGGAGAAGCTCTAACTCTAGCTGATCGTGGTAGGAGAATTGATCAAAGCCAGCAAGGGCGATCAAGATCAAGAGGACGATTAAAATCAAGGAGGGACAGGATCATTTTCCTTCATTGTTGAAAACCTGGGCACATGAAGTTACAATGTCAATTCTGGAGGAAAGGGCAAAAGGACCAGAGACAAGCCAGTACAAATCACAAGTAACCCAGCACAAATGAAGGTGAGACTACTATTGTAGCCACAGATGGTGATGTGTTGTTTACAGTTTCAATAGATGATGCATGTGTATACACATCTAGCAATAGATTGGACTAGATCCTTGACTCTGGGGCATCTCACCATTTAACCTCATGCAAAGATGGTTTTATTGAATATAATCCTGGTGATTATGGTAGAGTGCATTTGGGGAATAAACATTTTTGCAGTATTGCTGGAGTGGGAGATGTCTAGATCAAGATGAAGGGTGGACATAATATATTATTGAAACAGGTCAGCCATGTACCAGAAATACACATGAGTTTTATATCTATGGGATGGTTGGATGATGAAGGCTATTCCACAAGCTTTGGAAAGGAGGTTGGAAAATTAGTAAAGGAGCATTGATCATGGCCAAAGGACCCAAGACAAGAACATTATATACATTGAAGGCAATGATATGAAAATCACATTTGGCTTTTGTCACAAAAGAAAGCAATTCAACAGATCTGTGGCATAAGCACTTGGGTCACATGAGCGAGAAGGGCTTAAAAATCCTTGTTGGTAAACATTTATTGTCAGGTTTGAAATCCTATAATCTTGATCTTTGTGATCATTGTATATATGGTAGACAAAGAAGGGTTTCATTCCTTAGAGGTGGCCATGACAGAAAGAAAAATGTGTTAGAATTGATACACTCATATGTGTTTGGTCCTATTAACATCAAGTCATTAGGAGGAGCATCATATTTTGTAATATTTATAGATGATTCATCCAGGAAGGTTTGGGCCTATCCTATGAGAAGTAAAAGTGAAGTGTTTTGAATATTTCAAAAATTCCATGTTGTTTTTGAAAGAGAAACTAACAAATTCTCAAGTGCTTGAGAATAGATAATGGTGGAGAATATTTCTCAAACGCATTCAAGGAATATTGTAACAGGTTTGGCATAAAGCATGAGAAGATTGTGCCTAGTACTCCTCAACAGAATGGTGTCGCAGAAAGGAAGAATCAGACCATTATGGAAAAGGTGTGAATTATGTTGTCCAATTCTGGTTTGGAGAAGAACTTTTGGGCTGAAGCAGTCAGGACCACTTACTACATTATAAATAGATCTCCAACTACAACCTTGGATGGTGGTATCCCTAAACAATTATGGACTGGTAAGAATTTGAATTATTCTGACATGAAAATATTTGGATGTGGAGCATTTGTACATATTCCCAAAGAAAATAGAACTAAGCTAGATGATAAATCTATGAAATACATTTTTCTAGGATATGTGGATGAAGAATTTGGTTATCGTCTATGGGATCCAGTCAAACATAAAATTATTAGAAGTAGTGATGTTATATTTAATTAGTCAGAAATGTTGAAGAGAACTATAGGTGAGTTGGAGGTCAAGAAAGTTATTGACAAGTTTGAAGAGCAACATGAAGACATCCCACCAATGCAAGAAAATGAACAACAAATTCAAGAGGAAGAAGAACAACAAGTGGAAAATGAAGAACACCAAGAAGAAGGAATCTTGCAGGAACCTTTACGGGAGATTCAACCTGATAATGCACCACCATAGTTGATTCGTAGATATTCTAGGTCTCATAAGCCTTCACAAAGGTATCCTCCTTCAAACTATATTTTATTGACTAATGAAGGTGAGAGTAATTGTTTTCAAGGAGCTTGTAAAGTTGAGCACAGTAAATAATGGAAGAAGGTGATGGAGGAAGAAATGAACTCTTTGCTGGAAAATAAAACTTGTGAGTTGGTAAATCTCCCAAAAGGAAGAAAGGCTCTAAAAAACAAATGGGTTTACAAGATTAAGCATGAAGGTGAGGGAAAGAAGGAGAGGTATAAAGCAAGGATGGTGGTGAAAGGATTTGCCCAAAAAGAAGGTATTGACTTCACTGAAATTTTCTCACCTATTGTTAAAATGTCATCCATTAGAGTCATTCTTGGTCTTGTTGTTGCTTTAGACTTTGAATATGAATAGTTAGATGTAAAAACTGCTTTCCTTCATGGTGAATTGGAGGAAGAAATTTATATGGAGTAACCATAAGGCTTCATAGAAAAAGATAAAGAAGACCTTGTTTGTAGGTTGAAGAAGAGTCTCTATGGGTTGAAACAGGCGCCTCGATAATGGTACAAGAGATTTGATTCATTCATGTTGGAACATGGTTTTCACAAGTTGGAAGCTTCCCATTGTGTCTATATCAAGAGGTATGATCAAGGAAAGTATATGATATTATGTTGGAACATGGTTTTCACAAGTTGGAAGCTTCCCATTGTGTCTATATCAAGAGGTATGATCAAGGAAAGTATATGATATTATTTTTATATGTGGATGGCATGTTGATTGTTGGAAATGATAAGAATAAGATCAATAGGTTGAAGAAATATTTGGGAAGAAAATTTGCATAGAAGGATTTGGGACCAACACAATAGATATTGGGCATGAGGATTATGTGTGACAGGAAAAACAAAAGGTTATGGTTGTCACAAGAAAAATATATCAAGAAGTGCTTGACAAGTTTAATATGAATGATTCCAAGCCAATTGGTACACCCCTTTCATCCCACTTCAAGCTGAGTACTGAATTATGTCCTAGTGATGACAAGGAGAAGGAAGAGATGAGAACAATTCCTTACGCTTCAACAGTTGACAGCGTGATGTATTCCTTATTATGTACATGACCAAACATTGCATATTCATTACGAGTAGTGAGGAGGTTCCTTGCCAATCAAGAAAAACAACATTGGGAATTAGTAAAATGGATTTTGAGGTATCTCAAGGGCACTAGTCATTGTTGTTTATGTTTTGGTCATAATGAGACTATGCTTGAAGGATTTAAAAATGCACATATGGTTGGAAATATCAACACCAGAAAGTCCACTACAGGTTATTTGTATACATTTGCAGGTGCAACAGTATCTTGGGTGTCAAGGCTACAAAGAATAGTAATTCTCTCTACAACAGACGCAGCGTACATAGCTGCAACAAAATTTTGTAAAGAGATGTTGTCGATGAAACGATTCCTAGGAGAGATAGGAATAAAGTAAGACAAGTATGTGCTATATTATGATAGTTAGAGTGCCATTCACTTAGCGAAAAACCCAGCATTTCACTCAAAAACCAAACACAATGACTTAAGGTACCATTGGATCCAACATGTGTTGGAGGGAGGACAATTATCCTTGGAAAAAATCCATACATATAGGAATCCTGTTGATATGCTCACTAAGATTCTACAGAGAAATAAACATGAGCTATTTAGAGGCATGGTAGGACTCGGTGTGACTTGATTCATGACTCTTATTTGGCTTCAAGTGGGAGAATGTTAAGTGTGAATCCAAACCAACACACACTGTGCTAATGCCGGTGCTGACTCCCTACACTCCATTGTCCCAGCCATTGTTGCCACACTGGCGTTGAACCTACCACACTGCCATTCATTTTTATATCTTCATATGAATCACATGTAGGATTCTAGATCCTCCTTTAGCCTCTATAATTTTGTATTTTCTTAGTGTGAGCAAGGCAAGTCAGGGCCAAGGCCTATTGTGTAATCAGAAGTGATTTATATTCTCCAGTTATTCATTTTATCTCTTATGTTGTCAATTTATCTCTTCTGTTGTCTGTCATTTCTATGATTGACTAATTTTTTTGTCGCCCTCTCTATCTATCATATTCATCTAAAACGACTTCAACAAATGATAAAAAAATTATCATTGAGACGAGAAGTACTTTACAATACAATAAGGGATAGATGTTAGTAATATGTTAGAAAAAATGATGTGATGTTAATAAAATAATAATCATAATAAATATAATGTCAATTAAATTAAAAACTAATAATAAAAAATAAAAGTATAAAAATAATAAATATATTTAAAAACTTTTTTTTTTAATAATGTATATTACAATAAAAGAAGTTCAAGTAAAGCTATTTTATATATTTACACATGATATTTTACATTTTTATATTTTTATGTTTAAATTTAAATTATATATATATATATATATATATATATATATATATATATATATAAAAAGAGGTAATATAGATTTAAGAGGAAAGATTTAAATTTTTACTCAAACTTTGCATTCAAAAGAAATTGTATTTTATAAAATTTAATCTATCTCAATTGGGAGATGGTTCTATAGTGGTAGAATGCCAACTATTTCTTTAAAATTTTGTTGACTTTGATATTAAACTCTATATAAATATCTCAAAAATAATATCATTCCACCTTTCTCTAAAAAAATTAGCCTACAACCTCTCATGTTGCACTACAATTTTAGCTAATTCTACTTTAAAATCTGAGCCAAGATTAAAAACATATGGTATAAGGAAAAAATAAGAAAAAGATAAATGGAGAAAAGCTCCAACCCCTAATCCAAGATGCCATGAATGAGGGGTTGGAATGTTTCTTCATTTATTTTTCCGTAAATACTAAAATAAATATGTATTTATTTTAAATTAATATTAAAATAATCATAAAAGTAACAAGGTTGGAAGAGAAATTAATTCAAGTGGTGTAAAGTCAAAAACTTTGGCTCTAATTTATTAAAATCGAAATGTGTTTCATAAAATCTTATGAATATGACCATGATAAATAAGGGGAATGAATTGTAATTTAAAATAATCATAAAAGTAACAAGGTTGGAAGAAAAATTAATTCAAAGTGGTATAAAGTCAAAAACTTTGGCTCTAATTTATTAAATCGAAATGTGTTTCATAAAATCTTATGAATATGACCATGATAAAGAATCGAAATGTGTTTCATAAAATCTTATGAATATGACCATGATAAAGAAGGGGAATGAATTGTACAAAAAGGAAGAATAATTATGAAGATAGTGATTAGAAAAGAAGGAAAAATAATGAAAAAGAATATAGAAAATGTAATAAAATAAGAAAGGAAGAAGACGGTTTAATGACCTAATGGATGAGGAACTTAGATTTCGGAGATTGACTATGGTTTTTATTAAATTATTAAGATGTTTTTTAATTTTGAAAGTTTTTAAATAAAAATATCATTAAAAAAATTGTTTTAAATTATAATTGTATTAAGTAATATTATATTAAGTATGCTAAATATATCACTAATTTAATTGATTTTTTAAAATAAAATAAATCGTTTAATACTATTAATAAATATTTACATGTCTTTTCAATGTCTAAAATTAAAAATGGATTTAGTTTCCATTGATAAGACATTTAGGATTAAGTATTTAATTTGAATTATATAAATGTTTATTTTGTATATGGTAATGAAATACATCAATTGGTTATTTTTTAGTTGTTATTAATATTTTTAATAAAGTTATTTGCATTTATTTTAATTTTGGATCTATCAATGGTTAAGAGAGATTTGATTTTTGTAAACATTTATAGATATGGAGTTAATATGGATTTAAGATTGTTTAATTTCATTTTTTAAATCAGTTATATTCCACATAAATATTATGAGTCAATACCATGGGTTCTCATAAACCTGGAGCTCAAAAACCACTAGTAACTCGACACTTGATAGATTCAGAATTAAGATGGATCTAAGATGGTTTAATTCCTCATTTAAATGAGTTATTAACTAGACCAACTCGCATTTACGTTAATAACCATACAAAAATTAATAATAATAATAAATAACATATAATTTTTATTTTTATTAGTTTTTTTTCGAAATTATATTTATTTTAACATATGGTTATTTTAATTTATTTTGGCTAAATAAAAATATTTTCAGAACTTTACCTTACATTACATTACAACATGTATATTAGTGATTTCTTGAAATTATAGTTTATTAGTGCAACTATATAAATTAGATACCCGATATAGATCGCAATCAATCAATGATAATCATCGAAACACTTATCCCATCAAAAATATCAATTAATCCATGAAAAACATCTATACACTTATCCCATGAAAAATCTCACATTTTCACTCTAAAAAAAACATAAAAGTTAACTAAATTATAATTTCATTTTCTATTATTATTATTATTCTTATTATAATAAAAAATGAATATATGAGGTGAATATATGTAAGTTCTAAAAAAAATGTAACCTTATTCTTAACTTTGGAGATTCACCCCCACTTTACCATGATAATTTTTAACTTGTAGATAGGTATTCTTACAATACCACGGACCAATAACATGAATCATGAGTACCACATGTTTAATATGACATGTGTTGATATGACATTTTCTTTAATTAATTAATTTGAGATAAATTAATTAAAATGTCATAAATAACTTGGAGATAAATCCTAACTCTTGATTTTTGAATACTACTATGGAATATTCTAGAATATATTATAAGGAGGTTAAATTTATTTCATATGCATATTTAAACCATGGATATGAATAAATATTTGAAATAACATAAACTAGAACAATGATATCACACTTTTAAAATTAATAATTTTAGAATAATTATTCGTTTCTTATCAACTCGAGTCTCCACATTATGTCATTTGTTATTTAATAATTTACATGGTAATTTCATAATTGTATTAGGTAAATGTGATAAGGTGAACATGCATTCACATTCACATGATGTCATTTTCTATTAGGCCAATATGCTGTCAACTTTTGCCACTTTTTGTTAACCATGTAAGCATGTTATTTTTGAATAACCTTCCAAAATATTAAATTAACTAAAACATACATATAAATTAAATGGGTGGTAAACATTGATAGCCATCAATCCATACTATGTAACAAAACACTTACCTCATAATACATCTCACATTACCTAGATTAAAAAAATCATAAAAAATAGCTAAATTGTAATTCTAATTTAAATTAGTAACATTAATTAAACCAAAAAATAAGAAATGAGTTTTAGATTTATATATATATATATATATATATATATATATATATATATATATATATATATATATATATATATATATATATATATATATATATATATATATATATATATATATATATACCATGGAGGTTCATTCTCACTTTACAAAATAAGCTTTCTTACAACACCATGGGCCATTACCATGGTTTAACAATACCACATGCTAAAAAAATGACAACTCATTTCATAGTCAAAATTTATTTTATATATTTTATTTTAATTTAATTTTATAACATTTTTTAATTAAATTAAAAAAAAAAATGATATATCCATCTATATTGATAAATAAATTGAAATTTGGTAGCCCTGTTTTTAGTAGTAGTCACAAATAAAGAATTGAGATTTATTTCAAAGTTAGTTATGCCTTTTTGTTTTTCAAATTTATTTAAAAGTAAGAGGTATAAAATTAAATGGTTAGCAAAAGGAGGTTATGCATCAATCACGATAAGAAATAAAACACATATATTTTAATACATATCTCATGTATTTTAATCATTATATCTTGATTATTTATTACTCCTTTTTTTATGGGCTTGACGCGAGATGATTTAAATCTTGAATCTCACTATTTAAATTATACTTCATATCATGACAATCTCCACCTTAGTTTCCTTCGTGTGGGCGCATTATTATTATTATCATTATTAAGAAAAAAAATTAATAAATGAGTTAAATATATATATACATTTAAAAAAAATATGTAACAATATTCTTGAATATGAAAATAACAAATCTTATTTACAAGTGGGAATAAATATCCGTAATTATGAATCTTGCTATAGATTGTTTTTAAATGTATATATATTTAACTCATATATTAATTACTTTTATAATTAATAATAATAATAATAATAATAATTTAAAATAGAGTTATAATTGAGTTAATTTTTATAATTTTAGCAATTTGAGATGTATTATGAAATAAGTGTGTTGATTCCTATCACAAATTGATCTCTATCAACATTTATGAACTATGTAATTATATGACTATACCAATTGAATAATATATATAATTTCTTTAATTGTATTGGGTAAATATAAAAAAATAACAATAAACATTATCAACCATTCCAATAGACATTATCGAGTCATTGCAACATATTATCAACTTATCAACCATTCCAATAGACATTATCAAGTCATTGTGACATATTATCAACTTATCAACCATTCCAATAAACATTATCAAGACATTGTAGGCATACAATGTATGGTGTTACAATAACATGGAATCAAATCCTTTGCCTACCTTGACCTCTATCTCTTGAGATAGAAACTTGGATTTAAAATAACTTTTATGGAGGAATCCTTTTTTTTTTTTTTCTATTCTCGCCTCATGGGGTAGATTTCATCCCATCAATTCATCAACTGACAACTTCCCAAAATTCTTCTCTTCTTCAATAGCTGCTACTGCAACTTCAAATTTAGTAGATAAAGATCTAAGAACTTTTCCAAACATTGTTTGATATTTAATATCACCACAATATAATTTTAACCGATTTACAATACTCACAACCTAACTCATGAATGAATCAATATTCTTGATTTCTTTAATTTGGAGTCTTTCAAATTGTCGTATTCAGCAAATTTACAATATTTGGTTTTTCCATACCTTATAACTCATTGCAAATATCTCCCATGTTGTCATTGTTAAATTCATGGTCTCGTTCTTTCTAGAATATGACTTCATCCACTACTTGTTGAATAAGTTGCAATGCATGTGCATCTTCTTTTTGTTTAACCTCAACTAATCCTTTTATGCAGTTGTGAGAGCTTGTTTCATTGCATCATCTATATGCTTAGCATACCTCATTCTCCATCTGAATAGCACACATATCATAATCCTTCTCTTTGAAATCATGTTGAAATCTTCCCAAAAAAAAAAAAAAAAAACAAAAACAAAAAACAAAACCAAAAAACCTCTTTACCTTAAAAACAAACTTCCCCACCCAAAAAAAACAAGCATACAATAAACACCAATTAATAAAGTTAATTAAAAAAGAGCTCTAAAACATAAACTTACACAGGGCCTTGATCCAAATATTTCAAATATCTCAAAAATTAATCACCCATGCACATGAAAAGATTTAATTTTATAATGTCAAATTAGATGACATTTTTCTTCAAACCTCCACGGGAACCTCTTATGTTCAATGATTAAAAATGGTTCATGAATATCACACTTGAAAAAATGGTTACTAATTGTTTAGGAAGATCCCACTTGAAAAAATGGTTACCATTCTCAGTAGGTGGTAACTTTTTTACCTTCCTATTGATGAAAAGGTAGAGAGGAGAAAACACAAATTCACACACAAATAATATGAGTAGCTACTCTTTTATTGATCGCACAAACTTGGATTGATTAAAATAAACTCATCATAGGGTATTTAACCTTTTTCAATAATGATTCACTCAAAATAACTTCAACATGAAAACACACTATATTTGACTTTATCAATTATAATACTGAACTCCAACTAACTCACACTTGATTGAGTTAACTCACACTTTAAATTTAGACTACTTTGCATCTAGGAGTAATTACAATTTCCAACACTCCCCCTTAATTAAAACTGTATGACTCAACGTAACTCAATCATGACTCAACATAACTTAAACACGATTCAACCATCACTCAAGCATGCTTGTTGGTCTACGTCTCAACTAAACTTAGAATGACTCAAAACTTTTACAATGTTGAATTTTATTTTTCGTTTCTTCAAATTCTATATCCTCAAAATTTCTTCATTTTCTATTGTGCCTTCTTGTTGTAATATTTGTTCACTTGTTGTTGCTACACTTTTTCTTTGACTTCTCTTTTATTTGTTTGAGCCTATCTTCTACAACTCCCTTTTCAAAGATTAATTCAACCATGGACTACTACCATAACTCTCCATCTTCAAACTTTTTTCTTTTCTTTTCTTTTTATGCGACATATTCTTGATCTTCTTTCTGCCATATTTCTTGATAGAAAAATTTGACGTCTTCTTGACTCCATTGTTGATTTTTTGTTAATGCTTTCTTCTTTCTCTTCAGAAGATTCCATATCTTTCTCTTTACTTTCATCATGATGTACTACTATTTTTTGTCTGTAATATGCACACTCAAGGTCATCATTAGGTTTGCATGTAAATTTATAATCATGTTGTTTTTTCTCGTTCACCACTTCATTTAATTATTTTATTCCAACTATTGTTTAAGACTCTCATCAATTTGTTCAATTGGCTTCTGAATCCATTGTTCAATGAGTTTCAAATCTGCATCAAACTTATCAACAACTTTGTTTTCAACTTTTTCTCTCATGCTATTTTGAACACTTTCCTATTCAAAAACAATATTAAAAACATTTTCATTATCCTATACAATGACAATTTTCTTCTCTTCCTCTTCCTTCCTAATTGTTGTTCAATTGCATTAAGATTATCTTCCACTATTATATGGTAAATGGATATTCTCATCAATAAATATCTAATCATTTTATCATGTTCTTGATCATTAGTTGTTGATAGATCACATAATTTTTCGTGAGCAGTTCCAACCTTTGTTTCATAACTTGTTGCTACAGGGGAAACTTCAACCTTTAATTCTTCATCAAATGTGACACCTACCCTATTTCCACAATCAATCCTCATTTCAAAAAAGAAACCACACATATCATCAACATAATGTTCATCCACCCAGCATGCATGTGCTCATTGAAAATTTCAACTTCAAAAAATCCATGAGCTATGGTTGGATTCACCAATTCATATCTCACTTTGTAGTCATCATCCACATCTGTGTCGTCATAGTGCGATTCACCATCATCTGCACCATCCACGTTACAATGGAGTCCTTGAACACCTATATGCTCTTGCTTTGCTTCACATACTATGGCTTCAATTTCTCTCTCTACAATGGTTGTTGTGTCTTCTTCATCCATATGCATGTCTACATAATAGGTTTCACTTACATAGTCTTCACGACCATTAACCACTTTTGAGTGGAATTCTACAAGCTCTATTGTCTTCTGAGAGTCTTGGTCATCTCCTCTGAGATCTGCGCTGACACACTAGATTGTGACACATTGTGTTGTTGCATGTCACTTTCCTTTTTGCCAAACTCTTCTTCTTCTATGCTTCCTTAGAAGTTGTAGCTTTTGCTACCTTGCACAAAAATTCCTCATCTAATCCCTGTTTTATAAAATCCAATGCTAAAACACCACATACCTCATCATATAGATTATTAGATTGATACTCAATTAACTCTTTACCTCCAAGAAAAGTTCATATTTTGATAACCCAAGAATCAAAATATTCACCAATAAACATAGGAGGTGGTTGCAAATCTATGGTACACCACTCACCCTCATCTCTCTTCCATCATTTGCTAGACTTCTCAATGTCTCATCTATGGCATGAACTTCTCTAAATATGACAACAATATTTGCCTTGTCTTTTTTATTTCTTTTCTTAATCTAATCTACTTTAGTCATGTTGTGCGGCATGTGACTTTAATATATATATTTTAAACTTCTTTCAACGTGGATGCTGACTTCTTTGCAATCGTGGCTACGGTGGCTAACTTGACACCTAGTTTTGATCACGGCTCGTGTTGGCGGTAGATCTTCGTAGTAGCGACGGTGGGAGTTGGTCTTTATGGTGACAAAAATAATGGTTTATGACTTTAGTGCTGCGGTCCACTTTTTAAAAGAATGACAGCTACGGCTTGGCTACACCCTCTCTCCACGACAACTTCTCAATATGGCGGGCAACTGCTAGTGTCCATTCACACACGTAGCGATGGAAAAAAATACTTTCGAATCTCTATTATCCACAAAGGCGACTCTGCAAGTTGTGGCTATAGACTTTGGCTTTTTAAATTGTCAAGCTTTTCCTATTATTCACACAGGGCGGGCGACTGCTAGTGTTCATTCACACACGTAGCCATGGAAAAGAATACTTTCGAATCTCTATTATCCACACAGGCGACTCTGCAACTTGTGGCTATAGACTTTGGCTTTTTAAATTGTCTAACTTTTCCTAGGCTCTAATACCAATTTTAGGTAAAGATAAAGAAGAAGAAAACACAAATTCACACACAAATAATGTGAGTTGTTGCTTTTTTATTGATCACATAAATTAAGACAGATTACAATGAACCCATTATAATGAAGTATTTAACCATTTTCAACTAGCTAAACATTCAAATAACTTCAAAATACAAACACACATTATATTTGATTTTACCAAATATAAAAATGAACTCCAACAAATTCACAATTAACTCACACTTTAAAGACCTCCCAACAACTACCGATGATAGAGACCCCCCGCGGCTCTTTTCTTTCAATATCATGGTAGCTCAGCAGGCTGCTCACCTCCTTCAATAAATAAGACTCCTGGTTATTTTGTCTCTTCAAATCCTCCAACTTTTTCTCAGCTTTGATACCAATCTAAAAGACGGATAGAGGAAACACAAATTAACACACTTAAAAGAGTGAGTGCTGCTGAATGCTTCATTCAACTGCTCAAAAATACATGATTATACAAACTTGAAACTCCTAAAAGTAGGTATCCTAATTTTAGTTCTCACACACATAACACACTTATGATTGAAACATCACTCACACTTAAACGATAACTAATTTTAATTTTCTAAAAATAACTCAAAATAATAACTAACTAAACCTGATGACTTAAACTAAACTCAATTAACCAGAAATATTATTCCCTAACCGCTTTGTGAATCTGACCACCATTCTCCATGGTCATTTTCCATGGACGCCATTGTTTACCGTTTCTATAATCTTGTTAGATGAAATACTTTCCTTAGAATTTGAGTCCTACGTGAAAAAAACGTGAATCATGGATAGAAATGAATTGCATAAAACTTGTATAATGACCGAGTGCCATGTTTTTCAATGAATATTTGGAATATAAATCTCCAGTATTCCAAATGTTATATTGATTTTATAATTTTAGGAATTTTAATATTTGAGACCTACATTCGTATCTTCAACCAGGAAAGATTATACACAGCTCCTTTAATTCACATATTTTTGAGAAATACAAAATCTAATTTACATATTTATGAGAAATCCTAGTGGAAAGATGTGCGTTAATTCTAATTATATTGATAGTATATTGATATCACTTACATTACACTATGGAAAATATAATAAACAAATTCGACTTTGAACTCGCCATCGCCGCACGTCATCTCACGACGCCATCGGTCTTCATTGACTGTTTCTTGATATAGTTTGACAATAAGTTTAAACGTGGGAAACAAGCATGCTACATCACACACGTGCGTAAGGTGGACATCAAAGTTCAACTAGGGAAAAAAATAATCATAGATCAAATTGCTCTAAATGTTTTGTGCTTTTCTCTTTTTATGCATTTATATTAAAACTTCGTATGGACTAAATAACTTTGAAGATGTTATGATTTTTTTAATTTAGAAATTGATAATTTAAACGGTAAAAAGTTATGTAGCATAGATGTAATAAGAACTTAAAAAAAATATAAATTTTCATATTAATTACCCAAAAAAAACATTGTTTAATATTATTATTTATGCAAAAATAAATATATATGTAATTAAAAAACGACATTTTTGCGTCCTTTCCATTCCAATTTACCCAACCGCACCCTCGAAAACCTATATATAGTAGAATTTGACTGAATTTATCGGGCGGTTATGTTTGAGGGAAAATGGATGGCGTGATGTCACAATCCACTTCGCCGAAATTTAGGGATTGGCATGTTGATAGCACCCCCATTCGATGTATTTGGCCATCTCTATCCAATGGTAGACACTCGAACCCTGTCGCCAAGGAAAAGACGTTGAGTGATTTAGAAGACAAATAGTTGTTTCTGATGTTATTATGAGGTAAATTTTCTACTCTCCAGATATTTTACGGTACTTTGATTTAGGATTTGACTGAATTTATCAGGCGGCTATGTTTGAGGGAAAATGGATGGCGTGATGTCACAAACCACTTCGCCGAAATTTAGGGATTGGCATGTTGATAGCACCCCCATTCGATGTATTTGGCAATCTCTATCCAATGGTAGACTGTCGAACCCTGACGCCAAGGACGGCGAGTGATTTAGAAGACAATTAGTTGTTTCTCATGTTATTATCAGGTAAATTATTACTCTCCAGATATTTTACAGTACTTTGTTTCCAAATCCATTTCGTAATTTAGTCAGCCATGTGGGTATAAATTTGATGTTGCCTTCTACGGTTGAAAACTGAAAGTGATTATGGTTCCTCTCACGAAGACTATTATAGCATGTTGACGAATATTATAGGAATGGCGACTATACCAGAGAAATCGCAAATAAAGATGCGGAGGTGAATACGTTACTTTAGAGCGCTATTGAATAAGATCATGGTAAGAGACCCGAGCACAGGATTGACTGAATCTTCCCGAAGGAGTCTTTCAGGCACATTTTTTACCTTCTCTATATTGGATGAATTTGTTGTGATAGAAATTTCCAGATGTGAGGAGTTTTTGCTGTGATGTTAGAAATTTCCAGATGTGAGGAGTTTTTAGATATTAAATTATGTGAATCTAGGTTGTTTTCTGTTTTATTTTTTTTTCTTATGTGGATATTCTTTTCCAATATAAATAAAATCTTGAAATTAATAAAAAAAAAAGTGTAGAGATAACATTAAAATATTATATACATGAATATTGAAAAAAACATGTATATTTCCAGAAAAGTGATATACATTTTCTATAGTTGAAATCTATTTTTGCATATTTCTAAAAAATTACTAGATATTTAATCAACAGAATAAAGTGTTTATAGGGTTGTTGAGACACTCTTAGTTGTTAAGTCATAGGTTCAACTCCCCATCATGTTAGAGTGTTATTTTTGGACATGACCATGATCAGACACAAAAACAATATTATACTAATTTATCTTTAAAAATTATTGTACTAATTTATCTTTAAAAAAAATTATAAATGATAAAGGATTTATTATTGGGCCCAAAGGTTCTTTACAAGAAACATTGTAGTTGTAAATCTCATACAAAATACACATTTTTTCTTTTTACCAATTTCCAAAATGACTTATTTCATACTTCTTAACTAATAATCCAATGATATGATCATGATCATTAAGCGAAGTGACCTTAGCTAAAAGAATACCAAATCTCATGAAGTAATAATCATTAACGCAACTTATTAACATAATGCTTACTGCTACAACTTTGCATCGTCAACATTATTTATTTAATCAAGCTTGTTAATAACATGTTGGAGGATGTAAGTTTCAAGTAGCAATATCATTTAAATAAAGCAATAGGTAAACATATAAATAAACAAAAATGTCATATCCCTCACGTAACTCATCATAATTAACAGTTATGATAATTATTTAGATTCGGAACTGATACTTAGCATTCGGAACTGATTCTTGAATTTGGATATTGGAAACGAGATCGAATATGGGGAGGTGGGGACAATTATTGATTTTCCGTTCCCGTGCACCTTCTCCAACGAACTCGACCTGATAAATCGAATTATGGATCTGGTCCACGGGGGATTCTCCTGGCTTGGCGAGGTGCCCTCGTCGTTGGGGAATGGGACTTGTTTCTCAGATGGCTTCCATGCTTCAGGGGTCGGACCGATGTAGACAAATCGGATGATTTCTCTCTCCGGAGAGCTACATCAAATGTATTCAGCTAATGTATTCTTTTGATACAGAGCAACGCTTTAATTTCTCCAATGTAGATGAAGTATTGACTATTTTACCAGTTGCTTCTGAAGTGATGTTTTCGTGATTGCATGGAGTCATGTATGCGATATTTAGCTGCTATGCGCTGGAGTCGTGAGCAACAAGCCCAGCTTCGCGTCCTGTTGTCATCTTTGAACATAAATACTTTGCCTGATTTAGCTGCTAAACTTGGTATGAGCCAAGGCAAGTTAGATTGCGAGCATTTAAAGATGGTGACAGAGTTTCTACAAGAATTGCTGCAGATGGCTTACCATTAAAAAGAGCTTCGCAGCACTGTGCAGAAACATGTATTTGACTACTTTACGTTAAATACGTCACCAGCTATTAAAGATGTGTGCAGACATGCCATTTTGGAGCAGTTTAAGGCAGCTGTTAAAGGCTAAAGCCATTAAATCTAAACCTGATGAAAGTTCTGACTTGCATTGGCTACTGAGCGTCATTCGGCGTCGCGATGCAAAATTGTTCGAAACTGTGGTCAAAGAGTTTTGTGAAGATCCCGATCTTCGCAATGCAATATCTAGTGGAGCGGCGAATATGAAGAGATCAACAGTTCTTAATACTCGCGCCCAGATCTGAAGATAAGTAACTGCACTCTTTATAGAGAGAACTTTAGTGTATCTTTAGTAACTGCATTCTTATAGAGAGAATTTTAGTGCATGCATTAGAAGAATGATTGATTTTATATGTTCTCTTTGTAAAGAGAATAGGTTAATGCATGTGGTAATGTATATGGTAAAAGATTGATTAATTTAACTCTTCTCTTGCTTAAAGAAGTACTTAATGAGTCCATGCTTGTATCATTAAAAGACTATGTCCACTGCATATACTAAAGAAGGGATATTAGGATATGGCTCAAAGAACAGTCATCGTGGTATGGAGATGTGTTCTTTGTATGTTAGCAAAACTATGATAAATCTTGACCATTGTGTTATATGTTTTAGGAAGAAACATGGACTTGTAAACTAATGGTTAGATCTCTTAGAGAGAGATATACACCAGTGTGAATAAGCATTGTGAAAAGTAGAACAAGAATTTACTTGAATAAATGTACTAGTTAGTTAGTATGTTATGCTTGCTCATGTAGATGAGTGGATGATAAAAGATCATTTTTAGAGGTTGTTTTATGAATTATTGATATTGTAACTAATCTTGTTGCCAAGATTGTTGATGACTACATTGACAGGAAACGATGGCAGATGGTGCCAAGGAAAGTGATGTTTAACATTATGACAGGAAAAGGATTATTCGTCCATGCAGATGAGGGTCAAGCTGCAGTATTGTCCATTGTTAGAACAATGATGCCACAAGGAATGTTGCATGTGGCGGTATGTAAGTGAAAGATTACATGGAAATTGTATTAGCTTTAGCTAGTTATGTGATAACATAATGATAACTTATTGTAATGATTTTATAACAATGGTTAAGGGATGGAATCCCTTATAAGCCATTGAGTGAGGGGTGAAATCCCTCACGAGCGTTTAATAATAAGATTAAACGTTTGCTGGTTTTCACCCTACGGGGTTTCCAGGGTATATCCGTGTTCTATGGTGTGATTGCCTTATGTGTCCATTGATAATGATGGGTCCTTAATGATGATGGTTCTTTATTTGATGTGAAAACCATAATGTCTTAGTACATGATTATCTAACATGGTTAAGGATATCAAGAAATGGATGCATGGATTCATGAGACAGTTTATGTGATTACAGTGATGGTTAAAGGTTATGCCATGGTTATGAAACTTACTGACTGTTATTGCAATTTACTTGATGTATTACTAAACACTATAACTAATGGTTAATGATGATTGTGGAGTTATGAATTTGATAAATTACTAGTGGGTAATTTGTATAAAAATTCTAACTTCATACCTTTTACATGCGAGGTTACCGGGGTATGTGACAAGTGGTATCAAAGCAAAAGGTTGCAGCACTGGCGCCCTTGGGAATTGGTAAGTGGAAAATAAATTGATGTATGCGACCAGCGAGCATTAACTTAGGTATGAGTTTAATCATTCACATATTGATTTACATAGTACACTACTTTTGGCTTGATATGTGTGATTCATATCTATAACTTCTTTGAGTAGTAAGTAATAAAGTTGTTACATAACTACATTCATAACATTGGATTCCTGATGAGGATAAAAGACAATGAAACTTTTGTCGCACTTACGAACAAAATTGAACACTCATTACACTTAAGAACGATATTGAACACTCATTGACGAAAGTGACAACCAACTACCAACTTTTGATTTGCACATATGGCAATAACAATAATGCATTCATTGAACTAGATTGAAATTACAATGAACGAAACTTAATGAGCCAATGCATGAATATAAATTAGGGGGAACATCCTTGAATAGGATGAAAAATTGTTTAAAAAGGACATTAGAAGAACCCTTAGATATTGAAATCATGCAATGAGTCAAGTAGCGAGACTTGATTGTCATAACTAACTTTTGATTCAGTCTTGTCATGGATGCATGAAGACGATTGGTAGTTGAGATTGGTTAGTGTTGTATGACTAACCCATAGAACTTATATGCATTAATTGAATTGGACTTAAGATTATTACAATTCGAAAACAAGTGAAGGTTGATTGATGTCACATGCATGGAATGTGTGTATGAAGATTCTTACTCTCTCTGTGCTATAGTTCCAGTTGGTTATGAGAAGAGTTCTTAATTTTATTCACCATGGGAATGCATGATGAATAGTATATGCTTATGTCCTAATAGATTTAAAGATGATTGCCCTCTAATTAATTGAAATCCATTAGCATGGTATGTGTTTATGTTAATCATTACTTGTTGGGAGATAAAAACCATTGGAGCCTCGATTTAATGATGGTTGAATTTATCTCTACTATGGGAATGATGGATTTCTTATGCATGTTGCATTCCAGTGTGAAGTTAATTGTAGAGGCATGTTCAGTGGGTAACATTTCTAGGACCCATTCATGGTATAATTACATGTGATAATTATTCATAAATAGACTACCTGTGTTAATACAGTTGTCAGTAAACATTAACTACCTTCCCCAACCATAGATGCTTCCAAAGGAAAAGGAAGCAAGGAGAAGGAAGAAGACCGTGCTGTAGGGACAGACGGAGATGGGAAAAAGAAATTGCTACGTCTGGTGATGACCAGATAGAGCAAGCTTTGAGTGTCTGAATCTTGCAGAGACTCTAAGTCTGGGAATGACTAGATAGCGCTTGATGTGCATGTGAGTATTCCCTTGACCATGCTTAAGGAGTTGGAAAATGATAACTATAGTGTGTTGATGTTAATGATTTTCGTAATGTCTCCTTGAAGTCATTAGTCTGAAAGGGACACATAGTACTGTCATGATAGTTGTTGCATCTAGCATCAAGTGGTAACTCTGGTGCGTGTGTGACACTTAGGAGATTATGCTTCTAATTGCATAAGTGGAGCAATTGCTTCCGGTAAGGGTGGTTTAACTTGTTAGTTATGCGTGTTGATCCAAGGATAAGATAAGTGTCTTGTTCACTTACTTGAAGAACACGTATGAATGTTTTATATGATTTCTTAGTGGAGAAAGTATTTGAATGCATGCAATAAAAGAATGGTTCTTTTATAGATTTTCTTGGTAAAGAAAATGTGTTAAGGCATGCAGTTAAAGGTTGATTATTTTGTATGTTTTCTTGGTAAAGAAAATAAGTAGTTCCTATTAGAAAGACTCCACGTCAGTCTTGTGTGTGAAATGCTTGTCTCTTGTCTACAAAATCCTTGCTAAATATAGCCAAAGTATCTTCTTGAGAAAAGAGGATGAGGTATATAAATGTCCTGAGGACATAGCATGGAAGGTGGCCAAGTTTTCTTGAATTAAAATATGTATCTTTATTGATAAAAGCTTCTTGGAAAAATATATATATATATATATATATATATATATATATATATATATATATATATATATATATATATATATATATAGATATAGATATAGATATAGATATAGATATAGATATAGATATAGATATAGATATAGATATAGATATAGATATAGATATAGATATAGATATAGATATAGATATAGATATAGATATAGATATAGATATAGATATATATATATATATATATATATATATATATATATATATATATATATATATATATATATATATATATATATATATATGCTACTTGCATTATGATTCTAGTTAGTTCTAAGCTCTAGTGAAATGATTATGCATTACATGCATAATAAAGATAGCTAAAGATGTGCTTCTAGGCACATAGATATTCATTTCTAACTTCTCGAAGAAAGAGTATATTACATATATACATAAATATAGTCTCATCCTAAGAGTATGCATCCTTCATGTATGAAAATGAAGGATTTTATGAGAATTTTTCTTGAAAATAAAAATAGAAGAAACAAAACCCTTACTTGTTTCATGAAAAGAACTATGTGCATTAAAGTCAAGTAATTGTGTTAGGAGAACACATGTTGCATGTTGGTAGCTATTGTGACTATGGAATTATGAGCCTGTGTGTACTTAGAGAAAGTGGTCATGTTAGCTTCCTTGAAAATAATAATCTCTTGGAGAGATTGTCTTGTTGGACGAGCTGTGTTGATTGCTTGATTTTGATGCATAAAGGATAAGTAAACCTTGTTTTTGTATCTTGATTTTTATGCCTAAAGATAGATATCTTTAATAATTTCTTGAAAGGGAATCTTGAGAAATCCTCACATCGGAAGATAGAGAAATGAGGATTAAAATGACTTCCTTTAAGAAAGAGGTATGTGGTTTGTCGTATGAAATGATGGTGGTCTTCTAGTGAAGGGAATAAGTGTTGCATACATTAAAGAAGGGCTTATATGATAAGCAATGGTATGCACAAAGATTAGTCATTGTGACATAAGAGTTATGTTCTTGTATGTTAGAGAAATTATGTTTAATTACACTAACAATGCATGACTAAAGCTAGCCATAGTAAACGTAAGATAATACTCCAGTAATGACGATTTGGAGTAAGACCACAGACTATGGCAAAATTTGAAATGTTTAGAATTATTAACTCAACTGTTGTTGACATTATACATTAATGAATATTGCATATGCTTTTATACATGACAATATGGTATGCATGAAACTTCTTGGAAATTGAATATGTGTTAACTGATGCATATTTATAACTAACGTTGCTGATGGGATTAAGTGGTGGTAGCTTAATGGCAACAAGAAAACTCATCACATAAATTGCTGCAATGAGAATTGCAATCATAAATGAGAAAGAATGATGTTATATGATATGCATGAATTATGTTATTTGGGAAATTTGCATGCATACAACATGTATGATATTACAATCATAAATGAGAAAGAATGATGTTATATGATATGCATGAATTATGTTATGTGGGAAATTTGCATGCATACAACATGTATGATAGATATGTTTCCCATCAATCTAGATGTTGGGGACCCGTGATGAGGGATAAGTGTAAATGCATGGTGTACATGCATGTTTATTTTGTAATGATAATGAATATATAGTTCATTGTGTAAATTACTTTGAGAAAGAATAATAAAAGAGAAATTTAACATGCCAGACAGTTGCGGATAGTTGGGTTGATGACAATTACCTGCCCGGAGGGGTTGATGGTACTTGTCTACCCGGATTGTGAAAGGCTTGAATGCCTTGGGTTGATGACAGTTACCTGCCCGGATTGTGAAAGGCTTGAATGCCTTGGGTTGATGACAGTTACCTGCCCGGAGGGGTTGATGGTACTTGTCTGCCCGGATTGTGAAAGGCTTGAATGCCTTGGGTTGATGACAGTTACCTACCCGAAGGGGTTGATGGTACTTGTCTGCCCGGATTGTGAAAGGCTAGAATGCCTTGGGTTGATGGCAGCTACCTACCCGGAGGGGTCGATGGTACTTGTCTGCCTAGATTTACTCTCCCTGGAATTCTTAAGCTGGTTGGCCAGTGGAATTCCATGTTAGACCTGGTAAGGTCTCTATCAAAGAAACTGTCTGGATGTGAAAATGACTCGATTTGGTTGTGGAAACCAGTTCCCATGGGTTGGGAATTCTTTAGTCCATTGTGATCTCATGGCTAAAGGAATTAACTAAGCAGCTATATGTTATGTTAAAAATGAATTTTACATATAGTTGTGTAAAATATGTTATGCACATTTAACAAGAAATGAGCTTAGTGCTCAATAAGGAGTAATTGGAAATTTTAATTCCTTTATTGTATTATTAATGTTGTGAACATCTTAGTGGGAGCTAAGACAGTTCTTTCTTGATGCAGTGATTGACTGTTTTGATGATTAGAGAGCTAGGTGCTCTTTTGGTACTTCTTGAAGTACTTTGCGGATGTCTTTAGTGAGAATTCGTTCAGTATGCACGTGGAACAATGATTTATCATTTGATGATTAGTATTAGTGCTCTTTAAGTACTTGTAAAAGTACTGTGATTTAGAAAGCATCTAACATTGCACAATTGATTGCTAGTCAAAAGTATCTCATTTGACTCAAAATATAGTGACTAATGTGATTGAATTTGTTAGTCATATATTACAGGAATTACTTACCGTGGAGGAATGAAGAGTTTCCAACCACTATTAAAATACTTACATGAAAGTATTCATGGTTTTCAAAATAGATGGTAAGTAATGGTAAGTTGACACAGAGAATTGTTATCATGAATGAATAAGGGCCAAGTGGTGGCGATTAGAAGTTGCATATTTTTGCAATTACGAATGCTTATGACTATTGATGCTTATAACTAATGATATTTCTTATGACTATATCATTACTATTTTGTTTGTTGTCTTTGATTTTGAAGAGGAAGGATCACATTTTGTGTGGTTTAGATGGTATATCACGAGTAAAATATCAAGTTCCGATGAAAGATGAACACCGAGGACGGTGTTCTTGTTAAGGGGGGGAGTATGTCATATCCCTCACGTAACTCATCATAATTAACAGTTATGATAATTATTTAGATTCGGAACTGATCCTTAGCATTCGGAACTGATTCTTGAATTTGGATATTGGAAACGAGATCGAATATGGGGAGGTGGGGACAATTATTGATTTTTCGTTCCCCGTGCACCTTCTCCAATGAACTCGACCTGATAAATCGAATTATGGATCTGGTCCACGGGGGATTCTCCTGGCTTGGCGAGGTGCCCTCGTCGTTGGGGAATGGGACTCTTTTCTCAGATGGCTTCCATGCTTCAGGGGTCGGACCGATGTAGACATATCGGATGATTTCTCTCTCCGGAGAGCTACATCAAATGTATTCAGCTAATGTATTCTTATGATACAGAGCAACGCTTTAATTTCTCCAATGTAGATGAAGTATTGACTATTTTACCAGTTGCTTCTGAAGTGATGTTTTCGTGATTGCATGGAGTCATGTATGCGATATTTAGCTGCTGTGCGCTGGAGTCGTGAGCAACAAGCCCAGCTTCGCGTCCTGTTGTCATCTTTGAACATAAATACTTTGCCTGATTTAGCTGCTAAACTTGGTATGAGCCAAGGCAAGTCAGATTGCGAGCATTTAAAGATGGTGACAGAGTCTCTACAAGAATTGCTGCAGATGGCTTACCATTAAAAAGAGCTTCGCAGCACTGTGCAGAAACATGTATTTGACTACTTTACGTTAAATACGTCACCAGCTATTAAAGATGTGTGCAGACATGCCATTTTGGAGCAGTTTAAGGCAGCTGTTAAAGGCTAAAGCCATTAAATCTAAACCTGATGAAAGTTCTGACTTGCATTGGCTACTGAGCGTCATTCGGCGTCGCGATGCAAAATTGTTCGAAACTGTGGTCAAAGAGTTTTGTGAAGATCCCGATCTTCGCAATGCAATATCTAGTGGAGCGGTGAATATGAAGAGATCAACAGTTCTTAATACTCGCGCACAGATCTGAAGATAAGTAACTGCACTCTTTATAGAGAGAACTTTAGTGTATCTTCAGTAACTGCATTCTTATAGAGAGAATTTTAGTGCATGCATTAGAAGAATGATTGATTTTATATGTTCTCTTTGTAAAGAGAATAGGTTAATGCATGTGGTAATGTATATGGTAAAAGATTGATTAATTTAACTCTTCTCTTGCTTAAAGAAGTACTTAATGAGTCCATGCTTGTATCGTTAAAAGACTATGTCCACTGCATATACTAAAGAAGGGATATTAGGATATGGCTCAAAGAACAGTCATCGTGGTATGGAGATGTGTTCTTTGTATGTTAGCAAAACTATGATAAATCTTGACCATTGTGTTATATGTTTTAGGAAGAAACATGGACTTGTAAACTAATGGTTAGATCTCTTAGAGAGAGATATACACCAGTGTGAATAAGCATTGTGAAAAGTAGAACAAGAATTTACTTGAATAAATGTACTAGTTAGTTAGTATGTTATGCTTGCTCATGTAGATGAGTGGATGATAAAAGATCATTTTTAGAGGTTGTTTTATGAATTATTGATATTGTAACTAATCTTGTTGCCAAGATTGTTGATGACTGCATTGACAGGAAACGATGGCAGATGGTGCCAAGGAAAGTGATGTTTAACATTATGACAGGAAAAGGATTATTCGTCCATGCAGATGAGGGTTAAGCTGCAGTATTGTCCATTGTTAGAACAATGATGCCACAAGGAATGTTGCATGTGGCGGTATGTAAGTGAAAGATTACATGGAAATTGTATTAGCTTTAGCTAGTTATGTGATAACATAATGATAACTTATTGTAATGATTTTATAACAATGGTTAAGGGATGGAATCCCTTATAAGCCATTGAGTGAGGGGTGAAATCCCTCACGAGCGTTTAATAATAAGATTAAACGTTTGCTGGTTTTCACCCTACGGGGTTTCCAGGGTATATCCGTGTTCTATGGTGTGATTGATGTGATTGCCTTATGTGTCCATTGATAATGATGGGTCCTTAATGATGATGGTTCTTTATTTGATGTGACAACCATAATGTCTTAGTACATGATTATCTAACATGGTTAAGGATATCAAGAAATGGATGCATGGATTCATGAGACAATTTATGTTATTACAGTGATGGTTAAAGGTTATGCCATGGTTATGAAACTTACTGACTGTTATTGCAATTTACTTGATGTATTACTAAACACTATAACTAATGGTTAATGATGATTGTGGAGTTATGAATTTGATAAATTACTAGTGGGTAATTTGTATAAAAATTCTAACTTCCTACCTTTTACATGCGAGGTTACCGGGGTATGTGACAAAAAATATACCCATTATACTTATTTTCACTACAATACTTTCATGCACATGTATAAATACAAGTAAAAATCATCCTTATGATTACTCTTTACTTTTACATGATGTATAAATACAAGTAAAAATAATCTCCATAACTACTCTTTACTTTACATAAGTACCAAAACTACAACTATCCAACCACAACTACATGCAACACCTTAAATAGTATCTGCAAAATCATACTTATACTAAATTTAATTAAAAATGCTAAACACAGCGATAGTATTATTTTTCTAGTTATCCTTGTTGTGAAACCATGGTTAACAATCTATTGATTTTTCTATTACAAAACGAATCTAATTATTACCATCATCATAATAACATAGCTTAATAATATAAAATATTGTTACTATTGCTGTCTTTACTTCCAAAACATAATACCAATACACACAGTTATAAGTGTATGGTTGTTTTCCTATATTTCAAACGCACTAAATAAATGCACACAATTATAAAATCATGTTTAGTTATCTACATGGCAAGTGCATTAACTAAATGCACAAAGAATAAATAGATTTATCTACTCATCCATAATTCACAATGCACATGCTTTAAATAAATCTACAAATATTATAAAAACATGTCTTTTTATTCATTTTTCACATACTTTAAATAAACACATATAATAATAAAACAGCTTTTATTTTCTATATTTTAATACTTAAATAAATCTATTAGAGTTATAAAATGGAAAATATATTTACAAAACCTAACTTTTGTTTATAAATATAAACATGATCAAAATATCATTGATGTATTGTCACAACGCTATGCATTTCTATACACAATCCACATTTATATTAAAAACATCTCATACATAACATATCTACCATATAATAATTCTCCATGCCAAAGTTTAAAATAGACGTACCATAAAATTTCAAAATGCATTAAGGTGGAAAATGCATTAAGGTGGCTTTACGCCCAACATAATCCTCAATCTATTTCAACTCAACATATTACCTAATGGTATTTTATTCGTAATTGAATTATCACGAAATAATGGTATTTTATTCGTAATTGAATTATCACGAAATTAAATAGTTCTTGTGCTAATGCACAAACATTGGAAATTCTATGAACAATTGTGTTATCCACAAATATTGGAATTTCTATGAACAAATATAAAAATGGTCTTGGTTTCATTTAAGAAAATAAAATCAAAAGTAGATGCATGTTTTTATACTGCAGTAATTGTAATGGTCTCGGTTTCTTTTAAGAGAATAAAATCGAAAGTAGATACATGTGTAGTAATTGTAATTTATAGCTAGCCACATAGATTTTTTTCAAGGTTAGAATAGGCTACAATATCTTACAGATAATTTATAACTTTTATTTTTAATGAATAATTTTTTATAATATTTAATTTTTAGGAATATTTTTTTAACAAAATTAACTCTGTGATTTTTTATAATAATTTGATATGGTTAAATTATTTTTTATCTTCAAAATTAAAATAAGTCACAATATGTTACAGATAATTTATAATATTTAATTTTTAATGAAAAATATTTTTGACAGTAATTTTTTTAAAGAATTTAGAATAGTTAAATTACCTTTTTACGCACAAGAATCGTACCTTTTTTTTAAAAGAAAATAGCATAGCTAACTTGTCTTATTACGAATAAGAATCGATGCAATTTTTTTCAAAAAAATAACATTATTAACCTATAGTTTTATTCACAAAAACCCTAAAAACTTAAAAAAAAAAATTAAAGAATTAATTTATAGTTTTACACACATAACCCTTAAATAATTTCAAAAGTTTAATGAATAAGAACCACGCAATATTCTTCAAAGAAATAACAAAATTAACTAAGGCAATCTTTTCCCAAAAAAACAACAAAGTTAACTTTTATTTCAAAGAAAATAACAAAGTTCAATTAGACAATCTTTTCAAAGAAATTGACAAAGTTAACTTATCTTTTTAAGCACAAACTACACATTTGTTTCTGCCTCCATATTCTTCCTATTCAGTCCTTCATATCTGCAAGTGAACTCTGTATGGTCGGTTGTTCTAATCACATAGGAGTCCATATTCAGTCCTTCATATCTGCGAGTGAACTCTGTATGGTCGGTTGCTCTAATCACATAGGAGGGTTGGAATACAATTCTTCTGGCACACTTTTCCATTTTTTTTATTCACCGTTGAAGCAGTTGGTACAGATCTACAATGAGCTCCGCAACAAAGCAAATGATAGAACCAAGGAATTCAACATGGTGTGGCATATGAGACTTGTTGTAATTACAACCACAAGAAATATGGACTGAACTAAACGTTTGTCTTTTAAAGAAGGACCACATGGCATAAGCGATGCTTTAGCATAACAACGTCATGTCCATAAAATTTTTAGCATTACATACAACACACACTGATGGTATCGTAACTACTTCTTAGGACAACGATTCAAAACATATTAAGTTAATTAATATATATTTTTTTATGAACACCAAATGTAAATTGCGTGGTTTATAGGAATATTACATTAGTGACCTATTAGATCAAATGTTGTAATGAAATCTTAAATCAACTTTCATGTAGGTTTAATTAAAATAATAATAAAAGTAATAATCAAAATAATAAATGGATTTAATATAATCTGGAATGTTGTAATTTTGTTTTTATTAATAAAATTGTAAACCATTTAGAATATGTATATTATATTAAAATAAATTTAAATAATGATATTTCATATTTATAACCATAATATTTCAATTTTTTATGTTTAAATTTAATTAATAAATAATAGTTAGAAATAAGAATATTAATATATAAAAAGTGTATATCTATATATATTAAAAATATTAACATTAAATTAAGATTCATTTTATCATATAAATTAAAATATTGATGTTTTATGTTTGTAAGTATGATATTTTAAACATAAAAATGTCTCATAGTTAATATTACTCTGTTGTAAATAGTTGTAATTATTTTAGAAGGCTAAACGAGGGACATGAATTCCATTGTTTGAGGTAGGAAATTGCTTCACGGACTTGTTATTTTAAATATCAGTCCTCGTTGGTTGAGTGGGTTCACTATGCCATAAATTAACTAAAAGAAAAAGGGATAGGTGTAGGTGTCCTTAAACTCCATTAGCAAGAAAAAGAGGACAAAAACATTAAGGTAGCATGGGTTGTGCTTTCCACGAGGAGGGGAACTGCTACAAAATCATGGAGAACAAGGGAAGTTAGTTGTGGAAAAAAGGAGAGGACCCGGATATTATTCATGGATGGATACATGCATTCTATAAAAGAAAGAGACATAGAAACTAAAATTTAGAAATGTTATAGTAGAGGCAGGAAAAGATCATCGCCATTTGCATTGTGAAGCATTGGAGAAGGGTAAAAGCTAGCTGGATGGATCTCTTAAAAGCTTATTAGGTATAATATTTAGAAAGAATGCAGTGGTTTGCCTTGGAGATGAAGGCAGGGTGCTCTGGTGGTATTCTGGCTTAGTTGTGCATTTGTTGAAGGCTTCCCTCTGAAGACACTCCACCTCAAGCTTTGAAATATGGCTTGAGGTTCACAGCTACATGTAATAGTGGTTGTAGTTTGTCTATAGTTGGCTGGAGATTTGAAGTCCAACTCTCAGTTGGAGAACATTTGTACTAAATAAAATCAGTTTTTTGATGCTCTTTATTCACAGTAAATGCATGTTTACATTTCTTTTTCTGAAATCACATTATTAATGCATGAGACCTGACTGTGATATTACTCTATACAGGATTAACTATTATGTTGTGTCATTGCATTAAAATGCTATGGAACATCATGTGCTGAGGTTGGTTATATTTTTAGTAGGAATTAGTATGGAGACCCTTCCTTATTGTAGTGACGTGATTATGTTGATTGTAAGCTCTGACTAGCATTGATTATGTGGATGTATGGTACTACTGACGATTTCTTCCTCTCTAGTCCTTAATAACTTGTTTATTTTATATGGTAACCTTCTCCAAATATTTAGTAATGTACACTTTGGTTCTAGGTTTACATTTATAGTTGTAAAGAGCTCAAGCCAAAGTTAGCCTTGTGTTTTAGTGTTGTGGATGGCATTCCTTCATAAGCTTGAATGACTTGATTTAGGTATATGTGCTTCACACAATGTTGAATCTTTGTTATGCATACAATGATGTGAATCTCTCCATGTTTGGCCTTATATTTTGTATACAGTCTTGGTGTTGGAATGATGTGATAAATCCTTTGTTTGAATGGCTAGTTACATTCATGGTGCTCGATTGGATTTGTACTCTATCCATGTGAATATGTGTATATATATGTTATTCCGTGAAAGTAATCGTATGGAAAATCCTTCATAAATCATAGGATCATGAACTTGTTTTGATTACAACTTTAGGGTAGAATATAGGAGATCCCTCTCTCCTCACTGGTCTGTTGGTCTATCTATTTCATATAGAAATTCTCTGAGCCTTCCAATAACAAAGACCTAGGTTCTTGGGTCGGTATTTTTACCTTCTCCAAGTTTAGGGTCAAGAGAGCCTTGTTCTCCTTGTTATAGATAAGATTGCTTTAGGATCTAGAGGACTTAGTTTTATACTTCTGAGATGGGCATGATATTGCCCTTAAGCCATAAGTATGATGGGAATTTATTCCTCTATGGACATGTACTCCCTTGTATGCTTCTGGTTAGATATATCAGTTCTGATATGCGGATTAACCATCAATAAATGCCATAGACCTTTGAGAGTCTGAATGGATAAATCTCTAGTTTGAATGTACAACTCCCTAAACTCTATCTTGTATTTTTTCCATTAAGAACTCGAAGATGGCGACTCTATTGTAAGCTTGGTAGGGATCGCACCATCAGGTGCCTTAGGAAACCTTATTGGAAATAATCAAGATTTGGTGCAAATCTGAGCTATTACAGAACAATTGTGACCTTGACTAAGTGTATGTAATTGTACACATAATGCAGAGTGGGAAGAAGACCCTTTATATTATCCTTGTCCTCTTAATATTATCCACGATATTGTATGACTTATTGAGCAGCACAACGGTCGGCTTGAATGTCTAATTGCTAGCCATGTGACTACAATGCTAGACCAAGATCTAGAACTCATATAATCAACAGTTGGGAATAAGAAAGAGAGATCAATGATCAACGAGAAACTAGGGATGATGTAAGCCAAAGGCTACATCCAAGAAGCTCCCAAATCGCCACGCAAAGGAGAGACCAAACTGACTTAGAACTAAGCTAGGGCGATCAATTCGACAACGTGAAGAAGATCGAGGTGGGTCAGAGTCCTTGTATTGGCTAGTGGAAGGGGGCCTTATAACCAACCAAAAGATTTGTCACAACGAAAATGGGTTGAATAGAGAACCACTTCGACAGAGAAACTAACATGGCAAGAGACAAGAATATCTTTGTCTTGGAGGTCGTCTCTCGAAGGTGACAATGTGTAGCACTCATGGGAGAGTCGGGCTAACTCAACATTAGGATACCATGTTAGGATCAAGGCCATAAGAGTAGTTAAGAGAGGTGTGAGTTGGTGGACCAATAGGGAGTATTCACTGCATAGGGAAATAGACCTGCTAAGACACGAGAGCCTAAACGCTATTTCCATCAAGCATAAAGAGGAGTGCATATTGAAAGGAGCATGATTACATAAGTTTGGGCTATGGTGGCATACATGTGAGCCCGACTATTTACCCAATAGCATAAGGGCAAACCCACATTATAGGTCAGCCCAAAATACTAACCTGAGACAATTCCTAGGTGCACTAGAGAGGAAGGGATAGGTAACAAAATCCGAGAGATGGTAAATCTTTTTGTAAAAAAGTGATATGTTAGTTGACTACTGACATGTAAGCCCAAAAGGTATTTCTCAGATCCGCCCGCGAAGTTACTAAGTGAGAAGGGTTGGGATAATAAAGAAAGGTAATAGGGAATTTAACGATATTTGATGGCCCATCAATTTGGATTAGTAAATGTATATATATATGTTCATATAATTTCATATTTAAGCATAGCACGGTGAATTTTGGAGACCTAACCATGAACGGGTCGGCAGTTAATATGCTCAAGTTGAGTGGCGTTGAGAGTTTGGTTACGACCACAGTGTAGATGCCACATGGAAGAGTGGTGGTGTGGCGCCTTCTTATTTGATACAAATTAAATGGCCGTAGATTTGATCCCGGGGTCAGATTGGGGTAAAATTTTATATCCCCATAATCGTCTTAATGAGACGAATGCAACCATGATGTCTATTTTAGGTTTTAGGCTAGTTGAAAAGGTCGAAATTTTTAGACCCCATTTACATAATGACACCTTGGATCTTGGGTCAACACAATAATCACCTCCTTCTAATATGTGATTTAGTGGGGATTAGGAGGGGATGTGTTACACTGTGGTATCAAAGAATCCATGTTCAACAATTGGATTGGATGGGTTCTATCATGGACAAGTGATGGCAAGGTTCCTACAAAGGGGCTCATTCTTAATTTTAGAAAATTAGTTAAACAAATATTTAGGTTTTAAAAGTCATTCTATGACTAACTGATTATATGCATGATTGACATCATTACTATGTGATTATGTAGCATGGTACTAATGGATGAATCCCTAGATCTAGGGAGGAGCTCAATTGTGAGTGTAACAATTGAACACAAGCATGATGGCATCCTGGTCAGAGCATTTGAATTATATATTGCACATCAACTGCAATGTTGTTTGACATGTTATTTCGGTAAATTCCTTGGCAATGCATGAGTTTGCTAGCTTGCAACTTGAAGGTCTGTAAAACAGGTGGTTATGGCCTTGGGGGTCTATCATTTTATTTAGTCATGTAGAAATACCTGTAGGGTAGTGAGTTACGTGTTGCATACCATCACCATTTGTTGGAAGATGTGGTATCATATGCTTGAAACAATTATGTTCATGAGGTTTGAGGGATTTGAAGAAGAATCCCTATGTGATGTGTATTTTGTATAACACTGCTTGATTCAGTGAATGGTAGGCATATGTATTATATGTTGCTTTGGATGTGGAAATCCCATGGAATCTACGTTGTAGGAGGCTGAGAACCTGAGTAGAGGTTGATTATTCCCTATATTTTGATGTTATATTCCACCTTATAATGTTGGTTCCCCTTGGTGAATGCTTTCTCGTGCATATAGGTGCTGAGTGTGGCACTAAAAATGGGTGACTATATATATATATATATATATATATATATATATATATATATATATATATATATATATATATCCAATTATTATGAAACTATCTGTGCACATATGATATATTGCACAAATGGGAAAAGTTATAAGTGGCAAAGTGATATGTATATGATCATATGATGTTGTTGGCCTTGAATAAAGAGGATGATAATAATAAATATTGATGCATTAAATGGTCTTATTACCAACCTCGGTATAAAGACAAAATTTGAATTGTTGTTTGTGTCTCGGTACAAAGAATGAGTGAAATTAATGAGATGATATATGCGTGTGCATATAGAAATTCTCATTTTTAGAAGTTATGTTGAGATATCTATGCCAAGGATGTCAAAAATTTGACTAATGCGTAAATTGAGGCATGTGCATAGTTGTAGGGAAACGTGCTTGGTACACTAGGGAAAGGAAACATGTATATTTGTTTATATATATTAATGCACTAGAAACTTAGTGTATGTGGCAATGCATAGCAAGACGTAGTGGTAAAAAAAGGAGACATGTATCATGGCATGGTGAAATATGCTATCAACCAAGTACAATTTGAATGAGAAAGAGGGGCATCCATACAAATGAGGAGAACCTTTAGAAATTTGGAGGTTGAGCTTGAGGACTTGAAAGATAAGTTGAAGATTTGAATGGCAAAACTTAGAAAGTCACTATGAAACAATAAGAGCTAGTCGAGTTGAATGTTGAACTCCAAAAATAGTTGCGATAAATGGTTGTTAGATGGATAAATCCTTGTTTCTGACAAGAGCAATCTCCCTAGATCCTAAAAGTAAACTAGTATCAAACAAACAATCAAGTGAATTCCTTCCCTAAGTCTATCATTTCTTGAATCATAAGCTAAGAAGGTGAGAAAAGGAAATTCATATCTTATTACAACATGCTTGATGAAGATCCCCCTTTGTGCTTCAGTGCAGCTCCTCCATGCTTGAATCTAGACATGCACACATGGAAACAACAAAGGATCAAAGGCATATGCAACATAAATGATTCAATAATTCAAACTAGTAATCAAGGAGACTAGTAACAAACATCATTCCAATGGAAAAATATAAATAACATCATTCCTATGGAAAAATATAAATAACATAAACCATCCATGAAATTCATCAATTAATCCATTAAATAATGAAGTGAGAAGAAATGTTTGTTTGTATTAATTTAAAAACATAAAGGAGCTACAAAACCTTTGCCTTGATGTTGTGAAGCTCCTCCCATCGATCTCAATCCTGTCCAAGAATGATAAGCTCTCCAACATGATTACTCCAACATAAACTTACTCTGAGCAGCCTCCCTCAACTCCCCCACCTATGGTTGGATTAATAGGCCCAAAGGAAGTGGTTTGGGATCCTTAGTCCAAGGATGAGATCCACTAAAATACGGATAAGGGCTCCTTGAAAAATGGGAATTAGTTCCCTAAGAAATGAGGTTACGCTCGAATAGACATGATTTCGAGGCTTTCTGTTGGGTATGATTTGCCCAATAATGCTTCTAAATCTCACTTTCTTTTTATTGATTTACTTGCGTAGTTTCTGTTCAAAAACAGAGCACAGTTCTGTGCAGTTTATAGTGGAAGAAGTTTCACATGTGCGGTCTTTGTTCAGAAAAAGTACGCAGATGCTCAAAAGCAAGGTTTTGTACCATGCGATTCATAAATTCCACTTTATTCAAGGTATACAAGTTGGTGACTTGCAAGGGAGTTTTTCATGAAACTTGGATGGATGGCAAGAGATCCAATTTTGATGATTATTTGTCATGGTGAAAAAATGATGTGTAACAAATTGTCCCCTAAAGTGTGAAGTTGGAAAAGTTTGAGGACTGAAGTACTTTATCATATCAAGGATTGGATTAGAGATCATGGTTGGAAACCTGCAACAATCAATCAAGGATTACAATGCAATATAATAATCATCACTATGGTAGGCATTCCCATACTCATAACATAAAAGTCTTAAAGCACAATATGAAAATACATAATGTCAAAGTAGATATACGATGGATGCAGCCATCAAACATAAAACTCTATGTGTAATCATGAACAAAACTCCTCGCAACCTGGATGGATGAAACTAAATCTAGGGTCTTCATCTCCATCTATTGATCCATAGTACAAATCTAACCATTCGAGTAAATGTCTCGAAGTCGAAAATGGTGGAAACCAATTGATTACCAATCAATGATGCGAACTGTTAACAAGTTCAAGAGAAACCACCAATAATGACAATGGCTCTCAAGGTACTCCCAGTACAATCTATGAAGCATGAAGAGGTGATCTGAAGTCAAACACTTATAGAATCATTCGACCGAGGGCCAATGATGAGAACATGTCATCGAAGTCAAGAAACCTGACATTAAGGCATGCGGACCTTAAGCTACTGAAGGTTTCTAGATTAAATTCCTAGATAATGAGTTGAAGTCGATAGGAAGTGACCCGTCATAGGAAATCCTATGACAAGAAACTCATGTCAAGTTTTGAAGAATAGTTTGCAAGTACTGACTCAGGGATAGACAACGCGATTGAAGGCTAAAAATTGTAAGGTAATTTAAATTGAGGTTGAGACTTCTCTTGAACATATTGGTGACATGACAAAATGACTTGGCAACATTTGAATCAACGATAATACCCAAAAACAACTAAAGACTTTCAATAAGGTTAAATTAATTGTGAGACAAATGGATTCCCCAACCCAAACATATAAGTGATAGAGTGTCATGTTCAAGAGCGACAAATTGCTTGAAATACAAGAAACACAATTTTATTCTCAATTTTCCCCCACCATTACTGGCAAGTACCCCTTTATTTTTTACAAGCTTGAGGAGGATAACATATGATTATACTATAAGCTCATGCTTCAGATGAGTCCATCAAAGTATTTTTAGTTAACCCTAAGAAGGAATGGTTCAGTCTCGTCATGCTTAACAAGTCCTCTATGTTTAACTTTTACGAATCTAGTAAAGGGGTAATGCGACGTCGTTTTATTTTAAGAGTTTGAAAAAGCCATAAAAAGTAAACTCATTGAGTTCTTTTATCGTAAAATTTTAACAAGCGTGGAGAAAGTAAATCTCAATGTTTTTTAGTTTTAGAGAGTCAAAAGAAAAACATTAGTAGACTCCATCATGTTCTTTTTCATAAGTTTTCATCCCTCAGGTCCGAAAAAGTATAAAATATTACAAGAGAGAACTCTATTGACCATGTTTGATCAATGTATATCTTTTTCATAAATAGTCCTAGCTTAGTCTGTAAAAGGGGTAAACTTATACTAAGTGGATGGTTGTTCATTTACTTTTACGAGTTCGAAAAAACAAGTACTCGACAATATTCTCATCTTTAAAGAGTTTGAAAGGGGCTTAAAAAGAGGACTCTATGGTGTTTATTTTTTGTAAGTTTTAATGAGTTTGAAAATGTGATATAAACATACTCATATTACTGACTTTAAATTTAATTAATGAGTAGGAAAATACGGAAAGAACTTGACATTTTCATTTACGTTTTACGAGCATGAAAATATAGTAAAAGAAACTTGAGATTTTCACGAGTTTAATGAGTCATGAAAATAATAACCGAAATGCACTCATGATAGGTTTCATTTTTACAGAAGCTTGAAACAAAGAAAAATTGTGCTTGAGGGTGGTTTCATTTTTACACAAGCTTGAAACAGAGAAAAATATGCTTGAAAGTGGTTTTCATGCCCCCAGCATACTGACATAGGCACATGACCCCCACACTTCGTTTCATTCACTTAAGTAGACTACACGTTACTAATAGGTGGATGAAATGAAGGCTTGTTTATGAGATTAGAAAGACTGGACTTAACATTTATGAGATCTAGTTAAAGACTCAATTCAAATAGGGGAGGATTTGTTTCATTTTTTAAAGAGTTTGACACATGAAAAGAACTATGCTCATGAAGAGTTGTTTCATTTTTTAACGAGGTTGACACAGTAAAAGAAATATCCTCAAGAGACCATGTTTCATTTTTTAAGGAGGTTGATGCAATAAGAGAATCATTCTCATATAACTTGTTCATGGCTTCTAAATGGAGGAAACACATATCAAGGGACACCCCTTGATCATGGCTTCCAAAAGGTCTTCATCAGATGGAAGAATAATTCCCTAGAAGTAACACATGTCAAGGGGATCAATAGGGATAATAAAATCATATTCAAATGCCCCCATTGAATTTTTTACCATGTTAGTTATCGGATCTAAGTCAAAATAAGTCGAGTAGGCTCGCTTGCATCGGTAACAGAAAACATGGGATAAGTTTCCACATAATTAAACCATGGAAGGGTAGGTACCACTTCCATATAAGGAACATTTAGGGGTGTCAGATGACTAGTATTCAAAGCAAGATCTACGTATGAAATTTGATCAACCATCACAATGTTTACATTTCGAGGGAAGGACATCACGCGAAAGAGTGTCGATACGACAAATTTCGTGGCATATAAATAGTCTCGCCCAAGGATAAAATTGAAATCTAAAGGACCTTGGACTACCATAAGATCAATACAGAGACTTTTACCTTCCAAGGTAATAGGTAACTTAGGAAGGATCCCTAAAGATTCACTAACAGTTCTATTAAAACCTAACAGATTTTGTGTAATAGGCACAAGCTAAGGGGAACCTAAAGCTTTCCAAGTAGTCGAGGATAAAATATTGACAGAAGCACCTTCATCTAAATTTTTGCATTGCACATTCTTATCATAAACCTTGACAATGATTTGGAAAGGGGTGGAATAAGGAAGACGAGGTTCTGTCAGTCTACTCAAATCAAAAGAAATAGCCTCATTACTTGGACAAGGTTCAAAAGTAACAGACAAAATTCCCCCATGCGTAAAATAATATGAGGTAACATGAAGAACCTGAGTGGTATCGACCGAAGATGGAGTTGATACCACTTGATCAACAAATAATGTGAGAGTCGGATCGACCGAAGATGGAATCGATTCGACCACTTGATCAAAAAATAATCCATCAATCTGAGTGACGCAGGTTTCACCCTCCAATGGAAGAGTGAGATTGACTGTACTTGGATTTAGATCATTCAGTTCGTCAACTGACGGTAGATGGGGAGAAATTTTATGGTAATTAGTTGTAAGTTGTTTTTGTGAAACATTAAGTTTTCCCAACAATTCTGAGGCTTCATTGATGTGAGGGAAAAGGTGACTATGAGGAGTCTCTTTGCATAACCTATAAGGAAACATGACTTTAATGTTTTTCCATGGAACATGAGAATCACTGGTTGATGGATCAACAGTAAGTTGCTGAGATTTATCAGACCAAACTTCCAAGACTAGGAATACTAGGACAATTGATAAGGAAGTGGTCACCCTTGCAAAGATTTCAAGGGTATTTGGGCGTACGATGCATTGTATAAGTCCCCTCAACATTACCAATACTTACGGCCATCGTTGGTTGGTTGACTTCTTTCTTATATTGATTCTTCTTCTTCTTCTTCCCTTTCTTCTTCTTCTTAGTCACCTGGTTACTAGCGTCAAGGATTTTACCAAGCGAAGGAGAAGAAAGGGAGGAGGATGTGTTGGATGAAGAGGATAAAGGGTCAATAGTAGGTTGGCGATGTTGAGATGGAGAACTTGGTTGAGCTAGTACAATTGGAGTATTTGAAATTAAATAAGTTGAAAACAACCATAGCGGTAAACCTATCGTGAATCCGGGAAGTGACAATGTAGCCATATAAGGAGGACTGACATTTGAAAAATTAGGGAAAGGATTAGGGTTCCTGTTAAAAGGGAGTTCCTTATTGGTAACTTCCAGCATTGTTTCCATTAGATTCAATTCAAATAATTTATTATTATTAAAATTAAATAATACTCACAATCCACAAATAAGGTCTCGTAAAAAATATAAATGAACAAGGTAACACATGCTAAAAAATCTAGGAATTCAAACCATACAAACTCACCTTTCACGGGGATCAATACTTACTAGTTGGTGATGAAATCTAATGTAACAAGATAAAAGTGACCAACTTTAAAGATATGATCATTTGGAACCAGTTACCTTGACAACCTGCTTAATGAAATAGTCTCATGTAAGTAACTTCGTTTATGCCATCTCGAGCAAAGATTACCCTCCGGAAAGTTCAACTGAGTCTAGTCAACGTTTGTTCCAGGTACAATAGGGTCTTCCCTCTGTCATCACCTCAAGTAATAGCCCTAGGATTATGGTCACTAAGGTGACCAACTATAGCAATTATGCCTGGGTGAGTAGTCGTAAATCAGACATACACGTAAGGGCATCATAACAAAGCTCAATCCCCTTGAAATCTCCTCAACGTGGTTAATTGGAGGTTTACTTTCAAGTGACCCCAAGTACGTTTCTCTATCACAGCCAATGGAGTGGGTACGATCACTTCACTAGATCTAACATGATCTCGTGCTTAACTCATGTATAAGAAGATCTTCCTAGAGAAAAACTGAAATAATTGGATTTCTCTCCCTAACTCAAGATTATATTGTTTATTTGTAGCTTTGTAATGTTTACTTCATTATTCCAAAGCTGATAAGGTGCTCAGAAATTTGCTCAAAATTGAAAGTTGTTGGATCGGTTTGGAACCTGAACGACTGCGTAGTGCTTATTGTCCTGAATCTGGTGCAACTCGTTTATCATGAAACGAACTCTGTATTCTCCCAGAAACATGTTTTGTTCGTTTTCCAAACCAAGGGAATTTGACAAAAAAATTGACAGCCTATTCAATAGTCTGTATTGTTGACATGGTAGAGATGATTTTGTTTTCTTCAGCCAATTGGTGTTCGCCACATGTCTTTGGGTATAGGTGCCTAGGTGGCATGATTTTGTTGGTTTGATGGTGGCTGACCACATGCTGCCGTGTGGCCCAACTGGAGGTCGCGACATGGTAGCAAGGGAGGCCACCAAAAATTTGTTAAGGACCGAGTGGACCAGGCGGGGGTCAAACACCAGACCTCTGTCAAACAAACATCACCAACTACCATTATGCCAAGTTATTGCTTATTAAACTATGTTGATGAAGTTATATTTTAATGCATCTTGGCAAATCATTGGCGGAAGGGGCCAGGGCATAGCCCCGACCCCCCATATATGTTTACCATAATATCTGGCATGAGGACCTTGGGTGGAGGTTAACCGCCCCACCAAACTATTGGTGGTAACTTATGTGTTAACACTAGTGGAGTTATACGACCACCGTGAAGACCACAGACATCTAACCGCGTAGGAATTTTGCAGGGCGGAGTTAAAACCCGACCCCATGAGCATATGGCATTTGACGTGACCAGGCGAGGAGCAGAGTGGGGTTTGACCGGCGGGGGCGAGCCATTGGCCTTAGCCCCCAGGCACGTGGCCACCCCGTGACTTGGTTTTTCAGAGATAAGGCCTTAGAGGCCATTTAAGTGCTCTGATGAATTCACCTAGAGTTTGGTGGAACTGACGCCCAATTAGCAGAAATTGGGTAAAATTTCTATGATGGTTCCAGATTTTGCGGAAATTGAGGTGAGAATAGCGGGAAAACTTTGGGAAATCATAACTAATGCATGTTTGATCCAATTGATGAGTATGAAGAGGCTATACATACATTTTTGGGTATTTTGAAGCCATTGTAATAGGTTTCAAAGCCATTGGAGCATTGCAAATATATGTATTCACAAATTTGAGCATAATGAAAGAGGGCCAAGTCATTCGAAGCTGGACCAGGAGATGTAGCAAGGAAGGGGTGAAATCCTTCATGTGATGATGTGTTACTGTTTATGGCAATGTCTATGTATGTTACCTGATGTTGTTCAGTGTTTTATTCATGCCAGTTTTCTCATGAAATTCACATAAAAACACATAAAACTCATGGTTAACTTGCAATTTATCTCATAAACCCTCAAGAACTTTGTTTATATTCTGAATTGGTTTTAACCACAACAAACCTAACTTTCCCATTCAGATCAAGTTTGGTATCAGAGCTATTGGTTTAATTGTGCAAGGAAGATTTAATTATTTTTCAAATGTTTAAATGCTTACAAGGTTGAAGCTCAAGAGAGGAGAAGGCAAGGTTGTGGGTTCAAGTTATCAAATTGGATCAAGGAGAAGGAGGACACGATTGTCACAATCTCCACCACAAGTTTCACCTTTTTTTGTACCTGAGGTTTCAGTAAGCATGGCTCATGAAAAAGGAACCGAAAATATGACAGAGGATGACAAGGCTTTCAGAAGGATTTCTTTGACATGACAGAAATGGTGAAAGTCCTCTATGAAGAGAGGAATACAAGGTTGCAAGGTGAAATCTCTAGGCCTCCAAGAGGAGGAGGTAATGGGAATGGTGATAAACCACCATCTTCTCCACTGTCATCCTAACCACCATCTTCACCTTTATCTTCACCCTCTTCCACTACTACAACCCTTACTCAAAATCATGCACATACCTCAAAGGGACATGGTAAAACTCCCTTATTAAAACTAGATGTAAAATTCGAATTGCCAATGTATAATGGTGAAGTGAATGCAGGAAAGCTTGGTAATTGGGTTCATCAACTTGAGGTCTACTACAGGATTCAAAACCTTCAAGATGATGCCACAAAGATTCATCTATCTTCCTTGATTTTATTGTTGCAATTAAAATAAAATTTTACCCTCTAGCATATATGAAAAAACCATAATGGACTGGCATAATTTTAGACAACTAAAGGGTCAAAGTGTGTAAAGCTACACCCAAGAGGTTAGAAGAAGGTATTTGATATTAGGTGTAGATTTGCAGTCACAAGACACGTTGTTGAAGTATATTGGGGGTTTACACAACTATTTGAGGCATACTATCCTTATGTTTAATCCTATCAGTTTAGATGAGGTTTGTGTGGAGGCCACACATATTGAATCAAGAGGGAAAAACATTCCACAAGAGGGCAGTAAGAAACCTTCCAAACGTGGAGACAAAGGAAAGATTTTTAAACGGAAAGGAAAGAAAAATGCATCCATTAAGAAGGAAGGAAGAAACTAACATGCAAGCATTGTTCAAAGGAGGGTTACGATGAAGGTCATTGTTGGATGATTCATCCTGAGATGAAATCAAAGAAGTTTAACAACAAGGGAAAACAAAAGACAGTTGCAACCAATCAACATGACTTCGGATCCGATTCAGGTGATGAAATTAAAATCACAGCCATGGGGATAAAAGGTAAGGACTCCATTGCTAGCACTAGTACTTCAAATATACACAATGAAACTCCAAATGAAAAGAAGAGGATAGAAATTTTCCACATAAGGGTAATCTCAAAACATAGCAAAATTGATACTCTTTTTTTGAGTGGCTCTCAAGCCAATCTCATCTCTAAAAATATTGTCAAAAGTTTAAACTTGGAAATCTTTTGTTATGAAACCAGCTCACACAAAGATAGAAAAGAGAGATCCACGCCTTAGAATTCAGCCTCTTCGAGGGGGCAACCTCCTTTACATTACATAAATGAACAATTCTTGGATGATACAAATGAAAATACCTCCTTTCTATATATAGGAGTCTAAGTGGTCCCAATACAATCAAAGCCTACATAACAATAATATTGTAGGGCACGACAATAACAATAGTGGGCTTCTATGTGGTACAATAGTAACAATATGGGCACTACATGGGTACATCAATATAATAAGTGGGTTGTACTAATAACAATAAGGGGTTACACTAGTAGTATAGGGGCCTAACATGCCCCTCTCCTTCAAAAAGCGTTGTCCTCAACGCTTGAGTAGTTCTTGATGCTTCTGTATAAAATTCTTGTCCTCCCATGTGGAATATTCAGCGAGTAAGTTCTTCCACTTGATGAGATACTCTGAAATTGATCGATTTCGTAGCTGTCGGGTTCTTGTTTCTATGACTGCTCCAGGTTCCAATATGATTTTTCCTTCCTCTTCAATTTCTGGCAATATTGCTTGAATTGGGATCTTTTGCAACTTTTGAATTAGTGGCCATACTTCTTCGTCCTTCTCCCATTCTTCCCTTGCTTCGTTTATCCAATTTGGTTGGATAATATAAATAGCACAAAACAATGCTTCCACATCCTCATCCTTGAAGAGTCTTCCCATTCGGTAAGGTCGCCATTTTTTAAGTGCATGTAGTATTGCCAACATTTCCTTCTCATAAATAGCTTGCTTGAGATGTAGCAGTAAAAATACCCAATCACCTACATCAAAACATTTTTCACTACGATGTTGATCTACCTGTTGTTTCGTTTGATTTTGCACCGAAGTGGCGTTATCCTTTAAAATTTGGAGAACTTGCTGTTGATGCTCGATGTGATCTTTCTTTGCTAGAACATTTTTGTTCTTGATATGTCCTTCTATATTTTGAGGAGTGGTAATTTCTTCCAGTACTTTACAAGATATGGTCGGATTCATTTCTTGATGCTCAATGTGAATTTTCACTTCTTGAACATTTTTCTTGATGTGTCCTTCTATCTTGATAGTTTGAGGAGTGGTAATTTCATCCATTGAATTACAAGATATGGTTGGATTCATTTCTTCTTTCTCGATGTGATCTTTCACTTCTTGCACCTTTTTCTTCTTGATATGTCCTTCTATCTTGAGAGTTTGAGGAGTGGTAATTCTTGCCAAGGCTTTACAAGATATGGTCTGATTCATTTCTTCTTTCTCTGGGGTGGTGTCCTGACGTATATCCTCTTCTTTTGATGTTTCTTGATCCTTTTCTTCCTCCTCTTCATATTCTATGTAAAATAATTTCTTCTCAGCACACCTATGACCTTTAGTGCATTTGCTATCACAATTGTAACAAAGCCCTTTTTCTCTTTTTTCTTCCAATTGTTGTGGTGTAACCCTTGTAGGTTGTGGAAGGCTGGGAGAAACAACACTTCCATCTTTATAGTTGTGAGGGGTATGCTTCCTGGTTTCCATAATTTTTCTTTCCATTATGTCACAAAGCCCTTTTACTCTTTCCAATTGTTGTGTTGTTTCTCTAAAGAAGGTGTTGCTCTTTATATCCTCATAATGTGCTATCATTTCCTCCGTGAAAATTGACCACGTAACAAGTTTTTTACGAGAACAAAGCCCTTTGTACCATAAAAATTGATCTGGTTCTAAATATGAAGATGCAATACATACCTTTTGTAACAGTTGTACACCATTTATATCAAAATATTGCTCCATCTGAAGTATCCAATTTACCGGATCCTTGCCATCAAACTTCCTCATCTTGCTTTTTCTTGATTTTAGGAGCTCTACCTTGAAACGACTGTAACTCTGTACTTGCAGATCTTTAAGTTCTGAAATTCTGGCCTGTAGTAGCCCTTTGTGTCCTCTTTCCAATGCCACCAATCTGATCCAAATTGGATTCTCCAAGAAAGAGTTATGTGAAATCTCCCACAGTGACTTGCTTTTAGACTGGTTCAGTAGAGCGAACTTGTACGACGTGCCACGAGTCACTTTTTCAACCTTGGAATCTGAAACTCACCCACAAGAAACTACAGTCCGTCCTCTTTATGTACCTTTTTACGAAATTTCAATCCGATCCTCAGAGAGAGAGTTATGACGATTTTCCCCAGGTCACCTGTTTTGAATGTAATTCAGGAGTCTGCCCAAAGGCCAAATTCCTCAGATCATATCTCCGAACATATCGCGCTAAAAGCTCTGAAATTTGGACCCAAAGTTCAGCGCCAATTCTTCTCAAATGGGTTGTTTTTGCAACTTCTGAAACGTTACAGAAAACAAGGTATAGCGAAAATGCCACGATTACCTGTTTGGAGCAGCGAAACCCTAGAATCCAAAGCTCTGATACCAAATGTTATGAAACCAGCTCACACAAAGAAAGAAAAGAGAGATCCACGCCTTAGAATTCAGCCTCTTCGAGGGGGCAACCTCCTTTACATTACATAAATGAACAATTCTTGGATGATACAAATGAAAATACCTCCTTTCTATATATAGGAGTCTAAGTGGTCCCAATACAATCAAAGCCTACATAACAATAATATTGTAGGGCACAACAGTAACAATGGTGGGCTTCTATGTGGCATAAAAGTAACAATATGGGCACTACATGGGTACATCAATATAATAAGTGGGTTATACTAATAACAATAAGGGGTTACACTAGTATTATAGGGGCCTAACATGCCCCTCTCCTTCAAAAAGTGTCATAACATTTGGTATCAGAGCTTTGGATTCTAGGGTTTCGCTGCTCCAAACAGGTCATCATGGAATTTTCGCTATAACTTTTTTTCTGTGACGTTTCAGAAGTCGTAAAAAAAACCCATTTGAGAAGACGTTGCGCTGAACCTTGGCTCCAAATTTCAGATCATTTCGCGCGATATTGGCGGAGATATGATCTGAGGAAGTTGGTCTTTTTGCAGACTCCTGAATTACATTCAAAACAGGTGACCTGGGGAAAATCGTCATAACTTTCTTTCTGAGCATCGGATTGAAATTTTGTAAGAAGGTACAGAAAGAGGACGGACTGTAGTTTCTGTTTAGGGTTACACTAGTAGTATAGGGGCCTAACATCTTTCCACATCATAGGCCACATCCACTAGAAAGTGTAGAGTGAAATTAGTCATTACTGCAAATTTCATAGATGAAGTGGAACTTGATGTTGTGCCGTTAGACATATGTGGTATAGTTTTCGACAACCCATATCTCTATGACACAAAAGATATCTTCCATAGACATGAAAACAAATAACATTTGTTCAAAGATATAGTAGAATAAATTGTAAGATCCCACAGCAAGAAACTAAATCTTTCACTTGTAAATGCGGGGCAGATGAAAAGACTAGTGAATTTTAGAAAGAATTTTGTGCTTCTAATGATCAAACCCAAGAACGATGTTTAGAATGAAGCTTTTCAAGGTTGTGACTCAAGATTGAAATCTGAATTGGTTGATGTTGTTAACCAATATGGTGAGATGTTTCAGAAACTGAAAGGATTGCCTCCCAAGAGGGGAATCCAACATGAAATACACTTGCAACAAGATTTTCCTCTTCCTAACATTAGCATGTGTAGGATTTCAGTGATGGAAAGTGCATAAATTAAAAAAATAAAATTCAAGTGTTGTTGGACAAAGGGATCATTAGGCCAAGTTCTTTTCCATGTGGATCACCTATTGTGTTGGTGCCAAAGAAGGATGCAACATGGCGCATGTGTGTGGACTTCCGTGCATTGAAAAATATTATGATAAAGTACCATTACCCACTTCCTAGAATTGATGATTTACTTGATCAATTGAAAGATGAAAATTATTTTACTAACTTGGACTGAAGGAGTGGCTATCATCAAATTAGAATTGTTGAAGGAGATATATGGAACACAACATTCAAAACAAAGCAAGGTTTGTTTGAAGGGCTAGTTATTCCTTTTGATTTTTGTAATGCTCCTGCTACCTTCATGAGTGTGATGAATGATGTATTGATGCTATTTCTAGATGATATTGTAATAGTCTACTTAGTTGACATCTTGATTTTCAGTAAATCTCATGAATAACATGTCATGCATGTCAAGAAAGTACTTGATGTCTGGAAGAAATAACAATTGTTTTTAAAGATGTCAAAGTGTGAGTTTGGAAAAACTTATTTAGTGTATTTGGGTCATATTGTTGTAGGATGGGAATTGAAAATATATCCTTCCAAGGTTGATGTCATTTTGAATTTTCCAAGGCCCAAAATAGTTACTCGGGTAAGAAGTTTTTTTGTAGCAGCTCAATATTGGAGGAAATTCATTGCTAACATTTCTTCTGTCGCAACTCCTTAGCATGCATTGACCAGTGTAACAATAAGAGGCCTTTGATGCATTGAAGGAAAAGATCAGTTTAGCCCAGCAGTTGTACTTCCAGACTTGAGACAGTGATTTGAGATCTAGATTGATGCTAGTGACTACGCCATGGTGCAGTTCTCATGCAACATGATAAGCCTATGTGTTTTGATTCGGAAACTTTCAATGGTGCAATGATTAATTATCCTACATATGAAAAGGAATTGTATGCATTGGTGCAATGTGCGAAAAAATGGAAACACTACTTGATGGGTAAGGAAACAATCATTCACACTGATCATTAGCCATTACAATACTTGCAATCTCAATCTAAGTTGCAGCAATCAAGGCACTTACGATGAATGGGTTTCTTCAACAATTCCACTTGGTAATAAGGTATAAGAAATGTATCTATGACAAGGTTTATAATATTCTTTCTAGACCTATTATTAGTGGAGCTACTTTACTCGAGCATAATTTTGTTTTGCATGAAAGTTATATTGAGGAGTATGAATTAGACAATGACTTTCAGGATGTTTATGCAAAATTCAGTCAAGGTAACCAAGTAGAGGAACTGTATTATCATTTGCATGATAACTTATTGTACCATCTTGGTAAGCTTTGTATTCCACAGGGAGAAAGAGTCAACATCATAAGAGAGGCACATACTTCTCTTATTACTAGTCATTTCAGTCTAAGTAAGATGATGGCACATCTATAGAGGTATTTTTATTGGCCTCTTATGCTTGAAAGTGTCTCACGTTTTATTAGAAGATGTTCATTACGTGTTGTTAGTAAGCCTAAAAATAGAAAGTTAGGATTGTATAAACCACTTTGAGTACCTTCTTGTCCATGGGAGAGTGTTTCTATGGATTTTGTTGGAGGTCTTCCTATGTCAAAAATGAATCATGATTATATTTATGTAGTTGTGGATAGGTTCAACAAAATGTGTACTTTGATGCCATGTAAAAAGCAAATTATAGCTGAACAAATTGCTTGGTTATTATTTCAGAATATATGGGTGCATTTTGGACTGTCCACATCCATTGTTAGTGATTGAGATTATCGCTTTGTTGGGAACTTTTGGTCAAGCTTGTGGGGATTCATGGACACCAAATTGAAAAAGAGTACAACATTTCATCCACAAACAAATGGTAAAACAAAGGTGGTGATTAGAACCCTGATACATCTTCTTCATGGGTATTGCAGCAAGCATCCTAAGTTGTGGGTTGAACATTTGCACTACATCCAACATGCTTACAACTAGGCCAAGCACTCTTCAACTCAAACATCACCATTTTAAGCGTGTTTGGGATACTTGCATAAGTCTCCTTTGGATTTCATTTTTGGAAAGGATGTTGCTATTGATGGTCATAGTGACATAGAAAAAGCAAGAAGGTTCATTGAACAAATCCAATTGGTACACCAAAGAGTTCAAGAACAACTGGAAAAGAGCCAAGGCAAGTACAAGTCAAGGCATGACAAGCATCGGATAGATCACAAGTTCCAAGTTGTTGATGAAGTTTGGCTTCACATTACCAAAGAGACGCTCCAAGGAGAAGGTAAAAAGTTGAAATTAATTCAACATGATCCATTTAGAATTCTGGAAAATATTGGTAACAATTCCTTCAGGTTGGATATGCCTTCATATATGCAAATTTATGTTGTTGTTAATGTGGAAAATTTAAGGTTGCATGAGCCTCCTTTGATTAAAGATCAAGGAGCGAATGTTCAAATTCCTTCCATTGAATATTTCTCTCCTGAATACCTTGATGAACTACATCAAGACACCATTCTTGACAAAAGAACAAGGTCTTCAAAATGAGGGAGTGTCGACTACCTTCGAGTGGGGCTCAAAGGAACAAATACTTCCAAGGCCAAATGGATTGATATTGGAAAGGTGAAGGAATTTTACCCTCATCTGTTGAAAAAATACAAGTGATCTTTAGGGGTCTAAAAGCTTCCAGTGGGGAGGACTGATCAGGTGCTAAAAAATTTGCTCAAAATTCAAAGTTGTCGGATCAGTTTGGAACGTGAATGAACATGTAGTGTCCATTGTCTTGAATCATGTGCAACTCGTTTTGCACAAAACACACTCCATATGATCCCAGAACATTTTCTGTTCATTTTCCAAAACAGGCGAATTTGGAAAAAATTTTGACAGCCCAGTCAACAGTCTGTACTGCTAACGTGACAAGCTAATGTGGTGAAGCTGACTATGTTTTCCTTGGCCAATCAATGTTCGCCACATGTCACAGGGTACAGGTGCTTAGGTGTCATGTTTTTGTTGGTTGGATGGTGGCCAACAACATGCTGCCATGTGGCCCAATTGGAGGTCACCACGTGGCAGCACGGAAGGCCACCGAAAAATTTATTAAGGACCAAGTGGACTGGGCGGGGTTCGAACACCAGAACTCCATCCAAAAAAAATTACCAACTACAATTGCACCAAGTAATTTCTTATTAAAATATGGCTGCAAAGCTATATTTGAATGCATGTTAGAGGATGGTTGGGGAAAGGGGCTAGGGAATAGCCCCAACCCTCCATATATGTTGACCATATGACCTGGCATGAGGACCTTGGGCAGAGGTTAACCGCCCCACCAAAACATTGGCAGTAACTGATGTGTTAACCCCAGAAGAGTTATGTGACCACCTGAAGACCGCAGACATCTAACTACGCAGGAATTTTGGAGGGCAGAGTTAAAGCCCAGGCCCATGGGAATAAGGCATTTGATGTGACCGTGGAGGGGAGTAGAGTGGGGGCCCGACCGGTGGGGGCGGGCCGTTGGCGTTAGCCCCCAGGCTCATGGTCCCCCACGTGACCTGGTTTTTTAGAGTTAAGGCCTCAGAGGACATTTAAGCGCTCCGACAAATTTTCCCAGAATTTGGCGGAATTGGTGCCCAGTTAGTGAACATTGGGGAAAATTTGTAGGATGGTGCTGGATTTTGGGGAAATGGAGGTCCGATTTGCAGGAAAACTTGGGGAAATCATAACTAATGTAGTTTTGATCCAATTGAGGAGCAGGAAGAGAATAGATAGACATTTTTGGGTCTTCTAAAGCCATTGGAGCACTTTAAATGTATATATTCACCAATTTTAGCATAATGAAAGAGGGCGAAGCCATTGGAAGCTAGGCCATGAGACGTAGACCAGGAGGGGTGAACTCCTTCATCATCTGCTGATGTGTTATTGTTTATGTTGATTGTTATGTCTATTACATGCTCTTCTTCAATGTTTTATTTATGTTAATTTTTTCATGAAATTCACATAAAAACTCATGGTTAATGTAGAGCCTCTACTTTACACTTGATTATCCACCATTACCTACAGTTTTCCCTCATTCATCTCTCACTTTTGCCTCATTTTCCTTGCAAACCAACCCAGATCATTACATTATATGAATTTAAGCATGATTAAGGAATTTTGCTAATGTGTGACTGTTTTGTTTAGATTTTGACATATTTACAGGCATTCCGCAGCCATCTGCTGATTCCACAGCCATCTGATGATCCCGCAGCTTTTTTGTTAATCTCAAGGTTCCACGTGTCATTTTGCCAAATGAGCCACATGGGCACTTAGGAATCAAGGTGCTCGAGGTTCCTGTGCTATTTGTTTAGCCATCCACGTCATCTGTACCTCCGGTCAACGAGGGTCAAGTTACGGTCAACAAAGGCAGCTTAACGGTGATGCGTAAGCTGTTGGGTCACGTCAGTTCAAACGGTGACTTGTCCGTGTTACGCGGGTTGTGGGGGACATAATCCAACTCTGGATTCAATGCCCATAACGACCAGAACCTCCAGCTCATCCACGCAGGCTTATGACGTGTTATTTAACCTTAATTACGCATGACAGTTAGTTTATTTTTCAGTTTTAGCTGTACGCATTAGGCCATCTTTCAGATGCCTATAAAAACTTGCGTTTGCGTACGCTTATGTTACTTTTTAGTTGCTGTGTTTTATGAACTCGTTATCATTTTAGTGCATTCCAAAACTCTGTTTTAATAGTGCTGTTCTAGCACTCTTGACTGTAATTTTCTGCACATGGAGTAATAGAAGCAGTGCTGTTCTGAAGTTTTCAATACCTTGAGTCTTCTTTGGGTTATATGAATGGAGGGCCCCTGTTCATGTTAGCCTTGTATAGTATTTTATGTTCAGCATTTCCTTATTTCCATTCAACATTTCCTTTTCTTGACACATGTACAGCATAATTTACTTTCATGTTATTTCATTTCCAGCCTTTATTTTAAGCTGATCAGCATTGTTATTTTGCAAGTTTTTAACCCGGGATTGCTTGTGTGTTTGTGTATTTTCTTTATATCTAGTGGTAGTTTCAGTTGACAGATTCAAAGTTGCTGCCTTTACTTTATTTTCATAGCTGATTTTTAGTTTTATTTATCAAATCTGTCTGCTAACATATGAATGGTCTCTTTATTATAAATTGTCTATCTTTTAGAGATCAGAAAACTAATAACTTGCAGCTGGCTTTGGGTAATTTTTAGACTAATCTTTAACTACTTTCTAATCGTGCTTTACACAGTACTATGTGTTAGAGGCAGAGAGTTAGAAAGAGCAAAACATTATAACTAGTCTTTAAAGTAGATTTTTCTCATTTTTTTATCATTTCTTAGACTTATCTTTAGCTACTTCCTAATCGTGTCTTACACAGTACTATGTGTTAGAGGCAGAGAGTTAGGAAGAGATAAACATTATCATTGGTCTTTTAAGTGATTTTCTTACCTTTTATTTGCAGCAGCATGAATGGTGTCTAATGCCATTAGAAAGTGGTTCTTTGCTTTCAGTTCATTTTAATTTATTTATTTCCTTCAAGCTTTTCCTTTTCAGCAAGTAGTTAGAAACCACTAATCACACACCTTCACTCATCTAGAATTCACCTTACACACACCATCACTCATCTGTTTATAAATACATCACTCCATCTTAGGAAGATAAATTAACCACAAACAACACCCCAAACGACAAAAAGCCCTAAGAGGTTGCTTAAGTACATATAGTACACCTTCACTTCATCAGCTTACGAGCCCCGGGTTGACAATTAATGACATCAATTTAGGAACACTAAATTGACTAAACATTTTGGCGCCGTTGCCGGGGAAGTGAAATTAAGTAGCCATATTCTTAGAAAAAAAAACATAAAAATTTCAAGGAAAGAAGTTGATAACCTATCAAAGTATGCTCTCCTCTTGCACTGCAAGGTGATCTGGAGGATCAGAAAAGAGAAAGTTATTAACTCGGTAGTTTCTTGAGTATGCTCTCTTCTTGCACCTAGAGTGAACTGGAAGATCAGAAAAAGAACTATTAACTTGACTTGAAGAAAAAATAATAAAAAAATGACATGCATAGAGCTAGAGATTCTAGAGGAAGGTTTTTAGCTAGAGCTCGAAGTTCAATTTTTACAAGTCCATCTGCTTCAAGGGATAGACAAGAGACACCCCCCTTATCTCCAACCGAAACTCCTAGTCCTAGAATTCCTGGAATTCAAGAGCCAAGAGTTGACTCTCCTACACCTTCTATTGAGTTTGAACTAGGAAGAGACTCTTCTCTTTCTCCTACAGAAAGACCAATTGTAATTGAGGAATTGGAATCATCTGAAGAAGAAGGAGAAATCTCTTCTCATTCACCTTTTGTAGAGGAACCAGAAGACTTTGAAATCCCTAGGAGAATCATCATGGCAGAGGAAGAAGGAGGAGGTAGAGGTAGAGGTGGAGGAGGAGGAGGAAATAACAATAATAATAATGGAGGAAGAGGTCCCCTTGGAGGAGGAAATAGAGATGGGGATAATTCATTTGGGTTTCCCATTGTTAATGAGGATTCCCGAGCCACTATGAAAAACATATCACCATCTGTCCTCCCTAACTTCCATGGGTTAAGGACTGAGGACCCTGAAACATTCTTATTCGAGTTTGAAGTGGTGTGTCGAACTTATGACTACCTGGATGACTCTTAGAAACTCAAATTGTTTCCTTCAACACTGAAGGATCAAGCCTTGAAATGGTTCATGGGGTTACTCACTCAATCCATTAGGACTTGGGATGAAATGAAACAGACATTTTTGGATAGGTATTTAGACTATTGTATGCCTACTAATCACAAGGACGAGGTTTTTAAAATGATACAAAAAGAAGATGAGAGCTTAGAAGATTTACTTGAAAGATTTCAATATAACTTGAAGAGAGCAAAAATGAGTACCTTGGATGAAGAGACCTTAAAAGCCCTCTTATTAAAAGCCATTAGGGATGAATGGATAGACATCTTAAACATGATGGGGAAAGGGGATATTTCTCAACTTTCACTCAATGATATAGCAGAACTCTGTATCCATCTCTCAAGGGGAAAATCAAAAACTCAAAAAGGGCCTAGAGATCCTTCTCTCCTTAGGGCAAATAAATCTGCAACAGGATCAGTGAGTAGGGCTGAAATCGGCAGTATGCTTGATGAATTTAAAACTGACATCTTAGGGAGCCTTAGTGAACAACTAGATACCCTTAAGATTCACAATAAACAAAAAGCAGAAGCTGAGGCTTTGGCTATCTTTTGCCCGAAATGCAGAAAGAAACATGCTTTAAGGGAATGTCCCTTAGATGCACACGTTGTAGAAACATGTGTAATTTGCTCAGAAACTCATGAGACCAAGGATTGTCCTTCAATTCCTGGCCTCAAAGCAGTCTTTCAAGAGGATCCAGATACACTTGAATCTCTCTGTTTTATTGCAAGGAGACCTTGGCAAGGACAACAGAATCAAGGGTTTAACAACTCTATGAATTCTCAATCCCAACCAAATTGGAATCCTTGGAAACAACCTTGGCCTCAACCTCAAAATGCTTTTCAAGCATGGATGCAAAGCATGCAAAATCCTTATGGGAGATTTGCTCAATTCTATCAATATCCTCCATCCTTTCAGAATCAGCAAGCTCCACAACTTCCAAACCAAGGTCAACAACTATCATTTCCATACCCTCAACAACAACAACCTCCTCCACAAAATCAAAATTCTCAACTATCACTTCAATCCCAGAATAAATCAAATCAACTTCCCTCTCAGCCATTACCAAATCCAAATAATAGGAACCCTCAAAATGCTTACATGATGGAAGGTCAACCATTCCCTACCTATATGGTTGTTCCTCTCAATGAAGTACAACTCAGATCAGGTATATTCTTAGATCAACCTTCTACAAGTGTTCAACAACCAAGCATTTGTGAGGAAGAATCTCTCAAAGTCAATAAAGGTTCTGAAGTATCACTTCAAAACCATCCAAAAAGAAAAAGAAAAAGAATCAACCTCTACAACTCCCATAGTTGAGCAACCTACACCTGTAGCTACACCTCCTTTTCCTGAAAGATTGCAAATTGACAAAGGGGTGGAAAAGTAGATATGGGTGCCTGACTATAGCCTCCTAGATGAATTGAAGAATGTCTGTATCAAGATCCCCTTGTTACAAGCCATTAAAGAAATTCCCATTCTAGTGAAGACAATAAAGGAGTTGAGTTTGAAGAAAACAGGAAAAAGAACCAAAGATACTAAAAGGATACATCTAGTTGGAAAAATTGCAGACATAATGATGGGTAAGATTACCATGCAAAAATATGTGGATCCCGGTAGCCCTATTGTCAAAACTCATATTAATGGGGTTGAAATCCCAAATACTTTGATTGACTTAGGAGTCGCGATCAACATCATGAGTAGACAGACCATGGATCAGTTAAAGCTTCCTAACCTTCTCTTTACACCTACTTTACTGCAACTTGCAGATAGATCAATCATTAAACCTGATGGTGTATTGGAAGATATTCCAGTCTCTCTAGATTCTTGGGAATATCCAGTTGATTTTATGATTTTAACTCCCAAGAACAATCTAGGAGGACATCCTCTTATTTTAGGAAGACCTTGGCTGGCCACAGCTGATGCTTTCATAAGTTGTAGGTCTGGGGACATGTATATATCAGATGGTAATTCCACCAAGAAATTCAACTTGTATCCTCCAGCAAAGGCAATAACAGAAATAGGAGAAGATGAGTGGGTTGATGATGAGGATACTATTCAACCTGTTCTAACCATCTCTGAAATCAGTGAGGATAGTCAAATTCTAAATACATTAGAAAATTTTGAAATACCTTTAGAATATGACTCTACACAGTTTCAGTTAGATGCAGACATTGAATATCTTTCCTCTAGACAGATGTCTCTCTTCTCAATGGAAGAGTTTGGTAGTTCTACAGTTGAAATCCTTCCAGGAAAAACATTGAACATTAACAAAAACTTGGGAAGACCACAACAAGAAGAATTAACTAAACTGTTGCAAAAACATTCCACTGCCTTTGCATGGGAATACACTAACATGAAAGGAATCGATCCTAAGACTTGTATTCATCACATCTATATTGAAGAAAACAGCCGACCTATTAGGCAACCACAAAGAAGGATGAATCCAAACCTTAGGGAAATCGTGAAAGAAGAACTCCAGAAATTGCTCAAGGTAAACTTCATTTACCCCATTTCAGATAGCCAATGGGTTTCTCCCTTGGTTATAGTGCCCAAAAAGAATGGTAAATGGAGAGTTTGCATTGATTATCGAGAATTGAACAAGGCAACCTTAAAGGATCATTTCCCTCTACCTTTTATTGATCAGGTACTAGACACTTTAGCAGGTAAAAAGTATTTCTCATTCTTGGATGGTTTTAGTGGGTATAATCAAATTTAGGTAGCACCTGAAGATCAAGACAAAACCACATTCACTTGTCCTTGGGGAACTTTTGCCTACCGAGTACTCCCTTTTGGATTGTGCAATGCACCCGCTACATTTCAAAGGGCTGTACTAGGAATCTTTTCAGATCTGATTCATGATTGTGTAGAGGTATACATGGACGATTTCACAGTTTATGGTAATACATTTGAAGAAGCTTTAGAAAATTTGGAAAAAGTACTGGTAAGATGTAAGGAAACAAATATTTCTTTAAGTCATGAAAAGTGTTTTATGATGTTTACTGAAGGGATTGTTTTAGGACATCATATTTCAGGAGATGGGATTAAGGTTGATAGATCCAAAGTTGAAGTCATCTCTAAGTTACCTGTTCCAAATTGCCAGAAGGATGTTAGAAGTTTTCTTGGGTTTACTGGGTATTATAGAAGATTTATTGAAAACTTCACTAAGATAGCATCCCCTCTTTTCAAATTGCTTACCAAGGACTGTGAGTTCAAATGGGATCCTGAGTGTCAATCTGCCTTTGAAGCTTTAAAAACTAGAATATCTGAAGCACTCATCTTAAAGGGGCCAAATTGGAAACTCCCTTTCCACATTTCTACTGATGCTTCAGATACAACTCGAGGAGCTGTTTTGGGACAAAAGGATTTGATCCCTTATGCCATTTATTACACAAGTAAGAATTTGACTCCCACTGAGTTAAATTATACTGTTACAGAAAAAGAGTTCTTAGCTGTGGTACATGCAATCAACAAGTTTAGACACTACATAACCGGCTATGAAACCTTTGTCCATACTGATCACTCTGCCATAAGATATTTAATGAACAAACCTGTCACTAATGGTAGAGTTACAAGATGGCTTTTACTTTTACAAGAATTCAACATTACTGTGTTAGATAGACCTGGAAAACAAAACACAGTAGCTGATTTCTTGTCTAGAATCCAAAACACTAATGAAGATTCTCCAGTAGAAGATAAGTTTCCAGATGAATACTTGTTTGCAGTGACTACCAAGACTCCTTGGTATGCAGATATGGCTAATTATCTTGTTACAGGGAAGCTTCCTCTACACTTATTTCCTAATGAGAAAAGGAAAATCATTCAGGAGAGTGCACATTATTCTTGGATTTCTAATGAATTGTTCAAAACAGGGCCAGATTGTATAATTAGAAGGTGTGTTCGGGAAGATGAAATGCCTAACATCCTTAAGGCATGTCATGATGAACCATGCGGCGGGCACTTTGCTGACAAGAGGACAGCCTATAAAATCCTTTCTCTAGGATATTATTGGCCTTCTCTCTTTAAAGATGCAAAGCAGTATGTTAGAAGGTGTGACAGCTGCCAAAGAGTTGGGAAACCAACTCCTTCAAATGAAATGTCTCTACAGCCTCAGGTATGCATCGAACCCTTTGAGAAATGGGCTCTAGATTTCGTTGGACCAATTAATCCACCATCAAAGCAAAAGAAGTATATACTGGTTTGTACTGATTATGTTACTAAGTGGGTAGAAGAAAAAGCATTGCCTTCTGCCACTGAAAATTCAGTTGTTCAATTTCTTTTTGAGGATATTTTCACTCGTTTTGGTGTCCCAAGGGAAATTGTGACAGATCAGGGCAGCCAGTTTACATCTAAATTAATGGAGAAGCTGATGGAGGAATATAAGATCAAGCACAAAACATCTACTCCATACCATCCACAGTTAAATGGCCAAGTGGAATCTACCAATAAAGTTCTTGAAGGCATTATCACCAAGACTGTTCATCTTCATAGAAGAGATTGGGCGGAAAGGCTCCCTGAAGCCTTATGGGCCTATAGAACTACATGGAAGAACACAACAGGACATTCTCCCTATGAACTTGTTTATGGGAAGGAAGTCCTGCTCCCCATTGAGTTCCAAATCAAGACCTTCAAGATGGCAGTCCAATTTGGAATGAGCCTCTCAGAAGCTCAAAGACACAGAATGGACCAGCTAAATGAGCTAGATGAAATAAGACAAGATGCAATTCTAAGGACCGATCTAGTTCAGCACCAAAGATCTAAATGGCATGATTGTCATATCAAAGAAAGAAAGTTTCAGAAAGGAGATTGGGCTCTATTGTTTGATTCAAAGTTCAAAGACTTCAAAGGAAAGTTTCAAACTCATTGGCTTGGGCCATATGAGATTGATGAAGTCTTTAGCAATGGAGCAGTTAGAGTGAAAACTATTGATGAATTTCATACTCCTCTTATTGTGAATGGCCATCGCTTGAAAATCTACCAAAAGCCATTCTCAAAAGAAGAGTTTGTCAAGTTGTTTAAAGAAGATTCTGCAATCAGGTTGGTGGAGAAGGATTCTTCTCCTCCATCAGCCTAATCTTTGGTTTTTGAAAATAAAAAATAAAATAAATAAATAAATAAATGTATGAGCCTGAAAACCAATCTCTGATTGGCAGTCTCATGCAGAAAACCTGAGGTGAAAATCAGGGTCACCTGACACCTCATGTTTTCCAAAAAAAAAAATCTCTCTCTCTTCCATCTCATTTCACCATTTCATCCACCTCATTCACTATCTCATTCATTTAATCACTCTCACCTCACCTCATTTCTTTCCATCCATCCATCCATTCATTAATCCATTCATTACATTTCATTCCATCAATAAAGTCATTTTTTTTTAGACAACTAAAGTTATTTTGTGCAGCCGGAGGGTACCACTGCAGATTCCGCAACCATCTGGAGATTCTGCAGCCATCTAACGATTCCGCAGCTCTCTGCACCTGCATAAAAACACGTAGTCTGTTTGAAAAGAAATTTACAGTTCAGAAGTCATCAACAATAAGTGGAAACGAGTCATGCAACAACAATGAAACAATAAAGGGTTAGTGGAAAAGAAACAAAGGCAATCCAAGTGCGGATCTGAGGTATGATCTAAATCCTAAACTTACGGTTATCTCATTTTGCAAAGTTTCAGGGTTATGTTTCTTACCATTTAATGTAATGATTACCAGTTTTTCCCATCATACGACCAAAAATCCACGTATCCCCCACACTTATCGGTCATGATCCTCACGATTTTGAAACTCAACTGCGGCTGCTCCTCCATTAAGATTTTCGTACCTAAGTGACGTAGACTACTGTACTACGTCTCTCTGCGTCATAATTCCCGCAGCCAAGTGTAAACCCATGACCGAAACCTAAGGACCTAACCGTTTCTACCCATCATTTCATAACCCTCATACTCTCGTATCATTCCATTCACGCTGTTTCATTTCCACAGTTCTTATTCCGCTGTGCTCACTACGCTGCTACCTTAGCCATACTCTGTTTTACGTCTTCCTCTCTGCTAATTCTGATTATCAGTGTTACGGCTGTTACATTAGAGCCATAAATTTACGGTGTTAAGGTCACTGTTGAAGCCGTGTAACCTTTTGATTTAGAACAGAGCCGTAAATTTACTGTGTTAAGGCCACTGTTGAAGCCGTGTAACCTTCCTTTTCCAAAAGTTTTAAGAACAGAGCCGTAGAGCCAATGGGTAAACTCTTGAGAGCAGAACTCGAGGGTTCAAAATTTCTGGAGGGATATCCTCAAGTTAAAGAGGCTTTGCAGAAGGCAAAGCTGTAACTCAAGAAACTTACGCTACTCCTGAGAACTCTAGTGAAGAAGATACTCAGCCCTTAGCACAAAGAATGGCCAAACTCCATGAAACTGCCCTTTCCAAGAAGGTGGAAAAACAAAAACAAAAGGCACAAAAAGAAAAACAGAGTACCACCACCGTAAGAAGGAGCAGCAGATTACAAAGCAAAAATAGGGCCACAGATAACAAAAAGTCATTCTTTATTGACTTGAGCACACCTCAAAAAGGTGCTACAAGTCCTGACTTTGAGAAAATCTCTCCACATGTTGAGCAGGTTGAGACTAGTCCTCCACGTGAGGAAAGTCCTTTTGAGCATGAGCCCGAATTTGAGCATGAGCCTGAATTTGAACATGGATCCGAATTTCAGTATGAGCCTAACCCAAAGCGGTCACCAGAGGTTGACCCTGATCAACAGAAAGTTTATAATTACCTGGAGACGCTAGAACAAGCAGTTGTTGGGCCAAGTACTGCTCAACCTTTGGAGCAGCAAGTCCAATCACTGAAGCAGGAAATATTTGAGCTAGAGGTACTAAATCACCACATCAAACAAGAAAATGAAAAACTGAAGATACAGAGCAATGTGGACAACATGGTTCAAGATAACACCATGCTTCATATGGGCCTGTGGCAGAAGGAAAACAAAAAGCTCAAGAAGAGATGCAGAAAATTAAACAGAGCTTTAATCAATCTGAAATTCAAGTGTTTGATGAAAAGACTAAGAGTTAATGTGGCCACACAGAGAAAGAAGAGAAGGCTGGATGTCTTAGCAGAGGCATCCCAGCAGGTGGACTGAACAATGTTTTTGATTGCATGAGGACATGCAATGCCCTCGTAGTGGGGGTATGTAGAGCCTCTACTTTACACTTGATTATCCACCATTACCTACAGTTTTCCCTCATTCATCTCTCACTTTTGCCTCATTTTCCTTGCAAACCAACCCAGATCATTACATTATATGACTTTAAGCATGATTAAGGAATTTTGCTAATGTGTGAATGTTTTGTTTAGATTTTGACATATTTACAGGCATTCCACAGCCATCTGCTGATTCCGCAGCCATCTGATGATCCCGCAGCCTTTTTGTTAATCTCAAGGTTCCACGTGTCATTTTGCCAAATGAGCCACATGGGCACTTAGGAATCAAGGTGCTCGAGGTTCCTGTGCTATTTGTTCAGCCATCCACGTCATCTATACCTCCGGTCAACGAGGGTCAAGTTACGATCAACAAAGGCAGCTTAACGGTGATGCGTAAGCTGTTGGGTCACGTCAGTTCAAACGGTGACTTGTCCGTGTTACGCGGGTTGTGGGGGACATAATCCAACTCTGGATTCAATGCCCATAACGACCAGAACCTCCAGCTCATCCACGCAGGCTTATGACGTGTTATTGAACCTTAATTACGCATGACAGTTAGTTTATTTTTCAGTTTTAGCTGTACGCATTAGGCCATCTTTCAGATGCCTATAAAAACTTGCGTCTGCGTACGCTTATGTTACTTTTTAGTTGCTGTGTTTTATGAACTCGTTATCATTTTAGTGCATTCCAAAACTCTGTTTTAATAGTGCTGTTCTAGCACTCTTGACTGTAATTTTCTGCACATGGAGTAATAGAAGCAGTGCTGTTCTGAAGTTTTCAATACCTTGAGTCTTCTTTGGGTTATATGAATGGAGGGCCCCTGTTCATGTTAGCCTTGTATAGTATTTTATGTTCAGCATTTCCTTATTTCCATTCAGCATTTCCTTTTCTTGACACATGTACAGCGTAATTTACTTTCATGTTATTTCATTTCCAGCCTTTATTTTAAGCCGATCAGCATTGTTCTTTTGCAGGTTTTTAACCCGGGATTGCTTGTGTGTTTGTGTATTTTCTTTATATCTAGTGGTAGTTTCAGTTGACAGATTCAAAGTTGCTGCCTTTACTTTATTTTCATAGCTGATTTTTAGTTTTATTTCTCAAATCTGTCTGCTAACATATGAATGGTCTCTTTATTATAAATTGTCTATCTTTTAGAGATCAGAATACTAATAACTTGCAGCTGGCTTTGGGTACTTTTTCGACTAATCTTTAACTACTTTCTAATCGTGCTTTACACAGTACTATGTGTTAGAGGCAGAGAGTTAGAAAGAGCAAAACATTATAACTAGTCTTTAAAGTAGATTTTTCTCATTTTTTTATCATTTCTTAGACTTATCTTTAGCTACTTCCTAATCGTGTCTTACAAAGTACTATGTGTTAGAGGCAGAGAGTTAGGAAGAGATAAACATTATCATTGGTCTTTTAAGTGATTTTCTTACTTTTATTTGCAGCAGCATGAATGGTGTCTAATGCCATTAGAAAGTGGTTCTTTGCTTTCAGTTCATTTTAATTTATTTATTTCCTTCAAGCTTTTTCTTTTCAGCAAGTAGTTAGAAACCACTAATCACACACCTTCACTCATCTAGAATTCACCTTACACACACCATCACTCATCTGTTTATAAATACATCACTCCATCTTAGGAAGATAAATTAACCACAAACAACACCCCAAACGACAAAAAGCCCTAAGAGGTTGCTTAAGTACATATAGTACACCTTCACTTCATCAGCTTACGAGCCCCGGGTTGACAATTAATGACATCAATTTAGGAACACTAAATTGACTAAACAGTTAACTTGCAATTTATCTCATAAATCCTGAAGCACTTTGTTTATATTCTGAATTGGATTTAAGCATAACAAACTTAACTTTCCCATTCAGATCAAAAGCCCTACACTTAAGTTATCGTATGGTGTAAGAGCCCTAAAAGAAATGTAAAATACTAATTGATTTTATTTAGCATTGTGTTATTAAGTTGTTATTTACTCAAGCGTAAATGGACGTGAAACTGATGGTATTATGACTTGACTCAAAACTCTAATGCATCAAATATGAAATTTGTAATCTTTTCATTTCGATGAATTCTAGCTAGAGTAAGTAAAGATGTTCTTCTTTAAAATATTAACTCCAAAATGTACCACTTCTATTTTTCAATGCAATTCAAAGCTCTAAGTTTCAAACCATGCAATGTAATCTACGCACAATTTGCTCGAAAACCATGCAAATTTAATCTATGTACAATTTCTGTGAATACTATGCAAATGTAATCTATGGATAATTTTATTCATGAAATGAGAATTCTAACCATGCAAATGTAATCTATGCAAGAGAATTCTTAAAAACAAACACAAAGTGATTCGAAAGCAGCAAAAGAACAACAAGACTATTTCCTTTCACTAATACAATTAAAGAACCAATCAAGTGTAATTAAAGGAAATTTGGTGAGAATTCCAAAGATAAAAATTAATGACACTCAAAGGCAATTAACACTCAGACACAATTCAACTCCTGGTGCCCTCCCAAGTGTTTGAGGGGGAAATTCTTTTGCAAAAATGAAAGCAAAAACATGCAAAAATTGTTAAGAAACTAAGACAAATCTTTGAGAAATGACCAAAGGAATTCAAATTGGAAACACACAATGAAATCCTTAAAATGAAAAATGCTTGAATTTATGTTCTGAAATCAATGCTTAAAGTGTATTTTTGATTAAATTTCAGTATTGGAATAAAAATGACTCTTGTTTCCAATGTAGCACAAGAAGCACATCTCATCAAAACACTAATTCTTGATAAACCCTACCTTTCAATCCTTAAAAACCAAAAAATATCAAGAAAGCTCCTTCACAACACTCTATCAACACACAAGACTGACTCGAGTCATAGACAAATGTAATGAAACCTTAAAAGACAAAAATTCAGACTTTAATGAGAGGAAAAGTTATTTTTTCAAAAAATTCTCGTAGTATGCGCAAATAGATATTATAATATAGTGTGGATGTGCATTGTTGCTAAAGATAATCTTCACTCTGTTTCTAAATAGAAACCGCACAGGTCAAGAAACTCTAAGAATAAATAAATAAGTATCCAAACAAATCACAAAATATGAAGGATAATTAACTTGTCAAGACTCAGATAAAGCTATCAAAAAAGGTTCGATAATAAAAAACAAGGATATGGAAAAGAATAGGATGTTCCCCAGTATGGTCACCAATTTGTTAGATGGATAAATCATTGTTGCTGACAAGAGAGATCTCCCTAGATCCTAAAGGGAAACTAGTAACAAACAAACAATAAAGCTAATTCCTTCCCTGAATCTATCGTTTCTTGAATCTTAAGTTAACAAGGTGAGAAAAGGAAATTCATATCTTATTACGACAGATTGATGAAGATCCCTCTTTGTGCTTCAGTGTAGCTCCTCCATGCTTGAATCTAGACCTGCACACATGGAAACAACAAAGGATCAATGACATATGCAGCATAAATGACTCAATAATTCAAACTAGTGATCATGGAGACTAGTAAGAAACATCATTTCAATGGACAAATATAAATAACATCATTCGAATGGATAAATATAAATAACATGAACCATCCATGAAATTCATGAATTAATCCATTGAACAATGAAGTAAGAAGAAGTGTTTGTTTGTATTAATTTCAGAAACATAGAGCTACAAAATCTTTGCCTTGATGTTGTGAAGCTCCTCCCATTGATCTTAATCCTCTCCAATAATGATAAGCTCTCCAATCTAATTACTCCGACATAAACTTACTCTCAATAGCCTCCCGCAACTCCCCCACCTATGGCTTGATTAATAGGCCAAAAGTAAGTGGTTTGAGATCCTTAGTCCAAGCATGAGATCCACTAAAAGATGGATGAGGGTTCCTTGAAGAATGGGAATTAGTTCCCTCAAAAATGAGGTTAGGCTCAAATAAACATGATTTGGAGGCTTTCTGTTGGGAATGATTCGCACAACAATGCTTCTAGATCTCACCTTTTATTTTTTATTTTATTGATTTACCTACGCAGTTTATAGTCATAAATAGAGCGTAGTTCTGCACAGTTTATAGTGGAAGAAGCTTCACACGTGCGTTTTTTGTTGAGAAAAACTGCGCAGATGCACAAAAGCAGGGTTTTGTACCATGAGATCCAGAAGTTCAACTTTATTCAAGGCATATAAGTTGTTGACTTGTAAGGGAGTGTTTCATGACACTTAGATGGATGACGAGAGATCCAATTTTGATGATTATTTGTCATGGTGACAAAATGATGCGTGACAATGGCATATCAAAATGAATCCTCAAAATGGAAAATTGACATAATCAAATTGGAGAATCCAATTTGGATCAGACTGGTGGCATTGGAAATAGGACGCACAGGGCTACTGTAGGTCACGATTTCAGAACTGGAAGATCCGAAATTACAAAGTTACAATCATTTCAAGATCGAGCTTCTAAAATCAAGAAAAAGCGAGATGAGGAAGTTTGATGGCAAGGATCTGGTAAATTGGATACTATAGATGGAGAAATATTTTGATCTACATGGTGTACCACTATTACAAAAGGTATGTATTGCATCTAATTATTTAGAACCGAATTAATTTTTATGGTATAAAGGGCTTTGTTCTCGTAAACCACTTGTCACGTGGTCAATTTTCACGGAGGAAATGATAGCACATTATGAGGATAGAAAGGGAAACTCCTTCTTTAGCCAATTGATAAATCTCAAACAAAAGGGTTCAAGAAGCGAAAGATCACATCAAGAAAGAAGAAATGAATCCAACCATATCTTGTAATGCATTTGCCAGAATTATTACTCCTCAAACTCTTAAGATAGAAGGACATATCAGGAAGAAAAAGGTTCAAGGAGTGAAAGATCATATCGAGAAAGAAGAAACTAATCCAACCATATCTTGTAATGCATTGGTTGGAATTACCACTTCTCAAACTATTAACATAGAAGGACATATCCAGAAGAAAAATGTTCAAGAAGTGAAAGATCACATCAAGCATCAAGAAATGAATCTGACCATATCTTGTAGAGCTGCATTCAAACAAATTAGCACTCCTCAAACTCTTAAGATAGGACATATCAAGAAGAAAAAGGTTCAAGCAGTGAAAGATCACATCGAGCATCAACAACAAGTTCGCCAACTTTTAAAGGATAATGCCACTTTGGTGCAGAATCAAATGAAACAATAGGTAGATCAACATTGCAGTGAAAAAGGTTTTGATGTAGGTGATTGGGTATTTTTATGGAGACATCTCAAGAAAGCTATTTATGAGAAGGAAATGTTGGCAATAATACATGCACTTAAGAAATGGCGACCTTACCCAATGGGAAGACAATTCAAGGTAAAAATGGATCTTGATAGTCTTAAATACTTTTTAGAACAAATATTATCTTTAGAAGAATAGAAAAAATGGGTCACAAATATGTTGGGTTATGACTTTGACATCATCTACAGAAAAGGGAAGAAATTTTTTGTTGTAGATGCACTCTCAAGGAAGAATGAGGATGTGGAAGAATTGTTTTGTGCTATTTCTATTATCCATCCAGATTGGATAAACGAAACAAGGGATGAATTGAAGAAGGACAAAGAAGTGTGGCCACTCATTCAAAAGTTGCATTATATTCCAATTCAAACAATATTGCCAGAACTTGAAGAGGAAGGAAAAATCAATTTGGAATCTGGAGTAGTCATAGAAACAAGAACTCGATAGCTACGAAATCAATCAATTTAAGAGTATCTCATCAAGTGGAAGAACTTACTCGCTGAATATTCCACATGCGAGGACAAGAATTTTATACAGAAGCATCAAGAACTACTCAAGCGTTGAGGACAACACTTTTTGAAGGAGAGGGGCATGTTAGGCCCCTATACTACTAGTGTAACCCCTTATTGTTATTAGTACAACCCCCTTATTATATTGTTGTACCCATGTAGTCCCCAAATTGTTATTATTGTGCCCCATAGAAGCCCACTATTGCTATTATTGTGCCCTTACATTATTATTGTTATGTCGGCTCTGATTATATTATGACCCCTTAGACTCCTATATATAGAAAGGAAGTCTTGTCATTTGTATCATCAAAGAATCATTCATTTGTGTAATGTAAAGGAGGTTGCCTCCTCAAAGAGGCTGAATTCTAAGGTGTTGATCTATCTTTTCTATCTTTTTGTGAGCTGGTTTCATAACAGGGGAACTTCAAGCTCGACAAATGGGCTAGAAAATGCCAATGTTAAAACATATTGGAGAGTTACTCTTGGACGCGACATTGGTCATAGGTAGAAATACAAGTGGCTAGAAATTGATGCATAACAACAATGTGAAATTAAAAACGTAAAAAGTAGGAATTCTAGAAGAGAATTCCATTAACTAATGTATGCCTTGTTATGTATAGGGAGTTATCTAAACCCTAATTTTATTTGACATAAGTCAATTTTTTTTATGCCTATGACTGAGTGAATAAAAACATGATGGCCAAGTGGCTGGTTAGTCCATGGGAAAAGATGGACAGTGACATGGTAGCCATGCGAATGACATAAGGGAAGTTCTTTGACCTTAACTTGATGTATACATAAATATTTGAGATGCCCGTGCTCAGGCAAATATTTATATGCATATGTAAGTGCCATTATAACTGATAGGTTTTGTCAAAGAGTCATTCTTTCAAGATAATGATAGTTTATATTAATTTTATGTAAATTTATATGGAATGTAGGATTACTAGTTTTGTGAGGAGTCAAATGGGAAAAACTAGCCTGGCTAATCTATTATATTAACATGATAAGAAGATGATTCTTATATTATGCCCATGTTTATATTATGAACATGGACTGTTGAAGGATATATCATCAGAATGAAAGCACTTTGATCTACGACATGTTAGGGATATCTTGGATAAACCTCATATTCTAGATATGAATTGTGGATTCCCACAGTGAAGCATGGGAAATACACTTGAGGCAGTGTTTCCTGGTGTCTGTGGAGGGAGATGATATGGTCTATGGATTTTCACCACTATTGTTATGTGTTATGTGTATTTTTTGTTAGATAATGTGTATTCAATAAGAAGTTTTGGGCTACCTGGGCCTACAATGGAGTGGAATGCACCTCTATTCCTATCAACACAAGACTAGCAGGATTGGTGGTTCCTATATTAGCAAGGTAACGTAGGGTAATGACTGGATTTAATCATATATACATATTTATATCCCATATATATATACACGATTGGGTGCTTGTTAGTTTATCGACTGATTGGGTGTGTGGTAATAGAAGAGAAGAGAAGGCATGGAGTATTTGTTGTGTTGGCAACAGATTCAGTGTGCATATGTGGTTAAAGAGAGGAGAAGGAACTAGGTGACTTCCGGGTTGGAAACCAATAGGTCATGATGGAAATGTGCTCACTACTGGGGGGGCATGAATCAGTAGTGGTTATGTTGATTAACTTTTGAAAGCCTTTTCCAATTACTGAAACACAACATTCATTAAATAATCAATAGATTAAACCATATATTAAAACACATAATAAATATAAGAAATAACCAAAGAAACATGGACAAGAGGACACAAGACATTTCTGGTGGAAAACCCCCTCTGATTCAAAAACCACCCTTATTGTTATTGCATTGCTCAATATGTTAAGAAAATCATTACATAGAGAGTACAATATGGAAATGATTTGAAAGGAACTATGATCTCCATCTCATGACTCTACGTACTACCATCTTCTAGAAGCCTCCATGACCATCGAGGCTTTCCCAAATCCAATTTTACTTATGAGGAAATATTTTCTCAATAATTGTTTTACCGGAGCACACACCCCACTTCTCCATGTGGTTCACCTTCCATGCATTTTCAAACTAGAACCCCAAAGCTTCTCAGCATGATCATCGCAAAAAAAATATCATCGTAGCACATTATCAACTCTCAATACAAAACATCAACCACTGAATCAAAATCAACTCATATTCCTCTCATCATCCTCAACTCACATAGCCTCAATACATTAGTAGCAAATAATCTCGATCCAGACTAAATGATGCAATATACAATTTCCATATAAAAACATGAGACGATACTGCAACCAATCTATCACAATCATATCAATACCATATATAAACTCAAATAAAATATTTTCCTTGCAATTACAAACACATTAGCAAACTCCTTTGTAACCCTGTCACTTTTCTTTTGCATACAAATAGTCCTCAGCCATATATAATTTTGTCTCTGCTACTGTTGCACCTTCATGCACACTCTGCTACAAAAAATTCACTCTCCTCACCATTGGTTCTCCAAAACACTATGACAATTTTCTCACACAAGAGAACCAACCAAATGAGCAACCTTTCTCATCATATTTGTAGTTTCTGAAGGTGATTAAATCAATTAATTCTACAGGTGATGGAGCTCACCCAAAACCTTTTCACATGCTTCAGATTTGATTGAGCTAGACTTCTTGACCAAATCAAGCCACTTATTCCACTAGCCTTTTGATAGTTTCAACTTTGATCACCTTCTAGAGGCCCCACGACTTGTCTCGACCTTTTTCTGGAAATATTTTATTATAAACTGGACATGCTCCCCCTGAGCATCACCATCATCCCATAACCAATGCCTTCTTGTTGAAGGCTATACCTCAAGAATCAAGGGTCTGAATACACAATATAACTGATATACAATACATGTCACTGAAACAACACCCATCAACTTGCATGAAAGGCTAGTTCATCCCTCATCAATAGATACTAGACACCAAAACTCTCTCTCCAACATGCCCATGACCAATGATATGAAATATAATACAGTACATAGTTGTATAATGATTTACAGGGCTACAAAATGACTATGACATTATATACAACAACCTAATGGTGGCTACAACAACTCACGATAACACTGACTTGTCATGACTCATAACCTTCCTATCACCAACTCGTGACAACATGAAATTAATGACGTGAAAAATTTATTACATGAATTCATAAACATGATACATCACTGCAACTGATGAAGTACAATATGAAGCATGTGGTTGTTACATTATACTCGAAATTTTCAAAACATGACCAAAACTCATGCCTCTCTATAAGACGTACTCAAACAAGCTCCTTGACCAACACTAAAAACATTTAGATAGATCAAAAAGATGATGAATGATCAACAATATATAGATCTCATCATGCATATAACCATCCATGTGCAAAAGATAGCTCCATCTATATCAAGTCACCATCTTCTAGCAGCAAATGAGGTGATGGTAGCAGTAACCAATCATCATGAGATATGGAATAATGAGTAGCATCTAATCTGTAGCAGCAAAATAAATATAGCTCATGAACTTGCAGAAGCAACATATGAATATCATATCACATCATCTATAATGCACCAACCAACACATCTATATGATATCATTAATAAACATGTAAAAAATATGTGCATCATTTATAGCAGGAGGCAACCATCCTCTCAAGGTAGCAAAAACAAATCAACACATCTCACATCATAACATAAGCCTCGAACTATTATAGCAGCAAACCATGGATCCATGAAACAACAATTATAATCATTAAAATATCTAACTAGTAGCAACATATCATGTTACTGATAACCACCAATCCATATATGCATAATGGAAAAAATTAAGAAGCAACGAATAATCTTCAACTTGGAGGAGCACTAAACTTGTAGAAACAATGAACCATAAAGAGATCTACTAAATGTGGGATAGGCAAAGTAACAACCAATCTCCTCAATAGTGATAATGAACATAGGTTCAAGATCATGTGACTAATGAATCAATTTCAGATGGCAAAAACATCACATCATATGTAACAAAAACCAGTAGCAGTAGAAAATCCAAAGGCATGCATATGGAGCATAAACACCAACAACATAGTTGAATCAAAACTATCTCATATGCAAATGTATCTTGGCATCTAATCACTAAAACTAACACATGCTGATCACTTTCACAACTTCTTCATATAAATGAAATTCTGCATGAATGCTCAAAACAACCATCAATTTGAAAATAATCAATCGCATGCTAACTAATGCAAGACTATGGAGAATCATGTAATTCATACAAACTCAAAATAGTTAATCTCAACCTCTAATATCTGCTTTAATGGCCAATGTTAGATAAATATATAATCATGAGAAACATAACAACTTCCTCCAAGCAATATCATGGACCATGATGTCATAAATAAACCAATTGAAATTGAAAGCAAGTGAGATGCTCTCCTTGCACATGTGTCATCTCTAAAAAATCTCATGCAGTGATAATTGTCAGTGCTACAAAACCATGACAACCATCTGCAACATAATTCTCATTCAAATTATCCAATATGGTAGCACCTTTAATGATTTGCATGCAATCCATAATGCAACCATATTCTCCCCTTGAGACGATGCATGCCTCAGTTTTTAGTGGGAGTAATTTGTTGCTCCTTTCTTCTCCAAATTTTGTGAGGTTGATCCTTGGCATGCATATTGTTATTTGTCTTCTTGATTTATTCGCCTTGCATGAATATATTCCTTTGATTTGATTTCCTGAAACACATGGGAAGATTGCAATCCTTGGCCTTATGGCCCACATTATCACAAACATAACACCTAATGTGCAAAAGCAATGTCAAAAAATGTTCAAATATTTTGTGGATCTGATTTCTACTCTTTTCTCCGTAGGTCCTTCAATCAATGCCTTTATGACCAAAATCATTACATAAGAAACAATACCCATAAAAGGAATTTTTATACATGGAAACTGATGGGACTAATGTGTTAATTCTATCGCAAGAAATATAAGGTTTAAATGCAATTTACGAGTGAAATAAAACATGATACTTGGTGTCGCATCGGGAGAAGAGGTGTCATGGAATGCTTCTAACTTAAATCTTGATACTCTCTACTAGGATGAGTATATGAATTTCAGACCAGGCGCAAAGCTGGCCAACTGGTTTTCATTCCTTGAATAATTAGGTAGAGGCTAACTCATTCATTGTGGCTCAATTCATTGATGACAATAAATGGCTATCATTGACTGGGGTTATGTATCTGTCTGGTTTGAAGGTTTGAGTAATTTCAACTTGTATTCAGTTGTGTGGCATCGGGATCGCAAGGGAAAAAGAAGAAGGCACGCTCCATTTGAATTCCTTAACTAAGAGGGAGCTGTTGGGAGTGGAATTTAAATTTAATTCAATAATTAATGTAGGGTGGTGGTGTGGGCAAGGGAGGATCGGATGATGGGACACGAGGATGAGGAGGCAGACGAAAGGTGGGGTCTGAATGTAGGGCCAGAGAAAATCACTGGAGGGCTCGAGAAAATCCTTCACATCTATAGCTTATTCCATATATATATATATATATATATATAGCAACCTTTTCACCATTTCGTATTTGTGGTCCGTCGATTGCACCCAACCCACCCATACTTTCATGGCACGTTCATGTTTTCAATAATAGAAAATAATAAATACATTCAACTTTGAACTCACCATAGCTGTCGTCATCTCACAATGTCATCAGTCTTCATTGACTATTTCTTCGTATGGTTTGACAATAAGTTTAAATGTGGGACACAAGCATGCTACATCACACATGTGTGTAAGGTAGGCATCAAAGTTCAACTAGGAAAATAAATTATTGTAGATTAAATTGCACTGAATGTTTTGTGCTTTTCTCTTTTTGGTTGATTTATATTAAAAAAATTGTATGTATCGTAAATTTAAACTTTAAAGAGTTTTATAGAATAGATGGTAAAACGGTTAAAAAATTAAAATTTCATATTAATTAAAAGAAAAACATTGTCTAATATTACATTTTTCCGTCCTTTTTTACAGAAGAAAAAAACTAACTAGATATATATTAATTCATAAACCAATTACATGAAAACTTGCATCCTCCTCGAAAATTCAGTTGAACCAATATGAAAAGAAACATCTACAACCATTTTAATGGGGATTTTAATAACATATCCTTCTCCACCATACAACTAAAACATTCTTTTTCAAACTAAATATGTCATGTCCCTCAAATTTCATAAAGATTCAGCAAGGAAATTCTCTAAAGATTCATCAATGAAACATCATACTGAGAGTCATTAAAACACCCAAAAATCCATCAGCTACAGTAAGTCAATTTTCCCATCTTCTCGCCGGATGCCTATCGTGGTGGTACTGTAGAACATGGTACCTTCTAGATCGTGCAACCCCTCTTTGGATAGACCATCGGCAACTAGACTAGCCTCCCTAAAAATATGTGTCAATGTATAGCTCCCAAAAAGACCAAGTAAAGCATAGATGCGCTCCCTCCATCCCCGAAGGTCCAGTGGGTCAAACCATGAAGCTCCCTTAAAACCATCGATGATGGTCTATGAGTCTCTGAATATGTGTATGTTTTGAATTCCAATTCTCCTAGAAAACCACAACACACCCCATAGTGCTATTATTTACACCCTATTGTTTGTTCCACAGCCAACACTCCAATGCAATGAGTAACATGTATGTGCATCCAAGCAGATCCACCCACTGCACCCACATTTTCGCCTTTGCATTGCTCCATCAAAGCATCTTGCTGGTAAAATAATGTGAGGGGATGAGTGATGCTTGGACAAGTCCCAGATGCGAGGGATCTTCAGTTCCATATGATTGATCCATGTTATAATTCTATCACATACATGATGAGCACTCACAGGATGCCCATGCAAAATACAGTGCTTGCGAGCCTTGCCTATTTTCCAGAGAGTGAACATGGTAATGAAGGGGTTGTTCCCACTTCCAATGGTACTCCACCTCAGACAATTTTCTATGGATAAAAATGTCCTAAATGGAAACCTGCAAGAAGAAAATATAATAGACCAAACATGTAAAGAGAAACTACAATGAAGGAACAAGTGTGATACCAATTCTTCACTTGCCCGACATAGGACACGATATCTCGGTCTAGTGAAGCCTCGTTTGCACAAGTTTTCCCAATTAAGGATATGATCCCACCATACCAGCTAGCAAAATAAAATAAATTTTAATGGCGTGGTTGACTTCCATAATGTTTTGTACCAAGGTCAAGGAGCATATTCCTGACCCTGCATCGAGACATTATTATAAACTTCCACCACCACCACGAATTGGTTTAATTGACACCCCTCCTAGGCGAGGGAATCACCACCTACATTCCTGCCCAACTCAGCCTGCCTTAAACTGGTTACATATTATTTCCAAAACTATGTTATATGTCCCATCATGTTGAGTTGCGCTACCTCCTTCCATATCGGTTGAGTCCTACTTCATCTAGTGACCACCTGTCCCAAGTAAAACAAACCTCGTTGTTGCAGCGCTTCCATTAAGCAGACAACAATCCCCCCTCCTTGTCAACACCAATGATGCGATCTCTTCCTATTAGGATTTGATTACCCCTTTCAAAGGCCCATTAGATACGTTGTAGAAAGGATAGTTTGGCTTTTTGGAAACTCCTCCAAATATAAGAACCATGCTTTATGCCAATTTCTCCTCTGCGAAACCATACTATAAATGACAATTTTTTAAGGTACTTGCCTCTGAAAATCCTCTGGACAGTGCCCTCACCAAATAAAAATTTCCACATGGAATTAATAATCAATTCTTTTCCAAATATTTTAACATTTAGTATTTCCCATCCATCAATGTTGAGAGGTTTGGATATATCCTCCAATTTTATTAAGTACATTTTTAATTATCTTCTGATCCAAACCGCATAAATTTTGCCATTAGTGAATTTATCTCATTGTTAATGTGCACAAGAAGAGTAAAAAGGTGCATCCAGTAGAATGCAATCTGCTATAAAACCCATTGTATTAGGGTGAATCTACCCCCAAGTGAAAGTGTTCTATATGTGCAACAACCCAGTTTATTTCTAAATTTCTGCAATAACCAGTGCTAGTCACACATACGGTATTTGTTTGGTTTCAGCTTGTATCCCAAATATGTGAATCCCTCATGAAGTGGTTTATGGAGAACCCCAAAAAGGTCTATGATTTTTCTTATCACAACAGTATTCCCATTCGTGTAAATAAGAACAAACTTATTTCCATTGGCATCCAAGCCAAATACGAAACCAAAGCGGTGAAAAATGTGGAATAAAGCCTCCCATTCCACAACAGACACCATGCCAAAAGTTAAAATATCGTCAACAAAAAACAAATGTGTGACACATACCTCGTCGAGAATCTTCACACCTCGAAAGCATCCACTCGCCTTTGCCTAATTAATCTTTATACTGATCCCATCCATGACCAGAATGAAGAGGAGCGGAGATAGGGAGTAGCCTTCGGCCAACCCGAAAAACACAGAGGGTGGTCCATTTATGAGGATTTCCATCCAAGTGTGTGAAACACACACCATTATCCATTTAATTATAAATATAGAAAGTCCAATATTATGTAACACCATTCGAAGAAAGGCCCAATCAACACAATCATATGCTCAGTGCAAGTCGATCTTCATCACCACCACCTCAACTTTCTTCATATTTCTTGTATGGATGCATTCTTGGGATGTGGCTATAGCATCGTGAATGGACCTAATGGGGAGATTTTATCCTCTTCGTAATAATCTTGGAAATGAGCTTGTAAGTATTATTGCACAAAGAGATCAGCCGAAAATTAGAAAACGAGGACGGGTTCAAGACCTTCAGAATCAGTGCAATAAAGGTGGAAATAATAGTTCCAAAGGATTTTTTCTCAATTCTGGACTCCTCTACCATTTCCAATAGTTCCCCATTCATATTATCAAAGAAATGTATAAATAACTCCATCGTCCATCCGTCTGGTCTGGGACATTTATCTCTTGCAAAATATTTGAGTACCAAAAGGAGTTCTTCCATCATAATCGACTTATATAGAGCTTCATTCACCATAGCATCAAACATGATTGGATATTCTTCCAATCCCCATAAAAGGTCCTCATAATTAATCCCCTCCCTGGCAGTAAACATGTTTTTAAAAATGAGACTGTTTCCCTTCGCATTTCCTCATCTCAGTATACCATGTTACCAGTTTCCCCAATGATATTCCAAATGGTATTGCGATTACACCTCTGATTGGCATATTGGTGGAAGAATTTGGTGTTATTGTACCCCTTCTGAATCCATATGGCTCTACTATTCAACCTCCATGTGGCCTCTTGGACTGCCAATATCTGCTTCTTCCTAGTTTCCCAAAAATTTAGTCTGTTAAGTATCTGTGCAGAGGGAAACAATGTAGCAAAGACATTTCCAATATCACCTATCTCAGCCAAAACAAATTTGAATTCCAGTAATGATTCTTCCTTTTAAAGTCTCTCCCGTGTTCTAGTCTGGATTTTCAGGAATTTGAGCTTATAAATGATATTGTCCATGGCCGACATGTGTCCAGATCCCGTGGGTGTATTCCAAAAGTCTTTGATCATAGAGGTATAAGAATCATCCAACAACCAAGTCGAACTGAATTTGAAAGATACCCCTATTCTAATCGACTCTACCCTCCAGGATAAGATAATAGGACAGTGGTTAAAAAACTATGAATGTTTCACATGTGAACAAAGATTCCCCAAAGTAACACATAACTCTTGATGGACCAGGAATCTATCAAGCCTTTTACCAATATAAGAGTCACCACTTCTCCCATTACGCCAAGTAGGAACCAACGGATCAAGATAGATATCCATGAGGTGATTCTCTTCAAACAAATAGTTCAGTTGGGCAACCATAGGATCACTGTGGCCATTTTTACCCCAAACCTCCTCGTAGTTCAAAGTGGCGTTAAAATCCCCACCAAATATAATTGACCCAATCTGCATGATATTAGATTCCTCCATCATGTCCCAAAAAGTGTTCTGACTATCATAGGGAGCATAATGTTGTAAATGTGAACCCCATTTTCAAACCCACGAATGTGATTGGAGAGCAGAATACCAGCAAAAAATTGTCAGCACAAAAATTAGCATAGTATGGATCCCATAGAGGCACCAGTCCCCCATACAAACCACAAGAATCAACAACAACCACATGTCAAATCGGGGCAATGGACAAAAAATAGGCAATGTCCCAAGTAGAATCTAACATCGTCTCCTAAATGAGAATGATTGATGGTCAGACAGTGTTCACAAGAAAATGAAAGGAGAGCTTCTTCGGGGCGTCCCCTAAGCCCCTCATATTCAATGTGATAATATTCATCAAGAACCTTGACCTAGGGGCTCAGATGCTCTAAGCGCCCTCGATGAGGAATAATCCAGAATCAACACATCCTGCAAACCTTTAAGAATACCATTCAAATCCGCAACTAGTGGTTGACTCGATTTTAGACCACGACGTTGTCTACCACCCTTCCCTCTGCCCAGATGCGTATTAAAATTTCAAGCCAAATTAGGGCTGATCAACGGACCCTTCCCTTTATGAACCTTGAGGGAGGAGAGATTCAAGGCGAGATTTAAGAGAATCAGTTCTAGGTCAGTGTTAACAGAGTTATGCAGGGAAGAAGGGTGGTCATCCACGGGATGGAAGGGGATGGGAGTAGAAACAACGCTGCAGGGATTCCAGTCAAGCGACATCGAAGTGGGGTGCTGCGATGGGGGGAGAAGAGGAGGGTGGAGCCACCAGTGACTAGGCAGTAGGAAAGGATGAAAGAGGAGGATTCAAGGAGCAAAGGGCAACTGAGAGGAGTGGATTCAAAGAGAATTGTGTCGCAGACCCCCCCCCCCCCAATTCAGGGTGCAAGCATAGTTGGGACTCCAAAGGGGGTGAAGACAATAAATAAACAAGGGAAGAAGAAAAATGTACAACAGAATGATCAGGGGAGGATAATTACCTGAGTATGAGTCCGATTGTCAAAAATTATTCCAAGCAGATTTGTCTATTGCTTCCCTTTGTATCTGAAGTCAATTTTGAATGCACTACGGGCATCGTTCTAGGAGGTGCCCCATTTGATGACATAACAAAATAAAAAATGTATGCCATAATAATCAAGCCTCTGATAGAAACGATAAGAGTCCCATTCCAGCGCGATGCTACCTAGCAGTCGACCATAAAAATAGACCTCCACCAGAATCCAGACAACCCTCTTGTCCCTGACCCCTAAGATGCAAGGGTCCATGTACCTGAATTTATCCACCACATTTCCAATTTCCATCAGCTTGGTCTAATATTCTAGTGGCAATCCTGGAAGATTGACCCATACTAGGTTATTATGAGGAGTATTGGGCAATAGGTTAAAACCCACATACCATCAACATAATTACAGGAAACCCCTCCCTCGAACCCATGGTCTCGACGAAATGTGTTCGACGTCGTCTTGGTGAAGAAAATGGAAAAAGAACCAGAGATTTAACAATCGACTAACCTTTGGAGTGTATCCCATGATGGGAGTCCATTAAGTAGCTACCCATCCAGCCATGTCCAAATCTCTAGTCTTTGAACAGTGCCATTGTCCAACAAGGGCTCGATTCTACAAGCTGATAACTTTATCCCACGGAACGTAGTGCCCTAAGTTGAGAAGTTTTTTTTCCACTTACCTGCATATGGGTTTGTTTTTTTCGACATGGAGGGTGAAGAGCATCCTCCGCTTGGTGAGTGGCCACATGCATGGCGTATGTCACCTTATCACCCAAAGGAGAGGCAGGGAAAGTTCTAAGTGTATCACTTAGACATCGTTCATGAGAATAGAACTTTTTCTTTTCAACGTCCATCGTGGCTCGAATGAAGGCATCATATAGGGAGATGTGAGCATCAAGAGAGTCTCCAGAGATTGGACCCACCCAGTCCACCGTGTCCCCAACATGCATCGCCATCTTCGATGAAGTATTAAAATTTAAAACGAATCATCCACTTTCCAAGAATCCGTTAATATCAACCGGGAGAGAAATAGTGATTTCACCTAGCCCTGCATGACAAGGCAATGAACGAAACCCCGAGGAAAATGTTGCAGTACATCGCCAAAGTTTAAAATGATAGGGACTTGAGAGTCCTTTTCAATCCACCTCATCCACCGATTAGCCGAAATGCTTTAAAGGAAACCCCCAGATTGCCCAAACGCCCTAGGAAGGTGTGTGACTCGGTAGTAATAATGAACATCGGCTCACTTGAACAAAACGACTGGATGTAAAATCCCCCATGAAGAGATCCGCCTAAGAATCATGATTCAATGGAGGGCATGCGGTCCTGAAAGGTGATCCACCTAAAAATGGAAAGTATTAGGATTCAATGGAGGGAATCATGGTCGAGAAAGGCCAAAACCGAGTATTCAGAATGTCAGAGACCATAAGTCTCCACGAATGGAAAACTCGTCAACTTCCCCGCGCCACTCACAGACGATGTCAGAGATGACTGGAAAACAGAAGCTCCAAATTGACCAGATTGTGAAATCATCAGTGGCTTGCAATACGAACACGCAGGTTTCCGCAACAAATTGTGAGATGAAGATCGAACCCCATTACTGATAGGAACATCAACACCAGCATCGAAAATAGTTCCACCACTTATCGCATATTTGAATACGAAACACTTTACACGGTCGTGAGACAATGAAGGAATCAAATTAATCCACTCCAGTTGTGTACCATCCTCAATAACTTCCACTAGAGAGCTTCTGAAAAGGATTTTCTTCCACCCGTATATTTCCACCTATTTCATCAGCTTAAAATGGATTGCATACATTCTGAACAAGATGTGTACAACGAAACATAGTAGAAGGATAAACTACAAAGTCTCGTTAAGTGCAAAGTTGTAGTTTCCCACCACAATGAATGTCTTTCCTGAGATGGAACGGAGAAATTAGACCACGATCCGAAGTAGAGATCTCCAAATACCTGAAAATAAGTTGAACCCTAGAAACTTCCAATCATCCAAAACTACACACGGAGCATCTCGAACACTATCACCCCACTCGCACTAGTCCAATATGACCACCTTTAACTTCTGCCTATTTAACACCGATGATGACTCAAAGTAGTACTACCCCTCCAAGTTCGTAGAACTCGTCCACATTTACAGACCTCCTCCCCAGTCACAAAAGCTCCACCAATGAGCTTCTCGAAGGTCCCAAGCTCCTCCACTTACATAGAGCTTCCCAATAATCACAGAACACCTCCACGCTCACAGAGCTCTTGTCCCTCCATGTTCAGGGTCGCAGAGCTCCTCAACGAACTTCTCCAAGGTCTCGAGCTCCTCAGCTTACACAGACCTCCCCCACAGTCATAGAACACCTGCACATTTTGAAACATCTCCATGCTCACAGAGCTCTTGTCCCTCCATGTTCACGGTCGTAGGACTCCTCAACGAACATCTCCACGGTCCGCTTACACAGAGCTCCCCCATAATCACATAACACCTCCACGTTTCGGATCGCGTCCTTTCCTTTCCCATTTGACCTATGACAAAATTACAGCCACACTCTCGAAAACCAATCTATAGTCGAATTTGATTGAATTTCTCAAGCGGCTAGGTTTGAGGGACAACGGATGACGTGATGTCACAATCCATTGCACTGAAATCTAGGGACTTCCATGTTCATAGCACCGCCATTCGATGTATTTTTCAATGGAGTAGTCTAACAAGGTGGAGGAATTGCCTGGTTTCTATCCCCGCCTGGAAAAATATCCAGCTCCAGCCATCGGTAATTCCTCCACCTTCCACCACCCTTCGCTAGCTCCACCACCATCCTCCATTGTTCCGCATTAATTGGTGATGGGATCTTGTCTGACATATTTTCAAGATTCCGTTGGCTTCTTGCCACTCCACATTACTCCATTCTCCTTTCCTTTCGAATTTGGTCTAGTTCACGTGCTCTGCAGCTCCCCTCACCAATTCGACTTGGTGCAGAAACACCATTCCCGCACTCTGCAGCTCACCTCCATTGACTCATCACCAGGCGACAGACAGGCAGTAATTCGTGCGCTCTGCGGCTACCCTCACCAATTCAACTCGGTGCAGAAACTCCATCCCTGCACTCTATAGCTCAACTCCATTGACTCATCACCAGGCGGTAGACAGGCAGCCCAGACAAGCAACAAACCAAGCTCCCCATCACTAGGCGACAAATAGAGGTAGGTTCATTCATCTGGTTCATTTTTTCTACCGTTTTTCGTTGTCTGCATTTATGATCGAGGAACAGGGTCTTACTCTTTTAGAATACTCCATTGATTGGCTTGGTGGGTCTGCCATCCTTCACTACATTATTGCCTACTGCTGCTACATTATGATCACCATTAGCACCAATTCCTTCCAAAAGGAACTCATTCGATTTATTGGTAGCCTCAATCCTCAATTTTAAGTCTTGTAGGCCCTTCTTCTCTAATTCCTTCAGATCTGATATGAAGTAACTGTCCTCCTTGAATGATGACAGTGTGGAATCAAACCATATGCTTCTTTTAACAGATGAATCCCCCTTCTTCTCCACAGATCTCTTCTTCCCATCCGCCCCATGACCATTTTCCCCCTCTTCTTCTCCATTGAAGAACTTCACAGCCTCCTCATTCTGGGCATCCATTTTCATTTCCCCAAGTATGATCAGAATGCAAAATCCAATGGACTCAATCCAAGCCTCCTAAACACACTACCTTCACTACCTTCTAAGTTTGCTCAGTGATAGACACACTTTGACTTGCTACTATAGTAGACACCAGGTTTCCCATACTTATCAGACCCCTAGCAAAAGTATTAATAAATATCTATCTGTGTATCTGTTTGTACATCAAATTTGCTCAACCCAACCTCATAATTGATGAAGAGAAAGAAACAAAAAAATGATAGAGCGTGATGGTAACTAAATGCCATCCATCTGTATAGTGTAAAATGGTAAAAATAAAATTTAATTCAATGCAGGGAATGAAAATTTCAAAATCCAACTTTTTCGAACTCCAAGTTAAAAAGCAGGTTCTGGCAAAATTGCCCGGAAGCCTCAAAAATTGAATTTTAGGGATATCCATAGAAACCTTCAATTTTTGAATTCTAAGATTCTTAATATGAAGCAAAGGCTATCAAGTCTTTTTAAAATTAATTGTTACACTCTCATTGGTTTGAGAAGAGGTTGCATAAGGGAAGATGCCGAATGTGCACATCTTTTAATTTGCCTAAGGCACAAGCCTAATAAAGCTTCTCATTTTGTTGATCGCTGCGAGTTTGTGGATGAAAGAGATATTGATGCTAAAAATATCAGGCTCATCTCTTGGCCTTGATGCTATATAGATTGTTACAGAAGGCCTACACATATATAATGACTTCTATCATGGAAGAAGAAGTCGAGAAGCAAAAGCAGCTAAGGGTTAGTGAATTAAAATGTGAAGAGCCTGATCAACAGGGTGCTAGAGAACCTGAGTAGTGTCTTCAAGTTAGAAGTGAACCTTCTATTAATGTAAAAGTTGATTTAAAGAAATTATATTGCTATATAGAGAGTGAAGCAAGTAACATAAGGGCCAAATTTTCGGGTTCCAACAAAAACATTGTTAATGATGAGTTTCAATAGATTTTATTGGCAACAAGTTTGGTCACTAATCGGACATTGATGAATACTACTTATGGGGTATCTGGGGTAGCTGATGTTCCTAGGATCATTGATACATCTGAGTTTAGCATATACACTTCTGTTAAGGAGGATTCAAGCCTGTAGGAGATGGCAGATACTTCTATATTTCAAGCAGTCTCATGTAGAGATTTAGTGGCTATCGGGACAATGTTATCACATGGATTCCCCTCGAAAAGTTGGATGAATGCCCATGAAGTACATGCCATAAGGCCCCTTCCAGTCACTTATGAAGGAATTAGTTGTTAAGCGAATGCAATAAATCAATATCATATACTATATGGCTGGTTCTGATCCATTTAGAAGTTTTTCAGATGATATGCAGACCACTGACTAAAGGGGATGCCAAAGACCTAGGAGTGTAATTGAAAAACCTTTATCCTGCACAACAGTTTTTCAATAGAAATAAACATCTGGCTTTTCATTTTGGGGAGACAATAGCCTTCACCTGATCTGTAAGTAGTAGACATGAACCGACAATCAAGGATAATTGTGGTGAGTGTGATCAAATCATAAAAAAATGCTCTACCAAGGTATTTTGTAGCAAGAAAACCACCTTGTGCAACCAAACTCTGCAGCAAGTTGGTTGGAAATGTTGAGGGCATTTGGTGGCTTCAATGGACAATTTCTCTGAGATTTTGTAGCACTGGCTTATAAAGATCAAACTTGTCATTAAATGTTTATAGTGGTCAATCTTCTCAGTTGACTGGATGGATTCTAGTATTTCTATAACATTCCAAAGCAATTTATATTGCATGTTTTGGTGGAAGACTCTACTTTTTCTTTGTAAATACAATCTTTAATGTCAAAATTGGAACACATGTTATTCTTTTCTGTGAGTAGATCACATGTGTGCTTTTGGTAACATTTTGTGACTTTTTGTTATAATGTATCCATTTGCTGCCCATTTTATAAAACATTGGTACAACTGTACTACAATGCAACAATTGGCTTACCAAAAATATTTTTTCAATTTCAACTGGATTACTTTTGAAAGTTGTACAACTTCAATAGTTTTCAATTTGAATTACATTACTTTAAAAAGTTGTTTGGCAAATATCATGAGACGATTCATGCAATTTGAACTTGAACTGGATTAATTTTGAAAGTTGTACCACTTCAATATTTTTGCATTTTGAAGTGGATTACTATTGAAAGTTGTTCGGCAATATTATGAGATGATTCATGAAATTAGATTCTTTTTGAAATTTGGCTAGTATGGAGCTCCCAAGTTAGAATGATAATGTGGATGCTTAGTCCCGAGCTTCACTATATATGGAATATGATGGACAAATGTTTTGTTACTACATGATTTTCTAGTTAAATATAGCCAAAAATCATCAACATTTTTGTTAAAATAATGAAAATGTTCACTAAATTGTTAGAAAAACCTTCAAGTTTAACCAAAAATTCAGATTTCTTATTCCTACTGGTTTGATTTGTGCTTGTTACACTAAAAAATGTCACCATGACTATTTACAGTTAGTATGGCTCTATCAACAGTCATGCTATCCTCCTGGGCAAGTCTTATGCCTCTGCTCTCCATTTCAAACTCCAAAAAGAGAGAAAGTCTTTATAAATGTATTTATCTCTGGGTACACAGGTTCTCTCAACCTTACCTGCGGGTACGCACCCAATGTTCACAAAAGCTGCGTACTTGTACGCTCTGTATGTAAAGGGGCAGGTGCGTACCCCTGTAAAGGTCAAAATGCGCAAGTTTCATCTTTAAAAAGTTACTTGTGGTCATTTCTAGAGCATTCTAGAAGGTTGTTCGACGTGTATTGAGCGCCTCCAGATGGTTCATGTACCCCTACCAAAGAGGAACTTATCCCATCAATAAGGGAGCTATCCCATCCAAAGAGGGGATTATCCCATTGATGGTGGACCTGAATAACTTCCTCTAGAGCACTATAAATACAGGCATTGGGCTAGAAGGAGAGGAGGTTAGAAGCTAAACATTTCTAAGGGTAGATGCTGCTGGAATTAGGACTCCCATTTAGAAGCTTGTGAGGAGAGATTGCCATCTTTGCTTGTTCTATTTGGAAGTGGGTGAGCTTTGTCAAAGTAAAGGAGAACTCTTGATGGACCCTGGGAGGGACTTGCACAACACCAAGGCTCAGGTTGTAATTGTTCCTTTTGTTTCCTATTAATGCAAATGAGTCCATTCTTCTCAATAACTTGTTATTTATGAGTTGTTTCATGTACTCCTTGGTCTATGTGTTAAACATGTTTTATTTTATGAGATTATCAAGTTCTATTTAATCGTTTGATTGTTAGTGAATGCAGGTTTCGAAGTGAAGGAGGAGCTCATCTGGATCAGCGAGGCTGGACTGCTACAACAGCGTTGGATTACAGGTAGGATCTAAACACTTGATTTCTTATATAGTAAATGCATGTTTAGAGAAGGATTGCTCTTGTTTGTCTTGTTTGTCACTAGAGAGTCTTAGGCTCCTAGGGAGGTTGGTTGTGTCCGCACTATCGACTCTTTCCGCCTGACAAATTGGTGACTCCACTGGGGACTCCATTGATGTGAAAGTCTTTTCCTTTGTATGCAACTTTGATATGAGAAAAGTCATTTATTTTTCTGGTTTTTGGCTCTGTGACTTTGTTTTTGGGTGGGTTAGCTTAGGGTTAGATTGAATTTAGTTTTTCTTGGTTTTTTCAGTAGTACGCACCCTCTGAGTATTGCACAGTGCGTACTTGTACGCACTGTTGCTGTGTGCACAGAGCGGGCCCGCACCTGGCTTAACAGGTTGCCTGCGTACCATGCTAAAAATTAAGAAATTTCCATTTTTTGCATTTTTCCTCTTAGATTTTGCTTTTTCTTAGTTTTGACTGCCCAGATCCATTAGTCTCTTGTCAAAGATATTCACCTGAACTTGTTTCGATAGCATTGAGTGTTTTAGTGGATTTCATAGAAGTTTAAGCCCCTAGGGTTTGATTTTTGAGTAGGTCCTGTAGTGACTTTGGCGGTAGAAGGCTTCTAAGTCGGACCTGTCATAAAGTCTACCTGTGAGAGCAACTTACCTTTGAGTGGTCTCTTTGGCAAATTTCGAAGTGCTTGTTGATTGAGTATTGAATTCCATTTTACAAAAAGAACAAAAAGATTTGAGTTTTGTTTTGACTGGTCTTTTGATTCTGCATTAGCTGGTCCTTGGCTTGATTTTGGTCAAGTAAAACAACCTAGAATCATCTTTGTAGGCTTTTGCCTCGTTAGGTTTGCTTAGAGTAAATTTCTTTTTGATTTGCTTGTGAGTCAAGTTTTCATAGATTTTATAACTTTTGAGATTGATTTTCATTAAAATAGATTTATATGCTTTATTAAATAAGAGAAAATACAAAAACATCTCCTTTGAAAAGTTTTGTTTCAAGTAGCTTTGAGGGATTTTGAAAGAAAAAGAGTTTTTCATGCACGTAAGGAGTGGTCATGTTTGTATGCTTGAAAAGATAAAGAGAATTGTTTCTTTGATTGTCTTTACTAAGAAAGTTGTTTTCTATAAAATTTGCATTTCTCAACTCTCTTAGTTAGGAATTTCATTGAAAGAGAAAAGTAGCGTAAATCATCTTAGGTGCATCTTTGTAGTGGTTTGGGTCGAGTCTACACACCCTTGGTTTCATTTCCGCTACCTTTTGCCTTTAAGAAAAACCATAAAATTAACGCTTAAAGTAAAATCAACGTAGTAACTTTTATTTACTAGGGCTCTGAAACACCAATTTAGATCAGGCTAGTGTCTTGGAGTAGGAGAGTAATTAACTCTCCAAGACAACAAAACCAAACAAGTAGCTTAGCTTGTGATAGAATAAATCCAATTGTCTCATTTGTACTCTAGGAAAGCTCCTCTTAAAGGAGAAGCACGAGCTCGTGTCCGAACCAGTGAGGGGATCAATCCTCCCTCGTTGGGAACGACGCCAGACACGCACGTATTACAAACGGTAAACCTCGGATTAACCATTGTCGAGGAGCCAGGGGTCACTTGTCGGTAAACCTTGGATTATTGTCAAGGAACTGGCAAGGGGATTGAGCTTGATACTCTGCCCTTGCGTGCTGTCGGAGTGTAGACTGTTCCCCCAGGTGCATTTGTTGCGGTTGGTAACCTTAGTGACCATTATCTCTAGGATTCTACCGAGGTGACGGTGGAGGGAAGATCCCACTGTACCTGGAGCAGACGTCGGCTAGACTCACTTGGATTTTCCGGGGGGTTCACTTCACTCGAGACGCTTAAAGTGGAGGAACTTGTGCCGGTCTATTCATTAAGCAGGTTGTCGAGGTAACTGTTCCACCCGCCACTTCTGTACTGAATCCAGCGATGTTGGGTTTCATCTCCAACTAGCATTTTCGGTCTGGAAGGCTACTATTTGTGCTTGGTTTGATGCCCTAGATTCTTTAGGCGTGTGATTCAAATTTGTTTGGTTCTTTAGAGACTTTAGGTGGTTTCATTTGAGATTTTACTTTGTTTTCGTGTGTAGTAGTTAAAAGTTTTTAGCTGTGGCGGAATTACCGAGACAGTCCCGTAGACTTCGGGGCCAGTCTCCTGAAGTTGTTTCTGTGGCCGAATTGTTGAGGAGATCTCGTAGACTTCGGGGTGAACCTCCTCGAAACGACCCCAGTAATCTAGAAGGTTTAAAGGTCCTTGTAACTCCTCCTAGTGGCAGTAGAGTAGGTTCACCTGAAGAAGGAGCATCTTCCTTGGTGGTCCATCTAGATTACCAAAGTCTAGAGACAGGTTATAATCCTGAAGCTGTTACAGTTTCTGAGCTTGTTGGTAGTTTTTCGTCTACTAGTGATACAGGCGAAGAACCTGAAATATCTAAACCTGTTACTCCGACTTCTAGTGTTCCAGATTCACCAAGAGTAGAACGCGTTATCACCGAAAATCTTCCTACTGGTCTGATTGCTATCGATGAACTTGCTCCAGAGGAAGAAATAGGCGTCTCTAACCTTGAGGATCAACTTACTATTGAGCTCAGGGAGCGTGAATCTATCTTTTACAGTCCTCCTAGAAGTACTACTTGGTACCTTTCGTTAACCAATTATTTAGACAACTCAGGGGTAGGTTTTTCTACACCTCGTACTCCCTTTCCACCTGGAGGTATTTATACTCCTGTCAATATGTCTGGTCAGTCATTCGTGTTTACTCAAACTCCTGAATCTTTCTTACACGGCAGTCCTTCTGTTCCCACCGGGTATCAATCACTTTCTGGTACCTTTGCGGGGGCATCTCCTCAACCCATTGATCATGGGTTATTAGCTGGAAACAATGGTAATATACCATTGGGTGTAGGAGACATTTACATGATGTCAGGTTCAGTTCCCGTTTCCCAACCTCAAGGTGGCCAATTACCGCCTGGGGGGCAGCCTCAGTTAACGCCTGCGGGGCAACCTCAAGGTACACAAATCGTGTCTGGGGGGCAACCTCAAGGTCAGTATGTACCTATGGTGCAATACATGCCTCAAGGTCAACCCCAGCCTCAATATGTACCCCAGGGTCAACCTCGGTATCAATATTTACCTCAAGGGTATCAACCCCAAGGGTATCAACCCCAAGGGTATCAACCTCAAGGGTATCAACCTCAAGGTCAAGGTCAACCCTAGTATCCGTATTTACCTCAAGGTTATCAACCTCAAGGCCAATACTCAAGTCAAGGTTATCAACCACCTGAAGGTCAGTCATATGTTCAAGGTATGGGAACTGCACCTTTCAATTATCAATCCTATCCTCAATCCGGTTATGGATCTTAGTATCCTCAACCTGTTACGGGTCAATACCCCGGAATGTTAGTGTGGGATCCATCATAGGGTCAACAGGTGTTGCAGCCAAGTATACAGTTGGTACCTCAAGCTGGACAACCCGTAGTTTCTGGTCCACCCCAGCAACCGCAACCTGTCCAGTCAAATGTTCAAACTTCTGTAACTTCGGTAGTTACTCAGCCGCCAATTGCACCTAGTACTCCATCTCAAACGGCTACTGCAACTACCGCTACATCTGCCGCATTTACTTCTGGAGTATTGACAGCTCCGGTTTCTACTGTCTCTGCAACCACTCCTCAGACATCTTTACCGTTATCTGGGTCTACGATTCAAACCATGGTCCAGATGCCTACAGGTCAGCCTGGTATAAGTACGGTTGTCACTACTCAACCTCAATTTTTTCAACAACCGTACCAGGGACAGTACCAACATGGGCAAGCTGTCCAACAGCCGGTTTACCAGTATCAACCGTATCCTGGGTACACTTATCAACAACCTCAACAACCCCAGTACGGTCCGGTTAATCCTGGTTTTCCAGGAGGATATAATATCCCTAATGCGACTCCTGTTCCTAGTTATCCTGGATATCCTCCTCCTGGGACTGGTCTTGTGACCCAGAGTTTTAGAGATCCTAACCGGCAGTTACCGTTTATCGCAACTTTGGATTTACCAGACTTGACGCGCCTAACGAATGATCCAATTCAATATCTTCCGTTCTGGCCACCAATGCCAAATAAGTTGCCCAGTGATATACCCAAGTTCAAGGGTAAGTCTGGAGAGGATCCGTCCAATCATGTGATGACTTACCACCTCTGTTGTGCTTCAAATTCTATCTCGGATGATTCGATACGCTTACGTCTTTTCCAGCGTACACTCATTGGTCTCGCGGCCAAGTGGTACATTGAGTTACCACGGGCTTCTTTTTACAATTTCAGCCAGTTAGCTACCTCGTTCTTAACTCACTTTCAGTTGCCGGTCAGATACGATAACGGCACGGAGTTATTAACTTCACTAAAACAATCGACGTCCACGTATATTTCTGATCACATTCATGAGTGGAGACGTCGAAGAAGGCTAGTGAAAGTTTTTATTCCGGACCAAATCTTAGCTGAATGGTTTGTTAAATCATTATTACCGAAGATTACTGAAGATGTAGCTAAGGCCGGAGTAGTTACTGAGGAGCAAGTCATTGCTCAAGCGCAGTACCTTGACTTAGTTTATACTCAGTCAGGTACGTTACACGAGAAGATTCCAGATCTTCCAAAATCGAATCAAATCGCTGCTGCTCCTTCGGGATCTCATGCCGCTGATGGTATGATTGACATCGTGAATACAAAGAGCAAGAAGAAATCTTCCACTTCTACTACTCCTATAATCACTTTGCCTGATTCCCCGACAGGAGAGTCTTCTCCTGAACTTTCCGCCGATATTCACGCTGTAGAGTCATCTACGGCCAAATAAAAAAACGGTGGAAAGAAGAAAGGAAAGAAGAAGGCTAAAGCAGACAAGGCTCCGAAGGAGAAAACGGAAAAGTCGGAAACCAATGACGAAAAGCGCAAACCTCGATATCCTTGTCTTATTTGTGAAGAGGATCATTTCATGAGAGATTGCCCTCATCGAGCCGAGGTTGTGAAAATAGTCAAAGGTTCTCCCACTCCTGCTATGTTAAAAGATCCATTTCCAAAGCAGGAGAGTAAGATGATAGGTGCTTCCTCGACTGCCAGTGAAGAACCCATTTTGATGATTCTCATGTGAGGATTGCGACTCGATCGCAAGATTATGGTAGTAAGAATCCTATTGATGGTAAAGAAGCAGAATCTTCTCATTCTAATCCATCAACCTCAGCTCCTGGTTCTGATCCACTACAGATCGAAAAACCTAACCCGGACTTAGTAATCAAACCGCCCGCCAAGGGTGTACTTCGAAGGTCTGCTTTCAATCCACATGAGAGAGCAGCCCAGAATTACAACATTGTTGAGGACTTAGCTGTTTCACCCTCAGCAATGTTGGCTTTAGAAGTGCTACAATCATGCCTAGCACAACGAAAATTACTTTTGTCGGCTATCGGAGCTGTTGATGTTCAGGACCCGAATCTGATAATCTTCGATCTAGAAAATAGTACACCGCGACTACCCCATCAAATGGCTTTCCAAATTCCAGTGATAGTAAAAAACATGCCTATTCATCGGACTGTGATTGATGAGGGAGCTTCTACGTGTATTATGTCGATTCAATGTTGGAGATCGCTTGGTTCTCCTTCGTTGAACCAATCCCCCACCATTCTTAAGGCCTTTGATGGCCGTGGGTTCCGTCCGTTTCGTATTCTACAGGAATTGCCTATAGGGGTAGAAGGTAAAACCGTTAGTCTGGATGTGGAGGTGGTTGATGCCCCTCTAGACTACAACCTTCTTTTGGGTCGAAGTTGGTCATATGCTATGACAGCGGTCATTTCATCGGTCTTCAGAGTAATTAAGTTTCCATATAACGGTAAGATCGTGACGATTGATCAGCTGACATAATTTTCATCCGACCCAGCCTCTTCAGAGAGTATCCAGCATGTCGGTAAGACGACAATCCCTTATAGGGACGTTGGCGTAGGTTTAGTTAAAGATTCCGGTTTACTGGGAACTTTTCCTTTCCCTCCAATCAACGCAGACCCTTCATTTGCATCAATTCATATGATTACATCAGACAACATTATTTATGATGATCCTTGGATTGTCCCATCTGAATTTGAGATAGACTCATTCGGTGATGCTATGCCTTTGAGTCCATATGAAATTGCTTATGAAGCCGTCATGTCTTTTACCAACCCGCGTTCAACCGAAATCAACCAAATGAATGTGGTCAGTGAAGAATCACTTTTCACATCAACCTTAGAATGGATAACATTTCCCGAAGTCGTGTCATCTGACGAGCAACTTCGCGACATCCTAAGTGTAGACGATCTACCATGGGAGGATCTCCATCACAGATCTTCGTTTTTACCTAAGGATGTTGCCTTTGAAAATGATTTTTCATCTATCTTTACCGCTGAATATGTCAAAGACGCTCAGAATCCAACGAAACATTCTGATTCAGAGTTGAATTTAGGGAATATTTCTCGCACTATTCCCATTGATATTTCAGTGAAGCCCGGAATTGAGGAAAACATTCATATAGGTGCCTCAAGTACCGAAGAAGAAATTCAAACTTACAAGGCCCTATTCCAAGAATTCCACGATGTTTTTGCCTGGTCTTACGAGGAAATGCCGGGAATCGATCCTGCCATTGTTGTTCATGAAATAAAGACCTACCCGGACGCTAAACCCGTCCGGCAACGGTTGCATCAGATTCACCCTCGGAAAGCGGCTGCAATTAAAGCAGAAGTCGAAAAGCTGTTGAAAGCAGGTTTCATTTATCCAATCCCGTTAACAGATTGGGTATCGAATATTGTTCCGGTCAACAAGAAACAAGGAACAATAAGAATCTGTATCGACTATAGGGATATAAATTGAGCTTGTCCAAAAGACAACTATCCTACGCCTTATATCGATCAAATTATTGATGATTGTGCCGGAAGTGAAATGTTTTCCTTCATGGATGGTTTTTCGGGCTATAATCAAATCAATATTCTACCTGCCGACCAACCAAAAACGGCATTCATTTGTCCATGGGGGACATTTGCTTATTGCAAATTACCTTTTGGGCTAAAGAATGCTGGAGCCACTTTTCAACGGGCGATGTCTTACGCATTTCATGACATCAAGCACATTGTGCAACCGTACCTCAATGATTTTCCTGCTCATTCTTTACATCGAGCTGATCACCTTGTCCACTTACGAGCAATCTTTATGAGGTGTCGGCATTATCGAATTCGGTTGAATCCCCACAAGTGTGTATTCTGTATAGAGATGGGTCGATTGCTGGGATTTTTTGTTTCAAAAGCCGGCATTCGCGTCGATCCCTCGAAGGTCGAAGCTATCATCAAATTGCCTCCTCCTTCGAGTTTGCGCCAACTCCAAAGTTTGCAAGGGAAAGCGAACTTTTTACGCCGATTCATTCCAAACTACGCCGAGGTCACTAAAGGTTTTACACGGTTGTTGAAATAGAACGCTCAATTCTTTTGGGATGAGATTGCCCAACAATCTTTTGATGCACTTAAACACGCGTTGACCCATGCACCGTTGTTGCATCCTCCCAACTACAACCAGGACTACTTCTTATACCTCGCAGCTTCGCATTCCACTATTGGAATGGTGTTAGTTCAAGAAGATGAATTCAGAGCGGAACATGTGATATATTATCTTAGTAGGACATTAAACCCCACTGAGCTAAAATATTCGCATGTGGAGAAATTGGCCCTGGCAGCCGTTCAAGTTGTCCAGCGTTTCCGTCACTACATTCTTCTCCGTAAAACTACAGTTATTTCAGATTGCAACCCTATGATTTATATTTTGACAAAACAACTGCTAGGGGGCAAGTACTCTAAATGGATCGTTATCCTGCAAGAGTTCAACTTGGAGTTTGAGAAGTCCAAGTCTAAGAAATCCTTAGTTTTTGCGGAATTGATGTGTGATTTCCCGCGTGCTGACACAGAAACTGTGGCAGAGGAGTCCATTGCGGACGAATCTTTGTTTCTTATCAGTACTTTAGATCCATGGTATGGGGATATAATCATCTATCTCCAAACCCAAAACTTTCGGCCTGAAGCTTCAAAGTCGGAACGTCGAAAAATTCGGTTTCAATCCCAGCAATACAAGATTATTGGAGATACACTTTATCGCCAGGGGGCAGACCTAGTTTTTCGACGTTGCTTAACTCACGAAGAGGCTAAGAGGGTTTCGAATGATTGTCACTCTGGAGCATGTGGCGGTCATATGTCTGGGTATGCCACAGCTTAGAAGGTGTTGCGCGCTGGCTATTTCTGGCCGTCCATGTTTAAAGATTGTATCATTGCAGTCCGGAAGTGCCACAACTGTCAAGTGTTTGATCGCAAGATGCGCGCACCACCTGCTCCTCTCCATCCTATAATTGCCGTTGGTCCATTCGCCAAATGGGGTATCGATTTTATTACTTGTAACCCTCACTCGGCCGGGGGGCATGCATATATCATCCTCGCGGTTGATTATTTTACTAAATGGGCCGAGGCGATGCCTACATTCGACGCAAGCGGCAAAACAGCTGCAGTTTTCATATTCAATCATATTATAACTAGGTTTGGTGTCCCACAAGCAATCATCACTGACCATGGGAGCCATTTTCGAAACATCATGATGACTGAGCTTACAAGCCAGCTTGGTTTGCGCCACAATAGCTCTACTCCTTATTATCCGCAAGCCAACGGTTTGGTTGAGTCTATCAACAAAGTTCTGGTTATCATGATCCGACGAACCATTGGTATTCATCGGTCGAATTGGCACAACATGTTATTTTCAGCGCTATGGGCATACCGAACCTCAGTGAAAAATTCAACAGGGTTCACTCCTTTCCAGCTAGTTTATGGCTTGGAAGCTGTGTTACCCATTGAATGCGAAATCCCATCACTTCAAATGGCTGTCGAATTACTCCCAGCTACTTCCGAAGAGGAGAAACGTTTATTATACTTAGCTCAGTTAGATGAGACTCGACGTAACGCTGCATTGGCAATCGAGACTCACGCGAAGCGAATGAAAGCTCAGTATGATAGAAATGTGACCCCTCGAAGTTTTTCGGAGGGAGACCTAGTGCTATTATATGATCAAGCTAACAATAAGCTAGGTGCTGGAAAATTCGTTCCTATGTGGCATGGACCCTACATTGTAAAGCGAAAGCTAGCAAAAGGGGCCTATGAGCTGGTAGATTTTGATGGGGACTCTTTGGGTAAACCCAGAAATGGACTTTACCTAAAGAGGTATTATGCTTAAATGGTGGGTATGGAGAATTTTAGTTAGGTTAGGTTTTCTTTCTAGCTAGTATGTTTGTTAGTTTAGATAGTGTGCTTAGCTTAGAAAGTGTGTTTTTCATCGTTATTCTGGCTTATCTTGGTTTTACTCTTGATATTGCAGATGTCGACGCCTCTCCAAACATACATTGGATTTGCTGATGGTGCTTGTCGTAGTACACGGAATATCTCTTCTGCAGCTTGGGTTATCTATTCGCCCTCTGACGAGTTAGTTTCTATGCATGGGGTAAGCCTCGGTCAAACGACGAACAACATTGCAGAATACAGTGCAGTGGTTGAATTATTATCTGAATCTATTTCATTTGGAATTCGACGTTTGATAGTGAGGTTAGATTCTGAACTTGTTGTATTACAGCTTAATAGAGTATATGCCATTAGAAATCCTGTGTTATTAAGGTTGTTTTTGAGAGTGCGTCTCTTGGAACGTGAATTTGATTACATTGAATATCAGCATATTCCAAGGTCTTTAAATACATTAGCAGATGCAATTGCTTCTCGAATGTTGGATAGACATTTACGATAATCATGCAAGTAAATTTAAAAACATTTCATCACATATGTTAAACAAAATGAGCCGGTAATAATGATATATATATATATAGATAGGAGTGTGTCAAAAAATATACATCGTCTTCGATCATAGGTTGAAAAACACCTTATGATCGACAAAAATGATAAGTACAAAAAGTCAAAAATGTCACATGTGTCTACAAAATGACCATCCAATCACTGGTGGTGCTCCCTATACGACACCACTGCACGGGCTACCTTACACAAGAACCTCCTAAACGGTCCAGGGACTGCGACTACATAGCGCTGAAGTCTGATAGGAATATCATCTATGGTAGTCTCAGGTATATCCACCGTCAGACGCTCTAGATCCTGCTCCAACTCAGCTAGTGACTCTGCAGCCGCGTCCTGTGGAGCCGGTACCGGTGCAACTGGATGTCTCCTCTCAAAAGGCCGGAGGTTGGCTGGGCGCTGTGGACCAACATCTGCATTTTGAAAATTTTTACTGTCAGTTTTGAGACGATATATATAAAAAACAAAAAAAAATAGATAAATTTAAAACTTGTGAAAAATAAAGTACCTCTGTCGTCCCATTGTTCTCCCTGTGGAAGAACCATGTCCGGATCACCTCGAAAATCTACTCCGGCATACGGAAAGTCCTGGATCGCAAAAACCTGGTCCTCTAACCAGTGAAAATAACCAGCAGGGAATCGAACAACTGCCGCGCCCTCGTCAGGATGCTGGGCCATCACCGTAACCCATCGTATCAGCTTTGGCTCCCGAGGACCCAAGATATCAACAGTGAGATGCTGAGGGATCAGCATCGGAACTCTCTCTAAGGCAAAGCTCACAACTAGAGGCCCATATCCAAAGGTCTTCAGTTATCCGTTCTTTGCCCTAGTCAGTTGGCCCTTCATGTTGGCCGACACAGCATCGCACCAGTTGAAGATGGTGCCTCGAAAACAGTCAATCGCCATCCGCATTTGGGACCTGGTGGCAATATGTAAAGCGGCTGCGCCGCAAATTCTGGTAACCGTGAAAGCTATAACCATGAGTTCACGCTGAGAGATGTATTTGATTTCTATGCCTTTCGCATGGTTTTGATTGGGTATGCACCACTCTGCCAGGAGACTAGCAAGGGATTGGCCACCCGGCCTAGTCCCGGCTAGATTGAGTTGCTCGCCCCTATTTGGCAAGCCAGTGAGAAAGTATATGTCAGAGGGCTCTATCTCGAGCTGGTGCCCTCCGATGTAAAAGCATTGCTCATGAATGTTCCATCTCTCAACCAGCCACTCCAAGAATCTCACCTGAGCCCTCATGCCAGGTATGGCCCAGTATTTATATAGTCTGCATGCTTTTAGGGCATCAATGGAAGGTTGGTGACCAATTGTGGCTAAATCAACGTCCTCGTGCTCTCTTTCTCTCCAATCCAACATGGTGAGTTCCCTACACACCAAGAAATAAAGATTAGAATTAATTTGGGAAAATTTAAATGGTTATTTTTGGGGTTTGGGGTTTCAAATTCCGCCCTTCGCGGGGTACGCACCCCGCGTTTAGGACACAGAGCGCCGGTACGCAGCTGGCCTGAAGGTGGGCTGCGTACCCTGACCTTTTTCCTGTGTAGGAAAAGGTCGGGGTACGCAGGTCACCCTTAGGGCACCTGCGTACCCCGCAGAGCGGTTTTTAAAACCTAAAACCCCCCAAAAACCAAAACTAAAACCTAAAACAAAATTTTAATCGGATGAAATTGAATAGGAGGATGTTGTGAAATACCTGGAAGAGATGGCGTCCGATTCTGACGGTCGGATTCTCCGCAATGACCACGGGAAGTTTCTTGCCAAAAGCCCTTTTCTCAACCTCAACAGTAAAATGGTAAAAATGACATGGTAAAAAGTCTTTTTATAGGTTTTTTGGATGAATGAATGCTAGGTTTGTTTATTTTTCACCATGGAAGGATATTTTTCAATGTATTTTTGCCTATCTTAAACACGTATGAGTAATGTGTCGTTTTTGTGCAGGACAAAGGGATTTAGAGGGAAAATTGTCATTTTTCATGAACCAAAATATCAGAGTCATCTTTTAAGCCCTTTTCTGACTCCTAAAATATGAAAAGATCGCCGATCGTTTCTTTTACACTCGTTAAAATGGAATTAAAAGACGGTCCCCTTATAGCTCTTTTCTGACCGTAAAATCAGGAAAAGATTGTCGGGTTTTTGCCGTTTCAAACTCGATACGGAAATAAAATGACGTGTCCTGGATCACTTTTTACTTTTCAGGTCAGAGACACTAATCATGAAAGTACTCCTTGGTCGCAAGATCAAGCGGTTCTCCCAGGTATTATTTTATACTTTTTCGGGCTTGGGGGACACAAATTTATGAAAAAGTTCAACCTGGAGTCTTCTTAAGTTTTTCAGACTCTCTAAAATTGAAAAACGTCGAGTTTCTCCTATACTGGGCTCGTTAAAATTTCACAGTAAAGGACCTGTTCAATTACAAACAGGAACGAACCACTCCTTCCTAGGGTTCGAATCAAAACTAGGTTGGACTCATCCGAAGGATGAGCTTATAATCAAGCATATGTTATCCTCCTCAAGCTTGTTAAAAATAAAGAGGTACTTGCCAGAAATGGTGGGGGAAAAGAGAGAAGAATGAGCCTATTTGTTATCTTTTGTCTCAGAAGAAACTTTATTACCACTCTTGGACACGACACTTTTCATTCACCTGGGTTGGGAAATCCTTTACCTCACAGTTGATCAAACCACATTGAAAGTCTTCAGCCGGGTTCCAGGGATTAACTTTGAGTCGTTTATCACCAAGCCATCTATTGTGTCGTTATGTGTTCAAGAGGTCTGTAAGCAAAACTTTCATCTGCAAAATACTTGTCATCCATTTGACCATCCCTGAGTCAGTCCTTACAGCAACATTTCTTCAACTTGAACAATGATTTCGTGTTGTGGGCTTGCCTGCAACGGGTCACTTTCTATCGACATCAGCACATTATCTAGAGAGATGACTTAGAAATCGTCAGTGCCTTGAAGTCTGCATGCATCAATGGCAGGTTTCTCGCCTTTGACGTCAGTTTACATCATTGACTTTCGATCGAAGGATTCCGTGAAATGTTCGACATCAACTCATTCATTCACATCTCATGGATTTTACTGGGTACTTTGAGAACCATTGACATTACTGGTGGTCTCTCTCACACTTGTTAACAATTTACATCATCGACTGGTAATCAAGTGGTTTCTACCATGTTCGACATCAACCCATTTAATCGCATGGCTAGAATCGTACCAATTCGAGAAGTAGAAATGAAGACCCTGGATCTAGTTTCCACCATCCAGGCTGCGAGGAGTTTTGTATTCATTATCTAAGTAGACTAATCATAAACAGATGGCTACACCCATACTGTGTCTACAAAAGTCTATGATTATGATGTACTGCAAGATCATTCTTGTATCAGAGTAGTTAGTCTGTTAGTTAAAGTTTTGATCTGAGTATGGGAATGCCTACCTCAGTGATGATATAATCTTATACATGTATTTTGTTGAAAATTGCAGGTTCTGACTAGGCTGTCCACGAGATAATCCTTGAAATGATAAAGCGCTTCACCTTTCCTAGATAATACAAAACCCTAATCTAACTACAGGCTTCGCACTTTAGGGGGCAATCTGTTACACTAAAAAATGTCACCATGACTATTTACAGTTAGTATGGCTCTATCAACAGTCATGCTATCCTCCTGGGCAAGTCTTATGCCTCTGCTCTCCATGTCAAACTCCAAAAAGAGAGAAAGTCTTTATAAATGTATTTATCTCTGGGTACGCAGGTTCTCTCAACCTTACCTGCGGGTACGCACCCAATGTTCACAAAAGCTGCGTACTTGTACGCTCTGTATGTAAAGGGGCAGGTGCGTACCCCTGTAAAGGTCAAAATGCGCAAGTTTCATCTTTAAAAAGTTACTTGTGGTCATTTCTAGAGCATTCTAGAAGGTTGTTCGACGTGTATTGAGCGCCTCCAGATGGTTCATGTACCCCTACCAAAGAGGAACTTATCCCATCAATAAGGGAGCTATCCCATCCAAAGAGGGGATTATCCCATTGATGGTGGACCTGAATAACTTCCTCTAGAGCACTATAAATACAGGCATTGGGCCAGAAGGAGAGGAGGTTGGAAGCTAAACATTTCTAAGGGTAGATGCTACTGGAATTAGGACTCCCATTTAGAAGCTTGTGAGGAGAGATTGCCATCTTTGCTTGTTCTATTGGGAAGTGGGTGAGCTTTGTCAAAGTAAAGGAGAACTCTTGATGGACCCTGGGAGGGACTTGCACAACACCAAGGCTCGGGTTGTAATTGTTCCTTTTGTTTCCTATTAATGCAAATGAGTCCATTCTTCTCAATAACTTGTTATTTATGAGTTGTTTCATGTACTCCTTGGTCTATGTGTTAAACATGTTTTATTTTATGAGATTATCAAGTGCTATTTAATCGTTTGATTGTTAGTGAATGCAGGTTTCGAAGTGAAGGAGGAGCTCATCCGGATCAGCGAGGCTGGACTACTACAACAGCGTTGGATTACAGGTAGGATCTAAACACTTGATTTCTTATATAGTAAATGCATGTTTAGAGAAGGATTGCTCTTGTTTGTCTTGTTTGTCACTAGAGAGTCTTAGGCTCCTAGGGAGGTCGGTTGTGTCCGCACTATTGACTCTTTCCGCCTGACAGTGCTTGAGTTTAGTTCTAATAATAAGAATTTAAATTTTAAATCTTAAATAATAATTTACATTTGAAATACAATAGGTGGATAATTGCAAGATGCAGCTGAATGCATAAAATATTATATTCTCATGCAAGTTAGTCTTTCTACTTAAGGGAACTCTTATCCTATTATACAATTAGCTAGAGCTCATCGAGAAAACAATCTTCATTTCTCAAGAGCAAGTTTTTTTGTATCCTTGGCTCACCTAGGTCTGTTCAACTCTTCTCATCTCCATCTACCTTTTGCCCAAATCCTATTTCTAGATTAACTGAGAACAAAATATCTCCATTGCATTGGTTGGTATGTCTGCTAGGCACAGTTCATGTTTTTGTGTTGTTTTCTCATTTGGAACCAATGCTCTAAGTCAACATCTCCGCTACTTTGACAAGACAAGGAAATATGTTATGACCCATGTAATATGATTGTTTGTTATAAATTTCACATATATTATGGCATCACCAAGAATATTTGAGGACAGACTACTAGTAGAGTTGTGATGTAAACATACATTGTAGAAAGGCCTTTCATTCAAGTCTAGTCCCTGCTTAGAAAAGGGTAACCCTCAAAAAACATGGCCAACATTCATTGGATTGCATCTATTCATGCTGTCAAAGGAATCTTTCCTTTTAGGAATGCCATGTTCAAAGTGAATGAGGCAAGAAGAAATATCTTAAAGGAAAGGCTTGCATCCCAAATAACCTACATCCTTTTGTGCTATTTATTTTTGTCATTATTGAGTGATTGATATTCCAGACCTCAAAAAAAAGAGCTACCACTGCATTGCAATATGATATGTGAGTATTTAAAATATGTATTGTTTAGATCTTTTGAAACCATGATTATCTTTCTTTGTATGTACTAACATTTTAAATTTTTGGTGTAGTTATCATTGTTCATTTGGCCTAGAGGACAAAAGAGGAAATATTCCAGCTAAACGAAAGACCTCATTTGTGCAGAAGAGGGGTTGCCAATGCCACTTTATTGTGAAAGTTATGTGTTATCACCTAAATTGACTTCAGGCTTAAGGGAGGAAATTCTAGGGTAACCCCAAACCATGCTTAACCTAGTAGCTAGCCCGACTAGGTCAAGGGAGGGCTCTCTCCGTATGGATCTCAGTCAAGATGACTGGATCAGGAATAAGATTTTATGCTAGGTATAGTAGCTCAAGGGTTTTGGTTGAATTTGTTGGTGTTTTTTGTCAGATCAGGAGGAGCTGGGCAATTTGGGTCTGGGAAACTAAGTCAAAATTGCAGGGGATTCTATGGGGCAAGGTAGGTATGATCTTCAAAACCTTAAAGACTAATGGGGTGAAAGGCTAAACTAGTGAGGAGCTAAGAAGGACTTGAGAAAGTTATGAATCCTTCCTAAATAGTATAAAATACATGAAATACTGGTGTTTTCCCAAGGCGGAGCATTAAAACCTAATGTATTCCACCTATCTGACTTGAAAAGAACTAATCAGAAGCAATTATATGAAAGAGGCATACATAAATAACATGAGAACGTAATAACAGAAGAAGAAACACATGCTAAAGGCCATACCATAGGGATCCCATAAAAATAGTTGCAACTTTATTAGTTTCCTGCCAAAACTGCTACAAAGTGATATGTGTTTAGTACATGAGCATCCAGCTGAATCCAACCCTACCAAATGACCAAGAAAACACATAATATAGACATCTAAACTACTCATATTGACCTTTAGGGGACAAATCCATGAGAAGAGGGGCTGTTTCAACCATTTCCCAACAAAGAACTAGAATATAGGCAGTCAAACAACTTGCTTCCAAAAGAGGGGAAACTGATTCATTTGCCTCAAAACCACCTCTAACTAATGAATCTACCCTCTAACACCGTTTTACCATTACATTTACATGCCATGTCATCAATTACATCAGTGAAATCATAATTGAGCAGAGAGAAATCAAATTCATAGTCAAAGCAACTGAATTTTGGCTTCCTGAGTAAAATGTCCCTAAGCGCAGTGCCACTGGTCCTAAGCATAGCGCCACTTTCCACTTGATTTTGGAAGCCTTGCCCTTAGCGAAATTGAGCTCATGATAGCTCATTGTATATATTTAAGTCTAGTTTCTATAACACCTAGAATTTTTGAATTTGGAGGTCATTTTCCCCCTCAAAACCTTAATCTCCCAAGACTGCTTTTGTGTGTCCAAAAACTGGCAGAGAGGTCAAATTGTGAGTGCTTTTGGACCTTTTGGTGGACTGAATCTGCTTCAAATATTCTAAAACTTAGTAGGGTACATGTTCTTGATGCCTTGAATCCAAAAATGTAAACCATTTTTGCATTGGATGCCCCTAGAAAAAGCACAACACCGGTGGCGCTGCGCTTCTGGGCAGATTTTCTGTGTTTTGTATTTCCAAAATTTCAAAATGACAAAATTTCTTCAAAAGCTACCCAAATTTGGCATGAGACACCACCATCAACTGCTTTGATGGGCTAGGGAGGCTTCAGCCAACATCTTCAATCTATCTTGCTCCTTTTTGCCTTCCAAAGCTCTCCTTAGCCTAGCCTTTAACTTTCTAATCCTTATGTTACAAATTTTGTTGCGGGTCATATAATGGTATGCCATGTGTCTAAGCATTTTCTTATCCCTGTTGGCCTTCTCAATGAGCCCTTCTAGATGTATGTTGACTCTCTCAAGCCAAGTTTCCCTATCATTTTCAATCTCCTGCTCAATAGGAGTCAATGTGACATGAGCCTCTTTAGCAATTTGCCTATTTTCTTTGATCATTTCCAGCTCCATGAGGACATGTTTTTCACTCAATTGTTTGTTTTCCTATTCCAGGTATTTGATGATGAACTTGGCTCTTTCTAAGTTGCCTGCCAAAGCTTGTATTTGAGCTTCCATTTCTTGTATGATAATGTCTTTGATGGTTTCTTCATCTTGAGCCTCCAAGTCAATGATGTTAACTCCATGATGAGTATAGCGCTGCTGCAGCTCCTCATGCTCAATCAAGTCAAAATCTCTTTCCTCCTCATCACCAAGGCTCTCCTCCTACACTTTTTCCTTGCCTTTGCTCTTCTGCTCAACCTGTACCTATTTTGTCACTGTAGAAGGCAAAGCTCCTTCCACACCTTGTGGAGATAACATTTGCCTATGGAGTGATGAAGAAGGCAAGGTCCCTTTCACATCCATGGAGCAAAAACTTGCCTAGTAGCTACAAAAAGTCTCCTTGTGCCTCTCTGATGTGTCAAGTACACTGGCACCTCAGCAGTTTTGGTTTCATTGACCTCTTCCCTTGTTTCCCCATGGCTAGAAGGCCCACTTTTTTCTTGATGCATTGGTGAAAGGATCTGTGGACCTCTGAACATCTCATGAGAAATGAAAGTCTCCCAAGGAATGTTAAGAAGACTGAGATGGTGAAGAACAATGATTTTGGTCAAAGAGTATTGATAGATGTTGTTCAACTGCTGAGGGTATGGCTTCTTCTGCGCAAGGTAAGCTATTTTGTCAATGTTTCTAAACAAGAAATATGGGAGATTCATCATCTTTACCCTGGTGAAGTGCATGAGGAGTCTGATATGGTAAGAATACAACCGGGAGAATCTACCTTCACAAGTGAAATATTTGATGATAATCCTCATCAAAGGAACATACCTATTCTCCAAAAATTTAAAGGGGAAAAGCCTCTTCACCTGGTTTTTGTACTGAGGCTTGATGTAAGGCTCATAGTAATGCTCATCAAGGTCCTGAGCCTTGTACCATTTCTCACCAACATTAGGAATTCTAGTGGCCTCTGAAATGACAGCTGGTGATATTATGAAGGTTACTCTGGCAAGTGTCACCTCATAGTTATGCAAATGAGGCACAAAACGTCTGGCCAACTCATGATGAAACTGAACTCTTTCCACTAGTTCACAAAATTCAAAACATCCAAGGTGTCTGAAACAAGAGACTGTAAGTGGGCAAGTTTGAAATTCTCTTAAACTGGTGGGCTCTTCTCTTATGATTTTTCCTCCCTCGTGAGGCTTTCTCTGCCTATGTCTTTCTACAAAACTATCACTGGTTGTCTCTTCATCATACTCAAAATCACTTCCTCTGTCCATGGTTTCACTGTTTTAATTTCACAAAATTTACAGTGTAGAGAGACCAATATGAATGGAATGAGGGGTAGGCTCTAGGGTTTATGAGTGATTGTATGTATTTATAGCTAGGGCACAAATTATGAGAATGAGAGGAGGGTTTATAGGGATGAAAAACAAGTGATGAGAAGCAGGTGAGGATGGAGGAGATGATATGTGGAAGGCTGTAGCTATGAAGTTAGTGAAATAAACCAAATGATTTAGGGTTTATGCTGAGAATTAGAGTTTTATGTAATGAGTGGAAACTTATGAAAATATTAACATGTGCAAACGAAATTGGAGGGAGAGGAGTGATACTTACTTGCCAAGTGTGGAATTAGAGGAAATTTGGTGTAAATATGAAGTTGGGAGCGTTTTTTGGGTTGGCTAGCCTAAGCGTAGCGCCACTACCCAAGCGCGCAGTGCCACCCTCTAAGCACATTGCTCATTATATTTTGAACTAAGCAAATGGCCCCTAAGCACAGTGCTTGGCTCTAAGCACAACGCCCTCCTCCCTAAGTGCAGCGCCGGGCTAAAAAATTCATAAACACAACGTTTTTCTCTCTAAGCGTAGCGCCCGAATTCCTTGCTCACAAAAACCTTCTCATTTGATGTTTTTCTCTCCTTTGGATTTTGCAAACATGGCATAATGATTTTGAAATTAGGATGGGAGGGTTTTATATGAACTCCACTTGATTTTTGCTTTTGAAAAACCCACCTTTCTAATGTCTATTTGTCCTTTTTAAATACTCTGTTTTTCATGCTTGTTTTCTTTTGCTCTTGCAGGTGGATTGGTTCTCATGATGACTAGATTTTTGTAGTGGTACGTGCTTGGCAACATCACAAGATGCTTAGGAGAAGCTGGGAACCAATATTACATATGAAAAGATAAAATTACATCATAAATCAAGATAAACACAAAATAATTTGTTTTCAGAACTACATTAGGCTTTCAAAATGATAAATTATGGCTTTACAAATCATTATTGGCCTCCTCATGTCCTTGCTCATCATTATTGGAATTTAATCATCAAATTTTGACTTTGGTGGAACGCTAAAACTTAATGAGACCAAAACCTGAGACCTAATGAAATGAACTGCAAAGTGAACACGAGCCATTATTGAAATATATGAAAGAAGATCAACAAGTATATATCATGAGAGAAAAATTTGAAGAAAACACTACCATTAGGGAATCCATGACCTAGTGGAATGAAAACTTATCAGTATGGGACTCCTACTATGAAATGCAAAAGAGCATATTTTGATCACTAATGGCAGTGTGAAGAAACTGACACTAACATTATGCATGAAATTCTTGATAGAGCAATATTAACTTTCAACATGTATGAACATGAATATGGGGAAGGTTGGTCAACTTGAAATGCGTTTACAGCGACACAGTCAACGACGGGGGTGAATTACTTCCCAATGATCAAATCAAATAGAAACAGGAAGTGTCATCGCGATAAGTAAACGAGCGCGTACGGGTGAAGGGATGGACTGCTTTTTAGCTGCATCTGGGTAACCTTCAGCTCCATCAGCGTTAGTTGCACCAGCTTCTTTAGTCATTGTGTCTCCGCCTAGCTGTATTAGCTTCCGTCGTTGCTTCCGGTTAAACTCCCCGATCATCTCAAGCTGCAGGAACCGGATCCACACCTGACAAAATATTTGAATCTCAGATTTTCTAAAGGATCAAAAACCTTAGATGAAATCATCAAGGTTCAACGTACATGAAGATGGGGAAGGTTGGTCTTTTCATGGTCAATCTCACACTTTAGGTGAGACCAGGACCTTGCATAGGCCAAAACTTTCAAGTGACGTTGTTGCATATGTGGAGAATTGTTTCTTTTTGGGAGTGCCTGTTGATGTAGTGTATAGAACCCACATTAAGAGACATGTTGACATCGATGTGGCAGATCGAGGTAGAGATTTCTTCTTATGTAGGAAAGATATTGTAAACATCTATAATAGGTTGGCGTAGGGAAATTATCAACTTCACGAAAATGATGAAATGAGTGTAAACCTTTGGTATCAAAAGCATCAGGAAGATTTTTTCTTTTACCAAAAGCCCAATAGTGTGGAGGTCCCTTTTATAATAGGGATTCAAACAAAGTGGATGTTGGAAACAATGGTCAAGCTATCACACAATATCTTAATAGCCATGGATTCAGCATTTAACACAAATAAATATGAGGTAAGTCCGATGCCAATGATTGATTGAACATATTTATTTAAGTTTTATACATTCAGAATTATTAATAACTTGTATTTGACTTTATGTAATGTTGAAAATGACAGTATCAGTTGTATACACTTGTGGCATTTGATGAACAACAAAGCGGGCTGCCTGTTGCATGGGTCGTGGCATCAAAAAATACATCAGATGATATTGGAATATGGCAGGAGCAGCTCATGCGCAAGTGTTTCCAAACCCGTCTTGATTGGAAAGTCAATGCTTTCATGGTTGATGATGCAATGGTTGAAATTAGTGCCTTGAGGTAACTTTAACATTGTCATGACATAACCAAACTTGAATTTTTTCTAAAAATAGCACACTAAAATGTATTGAATATGGTAGGAGGATCACAGGTTGTGATGTGATCTTATGTGTTTGGCATGTACGGAGGGCTTGGTTAAAAAATGTCAATCGGTTGGTCACTAGTTCCATAAAAGCCAATGAGATGTTCAACAAGTTAGGTTTCATCATGAAAAACACTCTCAATTATGAAGTGGAAGATGCAATCAATCAATTTTTTATCAAATTTGCAGATGAAGAGAAGTTCTTAGACTATTTCAACAAGAATTGGGTCACTGGAGATAAGATTCGTAAGTAAACATTTTTTTCGTATTATATGCATTTTTTTCTTCTATAAAGGTGATATAGTGAGACTGACATCATTCTATTTGCAATTAGGTATGTGGGTGAAAGGTTGTCGGGAGTTTCCTCATGCAAATCAGGAGACCAATAATGTTGTTGAGTCATACCATTGTTACCTAAAAACAACATTTCTATCTAATAGAAGGAAAAAATGTGCTTGGAGGATGGATTGGTTATTGCATATGCTATTAACAACAGTTGAACCTTGTTATCGATTCAAGGAAATATTAAACCTGGTTGTTGTCCTCATGAGAGCATAACCCGTACTTATTGGGTGAGAAGTCAGACAGATTGAGATAAAAAATACCTTGTCACCTGGTACCATACATATTTTATAACGTGTGAATGTCCATGGTCTATCCGTGGAAACATTTGCAAGCATGCTGTAAAGGTTAATTGCTTTTATTTCCACTCGGATAATTCAAATCCATTGCTTCATCAACATGTAGAGGATAACATATGCAATGACCCACCTAAGATCAATATAGAGCCGCAAAACCATGATTTAGATGTTGATGCTACTCTTACGGCCACAAATGTTTTGATGCAGATCCTGAGGCACTTCATTTGGAAAGGGAGGAGTTGTTTAGCTATACACATCTCATTTTAGATAACCCTCCTACTACTTTGACGAAGACAATCCAGTTGACTAGTATGCTTAAAAAAATGTTGGATGAAGCCAATAATTTGCACGTTACTGATTTTAACTTCATACCTGGATTGGGTTCTCTTGATCCATCTTTGAAGAGGATGAAGAGTTTCCTTAGCCCCACAAAGAAAAGAAGAAGCAGCAGAAAAAACAATGTTTTGGAAATTGATTTAAATGTTGATCCATCATAATATGAACCATTTGAGTTTTGATACCTCAATAAACAAGGACGTCATCAATCAAATAATGCCCTGTCTATGGTTCCAGGTTAGTTTCATGTGTTGAATAGAGTCATGGTTTTAGATTTAAGTATTTAATCATCACCATTTTTTAACATGTGGTATGTTTATTTTTCTTTCAATGCAACAATCCCAAACCATGGCGATAACCCAAGACCAAAGGGAGATGCAAGACCATCCAACATTACCTACCATGCCAGGTACATTTGACACTCTTTCATTGTGTGCGCACATATACCTTGATGCTCTAGAAAATTTCTTTACAATAACGTTTGACACTTTGCTAGGTAACTATAGAATAAGTGGAGAAGCATCATCTTCTACCATGACTGATCATCCATGGAAGGACTTCAAATCTAGTGGGAATCAATGAGGTATGCACAAAGAATAGATAAGCTAGGTTTTCATGGCCTTGTTAGGTGTGTTGCCCTTTTTCATATGATAAGTCTATTTATGTTTTCCTATTGTTATGTTGTTATGAAAATACCCTTTTCATAATCTGTTCATGGTCACTAAAAAATTAGGATTGCCAAATGTGATCATTTTTAGTGCTTACGTTTCTTCCCACCCATTGCTCACTGAAACAAAGTTCAGTCCTCAATGCCTTTCCCCCACTAAGGTGGTAACTGTATTTCCTATGCCAAAGTCATGGGATTTACATGGATTTTTATGCTTGTTCATGGTTGAGGAGAAGGACCATCATATGGTTTCATTTCCCATGCTTGTATTTTTTCCCTATCCATCATGCTAGTTGTCATATAGAATCTCTTTACTTATTTATGTTCATGCAACATGTTTGATTTTTATACTTAAACATGTAGTTACTATGTTTTCATACCTCTGTTCATGGTTCAATGTTTATTAGATTTATAGATCTTTATATTTTACATCTTTATAAAGTTATGGTTATATGGTCAAAGGCCATTGAGGTTTGAACCTTATCATTGTGTTTTTTTTTGTTGGATTTTGATTCCTTGCCTCTAGTTAGAGATCGCGTTGGATTTTCATGGCTTCATCAAGCTGATTTTGCCTTCATGGAATATTATATGATAGCATAGTAGATTGTTATGTTATTTTGAACATGCCCTCTTCATGATTTGTTGATGTTCACTGAACGATGTTCTGTCCTTTTATGCCTATGATAAAATGTTAACTATCCTATTGCACAAATCAACATCAGTTGTTATATTTAAGTTGTGTGTTCGGTGAAAGTGTTTATTTTGATCTTGTGTGCTTGTGTATACATGCATGTTGAAGTTCCTGGACACATATAGTTTATGATCTGCTAGGATAATGATGGTGTTGATTAATTTTCAAAATTTTAACGTGGATGCTCTTTTTTTCAGGTTGTTCTACAGTTCTTCTTCCAACCAGGATTGTCCATGCATTGAACCTCAATGTGGAATACATAAATTCTCAGCCAAGCACATAATGTGGTCTTTTTCAAAGCACACAATGTGGTCTTTTTCCAAGCACACAATGTTTATCTATACAAATATTTTTTGTTGTAAAACGCATCATGGAAATGATGGTCATGGTTGAAGGCTTGTATTTTATCTAGTCCATGGTTTTCCAGATTCTAGTTGTACAACAAGTGATAAAGCCGTGATAGATTAATTTACCTTTTGTATAAGCATCGTTACATGAAATGATGCTTTAGAAGCACCAGGGAAGTATTATTCAATATTGTGGCAGTTTCCATGGTCTTGAGGAAACAATTATAGCATTTTGTAATAAATTGAATGTAATGAAATCCATTACAGTGAATTTCTTGCTAGCAATCTGTTATATTTCCAAACTTTTGATGTTCAGCCCACTCCATTTTGGTATCTTCCTTTTTCTGTCAGTAAAGCAGATCCGTTGCAATCACTGTACTTATCATTCCAATGGTAGCCCCTTTAAATTATTAATTAACCAATTTAAGCTAATAAGGAGGATCCTTGCAAGTGTCCACTCTATTCCATCTACGTTTCTCGAACATGCCAATGAAAACATTGATTCATTCTTTGAAATCTGCTCCCTTCACCATATTTCCACTTTTGATCACATGGCATTTGTGATGTATATAGTAATGATTGTATTACTATACCCACCTGCCCCTGATAGTTGAAATGGCTTAGGTGTTTTCTGGGAACTACAAAATCCCATGTTACATTACACTTTATAAATGTTCCAATATTTTTTGTCCTTTCTCATTTCCCTTAACGAAATTTATAAAATTTGATAGCATTTAAAAATATCAATGGGGTTCAATTATTTGAAACAAATTTTCACGTTCTAGAATTCCATAGAAAGTATATTTAATGAGTATTTTTCATCATTTTTTTTATATTCTCGAGTGCCCAAAAATGTGACATTTATGTTGGATTCATTTTGAATCCAAATGAATCCATCTTCCCTAGAATAATGAGTCCCGAGGAAATCATAGACATCTTTGCATTGCTGTGAATTTGACATGGCTTAGGCCCAGAAATGGAATTGGTTATAACAAAATTTATAAACTTTTCCATCCCCACAGTGCACAAAAGACAAGTAGAATACCCAAATATATGGATCCTATGATATAATCACTTCTAGACTTATAAAACTCTTAGCCACTTCAAAAAAGCGGAGTCTAACTGTTCTATGTTTTTACCCTTTTATAGGCATATTTTCTGGTCATTTACAGTATGCTAGTTGTAGGATCCAAATACAAATCCATCATACTAAACCAATCTTTTAAGCTGCAATTTGTACATCAGATTTAGATTCAATGTAATACAAAAAGAAATTGATGGAGAAAATGATAATGGTGTTTAATTATTCATGTCCATTTTCAAGACTCAAAGCTAAAACTACATGCCTAGAATATCCATGAAATCTTCCCAAAACATTCCTGAAATGGCCAACAAGTCCCTGAGTCCCTGATGGAGTTCTCAATAGTTTGTGTACATTTACTAGGGTTCCCGAAGTGCCTAAAATGCCAGAATAGAGGGTAATTGGGTTTTTTTAGGCGGGGGGGTGGTGGGTAGGTCCCTATTCAACATAATGATTAAGATATTAATTCATTCAATGAGTTCAGATGTCAACCAATTTTTTTTTAGAGATTCTGGAACAACTCTTGTTGCTCAAGAAGCTAACCATCACTGTTAGACCATTTGTAAACAAGGGGTATCTCAACCAGCCTATGAGGATGCTCTTCTAGAACCATGTCTTCATGGATAGGCAGCAGCTACAAAAGTAGTAATCAACTCAGAAATCGACCAAATTTAATGCTTTTTCACATGCATTGGTGTACACTAACGGCCAACCTTATATGGCTTCTTTTTCAATTTTAAGCAAGAATTGGATGAATGTTAATATGCTTTGGACAATCTCCTTGGAAAGAATAGAATTATTGTTCAGTATAGGAGTAGATATTATCAAAAGAACAATAAAATATTAAATGTTGAACAAGTGTATGCAATAATATCAATTGACAAGTTATTGTGCCGTTCTAGATACAAAGTCACTACTGGATTTGAAGGAATGAGTTATTCATGAGAAAAAAACCTTATTTATATGCCACAAATTCTTTAATGATGATTGGTTGGATTGTCTAAGGCATGTTCCTATTTGAGAAATGAATCCAGGTTGGTATTTGATATTTTTTATTTCTGATAATAGAATTATTGAGCAGTAAGTTCTCGATCAAACCTGCTTCTACAGGCATTTTGCAATAGAAAGATAGTTCAGATTTTTAACTCATGTTGCTTGGCAAAATTTGCATATGTCTTCCAAGAACTACACCATGGAATGCCACCAGTTCGAGGAAAGTTTTACCAAAAGATGAGGTAACACAAGAATATGAGATGTCCTACAACACCCATCACTACCATTGCTTTTGGGCCAAAGCAATTCAAGTTGGGGGTACTGTTACAATACTTGAGGATGATCAGCTTCAACATTAGTTATTGGTATTCATTACTCAAAAGACAAAAATATTAGTCTTATGGTGGGAATCAATAAAAAAGGAAGTCAGAAAATCTAACAAGGCTAATTAGCTTAATTATTTCAATAAGTACAGAGGAAAGTGGGAGTTTACAAAAATGGCTAGTCAGTTAGTGTCAGTAGTTTAATTTTAAAAACTGGGAGTTTTTATGATGAGTAGCCTTTTAGGCATTATAATGGCAGGCTTTATGGGAAAAATGCTATTGCAAGTAGTCTAGAATTGACTATTTAGGCCAAGACCAGTGTTCATACTGCCTTGGATTTACCTTGAATTGGTGTCCACACCTCATTGGGATAGTTTTTGATTGTATTGCTAAGGAGTTTTCACCAATTTAGTTCTGTTACTAAAAATACTGTGACCTTTTGTTATAAAGAGGCTTTTTGTTATTATAAAGGCAGGATTTTCGGGAGCTGTTTCAATTAATCTGGAAGACACTATTTATGCCAAGAATAGTGTTCATTGTTTCATACTACCTTTGATTTGCCCTTAGTTGGCATCGACAACATCTTAGGATAGTTTCAGATTGTATATACTGAGGAGTTTTTAGCAATCAAATGTTGTTACTAGCCACCAGTGTTGTTTTTCCTTCTGCCGTTAGTACTATAATATGCTATTAAGGCCAATACTTTTTCTAGATGTTTAAATTTTCCGTAAAAGAAGAAAATTCCAAAAGTATCAGATTCCATATTTTGGAACACTATAGTTTTTCGAAAGTGTCAATATCATAAAAAATTCCAAAACATGCACACTACTAAAATGGTTATCAATGGTTCAGTCTTTTCTATGTATTATGTTTCTCTTTCCTTTTTCCATATTCCTTCACCGTTGGTTGGGTGACCTCTGAACTTTTGGTGGTACAGTTCAAGACATTTAGGGAAGGAGAGACTTCTTCGACTAAGCAACTAGATAATTTCATTTAACAAAGTCAAAATAATTACACTTTTGCTTTTTACTGCAGATATTGCTGCATTGGTTTTGGGTTAGATGATAAATAGTGTTGAATGTAGGTCTATGCTAGGCTATGTAAATTTGGACAATGTTATTTTATAACTATTGATTGCTAGACTATAAGTGGGTTTGAAACTTATTATTTCAAAACATTGGCCAATTTAATCTATCGGAATACATGTGTCTCAAGCAAATCCTTTAACAGGAAGATACATTTGTCTTGCTTATAGGAAATTAGTGTAATTTCGTTTTGCTAATGTGATGAGTTCCTAACTGGGATTCTTAAGTTGATCTCTTCCATCTTTCTAACTCTTTGTTCTTTTAACATTGATAACCTTCACATGTAAGCAGGAAAACAACAAGACCTCTAATTTGTGTCTTGATTAATAAACTTTCTTTTAGCCAGATAATTCATTTAAAAAAACAGTCTTACTCTTTGGGCAGATGTGTGATAAATTTATGATAAGATGGTTGAACCTTCCTTCCTTTATAGGTTTCTAATGAAGATAGGTGAGAAAATCTGACCTAGGTTGGATAACTGCAAGCGGCAATGTTTTTCGCATGCTTGTGATGGTAAATCATTTTGCCAACTATGTGAGAAATTTAGGATAAGCTGATTTTTATGAGTTAACAAACTTGCCAATGAAGGCAGGGGGGAAATATGACCTAGGTTGGATCATTGTAAAAGCACGATGTTGTTAGCATTGTTGTGATGGTAAATCATTGTGCCATCACAACAACATAGTTTCTATGCATTTAGCCTATTTACTGTTATACTGCTTGGCCCAGTGCATTGCAAAACTTACATTTGTTGTCCAACATAATGTACTTATTCCTTGAGGGATCATGTTTCACCCGTACTTCTTTTGATGTAGTTGGGCATGATAAAATGTTTTAATAAAGTAGATATCATTCACCTAAATATTTCAAAAGAATCAGTCTATGTTTAGAGTCTAGAGTCATGCACTTCAAATTTGATCACCTTGTATCAAGTTTCAAATTTATTCGAAATTTCAATTGTAGAATGTTTGATACTTGCAGTACTTTAAATAACTACAAGTACTCTGGTCGTTATACACATGGTATGTGTTTGGACTGCATTCTTGTTGGTTTTTCTGGCCATTCTGGGTGCATGCTCAATTATCAACATGCTTACCAGGGTAGCTGGAGAACTTTTTTGGATGCTCATTGCCATGTTGTTCATGCAGCAGGATATCTGGGTATAGTTTTGGGTGCATTAGAAAATGATCATTATGCATGATTCACTTTCCATATAAGCTTACATTAATGAGTTCCTCTTATCAAATTTCAGATTTAGCTACATATATTTGGTTACCTTGGAAACAATTAACTTTTTCTTTTCCTGCATTTGAAACATACATGAGCACTTTGTTAAAGCAGGGCATGATACTATGGTCACCCTTTCGTAGATATTCTAATTTTTATTTAAGAATCCCTTTGTAGAGGAAAAACTAGTGCAAGATTTTGAGGAAGTGGAGTGGTCACATGGGAGATTTAGCATAAAAGACCATCGCGATGGATGTGATTTCTTGGAGCAATATTGACATTTCCTAACCTATGACACACTGAGCATGAGTAAGATTTTCTTTGATTTAAAAAGACTAGGTCCTTACTGTCATGATAAATCCACAAGCATAATATTTGAAATACAAAGAAGTCAAGCCAAAATAGAGTTGTGATCTGGGAAAACTTTTGGGATGAAATCCAAGGTGGAGAGGAGAAAAGTGACTGGATGATTGAGAAATAATAGTGTTTTTTGAAGATTCTTCGGCGAAAATCACATAGAGAAACTTTTGTCGACGCGAAAATCACATACTGTTATTAAGAATAAATTCCTTATAAACATAGTAAACAAACCTTTCATCACTGATCAATAGCCAACGAACAAATCACATAGCATATCAATATCTCTCCAGAAACAAAGATCTGAGAAGGTGTTTGGAAGGATCAGACAACACCATAATGTATTAATGATAATCACAAAACCATGAACCAGTTACTTTTCTCAAAATACATTTGTCCATGTATATGGAATATATTACATTTGTCCATAAATTTGTCTCCCATACAAAAAACCGTAATCGTTGCATGTTGGGGAAAAATAAAACATTAATAGGTTCTTCTTTAGTGAAAGAACCATGCTATGATAGACCCAAGAAAAATGATAAGAACAACCCATTCACACAATGGGGATCTATATTGATGGTGATCAATGATTTCTGTTGTAGTGGATGGTGATTCTATGTCATATTTGACATCTACATGTGTGCTTAAAAATGCTCTGGACATTATATCAGTGGACATCTTTTCAGTATTTGCAAAGCGATTGATGGTAAAAAGTTGAAATTGACAACTCCAATTTATTGCTTCCTTATGAAGAGGTTTCAAATTGTCCTTCCCAACCTGATAGATGCCTTTCATCTGATTACATATAAACTCCGATTTGGTGATGACATCATGTTGTTTTGCCTCTTTTAGCCCTTCAACAAAGGCAATGTAATATGCCTCATTGTTTGTCGTCATTCCAGGCACTTCTCACTTTCCATGAAATAAATGATTTGTTGCCATATTGTAAAGGATGAATTTAACAACTGCTTGACCTGGATTTGGAAAGAAGGACACTTCAATGCATAAATGCCACTTTTGCACCATTTTTTACACTTCAAAAACCTGAAAAATAAGATAACAATAAATTCATGTTAAACAAGTAGACAATTATCTATTTCCTAATACTCAACATGTTTTTCAACCATATATAATTCAAAAAAGCAAATAATTTTTTTCACAAATTCAATGTAAGACCGACTGACAAATTTTGTTGGAGTACCAGAACCAAATTGAATGCTTTCGATATTGTTAGATATAAGTATCCCTATGACTGTTCCAATGTAATATTCCCTACTAGTGGTTATAAGGTGGAGCTGGAAATTCAATTTCAGAGCTTGCAAGTATAATTTTCAAAACAGTAAGATTTCTTAAGTGCACCAATCTTAAAAAGTTCCTGCGTGCTAAGAAAGATAAATTAGTGTGATATATGTTGTCTGATGATGTTATGGTGTATATAGTGCAATTTAAAATAGCCTCACAACACCTTTTGATTATTTGAGTATTTTCACTGATTTACAATTCTTTCTTTGCAACATTCTAACTAAAGTTGAAATTAATGTTCGAGAAAAATGGGAGAGTCCTAAAGAAGTACATAAATTGGTTGCACCATAATGTATCCTAGCAATAGGTTACCATGAGTACCTTTGCTTTCATGTTGGTATTGATTTGAGAACTAGAGAATGGAAAAGTGAGGGGCTGTCTGCTCCTACCATAGTCTAGAAAATGAATTTGTCTAGCTTTTTTACTGTTACTCCAAATAAGCATATATAGAAGAAACCCCTTGCTTGTTCAAGTGAGGAAAGGCCCAAAATTATGCATGCTTTGCACACGGTTGTTCTTTTTTGCTGTTTATCCCTCTCCTCTAGTTTCCTTTGAGCTTTTATTAGTTGATACAATCTCTCATCATAGTTTCCAATTGGTGTTGTTGAAAGTAAACAAATAAAAGCGTAGGTTTCTCACCCTTATGTTACAGTCCAACGTATAATTTTCTTTAGTGAAAAAATCTCCTCAAAGTAAGGATAAAATAGGCAGCTTTTAAAGACAATAGAAGGCTATTTCTAACTCTATACATATTCTTTTCCATTACCTTTTCTTACTGTTTCTATAAAGTACAAAATCATCAACTCAAGCTTTCACTGTCTTCATTTAGGAAAAACATAATTTCATCTTATTAAATTCATATCCATTCCACTAGTGTGTTGCCATATATACATGAAACATGTGCAAATCTTTAAAAAAATTCCTTTTTTTTTCATTGATCCACAACAATATCATTTTGCATTCAAATCTAATCAAGACAGATCTCAAAATATATTGAACAGTGGTGTCCTTGAATTCTATTTTAGAGGTGAGAAAAGGATGAAAATGTTAGAGATGATGGCACATTCCATACTAGTTATATTCCTGTAGATGGCTACCAAGTGAATTGTGTAGGTTTTGATATTAACGTTAAATATTCTTTAATGTTTTTATTTCCAATAGGTATTTCAGACGTGACAATCCATATTGTTTACAATGTGTTTTGAAACCTATTCCCACAAACATGACCTCACCATTTAATTAATCTTTGTACCTAAGGAACTCCTCACCATGACCATTCTGGGCATACCCCAAAATCATGGCAGTCCACGACACCACATTCCTTTCCGACATATTGTCAAACACTCTGTTTTCTTACTCCATACTTCCACACTTGGCATACATGTCAAGAAGTGCACTCCCCTCAAATATACAAGACTCAAATCCAGTTCTAACAATATGGGCATGTAGTTGCTTACCTCCTCTATCTTCAATACCAACACAAACACCAAGAGCACTAGTGAAACTGATCCGGTCTAGCCTCATCCCTGCCCTCAAAATTCATCGTAGATCTGGTGTTTGAGCGATTTGGCACACCAAACATTGAAATTTATGATGAACCTTTAGATATTTATTACTTGACTAATCATTGCTAGTTTCAAATGGTGTCAAATCACATACATCTTCGATCCATATTGAAAAAGGATAAAAGTTATAATATATATTTTACAGAGATATTCCTTTTATATGATTGTATAAATAGGGATCTTTAGGCAGATCTAGTTTATATATGTTGTATTAAACAATAAATTAATTTCCCACAAAATATTTTAGTATGGTATTAGTTTCTCATACTGTGAAAATGCAATAGTATTCCCACAAATTTTATGCATAATTAGTAGATGGACATATTCAGGGATTTCTTATTCTTTCCCTTGTCTTTTTCCATTTTGGAAGTACTTTAAGAAACATGTCCAGATGGGCTGCACTGCAAGAAATGGACTTCCTTAGGCTAAGGTGTCTGAAGGGTGCTTACTCAATCAAAATCACGCTAGGCTTCTACTAGGTCTCTATATTTTGAGGCTCATCCATTTGAGTGCCATTAAAGATTGAGGCTAAAGCATAACATTTGTTCCAGTTTTGACATTAAAGATTGTATTTACAAAGAAAAAGCAGAGTCTTCCACCAAAAGATGCAATATCAATGAAATTGCTTTGGAGTGTTATAGAAATGGGAGAATCAATCCAGTCAACTGAGAAGATTGACCACTATAAACGTTCAATGACAAGTTTGATCTTTATAAGCTAGTGCTACAAAATCTCAGAGAAATTTTCCATTGAAGCCACCAAATGCCCTCAACACTTCCAACCAACTTGCTGTAGAGTTTGGTTGCTCAAGGTGGTTTTCCTGCTACAAAACACCTTGGTAGAGTAATTTTTTTTTGATCTGATCACAATCACCACCATTGTCCTTGATTCTTGGTCCATGTCTACTACTTACGGATCAGGTGAAGGTTGTTGTCTCTCCAAAATGAAAAGCCAGATGTTTATTGCTATTGAAAAAACTGTTGTGCAAGATAAAGGTTTTTCAATTATACTCCTAGGTCTTTGGAATCCCCTTTAGTCAGTGGTTTGCATATCATCTGAAAAACTTCTAAATGGATAGGAACCAACCATATAGTATATGATATTGATTTATCACATTAGCTTAACAACTAAGTGCTTCATAAGTGACTAGAAGGGGACTTATGGCATGTCCTTGATGTTCATTCATCCAACTTTCCGAAGGGAATCCATGTGATAACATTGTCTCAACAACCACTAAATCTCTACACAAGACTGCTTGAAATACAAAAGTATCTGTCAAATCCTGCAGGCTTGAATCCTCCTTAACAGAAGTGTATATGCTAAACTCAGATGTATCATTGATCCTAGGAACATCAACTACCCCAACTACCCCACAAGTAGTATTCATCAATGCCTGATCAGTGACTGAACTTGTTGCCAATAAAATCTATTGAAGCTCACCATTAACAACGTTTTAATTGGAACCCAAAAATTGACCCTCATGTTACTTGCTTCACTCTCTATATAGTAATCTGATTTCTTGAAATCAACTTTTACATCAATAGAAGTTTCACTTCTAACTTGAAGACACTACTCAGGTTCTCTAGCACCCTACTTATCAGGCTCTTCACATTTTAACTCACTGACCCTCAGCCAATTTTGATTCTCGGCTTCTTCTTCCATGATAGGAGTCATTATATATGTGTAGGCCTTCTGTAGCAATCTATACAACATCAAGGCCGAAAGACGAGCTTGATATTTAACAATGTCAATATCTCTTTCATCCACAAACTCGCAACGATCAACAAAATGAGAAGCTTTATCAGGTATATGTTGTTGGGTCCCTATAATACTAGTGATTACCCCATTACTGTTGTAGTCGTATCCCTTATTAATATTGTTGTGCTCGTATTGTCCCCATATTGTTATTACTGTGCCCCTTAGAATCCCTCTATTGTTATTTTTGTGGATTTATATTATTATTGTTAGGTCGGTTGGGTTATATTGTGACTCCTTATACTCCTATATATAGAAAGGAGGTTTTGTCATTTGAATCATCCAAGAATTTCTCATTTATGTAATGTAAAGGAGGTTGCCCCCTCGAAGAGGCTGAATTCTAAGGCGTGGATCTCTCTTTTCTATCTTTTTGTGAGCTGGTTTCGTAACATTTGGTATCAGAGCTTTGGATTCTAGGGTTTCGCTGCTCCAAAAAGGTCATCGTGGAATTTTCGCTATAAATTTTTTTCTGCGATGTTTCAGAAGCTAAAACAAAAACCAATTTGAGAAGAAATCACGCTGAATCTGGGGTCCAAATTTCAGAGCTTTTCGCGCTATATTTGCATGATGTGAGGAAGTTGGTCTTTTTTTAGACTCCTGAATTACATTCCAAACAGGTGACCTGGGGAAAATCATCATAACTTTCTCTCTGAGAATCGGATTGAAATTTCGTAAGAAGGTACAGAAATAGGACAGACTGTAGTTTCTTTTATATCTTTTTCAGATCCAAAGGTCGAAACAGTGACTTGTGGCACGTCGTACAAGTTCGCTCTACTGAAATAGTCTATAATCAGGTCATCTTGGGAGATTGTGCATAACTCTTCCTTGGAGAATCCAACTTGGATCAGACTAGTGGCATTGGATAGAGGACACAGAGGGCTACTACGAGTCACAATTTCAGAATTGGATGATCCGAAATTGCAGAGATACATCAAATTCAATATCAAGCTTCTACAAAGTGAAAAAAGGTGTGTAGTTTTTTTTAAATTTTTGCATAAGCTTGGTTTAAAAAATTAGTTTCAATCGGTAATTGATGCCCCGAGGAAGTAAAATGCAAACACCTAGTAAGAAACCTAAAAGTTCTAGCATGACTTATGAAGAAGAGGAAGAAATGCAACATGATATATCAAAATTACGAGACCAAGTGTAACAAGTTTCACTTGCACAAAAAGAAACATAATCTAAGATGGATGGTTTAAGGAGAGATGTAGAAGCTAAGATTGATGGTTTAAAGAAAGGTGTAGAAGCTAAGATGGATTGTTTAAAGAAAGGCTTAGAAGCTAAGATGGATGGCATGGAAGCTAAGATGAATGGCATGGACGCTAAAATTGATTGCATGGATGATAAGATGGGAGAATTGAAGATAAATATGAATAAGTTGCTATAAGAAATGGTCACTAATGGTGAAAGGGTAGTAAAGGAAACTCACGATGAGAACAAAAGAAATGTTAATCATGATTCCATACACTTAATGTTGGATCGAAGACCCACCATATTCCAAAAATAGATATGAGGAAGTTTGATGGCAAGGATCCTGCAACATGGATATTACAGATGGAGCAATTTTTTGATCTCAATAATGTGCAAAACACACAAAAGGTACGTATTGCAACTTTATATTTGGAACCAAATCAAGTTGTATGGTATCAATGACTTTGCTGTCGTAAAAAAAATTATCACTTGGGCAATATGGAAGAATTGACAGCACATTATGAGGATACAAAAAGCAACACTTTTTTTAGCCAATTGATAAGTCTCAAACAAAAGGGTTCAATAATGGAGCACATTGAGGAGTTCCAAAAATTGAACATAAGGGTAAAAAATATTCCAGAGGAACATAGGATTGATGTGTTCATAGGGACTCTAAAGGATAATATCCAACACGATGTTCACCTTTGGGAAAATAAGCCATTCAGGTTAGCAAGAAAAATGGAAAGCAAAATTATGGCAACCAGGAAGCGTACCACTCACAACTATAAAGATGGAAGTGTTGTTGCCCCTAGTCTTCCACAACCTATAAGGTTGACACCACAACAATTGGAAGAAAAAAGAGCAAAAGGGCTTTGTTACAGTTGTGATAGCAAATACACTAAAGGTAATAAGTGTGCTGAGAAGAAATTATTCTACATAGATTGTGAAGAGGAAGAAGAAAAGGAGCAAGAAAGGTCAAAAGAAGAGGATATACTCGCAGAACAAAGCCTAGATAAAGAAGAAATGAATCCGACCATATCTTGTAATGCATTGGCAGGAATTACCACTCCTCAAACCATCAAGATAGAAGGACAAATCAAGAAGAAAAAGGTAATAGTGTTGATTGATTTAGGAAGTACCCACAATTTTATTCATTGTAAGGTAGCAAAAGAATTGAATTGCTTCTTATATCCAGCACTAGAGTGTCAAGTGATGGTTGCAAATGGAGGAATAATAAATTGCTCTGGAAAGCGCCATAATATCAAGCTATCCATGGGAGAATATGTATTGACTAGCCCAATGCTTTCCATTCCAATGGGAGGTGCTGATGTTGTACTAGGAGTCCAATGGCTACAATCCTTGGGTACAATAGCTTTTAAATTTCAAGAACTTTTCATGAAATTTTCTGTGGAAGGAAAGGAATTTGAATTAAGGGGTATTGTAGGGAAACCGGGAAAGGTAATCAGCTCTAACAGTATGACAAAGCTTCTAAAAAAGGAACAAAGTGGGGTAATTGCACAATTATGTTCACTAGATGTTTCCACATTGGAATCATCTATTTCTCCAGATCTCCAAAAAGTCTTGGACAATCATTCCAAGGTATTTGAGACTCCCAAAGGTCTCCCACCTATTCGTGATCATGATCATGCTATTCATCTGATTCCAGGAAGTGTTCCTCCAAACATCAGGCCGTACAGATATCCTTATGCCCAAAAGAGTGAAATTGAACGTATGGTTGCAGAAATGCTAGAGGCTGGTATAATTCAACCAAGTCAAAGTTCTTTCTTTGCTCCAGTAGTATTGGTGCACAAGAAGGATGGATCATGGCGCATGTGTCCGGATTATAGGGAGCTCAACAAGCTCACTATTAAAGATAAGTTTCCCATTCCAGTCATTGATGAATTACTGGATGAATTGCATGGATCAATTTACTTCACCAAGTTGGATCTTCGTTCAGGATATCATCAAATTAGAATGAAGACTAAAGACATTCCGAAAATAGCATTTAGAACTCATGAGGGTCATTATGAATTTTTGGTCATGCCTTTTGGCCTTACCAATGCACCTTCAACATTTCAAGGTTTGATGAATTCCATTTTCAAACCATTCCTTAGAAAATTTGTGTTAGTATTTTTTGATGATATACTAATCTATAGCAAGTCTTGGAAGGATCATGTTCAACATGTTGACAGGGTGCTACAATTATTGGAGGAGAAACAATTATATGCAAAAAGATCCAAATGTTTCTTTGGAGTACAAGAGGTGGAATATCTGGGTCATATTGTATCTCATGAAGGAGTTAAGGTAGACCCTAGCAAAATTAAAGCCATTAAGGAATGGACAATCCCCACATCCATAAAGCATCTACGAGGATTTCTCGGGTTGACAGGGTATTATCGCAAGTTTGTTAAGAATTATGGGAGAATAGCAGCACCTCTAACAACATTATTGAAGAAAGATGCATTTTCATCGACTCGAGAAGCAACAAAGGCCTTCGAGCATCTTAAAGAGGCAATGTGCCAAGCACCAGTCTTAGCTACACCAGAATTCACAAAAACATTTATTATGGAATGTGATGCTTCAGGAAATCGAATTGGTGCTGTTTTAATGCAAGATGAAAGACCCATTGCTTTCGAAAGTCGTCCAATCAAGGGAAAGTTTTTAAGAAAAGCTATTTATGAGAAGGAAATGTTGGCAATACTCCATGCACTTAAGAAATGGCGACCCTACCTAATGGGAACACACTTCAAGGTAAAATTGGATCATGATAGCCTTAAATACTTTTTAGAACAAAGATTGTCCTCTAAAGAGCAACAAAAGTTGGTCACAAAGATGTTGGGTTATGACTTTGAAATCATCTATAAAAAAGGGAAGCAAAATGTGGTGGCAGATGCACTCTCAAGAAAGGATGAGGATTTGGAAGCATTGTTGTGTGACATTTCTATTATCCAACTAGATTGGATAAACGAAGCAAGGGAGGAATGGAAGAATGACGAAGAAGTGTGGGCACTTATTTGAAAGTTACAACAAGACTCCAGTACGTCTGATACATTTAGCTAGAAAAATGATTTGTTATGGTACAAAGATCACTTATACCTCTGTAAGAATTCCGAACTAAAACAAAAGATTCTTATGGAATTGCACACTTCTCCCTTAGGAGGGCACTTAGGATTTTTAAAAACTTACCACAAGGTTAAGAAGGAATTTTTTTGGGAGGGCCTTAAATCAGATATTCAAAAGTTTGTGGAAGAATTTTTGGTTTGCCAACAAAATAAAGTTGAAACAATTAAGACACCGGGTCTATTACACCCTTTATCCATTCCAAGCCAACGTTGGGAGGAGGTTTCAATGGATTCTATCATAGGTTTACCCAAGTCGAAGGGAAAGAGTGTCATCATGGTGGTAGTTGACATACTTACCAAGTATGCACACTTTTATGCATTATCACATCCATGTAAAGCTAGTATAGTTTCTACTACATTTATGGAAACAATTCAAAAGCTACATGGAAACCCAAAGATTATTGTAAGTGACAGAGATCCCATTTTCACTGGAAATATTTGGACAGAATTATTTTCTTGTCTTGGTACTCAGTTAGCTCATAGCTCATGTTATCATCCTCAATCTGATGGGAAAACTGAGATAGCAAACAAATGTTTGGAAGGATATCTTGGTTTCTTTGTATCTGATAAACAGACACAATGGGTCAAATGGTTGCCTCTAGCTGAATGGTGGTATAACACTTCCTTCCATACAACAACAAAAATGACCCCATTTATGGCACTTTAGGGATATCAGCCACCATCCATCACATCATATTTAGGAGAAAATTCTAAGGTTCAAGCAGTGGAACATCACATCGAACATCAAAAACATGTCCTCCAACTCTTAAAGGATAACCTCGTGTTGGCACAGAATAGAATGAAACAACAGGGAGATCAACATCACATCAAAAGAAGTTTTGATGTAGGTGATTGGGTATTCCTGCGGCTACAACCATATAAGCAAATGTCCCTCAAGCAAGCTAAGAAGGATAATAAGTTATCACCAAAGTATTATGGTCCATACAAGGTGTTGCAAAAGATTGGTACTATGGCATACAAATTGGAGCTTCCTGCAGCTTCTCGATTGCACCCAGTTTTCCATGTTTCATGTTTAAAGAAGGTTATAGGCGACAAGCTCCCAGTTCAAACAATATTTCCAGAACTTGATGAGGAAGGAAAAATTATATTGGAACCAGAAGCAGTCACAGAAACAAGAACTCGACAGTTACAAAATCGATCAATTTCGGAGTATCTTATCAAGTGGAAGAACTTATCCGCTGAAGATTCCACATGGGAGGATGATAATTTTATACAGAAGCACCCAAAACTACTGAAGCGTTGAGGACAACACTTTTTTGAAGGAGAGGGGCATGTGGGGTCCCTATAATACTAGTGATTACCCCATTACTATTGTAGTTGTATCCCTTATAATATTGTTGTGCCCCTATTGTCCCCATATTGTTATTACTGTGCCCCATAGAATCCATCTATTGTAATTTTTTTGGCTTTATATTATTATTGTTAGGTCGGCTGGGTTATATTGTGACTCCTTATACTCCTATATATAGAAATGAGGTTTTGTCATTTGAATCATCCTAGAATTGCTCATTTATGTAATGTAAAGGAGGTTGCCCCCTAGAAGAGGCTGAATTCTAAGGCATGGATCTCTCTTTTCTATCTTTTTGTGAGCTGGTTTCATAACATATGCCTTAGGCAAATCAAAAGATGTGCATGTTCGACATCTGCCCTTGTGCAACCTCTTCTCAAACCAATAAGAGTGTAATAATCAATTGTAAAAGGACTTGATAGCCTTTTCTTCATAGTAAGAATCTTAGAATTCAAAAATTGAAGGTTTCCATGGATATCCCTAAAATTCAGTTTTTTAGGCTTCCAAGCAATTTTGCCAGAACTTGCTTTTTAACTCAGAGTTCAAAAAAGTTGGATTTTGAAATTTCATTCCTTGCATTGAATTAAATTTGATTTTTACCATTTTACACTGTACAGATGGATGACCTTTATTTACCATCATGCTCTATTGTTTTTTTGTTTCTTTCTCTTCATCAATTATGAGGTTGAGTTGAGCAAATTTGATGTACAAACAAATATCTAGACATATATTTATTAATATTTTTGCTAGGGGTGTGATAAGTATGGGAAGCCTGGTGTCTACTACTGCAACAAGTCAAGGTGTGTCTACCACTGAGTAGACTTAGAAGGTAGTGAAGGTAGTGTGTTTAGGAGGCTTGGATTGAGTCCATTGGATTTTGCATTCTAATCATACTTGGGGAAATGCAAATGGACACCGAGAATGAGGAGGCTGTGAAGTTCTTCAATGGAGAAGAAAAGGGGGAAACTGGTTATGGGGCAAATGGGAAGAAGAGATCTATGGAGAAGAAGGGGGATTCATCTGTTAAAAGAAATAGCTGGTTTGAGTCGACACTGTCATCATTCAAAGAGGAAAGTTATTTCATATTAGATCTGAAGGAATCAGAGAAGAAGGCCTTGCAAGACTTAAAATTGAGGATTGAGGCTGCCATTAAATCGAATGAGTTCCTTTTGGAAGGACTTGGTGCTAATGGTGATCATAATGCAGCAGTAGTAGGAAATTATGTAGTGAAGGATGACAGACCCACCAAGCCAATCAATGGAGTAGTCTAAAAGAGTAAGACCCTGTTCCTCGATGATACATGCACACAACTAAAAAGGGCAGAAAAAAAGAACTAGATGAATGAACCTGCCTCCATTTGTCGCCTGGTGATGGGGAGCTTGGATTGTTGCCTGTCTGCCACCTGGTTATGAGCCAATGGAGGTGAGCTGCAGAGCGCAGGGATGGAGTTTCTGCACCGAATCAAATTGGTGAGGGGAGCTGTAGAGGGCGCGGATTATTACCTTTCTGTTTCCAGGTGATGAGTCAATGGAGGTGAGCTATAGAGTGCGGGGATGGTGTTTCTGTGCCGAGTCAAATTGGTGAGGGGAGCTGCAGAGCATGTGAACTAGACCAAATTCAAAAGGAAAGGAGAATGGAGTAAAATGGAGTGGCAAGAATCCGATGAAATCCTGGAAATATGTCAGAGGAGATCCCATCACCAATTAATGTGGAACGGTGGAGCGGGGTGGCAGAGATGGCAAAGGGTGGTGGAGGCCAAAGGAATTACCGATGGCCAGAGCTGGACATTTTTTTGGGCAGGGATGGAAACTAGGCAATTCCTCTACGTTGTTAGACTACCCCATTGTGAAATACATCGAATGGCGGTGCTATGAACATGCCAGTCCCTAGATCTCGGTGCAATGGATTGTGACATCACGCGATCCATTGTCCCTCAAATCTCGCTGCCCAAGAAATTTAGTCAAATTCGACTATAGGTTGGTTTTCGAGAGTGCAGTTGTGTTTTTGTCACAGGTGAAATGGGAAAGGAAAGGACGCGATTCAGAACGTGGAGGTGTTATGTGATTGTGGGGGGGCTCTATGTGAGCGGACCTTGGAGATGTTCGTTGAGGAGTTCTGTGACCGTGAAAATGGAGGGACAAGAGCTCTGTGAGCGTCGAGGTGTTCCAGAATGTGTAGGTGTTCTGTGATTATGGGGGAGCTCTGTGTAAGCGGAGGAGCTTGAGACCTTGGAGAAGTTCGTTGAGGAGCTCTGCAACCCTGAACGTGGAGGGACAAGAGCTCTGTGAGTGTGGAGGTGTTCTGTGATTATTGGGGACCTCTATGTAAGTGGAGGAGCTCGAGACCTTTGAGAAACTCATTGGTGGAGTTTTTGTGACTGGAGAGAAGGTCTGTAAATGTGGAGGAGTTCTACAAACTTGGAGGGGCAATACTACTTTGAGTCATCGTCGGTGTTAAACAGGCAGAAAGTTAAAGGTGGTCATATTGGACCAGTGCGAGTGGGTGATAGTGTTCGAGATGCTTCGTGTGTTGTTTCAAATGATTGGAAGTTTCTAGGATTCAACTTATTTTTAGGTATTTGGAGCTCTCTACTTCGGATCGTGGTCGACTTTCTCCTTTCCATCTCGGGAAAGAAATTCATGGTGGTGGGAAACTACAAATATGCCCTTAACGAGACTTTGAAAATTATCCTTCTACTATGTTTTGTTGTATACATCTTCTTCACAATGTATGTAGACCATTTTAAGCCCATGAAATAGGTGGCAATGCAGGGGTGGAGGAAAATCCTTTTTAGAATCTCTCTAGTGGAAGATATTGAGGCTGGTACACAACTGGAGCAGAATAATTTGACTTTCCTATGGCATAAGTGAATAAATTCCTTCATTGTCTCACGATCGTGTAAAGTTTTTCGTATTCGCATATGTGATAAGCAGTGGAACTATTTTTGATGTTGGTGTTGCTATTGCTGTCAGTAATGGGGTTTGATCTTCATCTCACAATCTGTTGTGGAAACCTACGTGTTTGATCCAAATGGATCCTAGAACACTCTCTAAGATTTCATGAACTCTCTAAAAGTTATGCCAAAGATTCAAAGTCTTATAAATATCAAGCTATCAGAAGGAATCCTCAGATAGTTACAATGGTGATCAGCGCATATCAATGAGGGCCGTCAATCTAGTGCATAGAGTGGTGAACCATGGTAACGTGTGCTGACACCAAACAGCAAATGGAGGGACAAATTTAAGCAGTGGAGGTAGTTTCTGATATGTGATTAGTGACAAGTCGCTAATTTCACATCATACGGAAAACCTCTCAGTGAAGAGAAGCCCCGAGCACCTGGACCCAAAATATTTATAAAATGCGGAAAATATTACTTCAATTCCATCGGAGTGAGATTCCACAAAACCGGTAGAATATCGAAGGGGCTTCGAGTGGTAAATGGTTTAGACCAAGTTCCGCCCAATGCCACACAGCGATAACCACGTGTCTCGGGGAAGAGAGAGAGAACTGCTCACATTGGATGGGTAAAGTTACTTAGTCGCCCGATATGAACGATGACTATCGGATCTAGGGCCTCCAAATCAATGACAGAGACGCATTCCGATGGATGACTGGATTTGACAAGGTTATGAAGCAAGATCACATAGGATTTGAAGTTCGATATGGATGATGTGTTGGTAGAAGTTCGTGTTTCAGGGGCATTCTTGGAGTTAACGGAAAAAACGGTCGTTTCAAATATGTCCAAGAGAACTGACACTCATCCATTATGAACTAGGTGGCCACCTCCCTATGAGGTGTTATATAGTGACTGATTATGCAGGACAGAGGGATTGAAACGGACAGAGGTAGGGGAACCAGAAAGCCGGGAAGCGGAAACAAATAGTCGGGAAGTAGATTGGCTTTAAAGCCACAAACTGATAGAGAGAGAAGTAGGAGTAGTAAGCGAAGAGCATAAGGCAGTAAACCAAAAGTAGAGATAAGAAGCAAAGTTGTCCTACAGAAGAAAAGGCAGCATCGAGCCAGAGTTAAGACAAAGACAGAGAGAGTCAGAGAGTCTGTGCACTCCAGAGAAGGCTTGAGAGGTTCAAGCGCACTCCTCTGTAATGCCTGTCATATATGAGTCTGAGATAGGGCTCATACTACTATGACCAATAGAGGTCAAGAGTTCAATGAGGGGAGCTTGTGTACTCCAGAGACTTGGGGAATCCAAGTATAGTCTTGATTATTTGTATCTGCTGAGTGAGACTCAAATTGAGCTCACTGTTGTAAAAACTCTGCTTTAAAACATAATAGAGAGGCCATCACTGAAGGCTGGACCAGGAGACGTAGCCCAGGAGTATTGGGTGAACTCCTTGTTAAACTTGTTGTGTTTATATGTTTGCCTATTATGTTTTCTTTAACTGCTTCATTGCCTTTGTATTTTGAAATCTTATTGATCTATTGCATAAAATACCATAGGCACATCCATGCACATGAGTCTGTAATACCTTATTAATTGTGCTTAGATCAATTACAGATCAAATGGTATCATAGCTTTAGGTTGCTAAGGTTATACAAGCTTGTGCTGGACTCTTTTTGTTGAATTCTAACTAAGACAAAGCTCAAATTAGGAGAAGGATAGTTGGTTGAAACTAACCTAGAAATTGGAAGAGTCTATCCTAAGAAGAAATGTCAGAAGAAAGTCCCTTGGAATTAGACTCGCAGTTCATGGATAGTTTCATGACCATGAGAGCCATGGTAGAAAATATGTATAGAGAATTTAAGAAAGGTAGAGGTGAAGATTCTTCAACCTCCAAACAAGATAAAGGAGTAGAAGAACCTCTTCTAGTTGCCCACCCAGAAGGCAAAGGAAAAGAGTAAAAACCCTTTCCACCATCTCCCCCATCATCACCTTCATCATCATCATCTTCTTCACATAAAGAAAGCCCTAAAAAGAAAAAGAAGAAACCTTATTTGATTGAATTAGATGTGAAGTTTGATTTGCCATTTTATGATGGAGAATTGAATGCAGAAAAACTAGATAACTAGATTAGACAGATTGACATATATTGCAGAGTGCAAAACATCGATTCAGAAAGGAGAAAGATTCAATTGGCTAGCTTACACCTTGGAGGCACCGCCCTGGTATGGTGGGAAGGCAGGACACAGGCTGATTTGAAGAAGCATGGTAAAATTCTTTCTACCTAGAATGAATTTGTTTTTGTAATTAAAAAACAATTCTATCCACTAGCTTATATGAAACAAGCTATGATGAGTTGGCAAACTCTTCGCCAATTGAAAGGGAAAAGTGTACAAAGTTACACCCAAGAATTTAGGAAAAGAGATTTGATCCTAGGTATTTCTTTAGACTCACCTGAAACTTTGCTGAAGTATATAGGTGGTCTACATAGTTATTTGAGACATACCATTCTCATGTTTAATCCCACTAGCATAGATGAGGTATCTGTTCAAGCTACGCATCTAGAGGCTAGAGGCAAGAATGTGAACCCAGAAGTTAGGGGATCATCAAAACCCACTGCAAATAAGAATAAGGAAAAGAGAAAGTAGAAATGGAAAGAGAGGAAGGCAAATGTTGTACAAAATACAAAACCTTCATGCACTCACTGCAAGAAGGATGGGCATGATGATGAACACTACTAGATTCTGCATTCGGAGCTGAAACCCAAGAAGTATGATGGAAAAAAGAAGAATATTGTTGTAGCTATTCAGAAGGATTTGGGGTCAGACTCAGGGGATGAAACAACAATCACAGCCACAGTTATAAAAGGTAAAAATTCTGAAGCATCTACTAGTAATTTTGCACAATCTACTGATAATGAAGAAAATGAGAGGAAAAGGCATGAGCTTTTTCATATTATAGTTATTTTCAAGCACCAAAAGATTGATACTTTGTTTGATAGCGGATCATAAGTAAACTTAATTTCTGAAGCAAGTGTAAAGAAACTGGTGTTACTAACCACACCTCACAAGAAGCCATATCCATTGGGTTGGTTATGTGATAAAGCAAAGCTACAAGTGAGTAGACAATGTAAACTTAAGTTTTCTTTTGGTTCAACATTTGTAGATGAGGTTGAGTTAGATATTGTTCCCTTGGATATATGTTGAATTGTTTTAGGAAGTCCTTACTTGTATGATAGAAAAGCCATTTTCTATAGAGATGAAAACAACTATCAACTCGGTAAAGATGGAATTGAATATGTTGTAAGAGCTCATAAACTCAAGAATAATTATACTCTCATAAACTCAGGGTTGATGAAAAGAATTGTAAATTCATGCAAACAATTTTTACTGATGGTTGTAAAGGAAAAGAAACCTGATAAAACCAATGTATTTGAAGGTTGTAATGCTAAAAAAGAAGCTAATTTAGAAAAAGTTGTTTCAGAATATGATATACTATTTCAAGAACCTAAAGTTTTGCCACCCAAAAAGGAAATAGTACATGATATTAATTTGCAGCAAGATGCTCCATTGCCTAACATCGGAATGTACAGGTTGTCGACTTTAGAGAATGCAGAAATCAAGAAGTAGGTACAGGAGTTACTCGAGAAAGGGTTCATAAGACCTAGCATATCGCCATGTGGGTCTCCAATTGTCTTAGTGAGAAAGAAAGATGGCTCATGGAGAATGTGCATTGATTACCGAGCATTGAATAAGATAACAATCAAAAATCGTTATCCCCTTCCTCTCATAGATGATCTATTAGATCAGTTGAAAGAAGTTGTTTAATTTTCCAAGTTGTACTTGCATAGTGGCTACCATCATGTCAGAGTTGTAGAGCAAGATGCATGGAAGACTGCTTTCAAAACAAAGTAGGGATTATACAAGTGGTTAGTTATGCCTTTTGGCTTAACTAATTCTCCTGCTACTTTCATGAGAGTAATGAATGATGTACTTAGGCCTTTTATTGATGATTTTGTCATTGTATATCTAGATGACATTCTTGTATTTAGTAAAACATGGGAAGAACATTTGAAGCATGTAAAGCAGACTCTGGATGTTTTGAAAAGAGAAAATATTTTTTTTAGGTTATTAAAATGTGAATTTGGCAAAACATATTTGAATTAGTTGGGTCATATTGTAGGGGGTGGTGAATTAAAGATAAATCCCTCTAAGGTTGCAGTCATTGTAAACTAGCCTAAACTGAAATCTGCTACAGAAGTTAGAAGCTTCCTAGGAGTAGCACAGTATTGGAGAAAGTTTATTGCTAACTTTTCCTTGATTGTAGCTCCCTTACATGCTTTAACATGATTGAAAAAGGTGTTTTAGTGGCGAGGTAGACAACAGAAAGCCTTCGACACCTTAAAATAAAAGATTAGTACAACACCAGTATTAGCACTGCCTGATCTTCAAAGACCCTTTGAGATTGAAATGGATGCCAGTGACTATGCCATGGGAGCAGTGTTGATGTAGCACGGTAAACCCATGTGTTATCATTCTGAGACATTTAATTCTGCAGTAGTTAATTATCCCACATATGATAAAGAATTGTATGCATTAGTACAGAGTGTGAAAAAGTGGAAACATTATTTAATGGGCAAGGAGACAGTTATACATACTGATCATCAACCACTTCAATATTTACACTCACAAACTAAGTTGCAGAAATCAAGACACTATAGGTGGATGGGTTTTCTACAATAGTTTCATCTTGTCATCAGATATAAAAAGGGCATAGACAATAAAGTTGCAGATATGTAGTGTAGACCAATCATAAATGCATATACTATATTTAAGCATAATTCAGTATTGCACGAAAGCTACATTGAACAATATGCCCAAGATATAGATTTTAAAGATGTATATGCAACTTTAAGTCATGGAAAACAAGTAGAACAATTGGATTATCATGTTAAGGAACAACGCTTGTATCATTTTGGAAAGTTATGCATTACTCAAATCGAAAGAGTAAAGATAATTCGAGAAGCACACACTTCTCTAATATCAGGTCATTGTGGTGTAAGTAAAACAGTTGCACAACTGCAAAGATTTTGTTATTGGCCAAAAATGAATGAAACAGTTTCTAGATATGTAAGAGGGTGTAGCATGTCTGCTAAAAGCAAGCCCAGAAATAGAAAACTAGGCTTGTACACTGCACTAATAGTTCCTTCTCATCCTTGGGAAAGTGTTTCCATGGACTTTGTTGGGGGACTGCCTAAATCTAGAGAAGGTCATGACTATTTATATGTTATTATGGATAGGTTCACCAAAATGTGTATTTTAATTCCTTGTAACAAACAAATTACATCTGAACAAATTTCTAAGTTGTTCTTTCAGCATGTATGGGTTCATTTTGGATTACCCACTTCCATTGTATCTAATCAAGATTCTTGATTTGTTGGGAAGTTTTGGTCAAGTCTATGGGAATTGATGGACATGAGACTGAAGAAGAGCATAGATTTTCATCCACAAACAGATGGCCAAACAGAGTTGGTCAACAAGACAGTGATCTAGTTGCTCAGAGGATATTGCAGCAAGCATCCCAAGCATTGGGATGAACATTTGTGTTATGTGCAACATGCTTACAACCGGGCTAAACATTCTTCTACACAAAAATCTCCTTTTGAGACCTGTTTTGGTTTCATACCAAGGTATCCCTTGGATTTTGTCTTTGGTAAAGACATAGCGGTTGATGGACACAGTGATGTGGACAAGGCAACAAAGTTCATTGAACAAATCCAAGAGACTCACTAGGCAGTACAGGAACAGCTGGAAAAGAGCCAAGCCAAGTACAAGGCAAGACATGATAAACATTGGATTGAGCATAGTTTCCAAGTTGGTGATCAAGTCGGGTTGTATATCAGCAAAGATCGAATGCAAGGTGAAGGTAAGAAGCTGAAGCTGATAAGGTATGGACCTTTCAAGATACTTGAGAAAATCGACGAGAATGATTTTCGCCTTGATTTGCCAGCTTACATGCACATCTATTTAGTAGTTAAAGCAGAAATCTTGAGACTGTTTGAACCTTCATTGATTGGAGATCCCAAAGAGAAGATTCAATTGCCTTCTATTGATGATTTTTTTCCTAAATATCTCAATGAATTGCAGGAAGATACAGTTCTGGACAGGAAGGTGAGAACTACACACAGAGTGGATGTTGAGTACCTCAGGATTGGACTCAAAGGTTCAAAACCAAGCAGTGTAAGATGAAAAGAAATTGGGCAAGTGAGGAATCTATATCCTCACTTGATTGATGCTTAAAGACCAACTTTTGGTGGTCCAAAAGCTTTTTCACAGGGAAGGAGTTGATATGAAACTGGAATGTACTTGAATAAAGGGTGCAAGGTATCCATTTCCAATAATTTTAAATGTGCAAACAACTCTAAGGTTAACTCTGAAAATGCGAGAACTTCTTATTTCTAATATAGAGATAGACTATAGGGGAATTTACCGGATATGTCACCTCTAAAAATACGATGAGTTCTAGAGGCTACCTGGCCCTCTATAGGCTCTTCCTAAAGAAATAATATAAGTAATCACTCAGATGTCATTAAAATGCTCATGCTTGAAGCTTGATGTCTTGCGGAATAAAACAAATAAGTTTGAGTAGCTATTTAGGTGTTTATGTGTGAAGGCAAGTTATTTAAATTTGTTGTTTAACACATAATATCAGATTTGTTTGGCATGATATCTTCAGCAAATAATCACACAAAGATGATGAAGCAGTTCACCCCTCCTGGGCTACATTTGCTGGACCAAGCCTCCCAAAATGGGCTTGTCTTCTTGTATCAACAAAGATGCCAAGGCTAGTATAAGTAAATAAGTGCCTCTAAAGGCAAATCTGACTGTAAAAATATAATAAAAAGATAGGAAACAACTAAGAATTCTCTTCCCCAAGCACTAAGCAGTGAAATTGTACCTTAAATAGTACTTTCTCCAAATGGCCCTAGTGGCCCTTAAAACTTCTATGAAGAAGTTTGAGGTGAAGATGACCTCCAATGGTTCTAAAAACTCTACCAATGGACTCAGAAGGTCGAAGAAAGCAGAAGTAGGCTTTTGAATCACCAAAAATAGATGAATATAGCCCCCAAACAGTTCAAGCACTAGAATGGCCTTAATGGCCCTGAAAGCTTCCATGAAGAATTTCAAGGTGAAGAATGACTCAATAGGAAAAAAGAGTTGTATAAATGGACTCAGAGCACAGAATACAGTCAGAAATGACCATCGTTTCACATTCAATGGCTATACACATCCCAATGTAGCTCCCAAATTGATATGGCCCTCGTGGCTCCTGGAACTTCCCCAAAGAAAAATCACTTGCAAACGACCTCTATTGGCTATGAAACCTATGCCAATGGCTCTAGAATGATCTGATTAGTCAAAAAAAAAAAAATCCCCTCAAAAAGCCTCTCGTAGCCAACGTTATGTCCAATTCATTACCACTGCCAGCTAGCCCTAAAATCACTCCAGCTAACTTTAGATAGACTGCAGTTAAGCTCGCCAAATATGGTGGGACTGCCAAAAATGGCACCACCGCCAACCTAACTACCAGTTAGGCTGCAACTGCTGGCCCTGACTACAAGCATGTGACCACAAATGTCGGGTTAACAAACCGTTTGGTTTCTATTGGTAAGCCTGTGGTTCAGAGCCCAGAGTTATATGATATGAAGGCCCTTAGGGGTTGGCACCCTTTCCTGCCCCCTACAACTTAATTCAACTTCATATGCATATTCAAGCCATAGGATATTAAGAAATGTGTTGTAGGCGGGTTGGTCAGGCCGTGGGTTGGTGCCCCCCCGACTTGGGTTCGAATCCAGTGGATTTTATAAAATTTTGCCCAAAAATCGTTACATTCTCGGGGCCACATGGCAGCATGCTATTGGACCTTTCAAACAAAATATTCCCCAAATATTTTGGGGAATATTCCTCGAAATATTCTATTTTTTTTAAATTAAAAAAATGGAGGATATTGGGCGATTTTAAAATTGGAATAACGTCTCCATACATTGTCTATTTTTCGAACCATTAACAGTGCCAGAATCAGGAAAATGAGAGATATCCAGTCGTTTAGGTTTGAACCAATTCTAAGCACTTTCATTTTTGAGCATTTTTCGACACTTGGTCTTGACTCCTAATCAGACCTCCCAAATGAGAGGCTTTGGGACCCCAAAAGCTTACTGAAAAACTCTGAACTGAATTGTACAACAAATGAGAGAACAAAAACATCCTCTTCTGTTCAGCCAAATGAGCAGAAAGATAACCAAAATCTCCTGCCTTGCCAACTGTCATCATGTAAAGTTTTTGCTGAATAAACCAGGTACTTGTCGAATCTCGACCAAGTTTTCTCTTTAGAAAAATCTGAAAATTGCAGAAACTAGCAATGACACTTGCTAATGTATGAGCTGAAATCTTCCACTGAACATGCGGGCTTGCCAACTGTCACTATGCCCATCAATGGCACCTCCTTCTCCAGAAGGAAAACTGAAGGTGATTTAGGCCAATACCCACAACAAACTTACAAAAATGAAGTAGTTGTAGAAGAATGCTTGTACCAGCTGTAGCATGCTGAAAGTAATAAAAATGCTCATCCCAAAATCTTGGGATACATGTTACAAAAACTTCTCAAAAGAAGTACAATGGTTCTGTTCACGAACAATAGAAGTAAACAAACCATAATGAACCCAACAGTGACCCATGCTGAAATTTGGGTCCTCTTTACTTGCATTCTTTTCCAGCTCATGGAATTGTGCACTACTTTGCATCAATTTCGTTCCTTGCACCAAATGACACCAAAGGTACCTTGTGCAACAAGACAATGATCAACGACAAGTTGACCTGAAATGTGTTGAACAATGGACTCAACCATAAATGTAGCAAGTGTTTACACCATCGTCACAATCGACAAAAGTCGATAAGCATTGTGTGACACAATCGACAATGTAAAAAGTGTGCTCACAAGCGACATTAGTCGACCAAAAACAAGATACATTTACAAACACATATGCATGTATCATGTAGAATGAACTATATACAGTTCGACAAATACACCTACAACCTCTATGTATAGGTGCAACTTCAACTCTTCTTTTCAAAGAGCAATAAGTACGTCAACCCCAAAAACAACATATCGGTGACAAAGAGCTGAAATGAAAGACATTGCTGCAATAATAGTGAGTACCATACTCATCTTTTACCTCCATGGCGAGATTTTTGCAAAAATATAAAAAACTTGCATACATCCAAAGCTTTTATATGTACAAAGTATGTCTTATTGTGTCAAGAAGTCCATCCACTTCTCACCAAGCCACTTCCATGGAAATTTTTGTTGCTGCAATTTTTCCTCATGTGAAACTTCCCTTTTCACATCAATAATGGCATTTGTACTTTCACCTTCGCCAATGTTTTTGTCCTCTTGCTGCATGTGTGTGGGACGACAAGTTGGAGGTAAAGTCCAACAATAAGAGACAACATGTCCCCTCTTTTAGCAAAAAGTTCAAATCTTATACACCTTTTTTGAAGGTATTCTTTGCTTCATCTGCTTCCTGTGTGTTTTCTTTCTCATCTAGCATCTCAAAAAATGATGGTTAAATCGACCACAATATGTACAATAAATATTTCTTCCATTAAAGCATGTAAAATTATCATGCCTTGCAGAAACACAATCGAATTGATCATGAGAAGATTTATACCTCTTGTGCTGCTTTGCATGTTCATCCTTTTTGCCTCCATGAGGAGATGAACTAGTAGAGGCTCCAGCTTTCAATTGCAAACTAACATCATCATTCTTGTCTTGAAAACTACCTAAAATTGCATGCTTTCCATAAGTTGCATGTATACCATCTTCTTGCTGCAACAAAGGCTTCAAACAATGGTAAGGAAGATTGCAATCATGACATTGATGCAATTGCGAACTTGGGAGAAATGTTCTCTTCAAATTTGTATCACATTCTTGAATGCATGCGATCAATGCTTCGCCATGACACTGCTCATATCCAAGACCAACATTATTGGGTCGCTCCACAACACAAATAGGCTCAAAAATGCCTTGTGCATGCTTGCCCAAACCTTTGCCTTCTTAATAGCCCATTTTCAACATCAATTTGGACCCTATACCTCTTATATGCCTTTCAAAACAACCAACACACTTTTCAATAGAGGAATATGAAGACAAATCTGAATGATTTACCTCATGATTTACATCCTAAAGAAGAGGTATTTTCTTGGACAAAGCTTCTTGCAGGAGTTGTTTCTCCATGTCATGCAGTCTTTCGAGAATTATTTCCTTCTCTTCCTGCATAGCCAACAATTGTGCACAAAGCTGAACACTTTCCCTTTGATCCTCAAGGAGAATCTACACCATGTCCTTTACCTTAATAAACTCTTCTTTCATGTCATCACTGAAGAGTTTTGTGAAGGAGGATACTTCACTTGCAGAAGAAATTGACATCATGTAAATGGTCAAATAACAAAAGGAACTTCAAACAGAGTTCTCAAAACTTTCAATAATGACAAGCTGTTGACCAAATGCCTTCAACTCTTGGAGAGGATTAACACCAGCTATCCCAAAATGAGCTCAAGCAAACTCATGCACACAATAAAATAGTCAAGGTTGATTACAAAAATGCTCAAAATATAAACTAAACTAGAGATTGACTGAAGTAGCATTTATCTACTATGCAATTGTATAACAAAAGTGGTTCCAAGGCTTCCTCACTTGCTTCAGACTCTGTCTATAGTTTATATAACTTTTCCTAGAGCATATAAACAACGAAACCTACTCTGATACGATCTGATCTGAAACTAGAATGTACTTGAATAAAGGGTGCAATGTATCCATTTCCAATAATTTTAAATGTGCAAACAACTCCAAGGTTAACTCTGAAAATGTAAGAACTTCTTATTCCTAATACAGATATAGACTATAGGGGCATTTATCGAATATGTCACATCTAAAAAGAGGATGAGTTCCAGAGGCTTCCTGGCCTTCTACATGCTCTGCCTAAAGAAATAATAGAAGTAATCACTCAGATCTCATTAAAACACACATGCTTGAAGCTTGATGTCTTGCAGAATAAAACAAATAAGTTTGAGCAGCTGTTTAGGTGTTTATGTGTGAAGGCAAGTTATTTAAGTTTGTTGTTTAACATATTATATCATATTTGTTCAACATGATATCTTCAAAAAATAATCACACAAAGATGATGAAGCAGTTCACCCCTCCTGGGCTACATCTGTTGGACCAAGCCTCCCAAAATGGGCTTGTCCTCTTGTATTAAGAAAGCTACAAAGGATAATACAAGTAAATAAGTGTCTCAAAAGGAAAATCTGACTGTAAAACAGAATCAGAAGATAGGAAATAGCTAAGAATGCTCTTCCCCAAGCACTAAACAGTGAAATTGTACCTTAAACAATACTTTCTCCAAATGGCCCTAGTGGCCCTTTAAAATTCTATGAGGAAATTCAAGGTGAATATGACCTCCAATGGTTCTAAAACCTCTGCCAATGGACTCAGAAGGTTGAAGATAACAGAAGTAGGCTTTTGAATCACCAAAAGTAGATGAAAATAGCCCCTAAACAGCTCAAGCACTGGAATGGCCCTAATGGCTCTGAAAGCTTCCCTGAAGAATTTCGAGATGAAGAATGCCTCAACTGCCAAAAAGAGTGGTAGAAATGGACTCAGAGCATAGAATACAGTCAGAAATGACCTTCGTTTCACATTCAATGGTTTTACACATCCCAATGTATCTCCCAAATTGATATGGCCCTAGTGGCTCCTTCAGCTTCCCTGAAGTGAAATCACCTACGAACGACCTCTGTTGGCTGTGAAACCTATGCCAATGGCTCTGGGATGATTTGATTAGTCAAAATAAAAAAAAATTCACCTCAAAAGGCCTCTCCTAGCCAAAGTTATGTCCAATTCATTACCACTGCCAGTTAGCCCTAAAATCACTCTAGCTAACTTTAGATAGACTATAGTTAAGCTCGCCAAATATGGAGGGATCGCCAAAAATGGCGCCACCACCAACTTAAATTCCAGTTAGGCCGCAACTTCCAGCCCTAATTGTGCGCATGTGACCACAAATGTCAGGTTAACAAGCCGTTTGGTGTCTGCTGGTAAGCCTATGGCTAGGAGCCCAGGGTTATATGATATGAAGGTTGGCCCTTAGGGGCTGGCACCCTTTCCTGCCACCTGCAACTTAATTCAACTTCATATGCATATTCAAACCATAGGATATTAAGAACTACGGTGTAGGCACGTTAGTCAGGTCGTGCACTAGCGCCCCCCCAACCGGGGTTCGAATCACGTGGACTGCATAAAATTTTGCCCGAAACTCATCACAATTTTGGGGCCATGTGGCAGCGTGCTATTGGACCTTTCAAACATAATATTCCCTTAATACTTTAGGGAATATTCCTCGAAATATTCTATTTTTAATATTTTTTTTTTAATTCAAAAAATGGACGATATTGGGTGATTTTAAAATTGGAATAACTTCTGCATACAGAGTCCGTTTTTCGAACCGTTCACGGCACTGGAATTAAGAAGACAAGAGATATCTAGTTGTTCAAGTTTGAACTAGTTCTGAGCACTTTCATTTTTGAGCATTTTTCGATAGTTGGTCTTGAGCTCCTGATCAGGCATGATCCAAATGGATCTTAGAACACTCTTTAAGTTTTCATGAACTCTCTAAAAATTATGCCAAATATTCAAAGTCTTATAAGGATCAAGTGATCGAAAGGAATCCTCAGACAGTTGCAATGGTGATTAGTGCAGATCAACGAGGGTCGTCGATCTAGTGCACAGAGCGGCGAACCATGGTAACGTGCACTAACACCAACCAGTAAATGCAGGGACAAATTTAAGTAGCGTAGGTAGTTTATGATAATATTGCAGGGAAAACCTCTCAGTGAAGAGAAGCCCCGAGCACCTGTACTCGAAATATTTATAAAACGCGGAAAATATTGTTTTGGTTCCAACGGAGTGGGATTCCACAAAACCGGCAGAATATCGGAGGGGCTTCGAGTAGTAAGCAGTTTAGATCGAGTTTTGCCTGATGCCACACAACAATCGCCACGCGTCCTGGGGAAGAGAGAGAGAACTGCTCACATCGGACGGGTAAACATCAGGTTACTTAGTCGCCTGGTATGAACGATGACTGTCGGATCTGGGGCTCCCAGATCAATAGCGGAGATGCCTTCCGATGGATGACTGAATTTGACAAGGTTATGAAGCGAGGTCACATAGGATTTGAAGTCTGATATGGATGATGCATTGGCAGAAGGTCATGTTTCGCGGGCATTCTTGGAGTTAACGGAAAAAATGGTCGTTTCAAATATGTCCAAGAGAACTGACACTCATCCGTTATGAACTAGGTGGCCACCTCCCTGTGAGGCATTATATAGTGACTGATTACGCAGGACAAAGGGATTCAAATGGACAGAGGCAGGGGAACCAGAAAGCCAGGAAGTGGAAACGAACAGTTGGGAAGAAGATTGGCTTTAAAGCCACAAACTGACAAAGAGAGAAGCAGAAGTAGTAAGCGAAGAGCAGAAGGTAGTAAGCCAAAAGCAGAGAGAAGAAGCCAAGCTATCCTACAGAAGAAAAGGCAGCATCGAGCCAGAGTTAAGACAGAGATAGAGAGAGTCAGAGAGTCTGTGAACTCTAGAGAAGGCTTGAGAGGTTCAAGCGCACTCCTCTGTAATGCCTGTCATATATGAGTCTCAGATTGGGCTCATACTACTGTGACCAATAGAGGTCAAGAGTTCAGTGAGGGGAGCCTGTGTACTCCAGAGACTTGGGGAATCCAAGTGCAGTTTTACTAATTTGTATCTGCTGAGTGAGACTCAAATTGAGCTCACTGTTGTAAAAACTCTGCTTGAAAACATAATAGAGAGACCACCACTAAAGGCTGGACCAAGAGACGTAGCCCAAGAGTATTGGGTGAACTCCTTGTTAAACTTGTTGTGTTTATATGTTTGCCTGTTATGTTTTCTTTAACTGCTTCATTGCCTATGTATGTCACAATCTTATCGATTCGTTGCATAAAATAACATAGGCACATCCATGCACATGAGTCTATAATACCTTATTAATTTTCCTTAGATCAATTACAGATCAGTGTTTGTATTGCAATCCACTGATGATTTCACAGTCTGGTCAATTTGGAGCATCTGTTTTCAGATCATCTCCAACATCGTCTATGGGGGCCATCCTTAAGTTGATTGCAGATTCCCCAAATATTTGGAAATCGTACGGACATGGGCGCGGTCAATTTTTTGACCGCGCCCATGTCCATCTGATTCCCAAATATTCGGGGAATCTGCAATCGACTTAAGCTCAGGGGTTTGTGGGTGGCGTGGGGAAGTTGACGAGTTTTCCAGGCGTGGAGACTTATGGTCTCTGACATTCTGAATACTTGGTTTTGGCCTTTCTCGACCATGATGCCTCCATTCAATGGTAGAATCTCGGGTCCTGACACCAAGGAAAAGATGTCGAGTGATTTATAAGAAAATATAGCGGTTTCTCATGTTATTATCTGATAATATTTGCACTCTCCAGATATCTTACGCGACTTTGTATCCACATACATATCATAATTTGGTTAGCGATGTGAGTATAAAGTTGTTGTTGGCTTCTATGGTTGAAAAATGAATGTGATTATGGTTCCTCCGACGAAGACTATTATAGGGAGTTGATGAATAATAAATTTCGAAAACCATAGGAATCAATTTTTTTTAAGTGTAAATTTTTTGAGAGTGAAAAAATATAATATGTTATTTTTATTGTTTAATGTATTTTTGAATGCTAAGTGTAATATATATAGGACTAAATAAATATTTTAATCATAAAAATTTAAATTTTTTTATGATATATACATAATTTTTTTTAAATGTCATATAATATATACCTAATTTACATTCAAATATTTTACATCACATGTAGACATTTTATCATGCAAATTTAAATGGATTTTTATTATTTAAATATTTTTAAATATATGTCAATATTAATTCTTATTAAAATATTTTATTGATAGCCCACATTGAATATTTTTTTATGTATAACATTAAAATGTTTTATTTTAACAATTTTTTCTATATATAGATGTATATGAAATTGATATTAGTGTATATTAGTTAACATACATCTTCAAATAATTTATTTAAATCTCTTGTTGAAATATTTTTGAAAAATATAAATTTTAATTCATTTTTTTATTGTAGTTATTTTTTTTTTTAAATATAATTTTTATTTTAAAAAATGAAAAAACAAACAAATTTATACATTTTTAATTTATCTAATATTAAACTGTAAAATAAACCTCTAAACTCAATAACTTTACATAATAAAAATAAATATATAATCCATAAAATTTAATAATAAAAATAAATATATAACCAATAAAATTTACCACCATCCAAAGTAGAGAGCTCCTAATAACCGACGGAGTCAGTCAGGGGCATATTTGCCATTCTCGATATACGATGAATTTGCTGTGATATTAGAAATTTCCAGATGTCAGGAGCTTTCGCTGTGATGTTAGAAATTTTCCACGTCAGAAGTTTTTAGATATTAAATTATATGTTTTTTTTTTCCGTAAATATTAAATGTTTAAGGTTCTGAGGGGATATTCTTTTCAAATATAAATAAAGGGTCTGGAGGTAAGATTACGAAACAAGATTGATTTTATATATATATATATTCTCTATACTGGTTTTACATATAGTTAAAATCTACCTTTGGATGTTTCTAAAAGATTACCAGATTTCTCTTTTACGGAATAATGCACTGGATCTTTTCACCATTTTTTTTTCCTGAACATTCATCTAAAACGGCTTCAAAAAATGATAAAAGGATTCACATTGAACTGAGAGGTACTTTACACTACAATAGGCACATATGTTAGTGATATGATAGAAGAAATGATGTGAGGTTAATAAAATAATAATCATAACAAAATATAATGTCAATTTAATTAAAAAATAACAATAAAAAATAAAAATAAAAATATAATAAAAATATTTAAAAAATATATATTTTTATAATATGAAAAAATTTAAGTAGAGTTATTTTATATATTTGCACATGATTTTTTTTAAATTTTATGTTTAAACATAATAATTAACAATTATAAATTATTTTATATAGAGATAGAATTGTGTTTCAAGTTTTTAATTATGATAATTTTAAAAGTTGTACTTAAATTTAATTATTAAATATATAATGTTTAATAACTTTTCTTTAAACTATAATTATAATCAGTGCTATGCATATAATTCAAAACATTAAATTATAAAAATTAACAAACATGCAATATCAGACACATATATAACTATATTTATAGTAATTTTAAAATAAATAAATAAATTATTTATATATATATATATATTTTGTTGAGAAATTAGTATAGATTCAAGAGGAAATTTTTTAAATTTTTCTTCAAGTTTTGCACTTCAAAAAGTTTGTATTTTCAAAAATTGATTTATTTTAACACTTGAGAAATGGTTCTGGCAATTATTTCTTTAAAATTTTGTTGACTTTGATATTAAACTCTATATAAATATCTGAAAAAGAATATCATTCCAACTTTCTATAAAAGATAACTTACAACCTCTCATTTTACACTACAATTTTATTATTTATCCAATTAATCATTTAATTAAAATCACTCAAATTTTATATATAAATATAAAGAATTTATAGAATAAAGAAAAAAAAAAAAAAATATTCTAACCCTTCAACCAAAATGCCATGAATGAGGAGTTAGAACCTTTTCCACATTTATTATTCCATGAATGCTAAAATAAATATAAATTCATTGTAAATTAATATTAAAATAATCATAAAAATAACAGGGCTGAAAGACAAATTAATTCAAATAGTATAAAATCCAAATGTGTTTCAGAAAAGCTTATGAATATGACGAGGATAAATAAGAGGAAATAATTGGACAAAAAGGAAGAATAATGATGAAGGTAGTGATTAGAAAAGAAGTTAAATAAAGAAAAAAAGAATATAGAAAATGAAGTACAATAAGAAAGAGAAGAAGAGTTTAATGTACTGATTAGAAAAGAAGAAGAAGAGTTTAATGTAGTGATTAGAAAAGAAGTTAAATAAAGATTTTTTTTTTTATAGAAAATGAAGTACAATAAGAAAGAGAAGAAGACTTTAATGACATAATGAACGAGGAACTTAGATTTTGAAGATTGATTAACTTTGTAGTTATGATTTTTATTAAAATCATTAAGATGTTTTTTAATTTTCAAAGGTTATCAAATAAAAATATCATCAAATAATTTTTTTAATTTATTAAAAAATTTGTTTAAAATTATAATAGTTTTAAGTAATATTATACTAAGTATGTTAAATATATTACTAATTTAATTGATTTTTATTTTTTTAAAATAAAATATAAATTAATATTATTAATAAATATTTACATGTTTTTTTATTGTTTGAGTTTAGAATTGGGTTTATTTTACATTGATAAGAAATTTTGACTTATGTATTTAATTTGAATTATATAAATGTTTATTTTATATATTGTAATGAAGTATATTTAACTTGTTTTTTCTTTTTAGTTGTTATTAATATTTTTAATAAAGTTGTGGACATTTATTTTAATTTTGGATTTATGAAGGGTTGACAAAGGTTTGATTCCTTTAGACATTTATAGATCTAGAGTTAAGATGGATTTAGGATGGTTTAATTCCCCCCTTTAAATAAGCTAGATTCCACATAAATACCATCGGTCAATACCATGGGTTCTTATAAACCTGGCGCTCAAAAACCACTCGTCTCAGAGTCAAGATGGATCTAGGATGGTTTAATTTCTCATTTAAATAGGTTATTAACTTGACCAACTCGGATTTACATTAACTACCAAACAATAATGAATAAAATAATAATAATAATAAATAACATAGAATTTTATTTTATTTATTTTATTTCGAAATTATGTTTATTTTAACATAGGGTTATTTTATTTTATTTTGGCTAAATCAAAATGTTTGCAAGACATTACAATACAACATGTCTACCATACTGGGCTAGAGAGCATATGCCTACCATGATGTCTACCATATAGTGGCCAGAGAACATATGCCTACCATGATTTATATATGTATTATTGATTTCTTGAAATTATCACATCGTAAGGCGTTCCCTTCTGAAATCAACTCTCCTCTTATCTTACCTCTCTTACTATGAACCATCTGATCTAATGTTAGACGATTAAAATGTTTGCCACCGTTCATAAAAAGTGTGTTGGAAATAATACTGAGAGGGGGGGTGAATCAGTATTATCAGATTAATCAAACTTTTCAAATGCCCAGAAACATATACGCTACTTCAGTTAAGTGAACCAGCGTGTACACGCTACTGTGACGAAGTAAAACAGCGTATAAGCAGAAAACTCACAATTTAGTTAGCTTATTCTTCAATTAAGTGCATCAGGACATTATTCATCATATTAACAGTAAACATGTGCAGTATAACAGAACAGATAAAAAGCCACACACATGAACATCAAGATATAAGGTGGAAACCCAATGTGGGTGAAAACCACCTGCTGCAAGTTGTCTCTATCTTTCTTAGTATGAAACTTCAGTTTACAATCTTTTGTACTGGTGCAGCCTTATACCAGTACGCAGGCTACAACCTGCAGAAGGCTTCAACCTTCTCTCGTTCTCCAAACTTCCTTGGAAGGGAGCTCCAACCCCCTTTGCTCTTGTACTAGCCAAGATACTAGTACGTAGGTGCTGACCTACAATCTTCCTTCTTCCAGGTATCACTTTTCATACATTTTCAGACTTGGATATTCCTGAAGCACAACATTACAATCTGAAGACCACAATTCATTCAATTTCCACAACAGATCATTGAAGCATAAAACAACCAAACTTTGAATCACTGAACCACTGAACCCTGTCAATCACCAGTTACCAGAACACAGAGCAGACTACAGAACTCTGCAATAACAGTCAGACCCCACTGAAAACCCAAAAACAAGCTTCAAAAGATATACGCTACTTCAAGGAGCCAAACCCGCGTATACACGCTCTTTTACCGAAGCCAACCTGCGTACAGATCTAAAAATAAACTTTCTCAATTTGCAGCTGTACCAGACATTAGTTAGACCCAGAACATAGCATTGCGACAATATGCAGATCTAGAAATAAGCATAATCAACCATATCATGATAGTGCATTTCAAACCATTAGATCCCGATCTATCCTTAGATCTAGTCTTCCATCAACCAATGTGATCTCTCCTTGGCTTAGATCAAGCAACCCAGCACCTGCAAATCAGATCTCTTTCACTCTTAGATATTCAAGCCCTTGTCGAAAGATGATCTTGCCTAATGATCTTCTTCTCCTTATATAGTCTTAGGCCTAACTCAATACCAAGAGCCAAAACCATAGTAACACAATACCATCAACTTCAAAACTAGGGATCGACACGCCCGTCGAGACACAATGGTCCGAAATCATAGGCACAACTTCCAAGGACTAACCACCATGGACCAAAGGAACCTTTCCACATACACGCGCTTTTTATGAATCGAACTTGCGTGTACACGCGACTTGGGCTTAACGAAACGGCGTGTATGAGCTTCCTTGGTATGCTGTACTGAGATCTGTCTTCTGATTAAGTTGCCATCACCTGTACCAACCTCTGAGCACCTGTACCATCCTCTGAGTGAGTTGCCATCAAGGACAACACTTGAATCATAATGCCAACAAAGTGTAGTTATAACTGAAACAATAACAGTCTAAACTTCATCTTTTTCTTCGACCAGTGAACCTAAATGTAAATGACCATGGCTTGCATTGCAGATTTCTTTTTCTTCAACCAGCGAACCTGAAGGTAAACGACCATGGCTTGCGTTGCAGAGTGAAGGTAGACCACCATGGCTTGAAATGGGCTTGCATTATCGAATGAAAGTAAACGGCCATGGCTTACAACAGGCTTGAGTTGTAGAATGAAGGTTGATGACCATGGCGAAAACCCTCCTCTCATTTGCATTCCTGTCTAGCAAGTTTCTTGCTTGTCCTTGTCTAGTAAGTTTCCTGCTTGTCTCTACGAGAGAAGGTTTTGTGTTCAGGAAATGTCTCATTGAAGACCTCCACCATGGTATTCCATTCACTTAGTTGGCATTTTCCTACTCACAATGTGAATTCTGCCTCGAATATTATGAATATAAAATTTTATCTTTTCCCGTTTCAATTTTTTTCCTATTTGTTGAGAGATATAGATAGGGTTTTACATTGTGTAGCTGCACAGAGTATGAAAGTCACACCAGGGTAGGTATTATGTGAGATCGTGAAGCAAAACAACTCTTTTCTTGTGAATCCAAACAGCTAACTCTTTTCTTGTGAAGCCGAATAGCTACAGGAGCACCAATATCTTTTATTGTGCAGCCGAATAGCTAAAGGAGCACCAAGATCCAGTTCAGTGAAGACACCTATAACCTCTAGAACTTGCATTCATTCAATTTTTCAGGTATGGCTTCTGTTTTCCCTTTCTGTTGAGGTTGGTATATTTTGAACTGCTTATTTTCATATTACGGTTAGTTTTTTTAAGCACCAACAGAGACAAGAAGAAAGCATGTAGATGCATTGAAATGGAGATTACTGACTCCAAGGGAAGAAATACATGCCTTGGACCTTGATTCTCCATTAGCTTATAAGGTTAAAGGGTTGTAGTTGCATCTTTTCTCCCTCTTAAGGAACCATTAATAAGCAGAGCTACCAAGGGAGGAATTGCACTAGAAGCTCCTATTGTAACCTTATTATCCTCTATGAGTGACAGACTCAAAAGGGTACAAGCTGCATTCTCTTTCATTGTTGATGTTCCTAACTTTAGTACATTTATAAGGGGCTTGATAGCTCCAGCTTATGTTATTTCAAACTTGTTGTTTTCATAAAGAGACAAATTCAACATAAAAGTGACTGCATTTTGCCGTATTAGAGGATCCACACAATGTAACAATGATATTAAAGGTTTTACAACCCCTACATTAGCTATCATAATCCTATTATCCATGTTATTTTTTGCATATAACCTCAACTGTGTTGTTGCCTTCCTCTACCACTTTGTTGATGTTGATTCCAAATATTCTACCAAATTTTTAAAAATAATCTCCAAATTTTCAGTTTCAGGAGTACCTATTGTTGTAACTGTTTTTAATAATGGTGATACATGTCGCATGCTCCTACATTTCCCATGTTCCTCTAAATGTCTCGACTTCACAAATCTACCTATCCACTTGGCCTGAGATGCAGTCTCGTTTGGAGGGCAAATTGGAAGTGGGGATGAAATTGTTGCTAGCCTCTGTAATTCTCGAGAAATATCACTATTGTAGGAAGACAAATCACAGAAAGCTAGAGAGAAGTCTAGGGAATTAACCTCATCAACAAGATAAGAAGAAGACACGCCCAAGCTAGCATTGCCACTACTAGTAGCAGAGGAAACATTTCACTAGTAGAAAATGGTGAAATTAGTGACTAGGTGACTAAAAAGGTTAGTCACCACAACTTTTCGAAGTGAAATACTACCAAAAATTAGCAATATTAAGAGATCCAACTAAAAACGACTAACATAAATGACTAATTAAGTCTCCAGTTAAAATATATGACTAGCTAATAAGTAATACTACTAAAAGTGACTAACGTGAATGACTATTTTAGTCTAGGGACAAAAATACAACTACCTAACAAGAACTACAATAATACAAATTAGTCGTCCATGTTAGCCATTTTAATTGTGTCACTTTAATAATATAAACTTACAAGTGATAGGGGATTAAAAGGTTGTTATAGATTGGATGAAAGGTTATACTTCCTTATACAACTCTTTATTGGATCAGAGGATGATTATAATTATGGAGCTTATTAGAATATTTAGGGTTATATCCTTTAATCACATTCACAGGGAATTAAATTCAAAGGTTGATAGATAATCGAAAATGGGAGTGGGCTAACACCTCCTTTTGCAACATGAGATGACCACCTATATATGTTGCAACAACCTTGCCAACTTATTTAGTGGGTTTCACATATATTTCACATTTCTTCTTCGTCCTGCAAAGTGGTATGTCCAATGAGAGGGTATGAACTTTGATCAAGGAATGTTCACTTAGTACCACTATCAACACAATGAAACACCCATTCTCTTTTATGAAACAAGCAACATAATAACACAAAATAGTTTTCTTAATTATTTTAAAAACTAGATCCATATTAACTCTGGATCTCTCAAGCGCCGAGAGGGATCAAATCTCTCGAGGTGGAAAGCTCTTATTTTTAGTGCAAAGCTTGAGGAAAGGTTTGAACCTTGTGAGATTTGATCCTTGTCAGTGCTTGATAGATACAGAGTTAAGATGATCAAGGTTGGTTTTAGTTGTGTGTTGCCAAGGAAAATCTATTGAAGATATGATTAATTTTATCAATAATATGTAAATACATATAATATTAAGAGTAATTTTAAATGTGCTAAATATGTTTGAGATTAATGTGGTCATTTTAATTTTAAATTTTCTTAGGTAGATCAATATGTTGAGATGATAAATATTGCTAATAATTTTAATGATGAAATAAAAATTTTGAATGAAAAGTGACAATGTAATAGTGTTGAATGATAGAAAATGTGAATAATAAGAATGCAATTAATTACACATAGTATTCATTGTGATCAATCTCAAACTATTTTCTTATACTATTCTTATTTTCACCTTTGTTAATTTTCACTTTTCATATCGATTATATGAAAATGATAGTTGAAATCGTAAAACATTTAAATATTTAGCTCAAGTTGTTGTAGTAAACACCATACCTTATCTCTCTTTCTCTCAAATAAATTGAATTACTATAACACAAAAATCAATGTACATTGCCAATAATTTTTCGTGCTTACACTGAAATCAATGCACATTGTTGATCTGATCACTCTAAATTTAATGTACCATCATGTATCTAATTACATCAAATCAGAAATCAACATCTACACTGAAATCAATGCATACAATGCAAGAAATCAAATAAGATTAAAAAACAACTTCTACACTGAAATCAATGCATCTAATGCAAACAATTAAATAGGATTAGAAATCATCATCTACACTCAAATCAGTGCACCTATTGCAAGCAAGAAAATAGGATTAGAAACCAACATCTACAATGAAATCAATGCATTTAGTGCAAGTAATCAAACAGGATTAGAAATGCCATCTACATTGAAATCAATGCGTTTAGTGCAATAAATTAAATAAAAATAGAAACCATATACATTGAAATAAATGCATCTAGTGCAAGCAATAAAATATCATTATAAATCAACATATACACTAAAATCAATGCATCTAGTGCAAGAAATCAAATAGGATTAGAAATCAACATCTACACTGAAATCAATGCATCTGGTGCAAGAAATATTCTTCCCTCTCTTCTCCTCTCATCTCTCCATTGTCTCTCTATCTTAGCCCCCCAAACATGTAATATCCCTCCCCTTAATAATAAATAATAAATAATAAAAATAATAAATAATAAATAATAAATCACTTAATAATAAATAATAAAAATAATAAATCATAAATGTTAAATAATAAATGATACTTAAAAATATACAAAAAAAATAAATAAAAATAATAAAAATAAAAATAGTAATAACTATACTAAAGCTCTAAATAAGAATAAATAGAAATAAAACAATAAAAACAATAAAAAAAAAATAGTAAAGCTATCAAAAAGAAGAAAATAAAAGCTAAAAATCAAAAGAAAAGTAAAGAAATAAAATAAGAAAGCTAAAAATCAAAGTCGCATGTAGACACATGGAGTGTGTGCATGTGGTTCCCATCCAATGTTTGCTCTATTTATTAGATGGTGAGGAGGATGGGAGGCATTCCATCTTTCTGAGATTCTATATTTCATTCTCTTGGGAGAATGGTGTTGTAATACATAGGAGTCACTGGCAGTAGGACGTTGATTGAGGGCTTGGGGGTGGCCAGTTGTAGCAAATCCTTGCACAGTTGAGCCTACGGTTGGGTGGAGAGTCGTCCCCAAAACCTTGTTGCGGTAAGCCTACTTCTACCATAGGTAAGCACTATTCATAGTTGAATTTAGATTATTAATTACATGTTTATTTGGTTAAGTAAGTGCCACTCTAATTTAAATTTAATGTTAATTAGTAAAGTTATTTAGATATTTATTATTGCACTGTTACATATGGTATCAGAACAAGGTTCAACCCTTAGGGCCTATAAGTTAGTCGTTCCACAAGATCTTGTTTAATCTTTTTGATATGATTATGATTTAATTGTTTTATGTCAATCTATAATAGAAAATTATAATATAATGAAACTAGTATTTATTTTTTGATATCTCATCATAAGTTTTTTTGCCATCGATTATTTTTTATTTTTTTCGGAATCAATGGAAATGGAAAGGCATTGAAATTTTTAATTAAGATGTTGAGGAACATTATTTTATTGGAATGTTGACGTTGGACGATGCTTCAAGCCTTGTTCATATTCCCCCACACCCCCCCGCCCCCTTCTATGTGTAGCTAGGCAACGTGAGCAAAAATTTTACACAGTTTATTTTTATTTTGCATTAATAAGAAAATCCATATCCAAACTGCTTTGTAAATTAGACAAATGCCAATATCTAGATGGCTATAACTTGACATCCCCGTAAATCCTCACCCATTCTTACAGGTGTGATGGTAGGAGAAAGAAATGCCATCCTTTATAACTAAAAATGTAGACAAACCTGAAATATATGTGGGTGTTTTTGTTTGTCATTGAAATTGTTTTACATATATGTTAGAAATTTATTTTTCTAGCCTTATTGTCCCATGGCAAACGCTATTCCAATCTCTATAGCGAAAAAAAGAGAATTGCTATGTCATAAATAGAGCAGAAAATTAGTCATTTTCAAAGTTTTATTATTATTGAAGTTGTGCGTCTGGTGCAATGATGCTGTCAAAAGTTTTGTCCAACTATACATTTCGTCTCAGTTTTGAAAGATGTTTTTAAGTCGGACTGCACACTAGTTTTTACCCAACTCATTTTGTGCATTCTTTTCGGAGGATTTTGTCAAGATAAAGTTGTTGAAATCACAATCTCTTTAGATTTTCAACCAAAGTATTAAATATAGTTTTTAGTTTTTATATAAATTTAGATTATAACTTTTCAATATAGACCCGGGGTCATATTATATTTAAAAACCCAAAAAACAGTGGTATTATATCAGAGGTGCCAAAAGAAAATTATTCTCGAGCCGTGTCTTTGTTGTAGAAATTTCTTTCATAAAAATAGGGCCAATAATTAAAATTTTATGAAAAAGGAGTGAACTATGAAGTCATAAGCAATCAAATTTCAAGGGCCCAATTATTTTTTGGTGAAACGCCAAGAAAACATTTGTTGAAATTTTAGAAGGACCAGCGTGAGTATTAATATTGAAGTGCCGTGAGAAAAAAAAATTAAAGTGGTGGTACAGTTGTTCTAAAATGGGGCCATAAAGCATTTAAAAGAGGCGTGTGATTTTATTCCAATGTTTCTAAAAGGGGCCAAGGTCTAATGTTAATTCTAGTGGGATTGTAAAAGGAGCAAGCAAATTTCTTTCCTTGTATGGTGCATTAATTTAAAATGGGGGCCAAATTTGATATGGGGCCAGTTTAATTCTTTTGGGTTTCGAACCCAAACAAACTTGTTAAGGCCGAGAGTTGGAGGCTCGTACCAAAATGAGGAAAAAACAAAATTAATTTTGGGGCATGGGCATAGGAGAATGTGAAGTGAATTACATTATTATTTTCTGTGGGTTAGAGAAACCATGCTAAAATCACGAACCCAAATATTATTTGTTTTATCCTGTTTTTCGTTTGTCAAGCAAAAAAAATGCTCGGAATGGTCTTTTGACGCACTTTTTCCATATGATATAAAGTTTCAACTTTAAAGTGCCCAACAAAATATTTTTATCTGCTTTCAAGAAAAAAAAAAGATTTCTATGTCGTAGAACTTTCCAGCATATCCATCTAAAGAATTCTCAGCTTTCTGTAATTTTGTGAGTTTGTTTGCGTACCCTAGAACTCCGTTTTTTTTTTTGTGTTCATCTCCTTATTTTCACTGCTTTCCAAGTTATTTACCATATTCAGATTCTCTCACAAGACTGTAATAATGTATTCTTTACAACCAAGAGTATTTAATTATGGATCCGAATGTCTTCTCTTTGGTAAATAAATAAGTTTTCTGTTTCAGTAATTGTCAACTTGTAATTTGAAACATGGATTTCGAGCGAACTATAATCATTTGTAAGACACTTGGGCATAACTAATGCACATCTAAGGGATACATTTTTAAGTATTAACCATCTCATTCACTCACTGCTGGCACAATCGCTTCAGCGTTTGAAATCATCTTGAACAGTTCACCAAACTGAATGTTGGGATAAATTCCGGAAATTAAAATCTTCGTAGTTTACTTGAATGCTGATCGAAATTCCTAGCAGATCGAAATTTATCGCTGGTTAAATTTTATTTATAGCTGGATTATTTATTCAAAGGAGTGGCAATTTAATACACAATATACGTGTTTGTTACCGTCAGAACTGGGTTTTTGTTTTGACAGAGCAAAAGTATTATTTACAGGTTTCTCATTCCTCATAACAAATCGAATAAATAAACGACGAAATTTTGCTTAATTTACTCTTCTTCATTTGTGATGGTCAAATATAGCTTTGGATATCATTGATGTGTGAATCAAAAGCTCAGAGTTTAGAACAGCAGAGTTCCAGACTTGTGCCAAGAGCTGTACAAGAGTTACGGTATAGATTTCAATCCCTTTTAATCGGTCGAATTTGACATTATGAACTGCTTTCCTCTCACCATGTTTTCTGCTGAGAATCTGAGATAAACAACGCATGATTATGGTGAGTTGATGCACTGTATGTACTCCGCCAGATACCATTTTCGAAGACACGAGATCAAACCCTATTTTTCTATCTATGGTGTTTCAAACTGCAAAAAAAAAATTCTGCCATTGATGATGACATTTAAATGTAAATTTAAGGTGTGACAATTATGGAATTATATTCAACTTCCAGGCCGCAAATTGCGATTGAATTAACTTTCATGAGTTCATTCTTTATTTCTGACAATGTTATTGATACCCTCTCATGCAGCAACCTAACAATAATGAACAACGTTCTGTCAACCATTCAAGGATTTTGAGTTGGTTAGTTTATGAAAAATGTTTGTTATTGCTAGTCTGCTTTTCAGGTCATGAGATTTAACGGCTACCATCTCAACTTTGCCGTGTGAAGGCCTGTGCGCTTTTACCCGGAGTCATGAATCTTTATTTTGAAGTCCGATTCTACCATCATTGTCGGCTTTAAATTCGCTTTCTGTTGTGTAATCTCGGCATCTAAGTAATTTTCTGAAGCTATAGGAATGGATATCTCTTGTTCAAGCCTCGTATAGCGTCATGATCTGTTTCACATTTCATGTTCATGAACCTATTTTCTTTTGAAGTCCTTTGAAGCTCTAGGGGTCAACTTCTGGAAATTCACAACTTGAAATCTCTTTCCTTTCTTCTTCGAATTAAATGGCATCTAAACCACTGAGAATTTTGTTTCGATTTTCCTTTTGGACACTGTTTTGAAATTGAAATTTTCTGTTTCAATTTCTTTAACCTTCAGATGCATTGAACTTTTGTTTTGATTTTCTTTTACACGCCGTTTTGGAATTTGACAATTTCTGTTTAAATCCCTTTTAACTTCCAGATGCATTGATGCAAATTCTCATCATCATGAGAAACTCTCCAAAATTTGTCATTCATATTTATGCCGTGTAAACTTTTGGTTTTTATTTTTGGAGTTCATGTCCAAGTGAACGGGATACTTCAACATGTGCTACTTATCGCACTGCCAGGATTATTTGGTCATTCTGGTAATAATATTCTGTGTGTTGATTCCGAGCAACGGCACAAACACTGACGCAAATATTAGCACCGCTGAACTCTGTTGTCAATGTTGCTGCTCTTTCTGCATTCAATTCTATGATTGGAAGAGTTGCAAAGCCGGCTCTAGAATTGGTGGTGAAGGATGTGAACAGCAATAAGACTCTGCGTAACGGGACAAAGCTGAAGCTTTCTATGGTGGATTCTAATTGCAACGTCTTCGTAGGAACGGCATAAGAAAATTTAGATTTTAGGTTTTGTGTAATCTCTTTGTGGAGCATCAAGGTTACAATGATTTGCAGATAAATATGATCCACAAGGTTACCTCAAATGAAGAGCATATATGTTCAAAGTCCAAGTGTAAGTGTTTGGCCAGTACAAGTTAAAGTTTGATGCATTCATTAGTTCCTCATTGGTTTTAAAGGTGTGATATAGAGTCACATAACTAAAATTATATAGTTTTATTATGACTCATTGATTCATTGGAAAAGTATATAATCTTGTAATCTTGGATGGTGATAATCTACCCATAATTGACGATGTATAATTTTCTAAAAGATTTCACTATTGGAATGGTATACTGGCATGTTTTTTTGTAACAAATATTTAATGCTGGTGTAACTACTCAACACCGGTTCATTTTACAACATAATTTACATAGCACTTTAAGTATTTGGATAATTGAATTTGAAATTTGTCACCAATTAAAGTGCTCTAAAATAGTGAAATCTGTTTCAATTCACAAGGAATAAACTTTGATATCCTATCACCTTTAGATGATCATTGTTCACTAGCATCTGTTCATTATTTTATTGTTCAATCTGATCTACAAACATAGAGATAACATTCCTTTAATGTTGATCATACTATTCACTAACTATTTGGGTTGGATTGATATTCTCATTGTCCTTTAGCAATAGCAGTTGCTTGTCTGGTATATTATTGCAAGAGCACAACTCTCTCAATATGATCTTGACGATTAAGATGTTGTGAACCCATTTGGAGTGCTTACTTAGTTAAGACAGACTAAGTCATGTTTTATGGTTTCAACGTTTTGATACATCTAAATCATACCCTATGATTTCAGTTTAGATGTGAGTATAAGTTACATGACGTTTTGTGATTCAAGGTTAATTGCATATAGTGGATAAACGTTGTCTAAGGAGAAATGGAAAGGAGAAACTTGCAATTTTTAAGAATTATAACTAATGATAGCTCATGTGATTATGGCCAACGTGGATCAAATGCTTAAGGTGGTAGAGAAGAAGTATCACAACAAGGGTAAGAAACCAGTAAGAAGAGGCAACCTATTTTGGAACATAATGGAAGAAACATAACTTGGTACTCTAAAGATATCACTATAAGGTCTATCTAAGGATGATGCACATAAAGAAGAAAATATTGGCAATCAACTAATGAAGTTGAATAATCAAGATAATAATGAAGGACATTTTTATGGAATATATCTATGATTAACGGAGGGATGTTCTATCAAGAAGAAAGTTCTTTTAAAGGTATTGATGAGTGGAGCGAGAAACATGATTGGTAATGGTCATAATGATGATCTACATATTTTAAAAATGTGAAGGTGCGAAGTTGCATGATTACCGAGTGATAATAAACGATGGAGATATAGGAAGGAATGTTGCTAGAAATTTTAGAAGGATACCTTGAGAAGGATTGTGTACATAGTGACAAAAGAAGTGAAATTCAATTAATAAAGGTTGTACTTGACTAATTTTCACTCACTGTTTCATGTATAGGACTTCCCATAAATTTAAAAGAGGTTGTTTCCACATAACACCTCACATTTAAAAATTTCCATGGACAATGATGATAGTACTGTTTCCAACTGTTTCAAAAATCTAAAGATACAAGAATCTCTTGTTCAACTTGAAGAAGGGTGAATTTACAATAAAGCAATCAAATGGTATTGAGATAGGAACTCGACGAGATAAAATATATTTTTCGTGGATGAAATTGTTAAGTGATATATGTATAAGTCAACATGGATCAACAAACCCTCATACCAGTAAATTAAGCATGATAAAACAATGAAATCATGATGACCTAGTGTTTGCATATAGCGATATTGGAATCAGTAAGCCAAAGGGTAAATGGATGCAAAACCAAGGGATTTTAATTTTGAGATAATGATGGTATAACTACTAATATATTAAACAATGAATTTCACCAAAATTTCCTCGGGGAAGGAACAATATATGATGAGAGATTAAGACTCAAGATGATGAGGCTCATGTGAAATTTAACGATGTACTTAGATGATAATACTGTTGGTGTAAATGATCAACTACCTAGTAGAAAGAAGTCAAACTCATTGTTGAAAAGTAATTGACAACTTGATGACAACATATTGATGATGTTTCATGCTATCATGGTAGGAAGATAATGATGTACATATGATTCTTATAGTGATAAGGTATCCATACGATAGTAGCGATATGCATAGGTATTATGAAATTATTGACATACTCATTTACTACGTGATGATAGGTATTTAATGTTCAATAGTCATGATGGATATGATATGCATAACGTGGCAGAGGAATTATGATGTTATAATATGAGGATTATTGACATGTCATTCATTTATGTGAACTCATGATATGTCTTGATATAATTATGTTGATGGTATAACTAAAGCATGTTATAGTTCCGTACAAATCTATGGCGTGCATGAACATGCAGTTCCTTATTATTCATAATGTCGCGATTAACAAAGATGAACATTCTCATGATGACATGCAAGAGTTGGCATGTGGATTATTTCCTATGATACTATGATGGTATGGTTAATGCATTTGATGCATGTTGAGATGTGATGATTCACAGGACTCCACAAATGTGTGGCCCAGGTCAGTTTATTTGATGATCTCGTGCAAGCCCATACGCACGAGGGAGAATAAGTAACACCATATGGGCTGGGGACAAAACGTAATTAACACTACATATGCTAGTGGTTCCTTTGTCTTATGTATAGCTCTTGATGGATAGCTCTAGAAGAGATATGGGACTATCTTGAGGAGGCCAAGTGCCTGATGTTCTAGGCTAGGTGCTTGTTATTGGATTGGGATGACGAAGTCTGGAAGAGATGTAAAGGACTTTGATGCCTGGGGTTGTGCACCTTAGTAGTTGTGGAGGGAGTGGGCCAGCCTTGCGAGATGTCTGGGGTCGTTGAGTACCAGACTGGATGGCTGCCTTGGGGCAGATGAGGTCTGAGTCAGGCGCGAGCCTTGGGGCCAGCCTTGGACTAGGATACAGACCAGGTCAGGCTTAGCCTGGTGCCGAAAGTGGGAAAAAGGACAGAGATTCCTTGATATTTCCCGGGGTGTTGGGGACTTTCAATGCCTGCTGGTTATACTAGTTCAGCAATGGGTGTTGGCAACATGAAGTAAATAAAATAATATATAATAAATAATAAAAATAATAAATAACACATAATTCAACATAACTTCGGGACGAAGTTCCTTAACGTGGGAGACTATGTAATATCCCTCCCCTTAATAATAAATAATAAATAATATAAATAATAAATAATAAATAATTAATAATAAATAATTAATAATAAATCAATTAATAATAAATAATAAAAATAATAAATCATAAATGTTAAATAATAAATGATATTTAAAAATATACAAGAAAATAAATAAAAATAATAAAAATAAAAATAGTAATAACTATACTAAAGCTCTAAATAAGAATAAATAGAAATAAAACAAAGAAAACAATAAAAAAAAACAGTAAAGCTATCAAAAAGAAGAAAATAAAACAAGAAAGCTAAAAATCAAAAGAAAAGTAAAGAAATAAAACAAGAAAGCTAAAAATCAAAGTCGCATGTAGACACATGGAGTGTGTGCATGTGGTTCCCATCCAATGTTTACTCTATTTATTAAATGGTGAGGAGGATGGGAGGCATTCCATATTTCCGAGATTCTATCTTTCATTCTCTTGGAAGAATGGTGTTGTAAGACATAGGAGTCACTGGCAGTAGTACATTGATTGAGGGCTTGGGGGTGGCCAGTTGTAGCAAATCCTTGCACAATTGAGCCTACGGTTGGGTGGAGAGTCGTCCCCAAAACCTTGTTGCGGTAAGCCTACTTCTACCACAGGTAAGCACTATTCATAGTTGAATTTAGTTTATTAATTACATGTTTATTTGGTTAAGTAAGTGCTACTCCGATTTAAATTTAATGTTAATTAGTAAATTTATTTAGATATTTATTATTACACTGTTACAAAACACACATGCTCTCTCACTCCATATTTATCAATCTCTTTGTCCCTTCCTCCCTCCCTCTCTCCATCTCTCTCTTCTTCCCTCTCTTTTCCTTCCACCAATATCTCTATCTCCCTTTGTCTCTTTAGATCACCCCCAATACATACACTCTCTTTCTCCAATCTATCTATCTATCCCTTTATCCTCCTCCCCCCCCCCCTTCTCTCTCCTTCTCTCCCTCTCCCTCACTTATCCCTCTCTTTCCTCCTTATATTCTCTCTCATTCTCTCTCTATCTTCCTTATTGCTCCCTCTGTCTCTCACAACCTTTCTCTCTCTATAACTTTCTTCTTACCTTCCTCTCTCTCCCCCTCCAACTTCATCTCTCTTTCCCTCCCTCTCTCCACTCTCTCACATATTGTATCTTATTTCCTCTCTCTCCCTCTCTCTGCCACCTCTCTCCCAATCTCTCTTCACCCTCCAACTCTATTATTATATCCCTCCTTCTCTCTTTATGTCTCCTTCACCCCCCCTTCTCTCCACCCCTATCTCTCTCTCTCTTCCCCTTCTCTCCCTCTCCCTCGCTTATCTCTCTCTTTCCTCCTCCTCTCCTCTCTCACTCTCTCTCCATCTTCCTTATCGCCCCTTCTCTCTCTCTCTCCACATTTCTCTCTCTATCACTTTCTTCTTACCCTCCTCTCTCTCCCCCTCCAACTTCATCTCTCCTTCTCTCCATCTCTCCACTCTCTCACATCTTGTATCTTCCTTCCTCTCTCTCCCTTTCTCTCCCACCTCTCTCTCTATCTCTCTTCACCCTCAAAATCTATTATTATATCCTTCACACTCCTTATTTCTCCTTCTCTCCATCCCTCCTTCTTTGTCTCTTTATCTCACTCCCAAACATACACACTTTCTCTCCATATCTCCCTTGTCATTCCCTCTCTCTCTCTCCACTTCTCACTCTCTATGTCTTTCTTCTTCCCTCTTTCTCTCGCCTCCAAATACATCTCTCTATCCCTCCCGCTCCTCCTCTCACCCTCCCTCTCTCCTCCTCTCACTTGTCCTTCCTCTATGTCCTTTTCTCTCCTAACTTCCTCTATCTTCCCCATCACTCTCTCTCGTCCTTCCTCTATGTCCCTTTCTCTCCTACCTCCCCTCTCTTCCCCATCACTCTCTCTCTCTCTCTCTCTCTCTCTTCCCCATCACTCTCCTCCTCTTTCTCAAGCCCTCTCTCTCATCCTTCCTCTCCTTCCCTTTCCCTTCAACCTCCCTCTCTCTTCCCCCATCACTCTCTCTCTGTCTCTCTTTTCCCTCCAATCCCCTCTCTCTCTCTATCTCTCTCTATGTTACTATATCCCTCCCTCTTTCCTTCACTCTCCTTATCTCCCCCCTTATCTCCATCTCTCCTTATTTTTCTCTTTATCTCTCCCCTAAACATACACAATCTCTCTCCATCTCTCCCTTGTCACTCTCTCTCTCTCTCCACGTCTGACTCTCTATGTCTTTCTTCTTCCCTCCCTCTCTCTCCCTCCAAATCCATCTTTCTATCCCTCCCTCTCTCCTCCTCTCTCTCAAGTCATCTCTCTCATCATTTCTCTATCCCTTTCTCTCCTACCTCCTTCTCTCTTTCCCATCTCTCTCTCTCTCTCTCTTTCTCTTTCTCTCTCTCTGCACTCATATCCTCTCACTATCTCCATCCCTCTCTCCTTCTCTCTCTCCCCCCTCCATATTTATGTCTCCCTATCCCTCTCTTACCCTTCTCTACCTCTCTCACTCATCTCCCTCCCCCTCTCTTCATTCCTCCTCTCCCTTCTCCTTAAGTTTATCTCCAACTCTCCCTATCTCTCCACATGTATCACTCTATGTCTTTGTTCTTCCCTCCCATATATATTTAGAGTTAATATATATCATGATATATTAATATATATTATAATATAACAAATTTAATATTGTATTATTCCAAAGTTATTAAATTTAATAATATTAATTTAATAATATTTTAATATGAGTATTAGATTTAATAATAGTAATAATATTAATCTTTTAATATTAATATTAGGGTTAATAATGTTTTTCTTGCATGGTATTAATAATAATTTGGCCCATAGGCTTCACCTAAATAAAAGTTATTTTTCGAGTGTTAGTAAATATAAAGAGGATTATGGAGTAAATATAAAAATAGGTTTTATTTAATTACCATACCTTTGGTTTAATTATATTTTTATTTAATTACCACACCTATTTTATTTACCACGTTATTTGGCTCATAGACTTGGTATATAATTAGATGTTGATTTTTAATCATGTTTGATATATTTTGATTTATTTACCATACCTCTTCATACCTCTTTTACAAATATGGTATTTGGCCCATGGTATTTAGCTCATGATATTAAAATGGTATTTGGCCCATAGGCTTCACCTAAATAAAATCTAATTTTTGAGTTTTCTTAAATATAAAGAGGGTTATGGAGTAAATATAAAAATAATCTTTATTTATTTACCATACCTAAAGTTTATTTATAATTTTTTTTATTTACTATACCTATAGAGTAAGTAAAAAAAGAGATTCTATGTATTTACCATACCTCACTTTTATTTATATTTTTATTTATTTACCATACCTCTTTTTTGAATCTTATTAAACTCTTTATATTTTAAATTTATATTATGTTTATACATACTAATAATTAGATTGATTGTTAAATAGGGTATTAAAGATATTAAATGATAAATGATAAATGTTGTTTACCATTTATATACTTGAAATCTAACCCCATACCCTCATTATATGTTAAATGTTTACATTTACATGAGATATATCCCATAAATAACCAAAACATGTTTGACCATGAACAAAATTACATATATAAATAATACTCACCATAGAACCATTTCCAAATAAATAATGTTATTGTATAATTACCCTATCTATTTTTATGGTAAACATCAATGATAAATTTAAAAAAAAATAAAAATTACCATGATAAAACCAACCAATAAAAGCCGCTATAAAACTCAGAAATTACCCAACATTGCACTTATAATTAAATGAAATATATAAATAAGATAAAACCAACCAAAAAAAGCCGCTATAAAACTCAGAAATAACCCAACACTGCACTTATAATTAAATGAAATATATAAATAAGTGTGTGTGGCTGGTGACATTGGTTGCAAGTAACGCTTTGTATGATAATAATATCAAAAGAAACCTCAGGCAAGGCTACCATTGACGACATCTGCGACATCTCTGCTAGTTGATTTAGCAGAGATATAAATTTGGTAGAGAGAGAAGACGAAGGGAATACTAATAAAAAGGAAAAAAACGAAGATTTTGGTATTATTCATTCATTATTCTCTTTATTCTCTCTTTCATTGGCCGGCCTTGGTTTCGTGCTTACGTGAGATTAGACTTTGTTCCTCCGTTGGTGTAGTAGAAGAGAGGGAAGGTGAAAACCTTGGAATCCTGTATATTCATAGATGGTGGGTTTTGCTTTTTAGATCTAAACAAATTTTTAGATAAAATGTGAACAAAATTGAAAAGAAAGAGATGTAGCTCTCAGGTGTGGTCTGCACCTGGAGACTACACTCATCAAACTTGAGAGATCACTCTCGTCCACTCTATTCCCCATCAATCAAAGATTACATTATTAAATAGAATACTAAGAAATAGGAAGTTGCACCCAAACCCCATAACTATAGGAACTAATCCTAAACTAGGGAGAAAGTTACAACAATGTAACCATTTTCTCCATTAATACAAAAATAATACTAATTATTTTTAACTCCCCCCCTTAATGGAGAAAGGGTTCTCCTGGATTCCTAGCATCTTTCTAAACAATTCAAATTTCACTCGTGCAAGAGGCTTTGTGAAAATATCAGCCACATTGTCACAAGTTTTACAATATACAACAGCAATTTCTTTAGACTGTATTTTCTCTCTAACAAAATGGAACTGAGTGTCTATATGTTTGGTGTTTTTGTGAAACACTGGATTGTATGCTAATTTAATGGTGCTCTGGTTGTCGCTTTTGATGGAAGTGGGATTTTTCTGTTCTTTTCCTGCATCTTTAAGAAGCCTTCTCAACCAGATCGCTTCACACGTTCCTGCACACAATGCTTGATACTCAGCTTCACATGACGACAGAGCTACAGTACTCTGTTTCTTGCTGCTCCAAGCTATGACCCCGGAACCTATGTTGAATGCATAACCTGTGATGGACCTCCGATCATCCAGGTTACCTGCCCAGTCTGAGTCTGAAAAACCTGCTAGAGTAACATCAGATACATCAGTGTATAAAATACCATAATTAACAGTACCACAAAGATACCTTAACACGCTCTTTGCTGCTATCCAGTGACTTTCAAGCGGTTTTGACATAAATTGGCTCAACACACTAACAGAGTATGCCAAGTCGGGTCTGGTTGTTGTAAGATATATCAGGCTGCCAACCAGCTGTCTGTACATTGTGGCATCAACCTCCTTAGTGCCATCATCACTGCTCAATTTCAGATTCTGCTGCAAAGGTGTCGCTGCTGTTCTACACTGATCCATACCAAACTTTTCCAACAGATTTCTAGCATACTTCCCTTGGGTAAGAAAAGTTTGCCCAGTATCTCTGAATACTTCTAATCCCAGACAATAGTGAAGGCTTCCGAGATCCTTCATTTCAAAAACTTGTGCCATAAGCCTTTTGATTCCTTTGATTAAATCATCTGCATTTCCTGTTATAATCATGTCATCCACATACAAAGAAATCAAAATAATCTGCCCCTGATTATTGTACTTGGTATACAAATTTGGGTCATTTAAGCTTCTATGGAAACCATACTCTACAAAGAAAGAATCAACCTTTTCGTACCAAGACCTGGGTGCTTGCTTTAAACCATATAAAGCCTTTTTCAATCTGCAAACAAGATGTTCCTGCCCCTGCTTTACATATCCTTCTGGCTGTACTAAGTAAATTTCCTCTTTTAAATCACCATTTAAAAATGCAGATTTAACATCAAGCTGGTGTAATTCCCAATTACATTTAGTAGCTAAAGCAATAAGCATTCTGATTGTATTTAGCTTTGCTACAGGTGCAAAAGTATCATCAAAATCTATACCTTCCTGCTGTGAGTATCCTTTTGCAACCAACCTAGCTTTTAACTTATCTATACTTCCATCTGCATTAATTTTGGGTTTAAACAGCCACTTGCATCCTATGGGTGTTTTGTTTTTAGGCAGCTCAACTAAATCCCAAGTATCATTTCTAAGAATTGATTCCATTTCCTCATTCATTGCAGCTCTCCATTCCTTAAATTGACTAGCTTCTTTATAATTAGAGGGCTCTATAATGTTCAAAACTTTTGACATCAAAGCATAGTTTCTCAACTTCAATGGTAATTGAGTCTTCCTACCTGACCTCCTTGGTAGGGGACTTACCTCAAATTTGTTTTCCTCTGCAATAACTGGGCCTGCTTTTTCACCTTCTTGTTGTTCTTCTTCATTCTCTTCTTTCTGCTCCTGTTCCTGCTCCCTTTCATCCTCGCTGCTTTCCTCCAACAGCAATGGAATGTGCCAATCATCTCCAACATCAGCTTTCCTTTCCTGTACCTGTTCATGAAAGACTACATCTCTACTTGCAAATGTCTTACGAGACTCAGGATTGAACAGTTTGTATGCTTTAAACTCTGTGCCATAACCAACAAAGATGCATTTGACTGCCTTAGGGTCTAGTTTCTTTCTATCAGCTTTGGGTACATGTGCAAATGCCTTTGACCCAAAGACTCTTAAGTGGTTTACTGCTGGTTTAAATCCATATAAGGCTTCAAAAGGGGTTTTGAAGCCAAGAAACCTAGTAGGACTTCTATTTTTTAAATATACAGCAGTATTTATCGCTTCTGCCCAAAAAGTATTAGATAGACCCTTACCTTGCAGCATGCTCCTTGCGCACTCTACCAAGGTTCTGTTTTTACGCTCTGCAACTCCGTTTTGCTGTGGTGTGTGCGGCACTGTATACTGCTGAACAATCCCGTGAGATTTGCAGTATTTCATGAATTCTTTTAATTTGTATTCTCCTCCTTGATGAGATTGGAGAATTTTAATACTTTTTTCAAACTGTTTTTCCACCAGGGTTTTGAAATCTATAAAACAATGGAAAGTCTAACTTTTCTTGTTTAAGAAATGAATCCATGAATACCTAGTGCAGTCATCAGTAAACAACAAAAAATAGTATGCTCCCCCTAGCGACCTTGTCTGCATGGGACCACATACATCAGTGTGCACTAACTCTAAGATTTCTGTTTGCCTCCTCCTATCATGCAGAGGGAACTGTTCTCTGTGCATCTTTCCTAAGGCACAACCATCACAGTTTAACTGAATGTTACGAAAGATGGGGAGACCTTCGACCATACCTTTCTTTTGTAACAACATGAGATCCTACAGATTCAGATGACCAAACCTCTGATGCCAGAGTTGTTCAGCTGTCGAATCTCCTGCAACCATGGCTTGCTTTGATATACGTTTTGCATCCAATCTGTATAGGCTTCTAACTCGCATGCCTGTTGCAACAATTTCATTCCTGCAATCCTTTATCACACAGTGAGTCTTGAAGAATTCGACATGCATATCTTGATCAGCCATCATGGATACAGATATCAGGTTTTTCTTTATTCCAGGTACATATAAAACATTTGAAAGGTGACTAATTTTTCCATTTGGTAACTTAACTGAAATCACCCCATGACCTTTAATCTGATATCCATTATCATCCCCTAGATATATTTTTGATCCATTTATAATTTCTTCAAGACTATCAAAAAATTCCTTATTACCTGTCATGTGAGAGGATGCTCCGGAATCAACATACCAGATGTCATCTTCATTCGATGCTGAAAGGGCACAGTCGACTATGAACAGTCGAAATTCATGACTGAAGTCTTCTTCTTCAACAAAATATCCTCTGTGTTTTGGATTTACGTGTCTCCTCCTTGCCTCATCATCCTGCTTCTTATAATAACAATCTCTCTGTATATGACCCTTCTTTCCACAATAAAAGAATTTCTTTTCAGAGTGATTTGCAAGCATACCTTTATGACAGTGATGTTTGTGTGTTGTTCCTCCTTTCTGGACTGATTTTTGCTATGACTGCTTCCCTTTAGATAGTCGTCGTTTTGCCACCAGCGCAAGATCGTCACTTTGGGGGTTCAGATTCAGGTTCTGCCATCGCTCTTCCTCTTGCTGCAAGATCGCGGTGAGATCATCAAACGTGGGTGTTTTTTCCCTTGCCGAGACTCCAGTGATGAAGGTTTGGAAATCATCACGCATCCCATTCATTGTGATTGCAACAAGATCTTCATCAACCACCGCCACTCCAATGGCCACCAATCCGTCTTTAACATCCTTAATTCGCACGACAAATGCAGTAGCAGACTCCCTTTCATCCATCCTCATTGAAAATAGCTTGCTTTTCAGAGCCAAAACTCTGTTTGTATTCTGGGTTTCATACAGATTCTTGATTTTCGTCCAAATCTCTGCGGACGTTTTACAGTCTCTGATGTGTGCAATGACATTGTCTTTCACAGACATCTTCAACAGGACTTTGGCCTTGTTTTCTCGTTTTTCCCAGTCTTCCTTCTGTGTGGTTGCAGTCGGCTTCTGCTCATCGCCTGTCACTATAGTCCAAGCATTCGCACCTTCGAGCAGGGTCTGGATCTTAAACTTCCAATTTGTGAAGTTAGACTCGTTGAGTTTACCAGACTCGTTAAGGTAAGATTCCATCGTATTACTCATTGTAAATCTACTTAAGAACAAAAACAATACCTGTCAGATCGATCTGTCACCTCTGCCACCGATCTGCAGTGTCTGGCACTCCCACTCCAATGAGCAAATTCGGCATTTCCAACACAGCCGAAACAATGATCTGATCACTATTGATCCGATCCACCTCTCCCGGATTGATCTGCCACTTCGCCGATCCTGCTCTCCCTGCAGATTGCCAAACGAAGTCGAGGTTTCCCGCAGATCTCCTCTGGCGCTTTCCCGATCTGTCTCTCCTGGACGGATCTACAACTCCGCCGATCTGCACCGTTTGCAGACCGCCAAACAAAGTTCACGCTATTCACAGATCCCTTGGCGCTACCCCGAGCGAAAAAACCGCGCCAACTGAAAATCGCTTAGAGTAGTTCAATTGGCGCGACTTTCCTGGTAAAATCCTGCGCTAATTCCTCTTCTGGCGCGACTGTCAGCACAAAATCCACGCCAATCCGCGCAAAATCCGCGCCAAAACTTTCGAGTCTGAGCCAAGTGTTCTGCAGTCCACCTGCTCAATCGAGCACAGAGCTCTTGTGTACACACAGCCACAAAGACACTTCAAGCCACACAGGCTATTCCAGCCACACAGGCAAGCTAGCTACTACAGGCACTTCAGCCTCACAGGTGACAAAAGATTAGGCTCACTCAATCTGAGCTCTGATACCAAGATAAAATGTGAACAAAATTGAAAAGAAAGAGATGTAGCTCTCAGGTGTGGCCTGCACCTGGAGACTACACTCATCAAACTTGAGAGATCACTCTCGTCCACTCTATTCCCAATCAATCAAAGATTACATTATTAAATAGAATACTAGGAAATAGGAAGTTGCACCCAAACCCCATAACTATAGGAACTAATCCTAAACTAGGGAGAAAGTTACAACAATGTAACCATTTTCTCCATTAATACAAAAATAATACTAATTATTTTTAACTTCTTTTGCTGAAATATCCTTTGTGTCATTTTGGGTTTATAAGAAAAACCCTAGAAGGGTGGGTTGTCTCCAAAGGGAGGGCGTTATTATAAGAAACACAACAAAAATGAGGGGTGCTATGAGAATCAGTGGCACAATTTGATTTCGTCTAGTGTTCAAAAATTCATATCAGATATAAAAGAAATAGAAAGGAATCACTCGGATGAGGAGATATATGCAATGCTAAAGGAATTCAATATGGATCCCAAAGAGACTACTCAATAGCTTCTCTATCAAGGTAGGCCTTGTAGGTTTGATTTCTGTTTGCTTTCAGTATTTGGGTTTTGTTTAATTTTTTGCACCATAATTCCTCTTTATCTCATCATGGAATTCAAGATAAAAGCCAAACTATGTGAAAAATAAGGTTTATTGTAGTGCCCATAGTTTTCTGTCTTGTGTTGGATCCTGCCTATGTACTAAGAATAGAAAGCACTAAGTGTGTCCCACAAGTTAAGGGGTTTTACGTTTCGAAGCACAGAAAATTGTTGAGATAGTTTGTACCACATAGTCACTCATACGATATTAGTGGGATTTTGAGTTTAACGTGGAATTATGAATTATTTTTGGATTATGATCTGAATTAGAATCGTAGAGGTTTGGCTATTGCTTTCCCCTGCTCCATCACTTTCCAATGACACTTTCCCACAACTATTAAGCTGGTGGATTTGTTTACCAGAAATCTATCAAACTTACGATTCGTTTGTCAATTCTTTAGTGAAATTGAAATATGTTTGTGTTTGCACGTTCATTTTACAAATGTCATAAATCTGTATAAATATGTATGTTTGTGTGAAAATTAAAGCGAAGATTGAGAAGTTAATCATGTGAGAAGTTAATCATGTATGGGTTACAGTTTGTTTGTCAATTCTTTAGTGAACTTGAAATATGTTTGTGCATAAGTTTCAATTTGTACAAACATTTTATATGAAAATTAAAGCGAACATTGAGAAGTTAATCATGTGAGAAGTTAATCACGTATGGGTTACAGTTTGTTTGTCAATTCTTTAGTGAACTTGAAATATGCTTGTGCATAAGTTTCAATTTGTACAAACATTTTATAGACGTCATAATCTGTATAAATATGTATATTTGCCTGAAAATTAATGCGAACATTGAGAAGTTAATGACGTATTGGTTACTTTTTTCAAAAAGTTATGTTTTCCCCTATTCTATTGTTTGATAGGAAATTTTTTGTTTTTCGTATTACTCTTGTCTATCACTTGAACAAATAGTTATTCAGTGATGTTTATTGTTGTATTTTCTATTAAAAGTTGAGACTTAGTATGTTGTCTATAATGTAGATCCTTTTCGCGAATTCAAGAGGAAGTCAAACAAGTTTAAAGAGGTGAGTTCCCTTTCATTTAAAAATTTACAGTTTTTGGAACATACATACTTTTGAAGAAATTCACATTTTCCCCTTGTGTAAATCAAATGCATTGTTAATGATTTTCCTTTAAATGGTAGCCAATTATATTGAAGTCTATGATCATCTATAAGTAGGTTTTTGTAATATTTCTTGAAAAATAGAATTTTGACATAATCGCAAGTCAATTAGAATTTTGGGCCTAAGTATTTTGACTATTGGAGAGATGCATTCAATTCTAAACATTATATTGGAAATATGTTGGCTGAAAACGTATATCCAATAATGTTAAATTGAATGAAATATTTATCATAGGAGAATTATTGTAGTATCATCCTATCTAAACGGCTTGCTTACATTAATGATAATATCATCCATACATTCAAGAGACAGATGCAGAAATGCTAAATAATTGATGAGATAATGAACACAGTACAAGATAGTGTATTTATTTATGTATGTGTAGGTGAAAGGGTATAATTATTCTAAAAGACACGATAGATAATAATGTTTACATAATGGAATATACGATCATGCTTTCAATGTATTACACGTTTCTCTCATTTGGAGATGCTCCAGCCTTAAAGCATACAACGAAGAAAGATCGAAAAACACTTGAAACTTGGAATTGTACTTGTACATTGTAGGTGCATGGATCCAACCAAGATCTACTTTTATTGGAGTTATTTGTTGAGAAAGGTTTTGAATGAATCTTGTTGCAACTTCCAATATAATTATTTTTTGAGAAAGGTTTTGAATGAATCTTGTTACAAGTTGCAATGTAATTGTATATGTTGTTGTTGATAAGGTTTCGAACAAAAATCAGATTCTTTGAAATGTATATAAATTGGTGCCTATTTAGATGTCAATAAGATGTCTTATTAAGGTGATGACTTTTGTGATTAGGATGATGGTAATGTTTTTCTAGAGGACAATTTTCTTTATCTTAGGTTCAAATTAATGACATTCATCTTTACTTTCAAGTTTTGTAGTCATATGTCCAACAATTTCTTTAAATGATTTACCGATCGATAATATTTCATTAGGAACAATAGATTGATCTTCAAACTCAATCATAATCATAGATCGCACTTTGAATTTTGAAGAAGAGTATTTCCTCTTTTTAACCATTTGATTATGATTTTTAGGATGAGTAATTTATTTTTCTCTCCTTTCCTCTTGATGATATTATAATATTTTTCCTTGAAATATTCTTATTGGAAATTCTCAAATTTGTACTAAAACCATCATGTGACAAATTGTTATAAAAAATTCCCAAATTTGTACCAAAATTACTCAATTCCTTTATGAAAGCTGAAGCTTGGGTCTACTCCTCGAAAAAAAGAGGGCTTGTATTGGGAATGAACATGGACATAGGTAATGCAACATCTACCTTGCTTGAGAATATTTCAAGATCTATGCTTAGAACCTAAATTTGACCTTGCATTGAATTTGGAAATTTTTCTTCAATTGCTTCTTCATCTCTTTCAAATGGAGGACCAAAAATGCCTTCTTCTTGACTCGTTTTATCAACTTTAAGGTCTGGGGCCTTTTTCAACACGATGAAAATTTTATTCTTTTCAACATGGGGACACACCACTTCCTTCACAACCTTCCTTTGCCAAGCTTCTCAAGTTAGCACTTTGTAATCCCATTTAGACTTGAAGAAAACAATCTCATCATGGTATCCTCATAAGAGAGGCCAAGAACCAATGATGCCAAGTATACTAAGGGTGGAAAATAAGATTCCTAACATATTTATAATGAAAACCATTCAAGCACAGATCTACAATGAGTCATAAGAAAGGAGAATAATTTTAGAGGAAAGAAATATGGTACTTACAACTGGGCATCTTTGCCAATGATTTTCCTTCAAAATTGATTTATAACTAGTAATTGTAGATTTTAGCAGGTCAAATTGTTTCAGCCAACTACTAATAGAAGGATGCTGTTAAAACTTGCAACTAGGGCCAAACTCCGTGTGGGTCATCTTATTTACGAAAGCTGATATTTTTCTTGGATTCCTCTCCTCGAGAGGTGTAGGATTGATCTAAAGATAATCCGATTCCAACATGTATTCATGGAGATATGAATTTATTTGTGTTATGGGACAATTCGTCAAGGTTAGAGAGCAACCAAATTGCCCCCACATGTCCTCAACGTTTTAGTATAAAAAGACGCAGCTTGCTAGTCATTTGTACACAATCTTCTTATGATCTCTTCCTCTCCACTTGTCTTTGGGTTTTGGTGGGAGGAGAGATCCTAAGAGTCAATGTTGCCCTAATGGAGAAGGCTCTACGCTATCTTAGGAGATGGGAAAACTCTACGTTGTCATGGAGTACAACCTTATCTTAGCCTCAAGAAGCATTAAAATTGCCCCATGGAGAAGCCCTAACATAGGCCTCAACACAGTCAAGGATGCTTCCCTAGACGTAGTGAGAATTCTTCCCTAAACGCGGTGAAAATGCTACACTAAACACAGTCAAGAATGATACCCTAAACATATTCAAGAACGCTGCCCTAGATGCAGTCAGAATGTTGCCATAAACACAGTCACAATTCCCTAAACGCAGTCAAGAATGCTGCCCTAGACGCAATCAAAATTCTTCCCTAAACGCAGTCACAATGTTGCCCTAAATGTAGTCAAGAATGTTTCCATATACGCAGTCAGAATGCTACCCTAAATGTAGTCACAATGCTTCCCTAAACGTAGTCAAGAATGTTTCCCTAGACATAGTTAGAATGCTGCCCTAAATGCAGTTAAGAAGAAGACCTTAACACTGTTCTAGGATGTAGTTTGAGGATGGTTTTCATGTGCCGTAAGATGTTGTTGTAATCTACAGTCTCAAGTCTTAACCCAGCCACAAAGAATGAGAAGAATAGGCTGCAGTCCTAGTTGTCAAAGAGAAGACCAAACGCTGCCTAAACACAGTCCATGGAGAGGATCCTATCAACCATTAGATGTTGTAAGGTTGTGCAACAATAGGGTTAATAGGAAGTCATTGAGTAAACATATCTGGGTTGTCTCGCTGCTGGGCTAGGCCGCAGGCCATAGCCAGCAGCATAGAGGACTGAAGTTTGATATGACAACATATTTAGGTGCAACACAATGGACATTATGGTGCAGCACAGTATGGTGCAACACATGATGTAATAAGATGCAGCTTGGTTATATCAACATGGTTGTATTGATAGTATGTTTAGCATACTTGGATGGGTAGAACATGATAAATGTAGTGACTAGTGTGGGTAGCATAGATCCAATACTATGATGCACAATGGTACAACATGGTGATGATGGGCATGTAGACATAGCAGCAGCACGATGCATTGCAGCAACTTGTTGGTGATGGGTAAAATAGTGATGGAATGGTGCAACATAGTGCACAACAATGGGTACAGTCGTGATTGGGTGCAGCTCAATGATAAGAGTAGGTTAGTGAATGGGTGTATCACAATGATGGGTGAAACATGATGATGAGGTGCATCACAATGAGGTGAAACATGGTGATGGAGTCACCTTGGAGGATCAACATGCCTTCACCTGAGTCCAGATCAACTACCTCATGTGAAATCTTCTTTGAGAAGATCTCTGCTCTTATTTAGGTAAGTCAAAATATTGACTTCTGATGTATATGTACTATCTCTCTCTCTTTGCTGAGGTATTCAAGAACATATAAGAAGAATTGATCAAAGGTTTCAACACATTGGGGTTTGTCCTTGGCTAGCGCCATATCTTGTGTCCTCTTATCTTGGCTTATCCTCTGCGATTTATGTTTATGTTCTATCTGAATTTTACTATCATGCTAAATGTGATTGCTAATCTAGAATTGATATTGAGCTAATATGGAAAATTGAAGAAAATTTGCTATCAGCATAGAACATACCTAAAATTAACAGATGCTCATGAGAGCAGCGATGTATTGTTTTTAAGAGGGGGTTGAATTCATAGGGACACAAGAACACTTTTGGAGGGTAAATTTTTAACTTTGATCGAAATAACTAAGTGTTGGCCCCGCGAGTACAATATAATGGATAAGTGAAAAAGATGCAATTTAATCATGAAATGGCATCTCAATGGATTTTTTATAGCTTATGTTGGTTGTCAAAGTTGTCAATGGCTTATTCATAGCCTATTTTCTAATTTTGATTTTTAAAATATGCACTATTTTGAGGATGCCCCATTTGATGTCAAGCATTCTTTCAAAAACTCCACCTATTAAAGGTAGCTATTATTATTATCCTTAAATTTTAATTTTTCTTTTTTATTTTCTCTTTGGGATGAAAAGTGCTTCCCTTGGATTGTCTAACAAACTTTGTAGAATGGTTAGCATTCATAACACTATTTATTTGGGGTTTATTATTTTCATTTTAGATGAGTATAAATAATAAAATTTTAATAGAATTGTTATGTACAACTTAAAATTGTTGTTTCAAGGTTGTGTGGATTGCATGAACCAAATATGATAAATTTCATATTCAAGCCCTAGAATTTAAATCTTCTTCATAAATTCTAACATTGAATGCAAGACCAAAATAAGCCCCTGTCAATTGGTTATGTGATTTCGAGTCGTTTAGACCAAACTAACCTCTTTTGTGAAGGGTTCTTCACCAGATTTAGAGTGGATGGCGAGCCTCTTGGAGTGCAGTTTGATATATTCTTTAGGCGTGTACTGGAGTTGTGTTTTATGGATGGTAAGGAAGATAAGGTAGCCTATTTTAAAGACCCCATGAGTTCCATATGCTGTGAAATAAGTGATGTTGAAAGAAAAATAAATACTCTCTTTGGGGGATTGCAATGAACTCTAAAATTAGGGTAGCTTTGCCACTGATTATATACTCCCAATTCATGGTCTAACAATAACTGTACTTTACTCCCTTTTTACTTACTTTTAATTCATTTGCCCGAGCATTCATTTTGCTTTTCAAAACTAGTTGGTGAACTCGGTGCAGGAAATGAAGTAGCGCATAGTGCAGACCACATGATTGATACTATAAACATAAATTTGAGATCAAGCCTATCTAGTAAACACATGCTCACCAACTGTTTAATGAGGTCCATCCTTGGCTGAAAATCACCTCCACTGTGCTACCAAACCGGCTGACATACAAATTGAAGTGCCCACCTTATGATGGTATCTCCTCAATTACTTTTGACGAAGTTACCTTCCTCATGTGAAACGTTCATTTTCATTTTTGTTGGTTGCATGTCCAAATCTAAATGCATTTATTTTCATTAAAAATTTGTTTTTGTAGTTTCTCTATTCATAAAAATAGAATGCACAGTTTGTAAATATAAAATTTTTAATAATTGATTTTTTTTATTAAATTAAGTTAGGAAGTAGTTTTTAAATTCTAAATTTATATCTACATATATATTTGTATTTAGAGAAATATGCAATTAAGTTGGGCTTATACTTTTAAATTGAGCTACGCTGGGAACTTATTGATATTTTATTACTATTAAAATATAAATGAAATGAAAAAATTAATAATTTAAATAATATTTATATTTATATTTAAATTGTTTTAAAAATAATGAAAATGTTTTGTTTTGTTTTTTATAATGTTTTCATCTATAATTATTTTGTTAAGAAATTCATATATATATATATATATATATATATATATAGATATAGATATCATTCTCATTACTACCTAACTAAAATCTATTCGTCTTTATTTTCTAACTCCATAACCAATAGCTAATCCATCCCTCAAATTGAGAAAGACTTTCATTAGCGCTTTATTTGAAATAAAAAACATTTCCTTCCACTATCCTACTCCTAGCACTAATTTCCATTCTGTATATGAATGATATACTCATTATCATATTTAGAATATTTATAAAAGGAATATTGCAATTTTTTTCAAACCTTACTAAATATTTAAGTATATAAGTTTTGTGAAAAATCCTACATTGAAAAAACTGGAAAGTTAATCAAAATAAATTTCAAATATTGTATCACTAAGTCAACTACAAAACACTCCACAAGTACCTCAAAAGTTATCTACAATTTGAGCTTTCTAGATTGTAACTTAGTTGGCATGATTTTGCCTAAGATTTTCCTAAAGGTTGAATACTATTCTTGTAATGTATTGTTTTCTATGGTGACATTTTATTTTCTTTGTTTATACAGGTCATATGGTGACATAGTGGCCACTATCGCCCAACTAAATAAAATGTGTTCGAGTTTCTTTCTTTTCTGGGGAAAAATGGCATTGACATTGTTGATGTTGAGGTATATGTCATATAAATATTTTATAGTCTAATTTAGTTTATATTCCAGTGTTCGTTGTCTTTCGTGTCTTATACTTTGCATTGTATCTTCTTTCATTTTCACAAGAGGAACTTAGTATTGATGGTAAGAAGCAGGAATTGAAGAAAGAGGAGAACAATAACACTGGAGCGACAAATGCAGAAAGAGAGAAAAGAATCAGTCCAGTGATGCCCTTAAAGTCGATATTGTGCATAATGTTGGTCAAGTCTTTAGAGTTGGTGACTTCACCTGTAATTCCTTGACAACACAATGATAATGGTTTGAAGTGATAAAACAATATTTCATGTGTAAATTGTAGTCCAACCAATATTAAGTTCGAAAGTCATATTGTAATACTTGATATTTCATATAATATAATTTGTGGTTGAAATTATTTATAGTTGTACTTTATATTATTTAGTATTGTAATTAACATATGTAACTTTGTGTTTTCATATTAGGTGAAAATGCACATTTTATGACATTTTTTATTTATTTATTTATTTTTTTATTTTTATTTTTTTTTAATTTAGTCGCAAAATCATGCTAATTAATTTATGTTGATTAATAATAAACACATAAAATCAATCTAAAACTAAAACTACTAAATTAATAGTTTATATTGATTAATGATGAACGCAAATAAAATGTGTATACAACAACTAAATTAGTCATTTAGAATGATTATTAATGAAAGTAAATGAAATGAATATAAACTACTAATTTAGTCATTTATATAACGAATATGAAATTACCAAAAAAGATAAATGATTACTGTAAATGATAAATTTGTGATTACAAATGATGACTAAATTTTGCATATATACGACTATTAGTAGCTAATTTACAGTATCTTATAACACAACCAAAATTTAGTCATATTTATTTGGACATTAATTGGTTTCAAATGATGACTAAAATTTGCACATATATGAGTATTAGTAGCTAATTTATAGTATATTATAATGCGACTAACATTTTGGTCATATTTCTGTGGTCATTAATTGGTTTTCCGGAGTGATCATGTAGTAGTAAATTTTGTTGTGTATTTGATCATTAATTGTGGAAATTAATAACTAAATCAATGACTAAATTAATGACCAAATTTATGACTAAATATACTAATAGACGATAAAATCGAGACAACCAATTAATGACTAAGCTAAATACGACTAAAATTTGGTCACGTTATAAGATACTGTAAATTAGCCACTATTGGTCACCCACTGAAAAATGGTCATTTATATGCAAATTTTAGTCATTCTTTTAGTAATTAATTAGCCAGTTTGTAGTAGTGTTTGATAGTCTCATTGGAAAAGAACTTGAGTTCTCTAAGGCCAAAAAAACACTATTGTTGTTCTTATCTGTTTCCCCATCTCCACTAAACTAACCTTCTACTTGCAGATTCTTGTCTATTGGGCCACTAAAAACTTTGGTTTCCACTGCTCTAGCTTTACCTCCTCCCTCATCAAATTGGGAACAGAAGGTTCTCATGGATCTGGGAACAGGCCTCCCAAGGTTATATGAATCACTCTGGCTACCACTATTGTTCTTTCTCAAAACATTCGAAAAACTGTTGGACAAATAATTGTTGCAATCTAGCTATGAGTTATCATATAGATGATGCTTGGAATGGGGATCAACAGCCACAAACATCATGATATTATCAGGTCAAAAAGTTGGTTAAAAAAGTCTAATAAATCTGTAGATAGACTAAAGAACAAAATATCCAAGAAGACTTTAAGGATTAGGTTCCAGATTCTTTTACTACAGGAGCACCAAGATCTTTTCTTGTGTCGCCGAACAGCTATAGGAGCACCGAGATCGAGTTCAGTGAAGACACCTATAATCTCTAGGGCTTGCATTTATTCAAAAAAAAATATAGATAGACTAAAGCACAAAAGATCCAAGAAGACTTCAAGGATTAGGTTCCAGATTATTTTGCTACAAGAGCACCGAGATCTTTTCTTGTGCAGCCGAATAGCTATAGGAGCACCAAGATCTAGTTCAGTGAAGACACCTATAATCTTTGGAACTTGCATTCATTCAAGTTTTCTGGTATGACTTCTCTCTTCCCTTTATGTTGAAGTTGGTATATTTTGAACTACTTATTTACATATAACGGTCAGTTTTTTTTAAGTCCCAATAGAGACAAGAAGAAAGCATGTAGATGCATTGAAATGGAGATTACAGACTCTAAGGGAAGAACTGCATGCCTTGGAACTTGATTCTTCATAAGCTTATAAGGTTAAGGGGTTGTAGCTGCATCTTTTTTCCCACTTAAGTAACCATTAATAAGCAGAGCTACCAAGGGAAGAATTGCACCGGAAGTTCCTATTGTAACCTTATTATCGTCTATGTGTGACAGACTCAAAAGGGTACAAGATGCATTCTCTTTCGTTGTTGATGTTCCTGACTTTAGTACATGTATAAGGGGCTTGATAGCTCTAGCTTTTGTTATTTCAAACTTTTTGTTTTCATAAAGAGACAAATTCAACAGAGTAGTGACTGCATTTTCCTATGTTAGAGGATCAAAAAAATGTAACAATGATACTAAAGGATTTACAACCCCTACATTAGCTATCATAATCCTATTCTCCATGTTATTTTTTGCATATAACCTCAACTGTGTTGTTTCCTTCCTCTGAAACTCTATTGATGTTGATTCCAAATCTTCTACCAAACTTTTAAAAATAATCTCCAAATTTTCAATTTCAAGAGTACTTGATGTTGCAATTGTTTTTAATAATGGCGATACATGCCGCGTAATCCTACTTTTCCCGTGTTCTTATAAATTTCTCGATTTCACAAATATACCTATCCACTTGGCCTGAGATGTAGTCTCCTTTGGAGAGAAAACTGGAGGTAGGGATGAAATTGTTTCCAGCCTCTATAATTCTCCAGAAATATCACTATTGTAGGAAGACACATCACTGAAAGCTATAGAGAAGTCTAGGGAATTAACCTCATTAGCAAGATAACAAGAAGACAGGCTCAAGCTAACATCGCCACTACTAGTGGCAGAGGAAACATTTGATAACCTCATTAGAAAAGAACTTGATTTCTTTAAGGCCAAAAAACCACTATTGTTGTTCTTATCTATTTCCCCTTCTCCACGAAACCAACTTTATGCTTGCAGATTCTTGTCTATTGGGTACTAAAAACTCTGCTTTCCACTGCTCTGGCTTTACCTCCTCCCTCATCAAATCGGAACGGAAGGTTCTCATAGATCTGAAAACAGACCTCCCAAGGCTATTTGAATCACTCTAGCTACCACTATTGTTCTTTCTCAAAACATTTGGACAACTGTTGGACAAAGAATTGTTGCAATCAAAGTGTGACTTATTACGGATAGTGCTTGGAATGGGGATCAACAGCTACAGACATCATGATATTATCAGGTCAACAATTTGGTTAAACAAGTCTAATAAATCGTAGATAGACTAAAGCACAAAAGATCCAAGAAGACTTCAAGGATTAGGTTCCAGATTCTTTTGCTACAGGAGCACCAAGATCTTTTCTTGTGCAGCCAAACAGCTACAGGAGCACCAAGATCCAGTTCAACAAAGATAGCTATAATCTTTGGAACTTTTATTCATTCAAGTTTTCAGGTATGGCTTCTCTTTTCCCTTTTTGTTGAAGTTGGTATATTTTGAACTACTTATTTTCATATTACGGTCAATTTTTTTTTTATGTCCCAACAGAGACAAGAATAAAGCATGTAGATGCATTGAAATGGAGATTACAGACTCCAAGGGAAGAACTGCGTGCCTTGGACCTTGATTATCCATAATCTTATAAGGTTATTTTCCATGCAGGAATTTATATTTAGTTGCAAATTTCCAATAAAATGAAAAATTCTTGTACTTTTCGTTGGTAAAGGTGCTTGTTATGACCTGTAAAGCTGAATACAGGTATAGATAACTCTGGCAATGTTGCGGTTTTCCTCTGCTGTATGTGTTTTAGGGATCGATTCCATTAACTCATGATTTGATCTTTGGCAGGCTAGCCATTTTTTGTTTCTTCCTCCTGTCTGAAAGAAGTACTAGTTCCTAACATACTATAGGACAAGTAATGGGAAAGTTCCGAAGATGAAAAGCAAGGAACCTTTGAGGTAAATTACCTTTCCTTTAATCCACCTTACATACAAACCAAATGCTCCGTTTGGGGACACTGGAAGTCCAGAGAAGTTGATTGCTTCATTGGGTTTCTCTGTAACTGGGAACAACTATGACACACGTGTTTGTTGAAAGCAATGTGCAAGAATATGTAGGAAATTATTTCCCATAAATTTGTGGGAATTAACCTGGTGATTCCTTTGTCTCAAAGTTCAAAATAAATTACTTTCATTGTAACATTTCGAAAAAACATTTGCATCGTCTCAAAGTTTGAAATAAACTTCTTACATTATAACATTTAAAAAAAAAAAACGCATTTTCTCGGTAGCATTCAATGCCATACATATGATATTCAAAGATTTTATATTGTGGTTTTTCTTTTCACAAATAATGCTCTTGATTCATGCCAATGCAGACTCTATAATACAGGTAAACATTGTAGACTCCGTATACTTTGACTGGTACACACAATTTTGCAGAAGCTATATATTATTTGTGGTTAGTGCCAATCATAAGTAGTGACCGAATTCTGAAAATGATCAGAATTATGGCATTCCATTAATTATATTATGTGTAATATGAATCATAAAACCATATTGGTATTATGGGATTCCATTATTTTTCTTATTTGTAATATGAATCATAAAAACATGTATGAAATCATCTGTACTTGTTCAAATGGTAAGTGGAGCATTAACCTTCGTTCAGGTTTACTCCATTAAATTTTAGATGGAAGTTGTGAAACACATTCATGTTGGAAGGGAGAGTGAGCAAGTTGTAATTTCATTTATCATTGATTTATAATGAAGTGAACTTGTTAGTAAATTAAACAGGGTTTTGCATGTGATTTAAGATTTGGAAACTTTAGATGGTCGTCTATAAAGGATATGGACGTTGTTACAGATGATTTAGAATTTCAATCAAGTTGCCAACCCTTTTGGGCTGTTGTCTATTTTTCTCCATAATATTTCAACATTCTTCATTTATTTTGCTAATTCATCCTTATTTTCATTCTCGTTTTCACTAAGCCATTCATCTACCTCCTTGAGAACAACTCGGATGTTTTCAACGATAAGATGAGAAAAATGGATTTTTGAGCTCGCTGCGAATGCCGTGCACTGCTCAGAACAAGCAAACCCTAATCTTTGTATTCCTCTACTTCTCGTAGCCAGTACCGCATCGCTCCTACTGATCTCTTTCCCATGGCTGCACCCTCGGGAGGGGCGGGATCATCCCCCCCTCCTTTCAACGCCCCAGACTCTGGCTTTTCAAAACCTACAGCATCTCTGACCCCTCCTAGCGGTTTCTCAGAAATAGATCAGGGTTCCAAACCTATCAATAATGAAGCTGACCCCTCAGCACCACGTGAAACGGATGACCAAGACAAAGGCGTGAACCAAAAGCCTCCAACGTCACCGCCAAGGGCGACATCGGCAACATGCATCCCGAAAGCAGTAGAACATATCAAAGTTGATCTCCCCAATCAACGAATCAATAGCGAAATCCAATTCATGTAGGACCACACACTCATAGGCAAATTCCTTGGATTTTTGCCAACTAAAAAGGCTCTGTAGGGCTAGATAGCTTCAAAATGGAAGCCCAAAGGACAAGTCACTCTGCAGCTGGGCCCCAAAGTCTTCTTCAAGGCCATTTTCCACTGCGTGGAGGAAAAATCTTGCATATTTGAAGGCAGCCCATACTTCTTCAACTCCTCAGGTCTATACCTTCGAAACTGGAAAGTTAGGTTTAGCCCAGATAAGGAAGATTTTAGTTGGGCTCCTATATGGATTCGGATGTACTCCCTTCCTGTAGAATATTGGAAAGAGGAAACGCTAGCGGACATCGGCAACAAATTGGGGGTCTTCATCAAAGTTGTCGAGGAAACCAAATCCCGTTGATACACCTCTTATGCCAGGATCTATGTCCAGATGCACTTGACCAAAGCCCTTGCAGACACGGTAAGTCTCTTTCATGATGATTTTGAATGGATCCAACCTTTAGACTACGAGCATATCCCTTTTCGTTGTCGGAAATGCCACGAACACGGCCATCTCTTCCAGGACTGTCCTCTGAATTCCCAGCCCAAAACCTCTGCTAATGAATCTAACAAAGACTCTGAAGGATTCATTAAAGTCCCTAATCACCGGAGGCATGCAAAGAAAAATCCTGCAGTCCCAGAAAGCCCCAAAAAGCCAGAGTCCCAGAACAGATTCATTTTACTATCCTCTCAAGATCCCCCAGAGAAGCAAAGCACCGATCCTCGGGTGATCCCCTCCCCTCCCTCATCCTCCCTGATTAACAAAGCTTCACGGCCTTCCTCTGACTTCTATCCCTCCAGCTCATTAATATCCCCTGTCTCGGAGAAACCTATTCCAGATTCTGGCCCAAATCCCTCTACCTTGGAGAACACCGTGGCAGAATCAGGCCAACAGTCTTCTTATATGGATCTAGATGCTGCTCTGGCTCTTAGTCTGCATGACAGTGCATATATGGAAGATCAGAACACACCCACTATAATGGATGAGGATCCAGAGAATGTAAGCCTGGATGGTCTGGACATCCTCAAATTGGAAACGGCATGCAAGCAGAAAGAATACAATTCAATACCCCCATGGCAAATCGACAGGCTGGAAGGAGTTCTCACCAAAGCTCAGCACAATAAATGTTTGGGTATACAAGCAGGAAGCCCCTGGGATGGGAAAAAATCCTCAAAGAAACGAAGAAAAGAGGGCGCAAAACAGATTTGCAAAGGACCATTATCGTAGGAGAAATACTTATGGAATCAGGGAGATTCCCTAAGTTGACAAAGTTCTACAAACCCAAACCCCACTGTTTCTCATGAAGCTCATCTCCTGGAATGTGAGAGGGCTCAACAGCCCCTCAAAACACAGAATGATTAAAAACTTGATCCAGCAAGAAAAACCTTCACTAGTTTTTCTTCAAGAAACAAAATGTAACAATACTGCCATAGAAAGAATCCTCAACAAGGTCTGGTCAGGCAGCTGCTCAGTTTTAGTAGATGCCTCTGGGGCTTCTGGAGGACTGGCAATTTTGTGGGATCCGCAGGTTCTCACCCTTCAAGACTTTCATGCTTCCCATTTCCTCATCCAGGCGTCCTTCCATCTCATAGGAACAAACATTCACGGGCATCTCTCTAATGTCTATTTTCCACAAAATTTACAACAAAAACTGGATCTATTGGATACTCTCACCATACTAAATTCCAATAGGAAATTCCCCCTCTGGATTGGTGGTGGCGAATTCAACATCATTACGTCGTTGGAGGAGAAAAACGGCGGCAGACCAAGATTAGACAGCGACAACAGCGGCTTCAAAGATTTCATTCAAAGTAACCACTTAATGGATATTCAGACTTCCAATGGTGTATACACCTAGACCAATAAGCGGAGGGGTACCCAACATATCGCTTCCAAGCTTGATCGATTCCTCATCTCGGACAATGCTATACACCTGGGAGGGGACTTTCATGCTTCCATAGTGCCCCAAGGAGGATCTGATCACTGGCCCATCATGTTACAATGGTCATGGCCAGGTACAAGATGCAACAGACCTTTTCGATTTGAGGCCTTCTGGTTCTCAAATCCTAACTTCAAAACAGTGGTCAGTGAGGCCTAGAAATCCTTTATCCCACCTGAAGGAGCCAAAATGTTTCAATTCCAACAGAAACTAAAAAACCTGAAACAAGTGCTCAAAGCTTGGAACCGCACTCAGTTTGGCAACATTTTCGAGAATCGGAAAAAGTTGGAACAACAAATGAGCTCACTTCAATAGACTATCATCTTGGAGGGCAGGACAGAAGAGAAGGCGCATCAGGAGCAGAACCTTTGGACTAAACTTGAGGCTTGTAGGCAGCAAGAAGAAATCCTATGGCGACAAAAGTCCAGAATCCGGTGGCTCAAGGAAGGGGAGAAGAATACAAAATTCTTCCATAGATCGGCCATCCAAAGAAGAATGCACAACAATATTGCATTCATCAACAACAAACAAGGGGACAGATTAGAAGTACACGAAGACATGGAAAAGGAAATTAAAGAATACTTTCAGGAAATTCTCAGGGAGCCTCCAGGAAGCAGAGATCAAGCTATTAGAACCATCACGCAGCACATCCCTAAAATCATAACGGAGGATCATAACAATAAACTGCTCCAATCTATCTCACTGCAGGAAGTAGAAGTGGCGATGGTCCAACTCAAGGATGGCAAGGCACCTGGTCCTGATGGATTTACAGCCAATTTCTTTCATGAGTTTTGGGAGCTCATCAAGACAGAGGTATGGGAATTAGTGGAGGAATCAAGAACTATGCATTGGATTCTCCCCTCCCTAAATGCCACTTTCATAGCGCTAGTGCCTAAAGGGGAGGAACCTAATACGCCAGACAAATACAGGTCGATTGCACTATGCAACGTCATCTACAAGCTCATCTCTAAAGTACTGGCGAACAAGCTCAAACCTCTCCTCCCTCTACTCATCTCGCCGGAGCAGACTGGATATGTTGAAGGGCGTCAGATACTGGATGGCATCATTCTTTCAAATGAAGTTATCCACTCCCTGAAGATCTTGAAAAAGCCAGGTATGATTCTAAAGCTCGATCTATCTAAAGCTTTTGACAAACTCAACTGGAACTATATTCATAAGATGTTATTGGCATTTGGCTTCAATTCCACTTGGACTTGTTGGATCATGAATCTCATCTTGTCTCCCTATTTCTTGGTCCTGCTCAATGGCTCCCCCTCATCGCCCTTCCGCCCCTCTCGTGGTATTCGTCAAGGGGATCCCTTATCCCCCTTTCTATTTGTCCTTATGGCAGAGGGGCTCAGTCGTTTGCTTCACTCGGTCATTTCCTCTCGTGTTCTAAAAATCATTTCTCTCCATGGTCTTCATCCCTTATCCCATCAACAGTTTTTAGACGACACTATGCTTTTTGGCCACCCCTACTCTCAGGAGGCTAAAGCCTTCAAAAACCTGCTCTCTCTGAAGCCTCAGGTACATCCATCAATGCCTCCAAATCCCAGCTCTTCTTTTTTAACACCCCTGCCACCACTCAAAGGAACATCGCTTGTATTCTGGGATTCTCTAGAGCAGTGCTGCCCTCGAAATACCTGGGAGCTCCTTTGCTGGACTCAGCCATAAAACATGCCTCCTGGAGGACTCTTCTCGACAAGCTGGATTCTAGGCTCTCATCCTGGACTTACCGCTCTTTCAACACAGCCGGCAGAATCATTTTGATCAAATTTGTTCTCCAGGCCATGCCTCTGTATCTCTTCTTCCTCCTGGCGGTGCCAAAATGGGTCCTTAAGGCAATTCACAATCTTCAGAGAAATTTTCTGTGGGGATCTTCTGGTCTCAATAGGAAATGGGCTCTTGTCAATTGGAAGGAAGTCTGTCAACCAAAATCAGAGGGAGGGTTGGGATTAAGGGATCCTCTCCATAGCAACAATATAATGGGTGCCCGCATTTGGTGGAATTGGATCTCCAAACCACAAATGCCCTGGGCACGGTTATGGCAAGCAAAATATGCACCAGGAAGTCAAGGGAATGACCTCATAAGAATTAGCACTACAACCCCAGGATCTTTGATTTGGAATGCGGCCAAGCTCCACAGAGCCTTCATTCAAGAGCATAGCTTCTGGGAAATTCATTCAGGCACCACAGCTAGGTTCTGGGAGGACTCTTGGCAACAACTCCCAAAACTAGCCTCTCTCTTCCACAAGCCAATCTGGCAGGTCTCGATGCAACAAGCAAATCTTACTCATGTCTATCAATTCTGGCAGCAGCAAACAACCCAAGACTTTCACCTTTGGAAACCAGCTAGTACCTAGCAAGCCAATTGGCAAGGGGAAACCTTCACTGAGATCGATCATGAGTTAAACCATAGAAGAATCAAATGCTCAAATCAGCAGGACAAACTGAGATGGGGACATACACCAAGGGGGATGTTCACTACCAAGGAAGCTTACCAGCTTCGCTACTCAGCCATTCAGACAGACAAGGATCAGCTCTGGGAATGGATATGGCAACCAGGAATATGGCCCAAGATATCCACCTTTCTTTGGCTCTTAAGCAAGAGGCGCATCCTTACTTGGGACAATTTGCAAAAAAGGGGATTCATAGGCCCATCGAGATGTCCCAACTGCTATCTCAACTTTGAAACCATAACGCATCTCATGGAGACCTGTCCTCTGGCTACTCAGTTATGGGAGAAAGCTGACCAATGCAACCGAAGATCGGGAGAAAGGACGGGAGATATTACAGATACACTCAGAAAATGGCCAAAGCACCCTTTTCAAAGCCCTCTATTAAACTCTTTGTGGACTCTATTACCGGGCTTTCTCTATTGGATTCTCTGGAAGGAAAGGAACAACTAAATTTTAACAATATCAGCAGGCCTATTGATACTCTATGGCTTCTTCTGAAGCAAAATCTTCAAGAAAATCTAGCTATCAGACATTGGCATGACACGGATTTGCCAGAATCACCTTAGGAGCACCACATCATGAAAGCCTGGAATTTGGATCTGTGTTTTTTGGATCATGCCAAAGCTCGATCTCCAATTAGCTTGGCCTCTCCTCTCACTTGGTCTCCTCCAGCATCCAACTCCTTCAAATTGAATTTCGATGGAGCAGCCAAGGGCAATCCTGGGACGACGGGCTTTGGAGGAGTCTTCAGGAATGAGAGGGGCGCAGTATTGCATGTCTACTATGGAACCATGGGCAAAGATACCAACAATGCTGCAGAACTGGAAGGACTGTGGAAAGGGATTTGCATAGATGATCAAAAAAACTTCTTCCCATTAGAGGTCGAGGGAGACTCCCTTATCCTAATAACAGCAGCCATCAGGATTCAAGCAGGCACCTCGACAGCCAAGATAGCATCTAGCTGGAGGCTACTTAGCAGATTGGAACTATTGGAGGATTGGCTTCGGAACCCCCAAAGCATCACCTTCAACCATGTAAGACGCAGTGCCAACAAAGTAGCAGATAGACTGGCCAATCAAGGGGTTAACCAGCAGATCCCCTACTTCTCAGGTCCTCTCGGCGACTCAGATGATGAACAACTTAAAAATGAATGCACTTCTCTGGTGCAACAAGATTACTCGCTCCCGGATGCGGGTGATTGTTAGTCACAAAGGTTTGTTGGTGGCACGCGAGATGGGCAGGTGGCAGCCCACCTGCGTGAAGCACATGACCCTTGGCAAGGACGACAGGCTTCGCACAATTGCATTTAAGGCAGCATTTACTCTGCCCACCCTCTGTTTGGTCATAGGAACGATGGCGCTCTGTCTCTTTTTCATTGTTACAGTTCTTTGGTATGCTCTTGGCTCAGTCCAGGTCGCGGTCTTGGGCTTCTCTCCTAGCGAGCGACTGCTTGTAAGCTCCCTTGCGGCTCTGGGGAATGACGAGATTTCCTCCGGTTTGGTCCTGCTCTGCAGAGTTTTTCATGCTTTAAATCGCTTCGGCCTCCCTTCAGCTCCTCCTCCTAAAGCCTTCTGCTTTTCTCAGGCTCAGTTTCCTGCCCCCTCGTTGATTTCATCCCACGACAGATCTTCTGCTTGCCCTCCTCCCTTTAATTTCTTCAATCCTGCAAGCATGCCGAAAGAAGTTTGTGTATGATTAGCTGGCACGGAGGTTCGCGTGGTCGAGCCACTGCCCATCATATCTCGTCCTCCCTGGATCCCCCTGAAGAAGTGCCGGACTACCTAGCAACAAGAAGCGGCAGAGGTCGAGGTCATGGACGGGATAGAGGTGAAGCCTATCAGCACCATGTGCATCCCACTGCCCGCTATCATATTCCCTGTTTGCTACCGAATGCCTCTCTTATCGTTTCTGTCACCATCGAAAGATGTGAGCACAACATGGGTTTAGGTGTTGTTCATCAGGGGCCTACGAAGGAGCAGAAGGTGGCAAGTCAAACTGCCACCCCGCACCAAGGCTCTGGAAGCTTTCCCACAATGCACCTTGAGGCCAATGTCGGCCCAAGCATAAGAGGCGAGCCTTCCAGCTCTGTAATCCGCTCCTCTGACTCCATGGACTTCGGTCATTTTGGCTGCAGGGTCATAGAGGAATAGCCAACCACTTCAGATGAAGATTGACAGTCAGCGCCTCTGGTTCCAAGGTAGTGTCTCCAAAGTTAAAGCTCATGTCTGTCTCAGGATTTTGTTCATGTCTCAGGTCAGGGTCTTTTTTTCCTATATCTATGTAAAAATCGATCCTTGAAACAGCAAATGCTTCACTCAGTTTGATAACGTTGTTTGGGTCAGATTTTGTGTCTGTCTGGTATGAATCAATGTCCCTGGATATTATGCTCACTGTTGTAAGTCATTTTGATGGTTCTATAGTCAGGATGTCAAGTTTTTGCTACATGCCAACCTCATGGCAAGAAATCTCGAGGCCTGCCTCGCTGTAACTTTTTGTATAAGTAATAGGAGTAGACTAATTGAGAAGAAAAAAAACTTGGATGTTTTCAACATCTTTCTTCTCCATCACTCCCCTTAGTTTTTCCTTATTTTTAATCTTTTGCTAATGTTGTAGATGTATTGATCCATTGCATTCCTCAATTCCACTGTTTCCTTGCAGACTTCTTGAAGATCTGCACCAAATAATCAATTCCTAATTTATATGGACAGAGAATGTTGATAGAAATCAAGTTGTTGCAAACTCATAATATTGGAGGTAAAATTCACATTATGGGTGGGTTGTGGGGAATCCCTATGTTAATTATATAATTTCAAAATATCTTGAAATCTGATTGTCTCGAGAGATCAATTCCAAGAAATCAATTGTTTGATCTAAATAAGAATTTCAAGAAGTAAGTTGTGGCTAAACTATCTCGTTTACAAAAATAGATACCCTCATTATTTTTCCATTGATATGATCTTTATGCATTGATAAGATTAGCCTAATTATTTTCCCATTTTGGGTGATTCACAACACTTTTCAAACATTCAAGAGACAAAAATTGTAAAGCATTCAGGAACAAATGTGGGGAAGGCTAAATATCAATAATAATGTTGTTAAAAACATCATTTTAAGTTTTTTGAAGACCTCTGGTGCCTGTTATGGATGTAACCATAAATGTATCTATACGAGTGTTGCAAAAATTATTTACTAGTAGAAACACTTTGTTGGTGAGATTGTTATTTTTTTCTATCATGTGAAATATTAGTAAGTTCAATTGAAAGACTCAACTTATCTCATTTTAGAATCACTTCAGAATATCACACTAAGATTTTAGATATCTTTTCTCAAATTTTTCCAGAATTAGGCAACTATCAATGTCACACCTCTAATTTATGTTAAGTGGACTTCATATATATATATAAAGCTATATGTTGATATATTTTATTTTTGATTGATATTGGAGTTTTTTTAAATATTAAGCCCTAATTTTATATTGAATACAAAAAGAAATACATTTTTCTCATAGTAAGATGTAAAAGTTGCCTCTCAATACAATAAGTTTCATTAAATTTAACACAATCTCATGTTACACCCAATAGCATAATTGATTAACCTTACTTAAGTCTCCGTTATGTTGACCTAAAACCCTGAATCACAAATTTTTTTTTTTTTTTTTTTATTTGATAATGTTTTTGTGAGTTGCACGACTCAAAACCATGACTCATAGGGATCTATTTTGTCATGACTTATAGGGATATGTTTTGTCAAAATCAACTCATAGGAATCTATTTTGTCATGACTCATAGGGATCTCTTTTGTCAAAATCAACTTAGAATCACCTGAGTAACACCAACACAGGTAGCACGAAGCTGCAAATAAAAAAAGTAAGCAACTATTAATGTCACACCTCTATTTTATGTTAATCGGACTTCATATACATATAAAGCTATATGTTGATGTTGATATATTTTATTGTTGATTGATATTGGATTTTTTTTTAAATATTAAGCCCCAATTTTATATTGAATACAAAAATAAATACATTTTTCTCATAGTAATATGTAAAAGGTGCCTCTCAATACAATAAGTTTCATTAAATTTAACACAATTTCATGTTACATCCAATAGCATAATTTCTTAACCATATTTATGTCTCCACTACGTTGACCTAAAAGCTTGAATCACAAATTTTAAAAATACATTTTTTTGTTTGATAATGTTTTTGTCAATTGCAGGACTCAAAGCCATGACTCATAGGGATCTATTTTGTCAAAATCAACTGATAGGAATTTGTTTTGTCATGACTCATAGGGATTTGTTTTGTCAAAATTAACTCAAAATCACCTGAGTAACACCAACACAAGTAGCATGAAGCCGTAAATAAAAAAAGTAGGCAACTATCAATGTCACACCTCTATTTTATGTTAAGCGAACTTCATCTATATATAAAGCTATATGTTTATATTGATATATTTTATTTTTGATTGATATTGGATTTTTTTATTTATTTTTTAAATACTAAGCCCCAATTTTATATTGAATACAAAAAGAAATACAGTTTTCTCATAGTAAGATGTAAAAGGTGCCTCTCAATACAATAAGTTTCATTAAATTTAACACAATTTCATGTTACATCCAATAGCATAATTGCTTAACCATATTTATGTCTCCATTATGTTGACCTAAAACCTTGAATCACAAATTTGAAAATTACATTTTTTTGGTTTGATAATGTTTTTGTGAGTTGTAGGACTCGAAGCCATGACTCATAGGGATATGTTTTGTCAAAGTCAACTCATAAGAATCTATTTTGTCATGACTCATAGGGATTTGTTTTGTCAAAATCAACTCAGAATCACCTGAGTAACACCAACACAAGTAGTAGAAAGTAGTAAATCAAAAAGGCAATGAAAAATATTCTTAGATTATTGGAAATCCATACATATATGTATCATGGAAATTCTAGAAGACATATTTTAAAATAAACCACACCTATTAGCATAACTATATTTGTATCTAAACATAATTTATAACTGAATTATTATTACATACATAATATTACATTAAGAAATATATTTTTAATATTACATTAAAAACAATTACATATCATCTCTAATGCAATTATAAATCAGACATATAAAAATGTTCCTAGATTTAGCTTATTATAAATAAATAGAAAATAAAAATTAATAATATTTTAAGAAAAAAACTTTCATATTTCTTCTTGCCTTACCGCATTCCCGTTGAAACATATGGTGCAATTGCTAGTAGTATATTATTGCAATTATATAAATTAGATACCCATAGATAACAATCAATCCATGATAAACATCAAAATACTTATCCCATCAAACATCTCACCTTTCCATCATAAAAAAAAACCATATAAGTTAACTAAATTATAATTTCATTTTCAATTATTATTATAAAAAAAAGATATATATATATATGAGGTGAATATATGTAAGTTTTAAAAACTATGTAACCTTATTCTTAACCATAGAGATTCACTCCCACTTTACCATGAGAATTCTTGACTTGTAAATAGGTCTTCTTATAATATCATGGCCCAATATAATGGATTATCAATAGCAAATGTCCAATATGACAAGTGTTGATATTAAATTTTCTTTAATTAATTAATTTCAGATAAATTAATTAAAATGGCCTAAATAACTTGGAGATAAATCTCAACCCTTGATTTGTGAATACTAGTATGGAATATTCTAGTATATTCTATGGAGGTTAAATTCATGTCAAATGCATATTTACAACATGGATATAGCCATTTAGGTTTAATATGAATAAACATTTGAAATGAACATAAACTAGAACGACCATATCCCATTTTTAAAATTCATAATTTTAGCACAATTATTCATTTTTTATCAACCCAGGTATCCACATTATGTCATTTGTTATTTAATAGTTTACATGGTAATTTCATAATTGTGTTAGGTAAATGTGATAAGGTGAACATGCATTCACATGATGCCATTTGTTATTAGGCCAATAGGCTGTTTATTTTTGCCACTTTTTATTAACCATGTAAGCATGCTATTTTGGAATAACCTTCCAAAATATTAAGTTAACTAGCACATACATATAAATTAAATGGGTGGTAAAAATTCATAGCCATAAATCCATATTATGTAACAAAACACTTACCTCATAATACATATTACATTAACTAGATTATAAAAATCATAAAATTAACTAAATTATAATTTTATTTTAAATTAGTAACATTAATTTAAAAAATAATTAATATATATATATATATATATATATATATATATATATATATATATATATATATATATATATATATATATATATAGATATATATATATATATATATATATATGTTGGCTCCCCGTTAATGGTAGTGTAGAAGGTCAACGCTCCTCGTGTGTTTCACGGCATGTGCTTAAATCTAGCGATGTGTCTGTTTACTAACACCTGCAGGTTTTGGTGTAACGACAATCGTGTCTCCAACAACACCATGGGCCATTACCATAGTCAAAACTTATTTTATATATTTTAATTTAATTTAATTTTATAACATTATTTAATTAAATTGAAAAGAAAAAATGAGATAAATACTTTTGATATTTTATCTTAACCACTACTAAAAATATTTGATGGATATTCAATAAATATTAAATCTCTACCATCCATATATTTATAATTAAATTGAATTTCTAGAGGTCCTATTTTTAGTAGTAGTCACAGATAGAGAATTCAGATTTGTTTCAAAGTCCGTTATGTTTTTTTTTTTTTTAATAAGAGTTATAAAAATAAAATGGTTAGCAAAACAAGGCTACGCATCAATCACGATAAGTAATTATTATTATTATTATTATCCAATTTTAAGGTCAAGACCAAGGGAGACACCAAATTTGTGTATGATACCCCCTTGTTTGTGGTACAAAGGAGCCTCCTCCATGGACACATATCCTTTAATACATCTCACATTGCCTATATTAGAAAAATTCATAAAATTAATTAAATTATAACTTGATTATTTATTTTTCTTTTTTTTCTGTTGGCTTGACCATAGATGATTTAAATCTTGAATCTCACTATTTACATAATACTTCATATCATGGCAATCACCACTTTAGTTACCTTTGTGGAATTATTTTATTATTATGAAAAAAATTAATATTTGAGTTAAACATATATATACATTTAAAAAAAATATGTAACAGTATTCTTAACCATGAAGATAGCAAAGCATATTTACATGTCAGAATAAATCTCCATCATTATGAATGTTGTAGATTGTTTTTAAATGTATATATTTTTAACTCATATATTAATTACTTTTATAATTAATAATAATAATAATAATAATAATAATAATTTAAAATAAAGTTATAGTTGAGTTATTTTTTATAATTTTAGAAATTTGAGATGTATTATGAGGTAAGTGTGTTGATTCCTATTAGAAATTGATAATAATATAATAATCATTATCATTTAAAATAAAATTATAATTGAGTATTTTTTATTTTTATTTTGGTAAATTGAGATGTATCATGAGGCAAGCGTATTAATTCCTATTACAAATTTTTGTCTATCAATATTTACGAACTATGTAATTATATGAATATACCAATTTAATAATATATATATATATATATATATATATATATATATATATATATATATATATATATATATATATATATATTGGATAAATTAAAAAAAATAAACATAGATTCTTGAAATTACAATAAACATTATCATGAGATTGTGACATTGTAGGTGTACAATGTATGGTGTTACAATAACATGGAATCAAAGCCTCTACCTCTGACCTCTATCTCTTCAGATATAAATGTGGATTTAAAAGCATTTTATATGGAGGAATCCTTATATTTTTCTATCCTCACCTCATGGGGTAGAATTGATCCCATTAATTTATCAACTGACAGCGTCCCCAAATTCTTAGCTTCTTCAATAGCTGCTACTACAACATCAGATTTAGTAGATAGAGATTTAATAACTTTTTCAATCATTGTTTGATATTTAATATATCACCATATAATTTTAACTGGTTTACAATTCTAAGAACCTCATTCATGAATGAATCAATATTCTTCACTTCTTTAATTTACAGGCTTTAGAATTCTCTCATAGTATTCAACAACTTTATAATATTTACTTTGGGCATACCTTGATAGATCATTGCCAATATCTCCCATGTTGTCTTTGTTGATTTCATGGTCATGTTTTTTAGAATATAAATTCATCCACTACTTGTTGAATAATGATCTGAGTTGACTCAGCTCCTGAATTTAACCTAGATCTTTTACTTTGTGATGTGATTAGGATTGCATTTAAAATAGCATAATTGAACATATATGCATGTTGTAAAGAAGAAGGAACATGACAATCATAAGACTCAAGGCATTGATAATGGAGATCGTCCACGAGGGACTACATCTCTGGGCCCCTGTGTCAAGATGGCGTAGGCCACTGCATTAAGTGTTGTCAATAGTGATGATGTACATAAGAGGTGATGTCACTATCACACAAGGAAAATTCCCTCATGAAGGAGTGGCGCCAAGAGATGTTCCGCTACAGAAACTCTCAGTAAAAAAGGACTCCTATCAGTATGACACAAGCTCATGCATGATGATAATGAACATCCTGCCAACATGGCATAAAAGGGATCTCAATGCAATCATACATGGCAACACATGAGTATCACATCAACATAACGACAAAGGGATCTCAAAGAAGACATGATGAATCATGACAACAAGTACATCCCACAAATGATTCTGAATCACATCAAGCAGGAATCATGAGACACGTAAGAAACAAGATCCCACATCAAACATCGAACAGGGATCTGTGCAGCACAATGCATAGTAAAAAGAAGTACATGAACACACTACATATACCTCACATGTTGGGGTCATCTGAAGAAGAGGATGTCAAACTACTAAAGCTGGTCGTACCATCAATCTCATGGCGTCAAATCTCATGGAAGGGCTGCTTGCATGTTGAATGTTAACATGTGCACTCCACTTTGAAAAGTGGCCGAAAAATGAAATGATCAAATACAAAATTTGAATGTACCATCAGATTTGTGGTGCCAAATAGTGAAAAATTGTTGTCAAATTGTTGAATTCTGAGAAAGTGGAAATCTACGGCTTAAGGAATCTTTTAGATTCCCCCTAGATTCCTCAAAGATTCCCTCCTCCAGGTCATCTGCAAATTGGCTAGTCAGATCAAGAAACTGACTATGCCATCAGGTTCATGTCGCTGAGAGGTGTAAGATTGACATAAAATTTGTCCAATTTGGACACTGTAAAAAATTTACCCTCCTGAGAATTTCGCCCAATCATGGTTCGCCCGTGTGTCTTCTCTGGGCTCATGGTTCCACCTGCAAATAAATTAATTAAAAATTTATGTCTCGATTTTCGTGCGTGCTCCTAGCTCCTCCATGCTGCCTGACGCACTGACAAAAAGACAGGTTTATATAAATTTTTGGGGTGAATGTCCCAAGGCGAGTCATTGGTGGATTGGTTAGGAAGTCGAATTATGAGGAGGAGGATGGGTGGTCAAACCCCGACCCCTCCATATTAATACACCTTTTGTTTTTTGACAAAACTGCAAATATATATTTTGTTCGGGTCGGGTCCACATTGGGCGGCCCACCGCTTAACCTCCCTCCATAATGCATTAATTTTTAAGGCGCAGTTTGTTTGCATGTTGTTTGTTTGGCTTGTTGGTTTATTGGTTGGGCCACCCATGGTGCGGTCCGACCACGTGGCCAGGTGAGTTTGATCCCCACCGGCCCAAATGTATTTATGGCATGTGCTGTGGTTTTGGGGATGTGGGCCAAGTCCACTGGAGGTGGCCTGCCCACCGCATAGTTAAACTTTTAATATGTTATACAGTGGTCGTTGGAGGGTTCGGCAGGGTAATGGCCACCGACAAAATTTTAATATAAAATTTTGGTTGGAGGGTGTGGCTTTTTGGGAGGACGGGTGGTGGGGGTCATGGCTCGACACCTCACATTTATATTTATATTTATATTTATATTTTTTTAAAATAATAAAGTGATTTTCAAATTTTTCGAATATAAGGGATATTGGGAAAATTAAAGTGGCCACAATTTCACCTGTTTTCGGGAGCTAGGTTGCCACGCCAATTGACGGTGAATTTGTAGGACCATTAAACCTGGCCCATAGCCCAACTTTCACCAAAACTTTGATTGGCATGTTCTCCCTCATACAAGCTCGGGTTGATGAATCATTCACACCCTTGCGATCAGGACGACGAGATCTATGCTCTGGTCTTGGTTCGAAATCATTCTGATCACTTTGATTTTCGAGCTTTCGTAAACCCTCTTTGTCTTGTGTGTGTCTCTCGAGCCACCTGGATCAATCATCCCCACTAAGGAGCTTTTGGTCCTCCAAAAGCATGAAAGCTAATCTGCAACTTCTTTGTACCTTGTCTACATCACAAGCATCCTGAAAGGTCTCGTTTCCATCTCCTTCACCTTTATTCTTCAGAGCCTTAATCGATGAGCCGATACCTGCAACCTCTGGAACCTGTAGTACATTGTTTTGAAAATTACATGGTCGACTTACATGAACAACTAATGACCCAAGAATCCCATACTTAACATGAGTTTATATCACATACTCCGTGATCAAGTTTACATTAAGATGGACATAACACCCCAGCTATGAAAACAAGGCCAACATATCGTTTTTGCTTCAACAAGTGATGGAAAACACATCATTACTGAAACACATGATTTATAACAATAAGGCCAACACTATTTTTTCTTTGACAAGTGATGGAAGCACAACATCACTTTCAGAGTGTAAAATGCAACACAAAATAAGATGAGACATCATTGTTGCTTAACAAGTGATGGAAAACACATCATCACCTTTACATCTTAAGATGCAACAAATGATTTACAAAAGCACGACCATGACAAGCTGAGATATATAGAAACCATTTTTCACTTATCGCTGTGAATGGGTCCTCCTCTTGTGGTGGTTTTGCTTGTTAAACAATTGTTTCACCTGGTTCATGCTCCAACAGTTTGTCTTTTAGGCATTTCTTTGGATGGAACCTCCAACAAGTGGCTCTTTGATGGCCACTTCTATTGCAATGATTGCAATAGGTCTTCTTCCTCCAAATCTGCTTTACCTGCCATTGAGAGGGTTTTTCACACCTCATCATTTTGTGTGCCACTATTCTTTTCCAACACTTAGAAAATGTATCGTTATGTAAATCCACAAAAGGTACATGTTCTTCGATGCCTTGTTTTATGTCCATCATTAACAACATGATTATAATCGAAATGAAAATTCAAATATCGAGACTGGTTATACCTTTCCTTGCCACCTTTGGTGTCATTATGGCGATGAAATCTTACCTCAACTCTTTCCCTACAATGGGCACTGCCATGGGATGATGGGGATGTGTTCCCATCATTCTCTTTCCTCAACGATTTTGACGATATCTTGGAAGAATCTAACACCTTAGAGCGTTCTCCTTCGGTGTATCCCAAGCCTACAAATTGAGGTCTTTGTACAGCCTCCAATGGTTGAGTTATTCCTTGGTTATTAACACCAAGTTATTTTTCCTCCTTGTACCTCATCCTGGTAAGGAGCCTCATGTTTTTCCCTGTAATTGGTATCTCCACATCTCCAACAAAAATCATACTATGTGAAGATGAAACTGAAAGGAAATCAACATATTTTACCTCCTTTGTCGATTTGGAAAGAATTGATGAGGGCTGCTCATCATCTATTGTTTGTGGTTCATTGTCTGTCTTGGTGGATTCCCCAATTTCTTTCCTGACATACGCAAGTCCTGCCTGATGGGATAATTCTTCTACATTGATGGGGTTTACAATGCCTTGGCCATTAATGCCCAAACCTTTTCCTTCATAACCCATTTTATTCAACAATTTGGAGCCGATTCCCGTGGTATGATTTTCCAAAACAGTGAAATCATCATCAGGACACATACATGAATTTAGAGAATTACTTTTTACCTCACATGGGTCAAGCTGCAGCTTTTCCAAGGCCTCGTACTTAACTTATAGTTGTTGTAGCAAACTTGGTTCTTCCTCTTTCTCTTCATGTACAAGAATCTTCAATTCAGCATTCTTTGTTTCAAGATTCTGGTTGTTGTGTTTTAGTTCTTCCAGGGCCTCTTCCATGGCTCGCAACTGAAGCTGCAATCGCTCCTTTTCCTTTGTCTCTTTTTGTAGAGATTCATAAATTATTTCCACCCTTTGGGAAATTTTGAGCATGGTCTCGTACATCGCTTCTTCATCCTCTGTCGCTGCACGTTAAATTGTTCACACTTGCAATTCACATCCACGCAAACACTGCTCTGATACCAAATTTGATCTCAATTGACTCAGCTCCCAGATTTAACCAAGATCTTTTACTTTCATGATGTGATTAGGATTGCATTTAAAATAGCATAATTGAACATATATGCATGCTATAAAGAAGAAGGAACATGACAATCATAACACTCAAGATGTTGATAACGAAGTTCATCTAGGAGGGACTACGTCTCTAAGCCCCGATGTTAAGATGGTGTAGGTCGTTGCATTAAGTGATGTTAATAGTGATGATGTACATAAGAGGTGATGTCGCTATCATACAACGTAAATGCCCTCATGCAGTACTGGTGCCAAGAGATGTTCCGATACAAGAACTCTCAGTAAAAAAGGACTCCTATTAGTATGCCACAAACTCATGCATGATGATAATGAACATCCCACCAACATGGCATAAAATGGATTTCAATGCAATCATACATGGTAACACATGAGTATCCCATCAACATAATGACAAAGGGATCTCAAACAAGACATGACGAATCATGACAATAAGTACACCCCACAAATGATTCCGCATAACATCAAGCAGGAATCATAAGACACGTAAGAAACAGGATACCACATCAAACATCAAACAGGGATTTGTGTAGCACAATGCATAGCAAAAAGAAGTACATGAACACACTACATATACTTCACATCCTGGGGTCATCTGAAGAAAAGGATGTTAAACTGATGAAGCTGGTTGTACCATTAATATTGTGGCATCGAATCCCATGGAAGGACTGCTCGCAAGTTGAATGCTGACACCTGCACTCCACTTTGAAAAGTGGCTGAAACATGAAATGATCAAATGGAAAATCTAAATGCACCATCAGATTTGTGGCGTCAAATAGTGCAAAATCGACTGTCAAATTGCTGAATTCGGAGAAAGTGTAAATCTGGGGCATAAGGAATCTTTTAGATTCCCCATAGATTCCTCAAAGATTCCCTCCTTTGGGTCATCTCCAAATCGGCTGCTCAGATCAGGAAACTAACTACACCATTGGTTCGTGTCACTGAGAGGTGTATGATCGACATAAATTTTTTCCAATTTGGACACTACAAAAATTTCACCCTCCTGAGAATTTCGCCTAATCATGATTCTGCCTGCCTCTTCTTTGGGCTCATGGTTCCACCTGCAAATAAATTAATTAAAAATTTATGTCTCGATTTCCGTGCGCACTCGTGGATCCTCCATGCTTCCCGATGCACTAACAAAAAGACAGGTTTATATAAATTTGTTGGCCAAATGTCCCAAGGCGGGATGTTGGTGGATTGGTTAAGAAGTCAAATTACGAGGAGGAGATCAAGTGGTCAAACCCCGACCCCTCCGTATTAATACACCTTTCTCTTTTTATGAAACTACAAATATATATTTTGTTGGGGGTCTGGTCCGCATTGGGCGGCCTGCCCCTTAACCTCCCTCCTTAATGCATTAATTTTTAAGGCACAGTATGTTGTGTGTTGTTTGTTTGGCTTGTTGGTTTATTGGTTGGGCTGCCTATGGTATGGGCCCGACGGGTTTGATTCCTGTAGGTCCAAATGTATTCATGGCATGTATTGTGGTTTTGCGGGTGTGGGCCAGGTCCACCAGAGGTGGCCCGCCCACCCCATACTTAAACATTTAATATGTTATGTGGTGGTCGTTGGAGGGTTCGGCAGGGTAATGGCCATCAACCCAATTTTAATATTAAATTTTGGTTGGAGGGTGCGGCTTTTTGGGAGGATGGGTAGTGGGGGTCATGGCCTACCACCTCACATATATATATATCTATATATATATATATATATATATATATATATTTTAAATAATAAAGTCATTTTCAAATTTTTCGAATATAAGGGATATTGGGCAAATTAAAGAGGCCACAATTTCACCCGTTTTCGGGAGCCAGGGTCCCATGCCTGTTGACAGTGAATTTGTAGGACCATTAAGCCTCACCCATAGCCCAACTTTGACCAAAACTTTGACTGGCTCGTTCTCCCTCATACGAGCTCAGATTGATGAACCGTTCACACCGTTGTGATCAAGACGATGAGATCTATGCTCTGGTACTAGTTCGAAAGCATTCTGATCACTTTTATTTTTGAGCTTCCATAAGCCCTCTTTGTGCTGTGTGTGTCTCTAGAGCCACCTGGATCAATCCTCACCTCATGGGGTAGAATTTATTTATAAACTTGTATTTAAAATCATTTTATATGGAGGAATCCTTATATTTGTCTATCCTCACCTCATGGAGTAGAATTGATCCCATTAATTAATCAACTGACAGTATCCCACATTCTTAGCTTCTTCAATAACTGCTACTACAACATCAGATTTAGTAGATAGAGATTTAATAACTTTTTCAATCATTATTTAATATTTAAGATCATCACCATATAATTTTAACCGGTTTACGATGCTAAGAATCTGGTTCATGAATGAATCAATGTTCTTCATTTCCTTAATTTGCAGGCTTTAAAATTCTCTCATAGTATTCAACAACTTTACAATATTTACTTTGGACATACCTTGATAGATCGTTGCCAATATCTCCCATGTTGTCTTTGTTGATTTCATGGTCATGGTTTTCTAGAATATAACTTCATCCACTACCCGTTGAATAAGTTGTAATGCATGTGCATTCTTCTTTCTCTTTAACCTCAACTGATCCTTCAATGCATTTGTTAGAGCTTGTTTCATTGCATCATCTATGTTAGGCCCTTATACTACTAGTGTAACCCCTTATTGTTATTAGTATAACCCACTTATTATATTGATGTACCCATGTAGTGCCCATATTGTTACTATTGTGCCCCATAGAAGCCCACTATTGTTATTATTGTTCCCTTACATTATTATTGTTATGTTGGCTCTGATTATGTTATGACCCCTTAGACTCCTATATATAGAAAGGAGGTCTTTTCATTTGTATCATCCAAGAATTGTTCATTTATGTAATGTAAAGGAGGTTGCCCCCTCGAAGAGGCTGAATTCTAAGGCATTGATCTATCTTTTCTATCTTTTCTTGAGCTGGTTTCATAACATTTGGTATCAGAGCTTTGGATTCTAGGATTTCGCTGCTCCAAATAGGCCATCGTGGCATTTGCGCTATAACTTTTGTCCTGCAACGTTTCAGAAGTTACAAAAAAACCCATTTGATAAGACATCGCGCTGAACCTCGGGTCCGAATTTCAGATCTTTTCACGCTATATTTGCGGAGATATGATCTGAGGAAGTTGGTCTTTTTGCAGACTCCTGAATTACATTCCAAACAGGTGACTTGGGGAAAATCGTCATAACTTTCTCTCTGGGGATTGGAATGAAATTTCATAAGAAGGTACAAAAAGAGGACGGACTATAGTTTCTTGTATGAATTTTTTAGATCCAAAGGTCGAAAGAGTGACACGTGTCACTTCATACAAGTTCGTTCTTCTGGAAAAGTCTATAATCAGGTCATCTTGGGAGATTGTGCATAACTCTTCCTTAGAGAATCCAATTTGGATCAGACTGGTGGCATTGGAAAGAGGACATAGAGGTCTACTATAGTTCACAATTTCAGAACTTAAAGACCCGAAAGTACATAGTTACATCCGTTTCAAGGTTGAGATCCTAAAATCAAGAAAAAGCAAGATGAGGAAATTTGATGGCAAGGATCCGGTAAATTGGATACTTCAGATGGAGCAATATTTTGATCTACATGGTGTACAATTGTTACAAAAGGTATGTATTGCATCTTCATATTTAGGACCAGATCAATTTTTATGGTACGAATGGCTTTGTTCTCGTAAACAACTTGTTATGTGGTCAATTTTCACGGAGGAAATGATAGCACATTATGAGGATACAAAGAGCAACACCTTCTTTAGAGCAACACCACAACAATCAGAAAGTGTAAAAGGGCTTTGTGACATAGTGGAAAGCAAAATTATGGAAACCAGGAAGCATACCCCTCACAACTATAAAGATGGAAGTGTTGTTTCTCCTAGCCTTCCACAACCTACAAGGGTTACACCACAACAATTGGAAGAAAAAAGAGAAAAAGGGCTTTGTTACAATTGTGATAGCAAATGCACTAAAGGTCATAAGTGTGCTGAGAAGAAATTATTTTACATAGAATATGAAGAGGAGGAAGAAAAGGATCAAGAAACATCAAAAGAAGAATATATACGCCAGGACCCCACCCCAGAGAAAGAAGAAATGAATCAGACCATATCTTGTAAAGCATTGGAAAGAATTAGTACTCCTAAAACTCTCAAGATAGAAGGACATATCAAGAAGAAAAAGGTGCAAGAAGTGGAAGATCACATCGAGAAAGAAGAAATGAATCCAACCATATCTTGTAATTCATTGTTCGAAATTACCACTCCTCAAACTATCAAGATAGAAGGACATATCAAGAAGAAAAATGTTCAAGAAGTGAAAGATCACATCGAGCATCAAGAAATGAATCTGACCATATCTTGTAAAGGATTGGAAGAAATTACCACTCCTCAAACTCTAGAGATAGAAGGACATATCAAGAAGAAAAAGGTTCAAGCAGTGAAAGATCACATTGAGCATCAACAACAAGTTCTCCAACTTTTAAAGGATAACACCACTTCGGTGCAAAATCAAACGAAACAACAGGTAGATCAACATCGTAGTGAATTTTTTTTTGATTTAGGAGATTGGGTATTTTTACTGCTACATCTCAAGCAAGCTATTTATGAGAAGGAAATGTTGGCAATACTACATGCACTTAAAAAATGGTGACCTTACCGAATGGGAAGACTCTTCAAGGATGAGGATGTGGAAGCATTGTTTTGTGCTATTTATATTATCCAAACAAATTGGATAAACGAAGCAAGGGATGAATGGAATAAGGACGAAGAAGTATGGCCACTTATTCAAAAGTTGGAAAAGATCCCAATTCAAACAATATTGCCAGAAATTGAAGAGGAAGGAAAAATCATATTGGAACCTGGAGCAGTCACAAAAACAAGAACCCGAAAGCTACGAAATCGATCAATTTCAGAGTATCTCATCAAGTGGAAGAACTTACCCACTGAATATTCCACATGGGAGGACACGAATTTTATACAGAAGCATCAAGAACTACTCAAGCGTTGAGGACAACGCTTTTTGAAGGAGAGGGGCACGTTAGGCCCCTATACTACTAGTGTAACCCCTTATTGTTATTAGTATAACCCACTTATTATATTGATGTACCCATGTAGTGCCCATATTGTTACTATTGTGCCCCATAGAAGCCCACTATTGTTATTATTGTGCCCTTACATTATTATTGTTATGTCGGCTCTGATTATGTTATGACCCCTTAGACTCCTATATATAGAAAGGAGGTCTTTTCATTTGTATCATCCAAGAATTGTTCATTTATGTAATGTAAAGGAGGTTTCCCCCTAGAAGAGGCTGAATTCTAAGGTGTTGATCTATCTTTTCTATCTTTTCTTGAGCTGGTTTCATAACAATCTATATGTTTAGCATATCAAGTCCTTCTCCATCTTAATGGCCCACATATCATAATTCTTCCTTGTGAATAGTGTATGTTGCAGCGGAAATATCTTTGAAGTCATGTTGAAATCTTCCAAAAAAAACCTCTCTACCTTTTTTTTCAAATTTAAAAACAAACTTCACCCATTAGAAAAAAAAAAAAATCCATTTTCAAAAAACCACTTTAATAAACACCAATTAATAACTTACTCAAAAGACAGCTCTAAAACATAAACTTACAATGCTCGTTTTTGCAAATATTTCAAACATCTCCAAAATAAAAAATTAAACACCCATGCACATCAAAAGATTTAATTTTGTAATGTCAAATTAGATGACCTTTTGCATCAAACTTGCAAGGGAACCTCTTATTTTCAACTATTAAAAAATGTTCATCGAGATCCCACTTGAAAAAATGGTTACAATGCTTAGTGGGTGGAAATGTTTCTACCTGCATATTGATGGAAATGTAGATATGAAGAAAACAAAAATTCACACACACAAACAATGAGTTGTTGCTCTTCTACTCATCACACAAACTTGAATTGATTACAATGAACCCATCAAGGGGTATTTAACCTTTTTCAACTAGCGACTCTCTCAAAATAACTTCAACATGTAAACACACACTATATTTCACTTTACCAAATATAACACTGAACTCAAACTAACTCACACTTGAATCATTTAAATTACAATCTAAATTTAGACTTTTCTATATGTAGGATTAATTACAATTTCCAACACTCCCCCTTAATTATGACCGTATGACTCAATGTAACTCAATCATGACTCAACATAACTTAAACATGAGTCAACCATCACTCAAACATGCTTGTTGGTCGAAAGTCTCAGCTAAACTTATAATGACACAGAATGTTTACAATGTTGAATTTTATTTCTAGTTTCTTCCAAAGTCTATATCCTTGAAATTGCTTCAATCCCTATTGTGCATTCTTTTTCTAAGATTTGTTCACTCGTTGCTGCTGCAATTTTTCTTTGACTTCTCTTATATTTGTTTTGAGTCTATCTTCTACAACTGCCTCTTCAAATATCTGTTCAACCATGGACTATTTCCATAACTCTTCATATTCAAACGATTTTCTTTGTTTTGCTCCTTGTGCTTCATATTCTTGATCTACTTTCTGCCATATTTATTAATAGTAAAATATCATCTCTTCTTGACTCCATTACTGACTTTTTTTTTCAATATTTTCTTCTTTGTCTTGAGAAGATTCCATATCTTTCTCTTCACTTTCATCATCAGGTACTGTTATTTTTTGCCTGTATTATGCGCACTCAAGATCATCATTAGAATTACATGTAAATTTATAATCATCCTCTTTTTTCTCATTCACCACTTCATTTAATTCTTTTATTCTAGCTACTACTTTAAGAATCTCATCAATTTGTTCACTTGGATTCTGAATCCATTCTTCAATGAGCTTCAAATTTGCATCAAAATTATAGACAATTTTGTTTTCAACTTTTTCTCCCATGCTATTTTGAACATCTGCTTATTCAAAAATGGTGTTAAAAACATCTTCATTATCCTCTACAGTGAGAGTTTTCTTCTCTTCCTCTTCCTTCTCTTCCTGTTATTCAACTACACTAAGACTATCTTCCACTATTATACCATCAGTGGATATTGTCATAAAAACTCTTCAATCACTTTAGCATGTTCTTGATCATTAGTTGTTACTAGATCACATACTGCTTCATCAGCAATTCCAACCTTTGCTTCATAGTTTTCTGCTACAAGGGAAGCTTCAAACTTTAATTCTTCATCAAACAAAACACTTAACATATTGCCAAGAAACCACACATATGATAAACATAATGTTCATCCACCCCATGAAGGGATATCGGAGCATGCATGTGCTCATTGGCAATTTCAACCTTAACAAATCTATCAACTATGCCTGGATTCACCAATCCATATCTCACTTTGCAGTCATCATCAACATGTGTTTCATCGCAGTGAGATTCAACATCATCTGCACCATCTACATTATAATGGAGTCCTTGAGCAGTTATATGCTCTTGCTCCACTTCACATACAATGGCTTCAACTTCTCTCTCTACAATCTTTGTTGCATCTTCTTCATCCATATGCATCTTTGCATAATGGGCTTCACTTACATAGTCTTCGTGAACATAAGCCACTTTTGAGTGTGATTATACAAGCTATGTTGTCTTCCTAGGGTCTTTCTCATCTACTATCAGATCTGCGATCGACTCAGTAGACTGTGACACATCGTGCTGCTGCATGTCACTTTCCTTTGTGTCAAACTCTACTTCCAAGATCTTATATGGTTTCTTGGAAGTTGTAGGTTTTTCTACCTTGCCCAAGAAATTCTCATCTAATGCATGTTTTATAAAATCCAATGCTAAAGCATCACATACCTAATCATATAGGTTATTAGACTGGTACTCAATTAACTCTTTACCTTGAAGAAAAATTAACATTTTGATAACCTATGAATCCAAATATTTAGTAGTAAACATAGGAGGTGGTAGCAGATCCAGGCTACACCAATTACCCTCAATCTCTCTTCCATTTTCTACTAGACTTCTAAGTTCCTCAGCTATGGCCTGAACTTCTCTAAATATGACGACAATATATGCCTTTTCTTTTCAATTTATTTTCTTAATCTTATTCAATCGTGTATTGCAAACCATGAGTGATGCCTTTCTTTTATCTTATGGTTGTTTTCATTATTGCATGAGGCTTCCTTCCATATCTCCCATGAAAAGAATATGATGTTTAATATGTGCCCTTAAGGCACAATCTTCACCAAAAAACATTGTCATGCGTGACAAAATATAAAAATTTACAAATGAACAAACCTTTTTCAAATCCCTAAACTCACTTTCCCATTAAAAACTTTCAACAATACCCTTTTTATAATTTTTTTTCTTTTGGAAAAATTCTTTTTATAATCATTGCAAAGCCCTTTTAAGGAAAAAATTAAAAACCACTTTAATAAAGGCCTTTTTATTTTATTTTAATAAAACTCAAAATTTGTATTTTGAAGCCCCTTTATAAATATTTCATATAATAAAATACTTTTCAAGAAAAAGTGGTTACGGATTAGCCACAAACATTTCATATTACCTTTAAATAATTTTATCCACATATTGACTCAAAAAAAAGTTATTCAAGTTCAACGTATCTCGTATTTTTTTTGGAAATCTAGGTTATAGCTGTTAAACTTTATTTTGGGTTCCCCAATGGTTTTTGATGGTGCTGAATCCAATTCCACCATAAAAAATATGATTCAAACACTCGAACATTCTGATTTTTTTTTTTTTTTTTTTTTTTTTTTTACCTTTTGGCAAAATGGTAAAATATCTATTGTCCTATCAAATAACTCCAAATTTTTCCCTTTAAAAAGTTTACACTTGCCCATGTGACTTTAATATATATATATATATATATATATATATATATATATATATATATATATATATATATAAACACACCAACATGCGTCCTGAATTGGGTACTTTATTCATTTTCTTAATTATGTTTTTTTTATAATTGAAAGATGGTCTCGTCATTGTCAATGTATGAACAAATGGAATTAAAAGCGGACTTCCTTGCATATCTAAATCACATGTTCAAACAATACATAAATTATTTTTTAACAGAACATGATTAAAAATTTATTGTACATGTTCTTGATAACCATGTATGCTAATTAGTGAAAAATGAATTAAAAAAAAAAAAACTTATAAAACATGCAATGCAACGTGGATTGATTTTGAAACTTTTAACTCTTCACATTATCAAACGTATCTCTGTCTCTTCAACCACTTGTCAAGAGTTTTGTTGTTTTTATCCACTCCATTACCTGAGTGGTTGCTTATGCATGCCATTCAAAGGTATGCCCACTTGAGAGATAGCTATAGTGGATGGAATATGAATTTATTAAATTATCCATGCTGTGTGGGTTGAATTGTTATTGCTAAAAAAACTACACTTATTGTTGCATCCAACCAATTTTGACTCCCTTCTGTAAAGTATCTCCCTTAACAAACAAATGTATGATAATTAATCAATAATAAGTAGGGTTTCATTATTATTTAAATAATATAAATAAGTATTAAATAGTAGTGTTAAATTATAATATATTGTGTGGTGTTTCATAACTCGGTTTGAGGCTAAATTAACAACATAGATATGGGCTTATTATGATTTTTATATAATAATACAACCCTAGGGTTATTATTATACAACTAAGGGTATACGGAATCAAGGGTTATTAAATTATTTTAATAGAGTGATTATTATATTAAATTATTAAACTATAATTTTAAATATATTAAATAATTTTTTATATCATATTATTTTATTTAATTGTATTATTAAATTATTTTTTATATTATAATACTTTATTAAATTATATTGATGATGATGCTACTTTATTAATTAATATTGAATATATTAATCGAAACTGTTATTGAAAAATGTTTGAATTAACATATTAATATTGATCAATGATAATATTTATTTATTTATTTATTAAAAGTAATATATTAGTATATTAATTAAAGTAATAATACATAATTAGTATAGTCAACTACATTAGTAGAACATAGTTAAATATGAGTACATTCACATTTGGTCAACCTATGTTTATCTTATTTTACAATAGCCAAACTTAATTCACTCAAAGCCCTCTTGAATCGCTATAACGTCAATGAATTAATTAAAACATTAAAAAATTACTTAAAACATTTCTTAAAATATCAGTATTAATAAATTTATTAATTTATTAGTAATTGGTTTATGAGTGTTAATTAATTTATTAAATATAAGTGTTAATAATTATTTAACACTAACAATTAATTAAATTTCAATGTTAACACATTATACCCGATATGATTTTAATTAATGTTTGAATTAATTAAAACATTTAAAAATGATTTAAAACATTAAAAATGATTTAAGACATTAAAAATTACTTAAAATATTTAATAACATTAATTAAAACTTTAAAAAAATATATTAACATTAATTAATAATACTATTAATTTATTAACATTGATATGTTAATTAAAGAATTAATACATAATTAAAAGAAAAATGACATAGGGCATAATTATTATAGTCAATTACATTAGTCAAACATAGCTAAATATGACCACATTAAGACTTAGTCAACCTTATATTTACCACAATAATCAACTTTGTTTATTCAAATAGTCCTTAGTTAATATAACATTATTTAAAACATTAATTAACATTTATTAATTTGATAAGGTTAATATAGAGTCTTTAGAGAAACGTAGAGAAGAAAGAGAAGCCAAGCTACAAAAAGAGTTAGAAGCCATGCTGGAAAATAAATTTGCATCTCTTGAAGACACGATCCAAAAACAAATAGAAAATAAAATAGAACTACTGGAGAATAAAATGGAGGCAATGGAGACTAGACTGCAGGCTATAGAAAAACAAAACCAAGATACTAACCAACCATCCCAGCAAGGAGATGCTGATACTTTAGAGAGTCTTAAAATGAAAGACATGATTAAAGAACTAGAAGAAAAAGTTAATAGCCGCCTCACCCTAAATAATGTGGTAGATAAGTTAGATATCAAACCAATTAAAGATGAAATGAAAAATTAATAGCATTAGACCACGAACGTAACAAAAGGGCCTTAAACCTTATAATATTCGGTTTAAAAGAGGAAGTAGATGAGGATACTTTAGCCTTAGCCCAGATAGAACTACATAATAGATTACAAATTGAAACAGTGTGTCTCACAGAAGCAACAAGGTTGGGGAAATTAACCGAGAATAAAGGAAGACTAATCCGCATAAAGGTGAGCTCCACTGATCATAAGCACAACATACTTAGTAAAACCTCAAGTCTAAAAGGAACGAGAATATTCATAAATGAAGATCTCATTCCAGAAGATCAAGCAGAATTAAGAAAGGAGGTTCAAAAGGTAAAAGAAGCTAGAAAGGAAGGAAAATGGGCAATAATCAGAAATAGAAAAGCCTTTATTCGAGATAGAAACCAAAAAGATAGTAATCAATAGCAATTAAACATGCTCCGGATCCTTTCTTGGAATTGTCGGGGCTTCCCATGGAACAAAGGCCCCAAGCTAAGTTGGATTTCAAATGATGTTGATATTATTTTGCTTGTTGAAACTTGGGAGCACGAAGAATCTAAGGTCCCTAACATAGATGGCTTTACACTATGGTCTACCTGGAACAAGCGATCCTCCCGTAGAGGCATTGAGGAATAGCTTGTTACATTAAGAAGAACATCTCCCCCCATGTTAGGATTTATAAAAATGACCCTCACAACCAATATAGTTGGATAGAGATCAGAGACATTAATAATAAAAAGTCCTACATAGCAATATGTTATTTTCCCCCCATTGATTCTAACTTCTATAAGAAGAAGAATCTAGATAAAACTAACCCTTACAATGGTTTAGAGAATGATATTTCTAGCCTAAGGAATGACAGTAATATTCTTTTAATAGGTGACTTTAATGCTCAAACTTCAAACAACCAAGCTATTATTCTAAGCAATCATTCCAACCCTAATCCTCTTTGGTTAGACGAAGACCCTACTCTGGCTAGCAGGTACAAAAGGATCTCTGAAGACCTCGGGGAAAATTTGTTTTGGTCGGAGCTAGTCAAGCTCTCTAGTGCTCAGGATCTCATAATTTGCAACAGTATAAAGAAGTGGCCCAATTCCATCAAGATGACCTGCATCCATGGACTTGATAGCAGCGTGGTAGACTACGTTATTTCCGATCTCGCATTATACAATGAAATAATAAATTTTGACATCTTAAACGACCACGAACCTGACTCTGATCATAGGCCTTTACTTATAACTCTCAATTTTGTTATGCATAGAGTTCCCATAAAAAATAATACTTATAGCCAAAAGAACTTAATAGTTGATAGAAATAAAAATGATCTCTTTCTAAATGAATTAAAAACTAATTTGCTTCCTTTATCTAGTATAGACAACATAGAAGAACTATATCATAATTTTACTACAACACTCTCATATTCTATTAACAAGTTCTCAATTGAGGTTTCAAATAAAAAAGGAAATAGCAAAACGATTCCATGGTATGACAAAGATTGTAAAAGTGCGAGGAGAGAAATTAAGGAAGTTGTTGATGATTCTCTTAAAATGGACAAAATAAAAATATACAAAGCCCTAACTAAAAGGAAAACGAGGCAGTACATTCGTCAAAGACAGGAGAATCTCTTACACCTCTCTATGGTAGCTCCTAAGAAATTTTGGAGGCAGATTCTAACTAGGAAGACTAAGGATAATAATAAAATTGCTCTTCACCATTGGAATTCCTATCTTAAAAAGCTTTATGAATCTCCAAATGTCATGGATAATCACGACGAAAGAAGTTTTCTCTTTAGAAGACATCAAGTTTGGGGTTAATCGCCTCGCTAATGGGAAAGCTAAGGACATTGAAGGTTACCAAGCGGAAATCTTAAAAATTGGAGGTCATGTCCCCATCCCCCACATCCACAAGCTTTTCAATGAAGCAGTCAAGCAAGGGTTCCCTAAACCTTGGATTGAGAGCCTCATTATCCCTATTTTTAAAAGTGGGGATACAAATAACCCCTCTAATTATCGAACAATTATGATCAGCCCTCTCTCAGCCAAGTTATTTGGTAGTATTTTGGAAAAGAAGTTAAGCATATGGCTTGAAAGTGAAGGTAAGCGGGCTAAAGGCCAAGAAGGTTTCAGAAGGCATCACTCAACAACAGACCACCTTGTTACGCTTAGGATCATTGCGGAGGAATGTCGTAATGATAAATCCAATTTATTTTGTTGCTTTGTGGACTTTAGAAAGGCTTTCGATACAGTTCCTAGATACAACCTTTGGAATAGATTAGAAGAGCTAAAGGTTCCTCTCGAGTTGAGAGCTACCGCTATAAGGTTATATGAGAATGTAATTACCAAGCTAAAGAGCAATGAGGGGTGGTAGAAAGATATTAAGTGTAACATCAGAGTTAAACAAGGTTGCCCCCTCTCCCCTACCCTATTTGGCATTTACATCGATAAGCTCGAAGGCTATTTAGAGGAAGCAGGATGTGATGGCACGATCTTAGCTGAGATAGTCATCATCCTTCTTCTTTATGTTGACGATATTGTTCTTTTGGCAAGGTGCCCATCTGATCTTGATAAGAAACTCAGACTTCTTAAGGATTTCTGCTCTACCATGGGTGTGACTGTTAACACTGACAAAACAAAAGTTATGATTATCAAATCCAAGAAGGACACTTACGCTAATTTTATGTATGACAATAATAACTTGGAGGAAGTGCATTCTTACAAGTACCTAGGAATTGATATTCATCACAAGCTCAACTGGAACCATAGCATTGAGAAAAGGATTAATGGGGGGTGGAAAGCTTATTTTGGTCTTGAAAATAATTGTAAAATAGCAAACCTCGTAATGTGGGATAAAAAGAAGTTCCTCTTTGAAACTTTAGTCACTCCTGTTATCTTATATGGCTGTGAGGTTTGGGGTTGCAGCATCTCTAGAGAATCATGGAGAAAGATTGAGCAAATCCAGAAGCGTTTTATAACTTATAACCTAAAAATTAAAAGTAATACACCCTATCCTATTCTCCTTATAGAAGTAGGTCTTTCCCCTATTGAGAGCCTAGCTATGCTTAGGTTTCTATTGTACAAGCACGAAATCAATAACATAGATGATTATAGACTTCCTAAGCTAGCTTTAAATTCTAGCCAAAACCACCTAACGCTCAATCGAGGGTGGCATAAAGACATAAGGGCCTGGTTAAACTATTGGGAGATCAGTGAAAATGATGCATTGCAAAACATAAATAACAGTAAAGATATTGTTACTTCTAAGTTCAAAGAAAAAATGTGGTGTGAGAAAGATTTAGCAGCTAAAAGAAAATTAAGTTATTATAAGAAGGTCATCAACCCCACCCTAGAAGATCAAAAGTATCCCTCTATTTTAACTAGCTCAAAGAAGAAAATTAATATAGCAAAGATTAGAACGAATTCTCATGAGCTCCATAGTGAAACAGGTCATTGGGCAGTTCCTAAAACGCCATGGATGGAAAGGATCTGCCATATATGTGAGAATAGGAACATCGAGGATGAAAACCACTTCCTCTTAGAGTGCACCGCGTACAACCACATTAGATCTCAGTCTCACAATCTTTGTAACAACACTGACCTTCCTAGCCTTTTACAATGTCAAAATTATAGTGAGCTCGGGAGGCTTCTCTCCAAGCTTTTTGAGCATAGGAATAAAATCTTAAATCAAAATAAATAATTTGTTTCTTTAGGTCCGATATACCATTGTTTGGTCTAGCGGATGTTAACCATCATCATCATCATCATCATCATCACATAATTAAAAGAAAAATGACATAGGGCATAATTATTATAGTCAATTACATTAGTCAAACATAGCTAAATATGACCACATTAAGACTTAGTCAACCTTATATTTACCACAATAATCAACTTTGTTTATTCAAATAGTCCTTAGTTAATATAACAATATTTAAAACATTAATTATAATATTAATCATATTAATTACATTATTGAGTAAGCCCAGAAATTTATAATAATAATACCATGGGTTTCTCTTAGAAAAATAATATTAGTAAAATTATTAATCACAATACATTTTTGAAATTGTTATCTTAATAACCTTAATATTATTAATAACATTTAAATTTCAATATTAAATTTAACAACATTTGATTAATAATATTAATATTATTAATGACATTCATATATTGGTATATTAAGATTAATATTGATAGTAATATTAATATTAATATTAATATTAATATTATTTATTTATTAATATTTATATATTCGTATATTTTTTTTTTGTTAGGCTTGGTAGGTCCATCCATTTTCTATTATATATTAGGAAAATTTAGACCACACACATTGACCGGGTGGCCTCAACTTGCCCCGAGGGGAAACAAAGTCTGTTGGCCACCGGTTAGCGTTATACGCCATCCAAAAACAAAAATTCTTTAGTCTTTCTAGCCAAGCTAGATAAGTCTCAATCTCATTTCCAAATACTACATAACTGTAATAACTAACATATGCAACAGGAAACTTAAAATCTAACCGCATAAACAAAAACTAAGCATGAGGACTCTAGTCTTTGTGTTGTTCATGCTCATCAGAGACAAAGGCTATAGGAGAAGGATCTTCAGTAGTTTCCCCTGGTGTTCCATACAGCTCTAGGATGCAAGCGATGTGGCAGTTGATTCGATCCATCCTGATGTCCTGTTTATGCAACTAAAAGAGGATTTTTTCCATGTTTTTTTTATAACTGGGCAGGCCTTGCACTATGACCACCATCCCCATAGAGATTTGTTCCATTTATTTTCCAAATAGACTTTTCATTAAGAAATACAAGTAAAGGGTGTGTTTGAACTGTGTAATTCTACCACGGGTATTCCCTGGCTCAGGGACCATCATCCTTCGGTCATCGATATCTTCCTCTGGTTCACTTTCTTGTTTTATCTCCACTTCCCAATCTTCAATCAACTTCTGAATTCCTTCGTCCATCTCATCTCAGTATGTTGCTACTGCCTCTGCTATGAAGTTCTCGATAAGCTTACAACCCCTGTGAGCTTTCGACATGCTTGGTCCCTTGCTTGTCCGGTGGGTCGAGCCTCTCCTCCCTCGACCACACCCTCTCATTGCTCGAGCCATAATCTGTGCAGTGATGCCCTGTGGACAATCAAACGAAATTAGGTCCGTCAACCCTTGCACATCATCCCATTGTCGCTATTCACACAATGCCTCTCTTCCATGCTTTATCATTTGAGGGTTAAGGTAGCTCAAAGCCCACATGTGGCCGAGGGAATTGGGCTGCGGACTACCATCCTAGGGCTCCTCAAAGTGTCCCTCCCCCTTTCCATGGTGCAATTTCCTGTCATCGCGCTGCATCTGAGCCAAGCCCTTAGGCCCGTCTGGAGCCTAGCTCGACCCTTGCTCTTATACCCCCTTTCATCTCACTCAGCCGTAACTGCCAACCATGGGTACATGCTTGCCCCACTGTCCCAAATACCACCCAGGGTTGCTAGCTTTGCCCTTAATACCATGCAGGTGCCCATTTCCCCAGGGTTTTCTCAGCGTTCTACTATCATGGTTGATATCTGAACCCCCTACCCACAACTCTTCATTTTCTCTCCCTTCAGCACCCAACTCCCCAGGAATGGAAAACACGCTATCCCATATTCCCCTGTTCTGAGTAACTAGGTAAAGGCCCACATATCTTCTCGACCCACCATTACCCATGTTGCTGCCGAGATTCTAGTTCGAATGGGATAAAAACTAAATGCAGAGCCAGGCCATGGCACTCCCTGTCCTCCCCCAGTTTCTCCCATACAACGCTGCTCCCCATTGGGACGACCTCTTGCCCCTCCCTCCCCCCCATCAAAACCCCAACCAGATCATGTAATTGATAGGGGAACCCAACCAGCTCATGGAATTGATGCAAGAGCGAGACCGAATTACATACCACAAAACTGTTTCTTGTCTAGGTTTAGCTCTTGTAAGATTCGTGCTTCTAGGGGCAGCACTTGCCAGTCCTCTTTGTGCCATGGTTCTACCAAGATTGTTTCCCTTATGTTCTAGACAATACCTTCCCATTGCTTTTCCTACGAAGTTTCTTTGTTCTTGAAGATTTTGTGGTTTCTCTCCTTCCATCTGGCCCATAGGGTGAATCCTAGGCCTAAGCTCGAAGCCCGGTTTACTATAGGGCTGGAATAGACATGGTTTTACCATAGTAGGATTTTTCCTTTGATATTGTTTTGGTCTCTATCCATCCTTTCAAAAAATCCTTGCATTTGTCTCCATTTTTGTTCCACAAATGGGCAATTGTTGAGGATATGTTCCATGTCTTCCCCATGTTGGTGGCATAGCCAACAAAAGGAGGGCCCCTAGAAGCCTCGTTTCTGCAACTAATCCTAGGTCAATATGCGTCCTTTGCTAACCATCCAGAGGAAGTGGGTTACCTTTGGCCACCACCCCCCTTTCCAGACTTTTTTCCATAAGATGTCCTGCCCTTCCTGTTCTTGTCGGGCTTGGATATCATAGGCTTCACTTATGGTGAAGGTTCCTTTAGTAGTGTAGCCCCATCTCAAAATGTTTGGGTCTTGGCGGATCGTTATCTACCTTGTCCTTAGTTCTTTATCTAGGTTGGCCCATTGATCTGTTTCTGCCGCCTGTTCCCAGTCCTCTCTTATCTTCCGTCTTCTGCAGCTTTCCACACCCTGTTCTTCCTTCCAGTACTATTTCACCACCTACATTTTTCTATCCTTGGTTTTCTGATATATTTCTATGAGTTCCTATCTTTCTGCCATTTTCCCTCTTTGTTGTGATGATTCCATCCAGAATCGAGTTGTTTTGCCATTGCGAACCTCCTAAAAGTCATGTTGTTGGATAAGGTGTCTATTCCGAGCTGCCAAATTCCATACCGTAGAACCCTTGGGAGGGTCTTGGTATCTGAGGATATCCTCAGTTCTCACAGGCATATTATACTTACGAGTCCATATTTGTTTCCATAGATCTGCTCCCCCACCCATCCATCGCCACCATAGTTTTGCTCCCATGGTTTGGTTCAGGAGGTATGGGTCTCTAAGACCTAGTCTGCCTTCCTCTTTCCTCTTAATTAGGCCCTGCCACGACACTAGTGCCCATTTCCTGATTTGTTGGGCTCCTCCCCATAGGAATTTTTAAAAAATGTCAACCATCTTGGAACATGCTCCTTTTGGGGCTGCCATTCTAGATAGTTGGTATATAGGGATCAATTGGAGTACTGCTTTGAGGAGGACTATTCTTCCCACAATATTTAGAGATCTGAAGGTCCAGCAATTGAGTTTGCCTTGTAAATTTTGGAGTATGTTTTGCCAACAGTTATTTCTTAGAGGGTTATCAAAGAGTGGCATACCTAGGTATTTGGATGGCACGAGCCTACCAATGCTAAAACCAAGTGTTCTGGCTAGGTAGTTCTTAACATTTCCTTGGGTGTTGAAAAAGAAAATGTAGGATTTTTCATTATTAATCTTGGTTCCCGAGGCTTCCATAAAGGTGTTAAGGATATCCCTTATGCTCTGGGCTTCCTTCAGGGTGGCTTGATAGAAGAGCATAATGTCATCCACGAATTGCTGGTGGGTGATAGGCATGTCATTTCCCCATATTATTAGCCCTTGGAGCTGGGAGGTGCGGACCTTCTATTTTATATACTGGCCAAGCTTGTCCGCTGCTAGGATGAACAAGAAGGGTGAGATCAAGTCCCCCTGTCTCAACCCTCGGGATGGGTTGAAGGTCATAGTGGGGGTTCCATTCAGTAAGATGGAGAAGACCAGAGAGGATATCATGGCTAAGATCTAGTTGATCCATCTTTGGGAAAATCCATAAGCTTTGAGAATGCTCGATAGGTATCCCCAGCTAACTTTGTCATATGCTTTGGATAGATCCAGCTTTATCATCATGCCTGGGATATTTTGGGACTTAAGGGAATTGATTGCCTCTTGGGACGAAATGAAGCCATCGAGGATTTGACAACCTTCTACAAAGCCTATTTGTTCAGGAAAAATAAGACTGGGAAGAAGGGGTTTCAAGCGTTTGACCACTAGAGTGGCGATAATCTTGTAGATGACATTACACAAGGCAATGGGCCTAAACCCTTGAGGATCATAAGATTTAGCAAACTTAAGAATCAAAGTAATAAAAGTAGAGTTGAGACTTGGGCATACCTTCTGATTACATCTTGATTCCTCCACGACCTCAGGATTTCTTGCCCCATGAATGAACAGGTGGCTTGGTAGAACTCAGTAGTGAAACCATCTAGACCAGGGGCTTTATTCTTCTGTAATCCTTTTACTATCTCTTCTACTTCTTTTTTGGAGACAGCTCACATCAGGGCCATATTCTGGTCATTCGTTATCAGCTTGGGGATGTGCTGCATGATTCTTTGGATGGCTTCCATTCTGTTGTCAGAGTTCTCCGTGAGCAGATATTTGAAGTGGTTAACCAGAAGGCCTTCCATTTATTCATGTTGTATTTTGCATTGTCCTTATGCATCTTTAAGGGAGTAGATTCAGTTATGCACCATCGCTTTATGGAAGAATATCGTGTTTCGTTCTCCTTCCCTCAACCACTGAACTCGTGATTTTTTCTTCCACAGGATTTCCTCCTGTTGTCTTCTTTCCTCTATCTTGTTGATCAATAATCCTTCCTCCCGCACTAGGTCTTCTGACCTTCCCTCTTGTATCATTTTTTGTTGGACGACTGCCATATGCTTGCTGAGTTCAATTTGATCCTTGATAATATGTCTAAACTCCTCCTTATTCCACTTCCTGAGCTTCTTTTTTAATTCTTTTAGCTTCAGTTGGAAGGTATGCATCCTGTTCCTGCCCTGTTGAACACTTTGTGTCCACCATTCTTCAATTTTTTTTAGGAGACCAGGGTCTCTGAGCCAGAAAGATTCGAACCTAAAGGGCCTATTCTTGGGTCTATGTTTTAGATCCACTTCGAGGCAAATTGGCCAGTGGTCTGACCCCATACATCGAAGTATCGATGCTTATATGAAGATATCTTTTCTCATCAGATGTTCTGAGATTTGAAATCTATCTACGTGACATGAATTTGGTGAAACCCTCCTTATCTGTTATTCCAAATATGACTCCCATTTATTGTGGGTATATCTACTAGGCGTAAATTTGTAATGGTTTCATTGAAGGCTTCCATATCATCATCTGTTCTTCTCATTCCTCCCATTTTTTCCCCTGGGGTTGTGTTCATATTGAAGTCCCCCTATACTACCCATAAATCATCTGGGTATAAATCTCTCAGGTCACCCAACTTTTGTAGGAAGGCTCCTCTTTCTCCTAGAATATGAGGTCCATACACCGTTGTAAGCAGGACCCAATCACTAGATCCTAAATTCTAAAATTTTACTGTGAGAATTCATGGTATCCTTATCCAATCTTTGAACAAAACTTTTGCTAGATTCCAGAGAATTTCTAGTCCTCCTTCACTCCCATTTGCATCCTAGGCCATGACTTGGTATTCCAGCTTGAGGTGTTCCATTATTTCTTTTAAATTTCTTTCACTGATTTTGGTTTCCTGTATTATCATAATGCTTGGCTTTTCCTTTTTCTACCTCTCCTTAAGGTACCTCTGTTTGCCTCTACTATTGAGGCCTCTAATGTTCCAGGTTGTAATAATCATTTTAACAATTTTAGCGGCTGGTGGAAAACCTCCGACAATGGCACTACTCTTCCTGGGTTTACCAGCGATTCCCTGACCATTTGTATGGATTCATTCATTGTTCTCCTGCCTCTTTTTTTACCCCATTTTCCTTATGTTCCCGTCTCTTATCCTTGATTGGCTTGGGCCCCTAGATTTTCAGGTTGGCTTATTATCATTGATCCCTTCTTGTCTCTATAACATTGGAAGGTCTCTTTATAGAGTTTCTTCTCATCTTCCGGGATGAATCTTTCATCCAAATATCTCCATTCCTGTAATAGCTGCTTCATGACTTGTTCTTTTGCACTTAGGTCATCTTTCTGGTTGTCAATCTCCATTAGGGTTTCCACCATTTGCATGTTGTCCTCTGGTCCTTGCTCGATCTCAATCACCATTTCCTTCTTTTTTTTCCTTCTATTCCCTTGTCTTCTTGGCTTTCTTTTTCTAGTGAGATGTCACTCGTGTCCACACCCATGTCTTCTTCCTATAAGACCGAAAAGCAGTTTTGTGACCTTTGCTCCTTCTCTGCTTGGTTTTCTTTGTGATTCCCGAGTTGTCTCAGGGTTCTTTTCCTCCTTTGCACCTCTTTATACCCATCTCCATCCACTTTCGCCATCGATTCCCCATCCCTTTCATCCACCGAGTGATTGACTGTCTGGTTAAGGGGGCATGCCCAGAACAAGTGGCCATATTCATGGCATCTGTGGCATCGAAACGGGATGTGCTCATAGTCGATCGGTTGTGGCCATACCTCATCATGGTATTCCAGCTCTATGTAATCTGGAAGTGGTTCCATTATATTCATGTAGACACAAATTCAGACGTATGAGGTATATCGACCTTTCCTTGTTGAGTCTACTACCTTAACAAAGGTGCCGATCGAGTTTCCAATGCCTTCTAGTATCTCTGGATCCCAGAAGTCCATTGGCAAGCCAAATAGCCGAACCCGTATTAGAGTAGCTAGTAGTTTCTCCTGGAAATGGTTGTAGCATTCTTCCCAATGCCTGATGAAGAGGCCGACATTGTTAAAAAAGTATGGTCCGTCTTCAAAGATCCTCTCTTTGTCTTCCATATTTGAGAAGATCACTGTGAAGAAGCCTTTCATCCACAACTTGAGATCTGTGTGCCCTTTTTTCTGCCATCATTATTGGATCCATTTTATCATTTCTTTCTCGGTCGATCATGCCCCTATGAACTTGTAGATGAGGGCATGGTCTTTCATGTACCTTTGATACTCTTCCATCTTATTGTTCGGGATAACAAATCTGGGTTTTTATTGTAGCTCTTGGCAGACACCTTCCACCCAAACCTGCTTGCCATTTGGCTCCCAGCACCGGGATTCCAATACCTTTTCCACCATTCCCATATACGATGCCGTGTTGGCTTGATTCACCTGTTGAAACGTTCATATAGGAGGGGATCTCTCCCCCCCCATCCTACCGCTCATCACTATCTTAGCCGCGGTCGTAGTCAAGTTACAGGCCTTTGTTTAGTTTTGCTATAGCAGTTTTGTCAGGGAAAGGCCGTGGAACCCTGAAACCCTAACCTACTGTGCACCTAGCTCTCTCCACCATCAGAAATCTAAAATGACAAGTTAATTTGGTAGTAAATATTATGATTATAATTATATGTATATATTGGTATATTAATTAAAGTAATAACACATAATTAAAAAATACCTAATACATAATTAGAACAGTCAACCACATTAGTAGAACATAGTCAAATATGGGTACATTAACATTTGATCAACCTATGTTTATCTTATTTGGTAATAGCCAACCTTAATTCCCTCAAAACCCTCTTCAATCACTATAACATCAATTAATTAATTAAAATAATTAATTAAAACATCAAAAAATTACTTAAAGCATTATTTAAAATGTCAGTATTAATAAATTTATTAATTTCTTAATAATTAATTTATGAGTGTTAATTCATTTATTAAATATCAGTGTTAATAATTAATTAACACTAATAATTAATTAAATTTCAATGTTAACACATTATACCTGATATTTTAATTAATCTTTGAATTAATTAAAATATTTAAAAATGATTTAAAACATTAAAAAAGTACTTAAAACATTAATTAAATATTTAATAACATTAATTAAAACCTTTAAATATATATATTAATATTAATTAATAATACTATTAATTTATTAACATTGATATATTAATTAAAGCATTAATACATAATTAAAAGAAAAATTACTTAGGACATAATTATTATAGTCAATTACATTAGTCAAACATAGCCAAATATGACCACATTAAGATTTAGTCAACCTTATATTTACCACAATAATCAACCTTGTTCACTCAAAATAGTCCTTAGTTAATATAACATTAATTAATTAATTAATCAAAACATTAACATTGATAAGATTAATTGAAACATTAAAATGTTTAATAACATTAATTATAATATTAATCATATTAATTATATTATTGGATAATCTCGGAAATTTATAATATTAATAACATGGGCTTCTTTAAAAAAAGTAATATTAGTAATATTATTAATCACAATAAATTTTTGAAATTATTATCTTAATAACATTAATCATGGAGTTCTTTGAATCCAAGGCCTTGTCATCTACTCTATTCCAATCCATGATGTGGAAAAGGTTTTTGGATGACACTTGTATTGTCTAGTCTCATGGCAAATAAAAGTTGGAGTTGTTTTACCATCATCTTAATAATCAATCGAGTTCCATAAAGTTCACCATGGAAGTTGAGGTTGATGGCATCCTGCCTTTTCTTAACATTCTTATTTCAAAAAAGAATGACAGTTCTTTCTCTCATCAGGTTTTTCAGAAGAAAACTCACACAAATCAATATCTTCATGCTAATTCCCATCTTTTCCCTGCTAAAAAACTAGGTGTTCTCAACAACTTAGCCACTTGGGTGTTGCGAGTTTCAGATGAAAATCACCTTGAAGATGAAGAAACCCACCTCCTTAAGCTCTTTAATAAGAATGGTTATAACAAGTCTCAGGGTCTTAGAGCTTTTCTTAGTGTTGAAAGGGTCCTAAGAATAGGATCAATCCCAAGGATCGGTCTTTCGAAGTTCATCTTCCTTTTATTTAGGGGACCATGGATAAAATCACATGGATCTTGAAAAAACATAATATTCCTTCTTCTTTTAGACCCCTTAACACTATTCGGAGTCCTCTTCATTCGGTTAAGGACCCAGCTAACCCCAAGGATGGGAAGGGTGTTTACATTATCATGTGTTCCTATGGGGCTCCCTATATTGGTGAGATTGTTTGATCAATAAATGAAAGGATTTGTGAGCATGCTGTGGGTTATCAAGCATGGAAGGTCTCACTCCTTCGCTTTGGCAAAATATGCAAAAAATACCAATCATCACATATGCATAGAAGAGGCTAGGGTCATCGCTAGGATTGACCATTTTCATCATCGTAAATTTAGAGAGGCCTTAGAAATTGAAAAAATGTCCGTTAATCCGAATAGAGATGATGGTTGGAGTATCAGCAGTTGTTGGATCTCTGCTCTTTTCTTCCTAAAGTTTGTTTGTTTTTTGTTTTTTATCTTTTTATTTATTTTCTATATATATATATATATATATATATATATAGAGAGAGAGAGAGAGAGAGAGAGAGAGAGAGAGAGAGAGAGATATAATAATAATAATAATAATAATAAAATTTATTAATTGTAATTTAACAGTAATATTTATAATATTAGTATTATTATTACTATTTCTCAGTAATAGTATTTCTAATTATTTGGAAGAATAAAAATGTGTTAATACTATCTTAACAATATTGTTTATAACTATTTGTTAGAATATTAATTCTTATTAATAGTATTACATATAATAGTATATTTTTAGTTTAATAACTTTTATAAAATTGATTTTAATTGTTATATTAATAGAATTTAATTTAATAATATTATTAATAATTAAAATTATTTTTGGTTCACTTCCCCTTTCTTGGTCAAATCTTAATTATTAATTTCAATTTTTTAGTCAAACTAGCTGTTATTTTCTAACGGCTAGTTAGTTGCTCTCTTCATCTATTTATTTCATTGCCTAGATCTGATTCCTCATCTTGTCCTGAAGATGAACCACACTGGTTGGTTCGAAACGCATCGACGAGATTATCTCCTATGTGATTTTTACTGAAAGATATTGTTATAATTAATATGGATCACAGAAGTCTAAATTCAAACATTAATATTATTAATAACATTTAAATTTAACAACATTTAATTAATAATATTAATAACATTTATTATTACTATAAATAATATTAACATTAATATTAATAAATATTACTAACAACATTTAGTATTAATAATAATAATAAATAGATTTAATTTATTAATATTACTAATATTAATATTAATATCATTAACATTAATAACATTAAATATTAATTAGTTTTAATATTATTTATTAATATTAATTTTAGTATTATTATTAATATTAATATTTATAAATATTAATTTTAACATTAATTATTAATATTAATAACATTAAATAATCATGGTCCACCTTGGTCAAATGTTGCATTGTGACAAAGATTTTCTCAATATGAAAATCAACTATGTTCAATCATTGTCAATTATGGTCAATCATGGTCAACCATTGTCCAACATCACATTGTGACAAAAATTGTCTTAATATGAAAATCAACCATGGTCATCCATCCTTTACAATGGTCAGCCATGGTCAATAATCATGGTCATAGTGTGACAAAGACTATCTCTTCGTGCAACGTCGCATTATGACAATGATGGTCATTTATGGTCAACCATGGCCCAACTTCACATTGTGATAAAGATTGTATCGCTACAAAAATAAATCATGGTCAACCATAGTCCAACATCGCATTGTAACAAAGATTGTCTCAATATGAAAATCACTCATGGTCAACCATGGTCCAACGTCACATTGTGACAAAGATTGTGTCAATATGAAAATCAACCATGGTCAATGATGGTTAACCATGTTTATTTTAGGGTTTATATACCTTGTGTTTATAATATTAAACCCTTGGGTTTAATATTATTCCCTTGGGTTTATAATCCCTTGGGTTTTTAGTGTTAATCCCTTGTGTTTATTAGTCCCTTTGGTTTATAATATCAATCCCTTGGGTTTATTAATCTGAGGGTTCATATTTCTAAGGTATAATATTATTCATATGGTTTATAAAATTAATCCTAGGGTTTAATATAAATCCCTTGGGTTTATAATCATGGTCAACCATGGTCTAATGTCACATTGTGACAAAGATTGTCTCAATATGAAAATCAACCATGTTCAACAATTGTCAACCATGGTCAACCATCTTCAATCATGGTCAACCATGGTCAAATGTCGCATTGTGACAAAGATTGTCTCAAAATGAAAATCAATCATGGTCAATCATGGTCAACCATGGTCAATCATGGTTAATGATCATCAATAGCCATGGTCACATTGTGACAAAGATTGTCTCATGGTCCAATGTCACATTGTCACAACCATGGTCAACCATGGTTGAACGTCACATTGTGATGAAGATTGTCAATATTTAAATCATGGTCAACCATGGTCCAATGTCACATTGTGACAAATATTGTTTCAATATGAAAATAAATCATGGTCAACCATGGTCCAACATCGCATTGTGACAAATATTTTCTCAATATGAAAATCAACCATGTTTGTTTTAGGGTTTATAATATTTACCTTAGGGTTTATATACCTCGGGTTTACAACATTTATCCTCTTTTTTTATTAATGCCTTGTGTTTATAATATCAATCCCTTGGGTTTATTAATATAAGGGTTCATATTCCTAGGGTAGAATATTATGATAGGGTTTATATATTAATGCTAAGGTTTAATATAAATTCCTTGGGTTTATAATCCATTGGGTTTATAATATAAATTCTTAGGGTTTATAATATTAATCATAAGGTTTATATTCCTAGGGTTTAATATTAAGCCTAGGGTTTACAATATTAATCCCTTGGGTTTATGAGTTTTAGGGTTTATATTCCTAGGGTTTAATATTATTCCCTTGGGTTTAAAATTATTCCCTTAGGTTTATAATATTAATCCCTCGAGTTTAGAATTATTCCCCTGAGTCTATAATTCATTGAGTTTATAATATCAATCACTTAGGTTTATAAATTCCTAGGGTTTAATATTAAGCCCATGGTTTACAATATTAATCCCTTGGGTTTATTAGTTTTAGGAAATGGTCGAACATCGCATTGTGAGAAATATTGTCAATATTGAAATCAACCATGATCAACCATGGTCCAACATCACATTGTGACAAATATTATTTCAATATGAAAATCAATCATGGTCAACCATGGTCGCGCATCACATTGTGACAAATATTGTCTCAACCTGAAAATCAATCATGGTCAACCATGTTTGTTTTAGGGTTTATAATATTTATCTTAGGGTTTATATACGTTTGGTTTACAATATTAATACTTTGGATTTTCATTATTAATCATTTTTTTTAATTAATGCCTTATGTTTATAATATGAATCCCTTGGGTTTATTAATCTAAGAGTTCATATTCCTAGGGTAAAATGTTATGATAGAGTTTATATATTAATCCTAAGGTTTAATATAAATCCCTTGGGTTTATAATATTAATCATAGCGTTTATATTCCTAGGGTTTAATTTTAATCTTAGGTTTTACAATATTAATCCCTTAGGTTTACGTCATTTAGGGTTTAATATTAAGACTATGGTTTACAATATGAATCCCTTGGGTTTATAAACTATATAGTTTATATTCCCAGTGTTTAATACTATTTCATTGATTTTGAATTATTCATTTATGTTTATAATATTAATCCCTTGGGTTAAAAATTATTCCCTTAGGTTTATCATATTAATCCCTTGGGTTTAACATTATTCCCCTTAGCTTATAATCCATTGAGTTTGTAATATCAATCCCTTAGGTTTATAGATTCATTGGATTTATAGTATTAATCTCTTAGGCTTATAATATTAATCATAAGATTTATAATAATAATCTTAGGGTTTATATTCCTAGGATTTAATATTAATCGTAAGCTCTAATGTTATTCCCTTGGGTTTATAATCCCCTCAGTTTTTAATATTAAACCAAGGGATTTATTAATATCTTTGGTTTATAATATTGATCCCAGGGTTTATAATCTAAGGGTTTAATATTATTCTATGGTTTATAATATTAATCTTAAGGTTTGATATTAATCCCTTTAGTTAATAATCCCTTGGGTTTATAATATTAATCCCTTCAATTTATTAGTCTTAGTGTTTATGTTCCTAGGATTTAATATTAAACTTAATTTTTAATGTTATGTCAACCATGGTCCAACGTCACATTATGACAATGATTATTTCAATATGAAAATCAATCATGGTCAACCATGGTCCAGCATTGCATTGTGAAATATATTGTCTTAATATGAAAATCAATCATGGTCAAATATGTTTGCTTTAGGTTTTATAATATTTACCTTAAGGTTTATATACCTTGGGTTTACAATATTAATCCTTTGGGGTTTTGGTTTTTAGTATTAATCCCTTATTTATTATTGCCTTGGGTTTATAATATCAATCACTTGGGTTTATTAATTTGAGGGTTCATATTCTTATGGTATAATATTATGATAGGGTTTATATGCTAATCGTAAGTTTTAATATAATTCCCTTTGGTTTCTAATCCATTTGGTTTATAATATAAATTCTTTTGGTTTATAATATTGATCATAGGGTTTAATACTAAGCATAGGGTTTACAATATTAATCCCTTGGATATATTACTTTTAGGGTTTAATATTATTTTTTTTTGCTTAAGCAAGTGTCGGTCCTTCTAATTCATTAAGCCAAAATTAGTTTACAATAATTACACACGTCCTACCGACGCCGATGAAATAGGAAAAAAAATAAAAACAGCTAGCTCCCTAAGGTTAAATATCTGGCCTTACAAGGAAATGTCATAACTCCAAGACAACGAACCCTTTTAGTCTCCTAAATTTGGAGGGAAAAGAAAACCCGTGGAATCTTTCGCACCCCGGTCCATCTGTGCACCCAATCTGACAGCCAAAAAGGAGATCGTCCAACAAAGTTGATCGGTGTAAAAAATTCCCACCCCACAAAACAGAACAAACGATCATGACCGTTGATCCCCGCTACAAGATCCAACGGATGATAATGATTTCGCATCGACCAAGATGACCGAGCGATAGTGAGTGATGGAGGGCGGTATACGAAACCACCACCTTGCCACGTGTTGAATGTTGTATGGGATCGCTCCAAAATCGCAGAAACCAGTTTTCATTTGAAGGCGGTGCGATCAGGCAAAAACTGCCCAGGAAGCGGTTTACTTCCCAGAACCCAAAGTTCTGTGTTAACCTATTACTGGAAAAATTGGAGACATGTTCCACATTCATTTTGCCTTCGCCTAAACCTGGGACCTCCCTAATTGACCATCCAATAACCATCTGAAACCAGTGAAGCCCATTCCACTAATCCCTGGATTTTCCGTGCCCAACAGTGGTTTGTTCGCCCCAAAAAAAATGCTTGCCTAAGACCTTAGATGCATATAGAGGATAAACGCTTCGAGCTCGCCTCCATGGCTTTGTTTTTAAACACGACCCTGTCTTCATCCGCTTGCTCGAAACAAAGTGCTCTCAGTTTGCTCTGTCTCAGCTCCTGCCACTCCGTCGAAACCCTGTCTTCAGTGCAGCTGACACCTTGATTGGCAAGAAGATCCGCTAGCTTATTGGCCTGTCTTCGAACATGGTAGAAACTGACAGTGCGAAGACCTTGGAGATGACCCTGAATTATTTGGAAAACTCGGATGAGTTTCCAATGTTTGGAGACTTTCTCCGGAGCTGTTCCACTACTAATTCTTTTCATCGAGTTGATGGTAAATTCAAAGTCTGCTTCTATTATTACATTCGAGCAGTTGTTTTGACTCAGCAGTTCTAAGAAATTCTCCAAAGGCATTAGCTCAGCCATATTATTGGTGGCTTTACCCAAGTGACAGTGGAAGATGCAAATGATATTGCCCTCTTCATCCCTTAAGACTCCTCCATATCCAGCAGTTCCCGAGTTTCCTTTTGAAGCCCCATCAATGTTGTATTTCAAATATCCTTCCGGGGAGGATGCTATAAATCCTTCTCCGTGTCCTTTGAGATAACCTTTCTGACTAAGCCTTGAAGAGTGAGTCCCTGCATACCCAGCTACCTGAGGATTTTTGTATCAGTGTCTGAGGGAGGATTTTTAGGGTAGTTGTGAATAGAGGAACTCACTGTCTCCTTCAGCTGTTTCAGGATCAACTCCAGCAGTCGTTGTGGAGGATTCTTTTCATCCTTAAAAATCCTTTTGTTCCTTTCTTTCCAAACATTCCATATGATGAAGCTTGGTGTTAGGGCCCAAGCTGAATTGAGAAAATCATGATTCGAAAAATTTCTCCTCCAATTATTGAGGGTATTACTGATACTCCCTCTGTCCCTGTCGGTTTGTTGAAAGATAGTGGAAAATATGTCCCATAACCAGGAGGTAAACATGCAGCTATTGAGTATACGCTCAATTCTTTCCTTTTGAGCTTCATAGAACTGGCAACTTGAAGGCCCCAGAACCCCCCTTTTCCTGATATTATCCCAACTTAATATTATCTTATGATGCACCAACCACATGAAGAGTTTGATTTTCATCTACCCTTGGTGCCTCCATAAATTTTTCCATTTTTTGTCCCGAACCTGGGGGTCCCTCGCTTGGAGAATACCTTTAGCTTCCTTATGATTGAAGGTTTCCTCTTTGTTATTCCCCCATCTTAGTTGGTCTTGCCCCCCTGATACTAAGATCTTCCTTTGTTCCACCATTTTCATGAGTTCCTCTGCTTTTGTTTTCAGGGGAATGTTATTTCTGCAATCAATGTGTCTCCAGCTTCTCCATTTTTCTGTATGATGAGTTTGATCCCAGTAGTCCTTTACCTTAATTAATTCTTGGGTGTCTGTCTCCTGCTTAAGGTCAAGGAAGCCCTCTTTTAACAGAATTGGTTCTTGTTGCCACTTGTCTTCCCAGAAAAGAGCTTGATCACCTTCTCTGATTTCCCAGAAACTATTTTCTTGAACTAGACTTCTATTCTCCCAGGCTTTGTTCCAGATGTGTGAGCCCTTTATGATTCTTGACATTCTTATGAGATCACTATTTTTCTAGGAGCTAACATATTTTTCTTTCCATATATTTTCCCATTGGGCCTTTGGATTCTAAACCCAACGCCACCAAACTTTGGCCCCTAAAACGTTGCTGAGAATTTCTAGATCATCCAAGCCTAGCCCTCTTTGGTTCTTGTGTTTACAAATTTTATCCTAAGACACTAAGGCCCATTTTTTCCTATTATCCTCATTTCCCCAAAGAAAGTTTCTTTTAATATTTTTGAATTGCTATAAGACTCCTTTTGGAGCTAGGAGGGCTGATAGCATAAATAGAGGGATTACTTGTAGAACTGCTTTTGTAAGCACCAACCTGCCAGCAAGATTTAAAGATCTGCTGGTCCATTTACTGACCTTATCCTGCAACTTATTGATCAATGGTTCCCAAATGCTCTTGAGCATTGGTTTAGCAATGAGAGGGACCCCCAAATATTTAGATGGCAGAAAATCCCTTTGAAAACCTAGAATTCTGGAGATATTTTTCTGAATTGCAATATTGGTATTGAAGAAAAAGATTTTTGATTTGGAGAGATTAACTTCCATACCTGAAGCCAAAGCAAAGAGATTCAGGATTTTTTTGTAGGCTGAAGCTTCTTTGACTGTAGGAATTCCCTGTAACATGGTGTCATCTACAAATTGTTGGTGAGTTAGGGCCTGACCATTATCAGTTAGTTGCAGGCCCTTGATCTTTCCTGTAACTTTGGCATGCTTGATAGACCGTCCTAGTCCTTCCATCATGAGGATGAAGAGAAAGGGAGAGAGCGGGTCTCCCTGTCTGAGTCCTCTTGAAGGATTAAAAATCTTAGAGGGAGAGCCATTTACTAAAATTGAAAAGCTGGGAGAAGTCACCAGAGCCATTACCCATCTGACCCAGTTATGATCAAATCCAAAAGCAATAAGAATTCTTTTGATATAGAGCCAGTTCACTTTATCATAAGCTTTGGCTATATCCAATTGCATAATCATGCCCACTTGCTTCTTGCTTGATAAAGAGTGAACTTACTTCTTGAGCTTGAATGATGTTGTCAAGAATTTGTTTGCCTTCCACATAACCGGATTGTTCCCATGAAGCTAGAACAGGGAGTAGAGGTTTGAGTCTGTTGGACACTATCTTGGATATTATCTTGTAAACCACATTGGATAAAGCTATGGGTCTATACTTCTTTGGTGTTTGAGCGTTATCCTGTTTAGGTATCAGGGTGATGAAGGAGGTATTGAGTGCTTTCAGGATGGTTCTATTCACCCTAGAATCCTCCACAACCTGCAAAATATCTTGTCTAATTATATTCCAACAAGCTTTAAAAAAATCCACATTGAAACCATCCGGGCATGGTGCTTTGCCATTCCGCATATCTTTGAGGACTTCACTAATCTCCTCTTCTGTTACTGGCCTGTTAAGGTTGAAATTATCCTCTCTAGAAACTAGCTTCAATATATGACAGGTTACCTCCCTGATGAAATGCTCTCTGTCTAAACTGTTTTCCTTAGTTATACCTTGGAAGTCCTGGACTAACATCGCTTCTATGGCCTCCTGAGTTTTCTGAAGCTCCCCCTCCTCATTCTTTATCGAAGAGATTCTATTGTAAGCTCTATTGGAAATAGTGGATTTGTGAAAGAAATTTGTGTTACGTTCTCCTTCTTTTAGCCATTGAACTCTTGAATTTTGTCTCCAAAAAATTTCCTCTTGTTTACATAGATTTTCCCAATCTTGATCATGCTTCTCAACTTTCTCACTTTTGAATTTATCAAAGCCTTCCGTGATTAGAGCTTGGTTGAGAACCTACATTTTGTTTTCAATGGATTTTTTTTCCTTAAAAATATTACCAAAATCCTTCTTGTTCCACTCTTTGAGTCGGAGCTTGGTGTGCTTAAGTCTTTTATGAAGTAGGAACATGCTTGTCCCCTCGATCTGCAAATCTTCTGACCACCATTTTTCAACATTGCTTATGAAATCTGTGTGGGTCAGCTAGATGTTTTCAAATCTAAAAGGTCTGTTCCTCGGAATACCAATGCCCTTGATCTCCAATTGAACCGACCAGTGATCTGAGCCTCCAAATGGAAGAAATCTCGCTATAACTTCCTGATCTGTTAGCATAAGATCCTCTGAGATAATAAATTTGTCTAACTTGGATGCTACGTGGGCTTCTCCTCCTCTTTTGTTGTTCCAAGTAAGGAGGCCCTTATTCATGTCTGTATCTACTAGTTTCATATTGTCTATAAAGGTTCGAAACTCTAAAGAGTCTTTGCTAAGAGTTCTGGTTCCCCCTTTTTTTCTCTAAAAGCGACTTGATCATGTTGAAGTCCCCTCCAATGATCTAGGGAATTCCTGTGTGTCTCTCCCTGAGGTCCATAAGAGAATCTAGGAACTTGAGTTTATCATCCATTCTTTGAGGGCCATACACATTCGTGACTAGATAGGTATTCCTCTCTCCTACAGGTTGAATAACTACTGATAAATAATTCCTTGATGCCTCCGCATATATTATGTCAATTTTCAGGGGATTCCAAAGGGTGAGAATGCCCCCCACTGTGTGCTCTGCTTTGACTTCTAAAAACTCAAATCTACTAAGCCATTTGCTATGAATTTGTCTTAATTTCTGAATGGAACACTTCGTTTCTTGGATGAAGATAATATCTGGCATTGCTTGTTTCATTCTATGACTAAGAAATCTTTGTTTTCTTATACTTCCTAGGCCCCTGATATTCTAAGATGTGAACTTCATAATTAAATATTTGTAAAGGAATAGTTGGCTATGTCTTTCATCTTACCTGAGTTTATCATTAGCTTTCCACACTCCATCAAGAGTTCATTCTGCTTTTTTCTACCTCTTTTCTTTCCTGGGTTTCTAGTAGCTAGACCAGGAGTTGTTTTCATCGTTTTCACACCTCTGTTGTCCTGCTTGTTAATTTTTTTCCATTTCTCCACACCTCTGGCCTGAGCTTTCCATAAGAATAGTTGTTGTATTTTGTTGAGCTCTTCTTGAGGCAACGAGTCTACCCCTCCCGTGGTTCCCTGAATCAAGAACCCTTCTAGATCTAGATGTTCTTTATCAAGAATTTCTTGAAGTTCACGATCCTCCTGCTCCATTTCACTCTGGGTCATTTCCTGATCCATCTCCAGTTCTGTATCACTAATCATGGTTTCTTTCTAAAAATCAATATCCTCCATTTGTTCACCCTTTTCTTCTACCTCCTTTTCCTCATGACTTCCTCCCATTACTTGATCTTCTTTTGTGGTCTCTTCTTCTTCTTCCAGAACGTGGAATTTGTTCTGACTGACCTGTTGCCCTTCATTTTGATGTAACTTTGTCCCTCTCTTGCCGCTTTTTCCTCTATTAATCACTTTGTGAAAGCTGTCTGTGTCCTTCATTGTGCTAGCTTTGCTTTTGTTTACTGCTTTACTAAGAGGGCAGTCTCTGATTAGATGCCCATGTTCATGACATCTGCAGCATCTGAATGGAATATGCTCATAGTCTATTGTTTGTATCCATTCTTCATCAAAAATTTCCAAGATCACCTCATCCAGAAGAGCTCTTGAGAGGTCCATTTCCATACAAATCCTAGTGAAGGACGTATATTTTCCCCTTCTGGTAGCTTCAGAAGCTTTAAAAAAACGCCCTAATTTATTGCCTATGGTAGCTAGCGATTCAGTTTACCAATAATCAAGAGGTAGAGAGTAGAGCCTTACCCATACCGGTACCGAGGTGAAAGTCTCCCATTCTGGGACAAAATTCATCATCCAAGGCTGCATATAGAGGCCTGTTGCTATTCAAAAAGTAGGGCCCTCCTTCAAACACTCTATCTTTGTCTTCAATATTTGTAAACACCACCGTGAAGAAACCCTTTGACCCAAGATGTAGGTCTATGCTCCCTTTAGGTTTCCAGTGGTATTTGATCCATGTCTGTAAAGCTTTTTCAGTGGGCCATACTCCCATGAACTTACAGATGATAGCATAAGTCCTCATGTGATCTCTGTGTGCCTGCAGAGCTGGATCATTTAAGACTACTCTGGGTGTGAACTCAGCTTTGGGTTTGCAGGGTCCCTTTTGTTTTTTATCTTGAGATCCCTGTTTTTTGTCTTCTTCCTCCTTGTCTTTAGTATTGACATTTTCCTTATTTTTGGTTCCTGCTGTCTCTTCTTCCACATTCCTTTTCCCTTTCGCAGCAGTACCTCTGTCATTCTCAAGAGGTTTCTTGCCTCTACTTGCTACTGCCTCCTTGTAGGAGGGAGTGGGGCTCCCTCCTCTGCAGCTCTCCATGAAGATAAACCTCTGAAACCCTAGTTTATCGCCTTGCATTTCGTGCTCTCCATATCCCTCCTTTTAGGGTTTAATATTCATCCTAGGGTTTAATATTAATTCTAGGGTTTAATATTATTCCCCTAGGTTTAAAATTATTCCCTTGCGTTTATAATATTAATCCCTTGGGTTTAAAATTATTCGCTTAGGTTTATAATATTAATCCCTTATATTTATAATGTTAATCCCTTAGGTTTATAATCCCGTGGGTTTATAATATTGATCCCTTGGTTTTATTAAGTCTAGGGTTTATGTTCCTAGGATTTAATATTAATCCTAAGGTTTAATGTTATTCCCTTGTGTTAAAATTCGTTGTGTTTTTTATATTAATGTCTTGTGTTTATAAGATCAATCCCTTGGGTTTATTAATCTAAGGGTTCATATTCCTAGGGTAGAATATTATGATAGGGTTATATATTAATCCTAAGATTTAATATAAATCCCTTGGGTTTATAATCCATTGGGTTTATAATATAAATTCGTAGGGTTTATAATATTATTCATACAGTTTATATTCCTATGTTTTAATATTAAGCCTAGGGTTTAAAATATTAATCCATTGGGTTTATGAGTTTTAGGGTTTATATTCCTAGGGTTTAATATTATTCCCTTGGGTTTAAAATTATTCCCTTAGATTTATAATATGAATCCCGTGGGTTTAAAATTATTCCCCCGACTTATAATCCATTGAGTTTATAATATTAATCCCTTAGGTTTATAAATTCCTAGGGTTTACAATATTAATCCCTTGGGTTTATTAGTTTTAGGCTCTATATTCCTAGGGTTTAATATTAATCTTATGCTCTAACGTTACTCTCTTGGGGTTTTAATATTAATCTAATGGGTTTATTAATATCTTAGGTTTATAATATTGATCCTCGGGTTTCTAATATTAGTCATAGGTCTTATATTCTAAGGGTTTAATATTAAGTCTGTGGTATATAATATTAATCTTAGGGTTTAATATTAATCCCTTTAGTTTATAATCCCTTGGGTTTGTAATATTAATCCCTCCGGGTTATTAATCTTATTGTTTATGTTTCTAGGATTTAATATTAAACCTAAGGTTTAATGTTATGTCGACCATGGCCCAACATCACATTGTGACAAAGATTGTCAATATTAAAACCAAACATGGTCCAACGTGACATTCTCACAATGATTCTTTCAATATGAAAATCAATCATGGTCAACCATGGTGCAACATTGCGTTGTGACAAATATTGTCTCTATATGAAAATCAATCATGATCAACCATGTTGTTTTATCGTTTATAATATATACCTTAACGTTTATATATTGTTTGTTTACAATATTAATCCTTTTGGCTTTCGGGTTTTAGTGTTAATCCCTTGTTTTTATTAGTGCCTTGGGTTTATAAAATCAATCCCTTAGGTTTATTAATCTAAGGGATCATATTCTTATGGTATAATATTATAATAGGGTTTATATATTAATCCTAAGGTTTAATATAAATCCCTTGGGTTTATAATCCATTGGGTTTATAATATAAATTCTTTGGGTTTATAATATTAATCATAGGGTTTAATATTAAGCCTAGGGTTTACAATATTAATCCCTTGGGTATATTAGTTTTAGGGTTTATATTTCTAGGGTTTAATATTCATCCTAGGGTTTAATATTATTCCCTTGGGTTTAAAATGATTCCCTTGGGTTTATAATATTAATCCCCTAGGTTTATAAATTCCTTGGATTTATAGTATTAATCTCTTGGGTTTATAATATTAATCCCAAGGTTTATAATATTAATCTTAGGGTCTATATTCCCAAGGTTTAATATTAATCCTAAACTCTAATGTTATTCCCTTGGGTTTATAATATTAATAATTAGTTGGGGTTACTAATCCCTTGAGTTTATATTGTTAATCCCTTCGGTTTATTGATTGTTTGTGTTAATAATCCACAAAGTTTATAATATTAATCCATTGAGTTTTTAATATGTTTGATTTTTAATATGAATAATCCCTTGGGTTTATTAATCTCTTTGGTTTATAATATTCATCATTAGGTTTATAGTATCAATCCATTTGGTTTATAATATTTATCCCTTTTACAAATAATAATTATAATAATTATTCATAATAAATATCTAATAATTATTGATAATTAATAATTAATAATAATTATTAATTATTAATATTAATTTTAGATTATTAACTTTTAATATTAATATTTCTATTATTTTGAATTATTAATTATAAATATTTATATTTATATTATATTTATATTTAGGTGATTAATACCAACGTCATATTATCACATTTATAAAATTAATTCTTTGGATTTATAATAGTAGGGTTTATAATACTAATATTGTGTCTAACATTGGGTTTATAATCTTGGGTCTATAATATTAATTCCTTGCGTTTATTTCCCCTCGGATTTATAATATTAATCTTTCGAGTTTATAATATTGGGGTTTTTAATATTCAATTTATAATATCACATTTAGTGTAAGTATTTGAAATGTTGGATTTCTAATATTGTGGTTTATAATATTGGATTTTATAATTTTAGGGTTTATAATATTAATATGATGGGTTTACTAATCCTAAAGGGATATAATATTTATCCCTTGGGTTTATAATATTAACCCTTTCTGTCTATTATTCTCAAGTGTTTATAATATTAATCCTTTGGATTTATTGTTATTAATTTTAAGGTTTAATATTCTCTTAAGGCTTATAATAGTAGGGTTTATATATTAATCAATTGGATTCCCAATATTAATCTCTAAGGTTTATAATCATAAGATTTATAATTCTAGGGTTTATAATATTAATCCTAGGGTTTTTAATCTCTTCGATTTATAATGTTAATGCTAGGGTTTATAATCATTTTTGTTTACAATACAAATCTTAGGGATTAGGTTTATAATATTAATCCCTTGAGTTTATAATATTATTGGACACTTCGATTTATTGATCTCTATTAATATAGCTAATATTATTATATAATATATTATTTATATATGGGTGGATATTATTAATATTCTGATTATAATATAAGTATATATAAAAGATATTGATAGTTATATTAATATCTTAATAAATGTATATTAATCATTAAGATAATGGTGAGAAATAAATAAGTATTATTAGTAATAAATGTATACTATTATTACTCGGATGCAGGTGACCACTGAGGTATTTAATGGAGATTTGACGGAATGGCGGCATTTGAACCAGACAGATGGTGGCCAGCGCACCATCCCAAGTCCACCTGAATCGAGCGTAGGCCCGCCTGGATGCTGCATTTAATGGCCGCTCAGGCCGAGACCCGGACACAGTTTGCCTTGACATGGAGCCCTTCAACCCCTCAGTCTTCCCTCCTTCCCTCAGCATTTTCCCGCCCCTTGCTGGAAATTCCTGCAGTAGAACTGTTACCGGAAGACGTTGCTGGCTTCTATGCTATATCGACCTTGGAAATGGGCATCATTATTCCCATTCCAGGCATTGCCCTCTGAATCCTGCCCAGTCGCCCTCTGTTCATACTCTGCTATCCTTCCCGGCTTTCTCTCCTGCTGAATTCCAGTCCCACCACACTGATATGGTCTGTCACCGAATGAGGAGCCGTAGAGGTGGTACCCGCAGTAGCTGTTCTCGCCCAAAAGTAGCGTAGAGCTCGGAACCTACCTCTCCACATCCTCCCCATGAAAATTCTCCCCCTCCCAACTCGCCTCACAGACATTTTCCTCAAACTCGCAGTGGTCGGGGTCGTGTGCAGGCTTCATTTGATGAGCACAGAGATTTCAGGCTTCATACAGCCACTTTTCCTCTGCACCCCAGTTCGGTCCCTCACTCGACTCAATTCAGGTTCCAGAGCAACTTGAACAGGCCTATCATCACTGCCAATGTTACCATTGTCTTCTCGGAGGAAAATGAGTAGCAGAACGCTCCTGTGAGAAACTCTAAAATGCAGCTTCATGAGGAATGCAATCAGGGAATTGGTCATGAATCTGGGCTACTCCCGACGGAAGAAGGCAAGGGAATTCAGCGTGGCAGACTACATGCAGGAGGAGGACACGTTGGAGACATTCGGAAACAAGGTGGCAGCTTAGTTGATGCTTCTATTCTGATGGCTATGACCGGCAGTTCTAACAGCACTCTTCCTGCGAGGGAGCCACCAAGTGGCGTGGAGGAAGGCAGCGTGGTGGAGGCGGACAAGGCTTGGTATCAGTATGCTTGTCGCGTTGTCGAGGAGAGTCCTGACCAAGATGAACCCAAGTGAAGCCATGTGGCATCCGCTGCCACCGATGTGCCAACTCAGGTCCCTACTGCTGACTGGTGTGGTCCAGTCACTTGATGTTTTTTATTTTTGTCTAAACGATAGGCAGCTTTGTCATAATTTCAGTTGTCTCATGTTGTGTTGTGTCAAAACTTCTTCTGGTTTCTTTGGTGTTGGGTCCAGGTCATTTGTATGGTTTTTTGCTATGGCAAACTGGTTTCCCCAAATATGGGGCAGTTTCGATTCTCCTGATGAACTTCGTTGATAATGGCTAAGGTTGTGGCCTCATTGTAATTATATTTTTTGTTTCTTTTAATAGAATTAGCCTTGCACAATAAATATAAATATATATATATATATATATATATATATATATATATATATATATATATATATATATATATATATATAGGTATAGATATAGATATATGTGGGGATGGGGTTGTTATTATTTATATAGTTAATAATAAGTACAAATAGTCATTCTTTAACATTCACATTAACCCTATAGATCTAATAATTATTAATGTGATTGATAAATGCTTATCCCCGTATATCAACCACATTTACTAATGTGGTTATATATGTGCTTCATATATACTTATTAGCCTATATCAACCACATTAATAAATATGATTCTATTAATTTAACTTCTGTCAACCTCATACGCTGACTTCTTTACAAATGTGACTAAGGTGGCTAACTCGACACTGAGTTTTGATCACGGCTCATGCTGGCGGTAGATCTGCGCAGTAGCGACGGTGGGAGCTGGTCTTTATGGCGACAAAAAACGATGGTTTACGACCTTAGGACTATGACCCTCTGTTTAAAAAAATGATAGCTACGACTCAACTGCAACCACTCTCCACAACACCTTCTTAATATGGCAGGTGGTTGCTAGTGGTCATTCACAAACAACGATGGAAGAAAATACTTTCAAATCTCTATTACTCAGACAAGGCGACTCTGCAAGTTGAGACTATAGACTCTAGCTCCTTAAATTGTCTAGTTCTTCCTAGGTTTTGATACTAATTCGATGGAAAGGAAAAGGGAGGAAAATACAAATTCACACAAACAAACAATGTGAATTGTTGCTATTTTATTAATGATTCAAATAAATTTGAATGGATTATAATGAATTCATCATGGGGTATTTAACCTTTTTCAACTAGCCATTTACTGAAAATAACTTCAGCATGAAAACACATTATATTTAACTTTACCAAATATAAGAATCAACTCGAACTAACTCACTCGAACTAACTCACGCTTTAAATTTAGATCACTGTGCATGCCAAAGTAATTACAATTTCCAACGCCTATGGTGAACCGCTCGCTCACGACAACTACGGCTTCGCAGCAACTATGACCGATGATAGAGGCCCCTTCCGGCTTTTTCTCTCACTATCATTGTAGGTCTGCTACCCATCTAAAAAATGGATAAAGGTGGAAACACAAATTAACACGCTTAAAAGCGTAAGTGCTTCTCAATGTTTCATTCGATTTCTCAAAAATACATGATCATACAAACATGAAACTGCTCAGAATAACTATGCTAATTTTAACGCTCACATATATAACATACTTATGATTGAAACATCACTCACACTTAAGTGATAAGTAATTTAAATTTTCTAAAATTAACTCAAACTAATAACTAACTAGACTTGATAACTTTAACTAACCTCAATGACTTCAATTAACGAGCAAGATTATTCTCTAACCGCTCTGTGAATCTGACCACCCTTCTCCATGGTCACTGTCCATCGACACCATTGTTAGATGAAATACTTTCCTTAGAATTTGAGTCCTACGTCAAAAAATCATGAATCATGGATAGAAATGAATTTTGTAGAACCTGTATAATGACCGAATGCCATATTTTTCAACGAAAACAGAAGTGACCTGCATTCTAACACCTTGGTTTCGAAATTTAAAATCGAAATCTTCAATCATGAATAAATACTGCTTTATTATCCACTAATCTAATGTTGTTACAGATAACTTGATTCGAAAGATAGAGTTCAATGCTATACGTAACTTATCGATGCATCTTGAACATTTTGACCATATTTGCGTATTCCCGATATATGCAGATAGCTTAATCAAAACCATGCTTGTCCTTTTGACCATTTGAAATAGATCTTCCCCATCGAGGAAAAGAACATATTGAAATGTATGTGTAAGTGAAAATCCATATTTTAAAATTGTTCATAATAAAATAGCCGTAAGCCTAAACTTATCAAAGAGCCACAAGTTTTATCTGACATGAAAGGAATATTTGACAATAAGTTCTCATCTGCCTATTTATATTGGTTCTTTCATATCTCGTTACAGTTGGCTATGTGTTTTATTTTCTTGCACGACTAGCTGCATGTTACGTTGCGCCTGGCGCAGCGGGTAATTTCTGTTTAAAGCTCCAGTTACTGACAGATTTGCCCACCTTATTTAGTCAATCATGACTGTCGTTAACTTTGGCTCATACTTATTAAGTGTAAAAAGCCTACAATCAAAGCAAAAGTAATCCCCTAACTTCTTAAAACTCTGTGAATCAGCTTGGTTGTAACCATAAAATGATCCCAGGGGCCCACGTTGCCGATCCGCACCTCTATTATATGGATTATATTTTAAACCCTCCCTAACTATTTTACGATGTCAAAAATTAATTTAAGCGGACTTGAACATAAAAATATTTGATGTGATGATCATTAAAAATAAGAAAGCTTCTTGACAGTCAAATCGCATGCGATAACCAAAAAAAATATTTGGAATATAAATCTCCAGTATTCCAAATATAGCGATTTGATAATTTTGGCAGTTTTAATATTTGAGACCTACTTTCGCGTCTTCAGCCAGGAAAGATAATACATAGGTCCTTTAATTTACATATTTATGAGAAATACAAAATTTAAATTTTAGATGTAATTATATTGATCATATGTCGATATCAATTACATTACACTATGGAAAATATAATATTTTACAATTTGAGGTGCAAGTCCTTTATTTCTTATTTCACCACAATCTTGCAATGTGTACTCGCAGAGGATAATGGAAATACATTTTCACAAAATTGTTGGATTATTACCAATTCAATCTCAGTTATACTTTTTCACAATCATAATGAATACCTTCAGCTTCTGCTCCAACTAACTGAGCTCCCCCGATCACATGCCGCCCACTCCTCGGCCGTTTCACCTCTCCCTCTCTTCCTTTTGTTCCTCATGTGAGCTACGGCCGATCCGTTCTCTGAAATGGAAGCGAAAGCAAGGGGGAAATTAAGGACGGCCTTGGCTCCGCGGATTCTGAAGGCGGCCCGGTCATATGCGAGTGCGGCCTCCTCGGCGGTGACGAAAGTGCCGAGCCAAACCCTGGCCCCCTTCTTGGCGGGGTCCCTGATTTCAGCTGCGAATTTACCCCATGGCCGCTTCCTCACTCCTCTGTAGTGAATTCCATTGTTCTTTTCCACACTCTGTTCCTCCCGTGGCTGTGGCTTCACATTTATATTTACCGCCTCTGTTCTTCTTGTGACTGTGGATACAGAAGTAGAAGCAGAAGAGAATCGTGAACTCTCATTGTCTTCTGATGGTGATCTGCTGCCGCTGTTTTGGCATGAGCCACTTGCTGTGGCGGTGGCAGTGCCAAGGAGATATTCCCAGCTGACTCTGGGGGAAGATACTGAAGACGATGAAGAGGATGGATCATTTCCTCCTGGGTGATACAGATGCATAATATCCATTTCGTCCTCCACCTCCAGCAAATGGTGGCGAATCAACTCCAACATGTTCATGTTCATGCTTAGGCTCTGCCCTCCTGTAATCTCCATCGGGGTCTCTTGGCATCAAAATAACAAATTTCCGTTTCAATTAGATTGTGCAGTGAGTGGAGAACGTAAAGCCTCTTTGGCCGCTTTCCGGTTGTGAAGGGATGGAGAAGTATATATAGCAATCTTTTTCCCATCTCTTATTTGTGGTCTGTCAATTGCACCTGCCCGCCCGTACTTTCGTGGCACGTTCATGTTTAAAATATAATAAACAAATTCGACTTTGGACTCGCCATCGCCGCCGTCATCCTGGGAACGCCATCGGTCTTCATTGACTGTTTCTTGGTATTGTTTGGCAATAAGATTAAACGTGGGAAAGAACCATGCCACATCACACACGTGCATAAGGTGGACATCAAAGTTCAACCAGCGAAAAAAATAATGCTCTAACTGTTTTGGGCTTTTCTATTTTTGGTGGATTTATATTAAATGTTTGTATCGATTAAATAACTTTAAAGGTTTTATGATTTTTTATTTAAAATTATATAATAAAAAAATGTATGAATCCTAAATTTTGTTGGGAATTTCTTATAATTCGATAACAAAAACGAACAGAGAATAATGCTCTGTTTTTTTAACACAGAGAAACTAAAATTTAACTTGGGGAGGACAGAGTTTCACACACACAAAAGACTTGTATTCATTAACAAGGCTAACTGTTACAAAAAATTCTAGGCCAAGCAGATTCATCAAAGCGCAAAGCTTGGTTCATAATTTATTTTCTGCCGCCAACACTAGATGCAGAGCATTTCAATGTGCTTTTGGTGAAAGGGCAAAAAGGCAACGCATCGTGGCCTCCATAAAGGTTTTTTTTGGTTTCAGAAACAAAAAAAAAGACGAGAGTGTTGAAGTTTTTGAAAATGAAATCAGGGCAAGTGTGACAGTGACTACGCGTCCCTCAAAATCATGCAAATACAATGTCAACAAATAGAGAAAGGAAAGGGCGTGGAGTAGACAACATCCGGTTGAAGTGGCTGCCTGACGATCCAATGTCGAACCTGGGAAAAAGAGATTACAACAAGACTGCTTCAGAGGCAGTTCTAAACTTCACTTTGTCTCTCCTGAAAAAATATAGCATGGAGATGTCTGCGGTGGCGTACAAGGACTGGAGATTTGACAAACAAGGATTGCCTGCAGATCTCCTCAAGAGGTAATCTTAAATATTACTGACAGAAATCTGAGCCTGATCTATGTTTTTATGATCATCAATTCAAGCTTTGATTAATGACTTGACAGGGGTATGGCAATGGTGGATTCATTAATGCCCCATGGAGAATTACCACCATTCCGTAAAAGCGGTGCGGTCGTTGTTTAATGGCGGATTCCGGCAAAGGACTGGTGCTGCAGTTGAAAGTAGTATTTGAACACTCCCCTTTAATTTCAACTGCTGGGTTATCAGTCATACCAAGACCTTTCCTCAAAAACTCAAAGCTTTTATGCGCCAATGGTTTGGTCAGAATATCTGCAACCTGCTCCTGAGTTCTGCAGTGTACTAAAACAATTTCTCCATTGTTTACCAATTCCCTGATGTAATGAAACTTTGTGTCAATGTGTTTCGTTCTCTTATAAAACACATAATTCTTGGATAATGCAATAGCTGAGCTATTGTCACAAAAAATCACAGATCCTTTTGCTTGCTCTTGGCATAAACTCCTTAACATCTTTCTCATCCAAATTGCTTAACACACTGCTGCTGTAGTTGCCACATATTCTGCCTCTGTTGTAGACAATGCTACAATAGGCTGTTTTTTAGAAGCCCATGAAATGGATCTTGAACCCATGTGAAAAACATAACCGGATGTGCTTTTCCGATCATCTACACTTCCAGCCCAATCACTATCAGTGTATCCAATTAAATCTGAACATTCTAAAGCAGTATATAAAATGCCAAACCTTTTAGTACCTTTAACATACCTCAAAATCCTTTTTGCTGCTTGCCAATGTGCTTCTTTTGGCCTCTCCATGAATCTGGAAATCAAACTAACAGCATGCATTATATCTGGCCTAGTTGCAATCAAATACATGAGGCTGCCAACTATGCTCTTGTACAAACTAGGATCAAAATACTTGCTGTTGTCCTCTTTGCTGAGTTTTAATCCCATAACTGTGGGAGTGATTGATGCTTTGCTCTCCTGCATATACAATCTTTCCAACACTTCATTAACATATTTCGCTTGTGAGATAAAAATCTCATTTCCATTTTTTTCTACTTCTATTCCTAAAAAGTATCTCAACAAACCCATGTCAGTCATTTCAAATTCTTCTTTCATGACTGTTTTGAAATTTTCAATAAGGTAATCATCATTACCTGTGAAAATAACATCATCAACATATAACACAAAAATTAGTATTTTACCATCATTTTCTTTGATGTAGAGGGTGGGTTCTCCCTCACACTTTTCAAAGCCATTTTCTAGTAGATAAGAATCTATCCTACTGTACCATGCTCTTGGTGCTTGCTTCAGCACATAAAGAGCTTTCTTCAATCTGCATACTTTGTGCTCTTGGTCTTTCTTTTCATAGCCTAGAGGTTGTTCAATGTAAACCTCTTCCATTAACACTCCATTTAGGAATGTTGACTTCACGTCCATTTGGTAAACTTTCCACTTGTTTTGTGTTGCTATGGACAACACTGCTCTCACGGTTTCCATTCTAGCAACCGGTGCAAAAGTTTCCTCATAGTCTCTCCCATGCTGCTGCTTATATCCTTTGACAACAAGTCTTGCCTTGTGTCTTTCTATTTTTCCTTCAACATTACTCTTGGTCTTGTAGACCCATTTAACTCCAATGACTTCCTTTCCTTTTGGTAGTTCAACTAAATCCCATGTCTTGTTTCTTTCTATGGCATTGATTTCTTCATCCATAGCTTCTATCCATTTCCTATCCTTAATTGCTTCTTCGAAATGAACAAGGTCATCAACATGACAATATAAAGCAAACAAAGAGTTCATACCTTCATTTGTTGCCTCTTGTTCATAAATGTCACTTAAATTTCTGAACTTCTTACCTCTTTCATTTGGTGTACAAGTGCTTGAAGAAGCACTTGAATTTCCTCCTTGTGGTGTGCTTGGAGAAGCACTTTCATTTCTCCTCAAGGGTGTCTCTTGCTGCCCTTGTGTTGGTGTTGTTGTTTGGGGATGTATTTCAGCCATCTCCTCATCATCTTCATCATGAGACAAAGAGTTTTTAACATTCATTGTTTTCTCTATGCTTCCATCCCAAGCTTCCTCCTCAATGAACTGAACATCTCTACTCACAATAAGCTTCTTGGTGGATGGGTTATACAACCTATAAGCTTTGGATTCCTCACTGTATCCAATGAAAATACATTTCTCCCCTTTGTTGTCCAACTTCTTCCTTAGTTGATCTGGAATGTGTGCATAAGCCACACATCCAAAAACTTTCATGTGGGTGACTCCTTGCTTTGTCCCACTCCATGCTTCTTCCGACACTCTGTTCATGACTGCTTTTGTAGGGCATCTATTCAAAATGTACGCTGCACAGTGTACAACTTCAGCCCAATAATCATTTGGAAAATGCTTTGCCTTTAACATACTCCTTGCCATATCCATGATTGTCCTATTCTTCCTTTCGGCAACTCCATTTTGCTGCGGAGTGTACCTAGTGGTAAACTGCTTATGAATTCCATTTTCTCTACAAAAATGTAGAAATTCTTTGGAAATATACTCACCTCCTCTATCAGTTTTTAGAACTTTGATATGCTGTCCACTTTGGTTTTCTACAAGTGCTTTGAAATTGCAAAATCTTTCAAACACTTCACTTTTGTTGTTCAGGAAATAAACCCAAGTTTTTCTAGTAAAATCAACAATAAATGTTAGCATATAGTGGTTGCTTGCAAGTGATGGAGTTTGCATCAGTCCACATAAATTTGAGTGGACAATCTCTAAGGGTGCTTTTGCCCTTATGCTTTTCCCAGATAGAAAACTTTCTTTGTGTTGTTTTCCCAAGATACAACCTTCACAAAGGCTGTCTTGTTTCTCTATCAATGGTAATCCTCTTACCATTCTTTTTCTATTCAACAAGTTAAGACCTCCAAAGTTGAGATGTCCAAATCTCAAGTGCCACAACCAATTTTCATCTTTTGGTTCGCTTTGGAAAGCCTCTTGTGTCACTGCTGCTATTTCTTCTCTATTTTTTAAATCTGCTTTCATTCTGAGAGGGAACATCATGTTTCTTGTCATCTTCACTTCAGCAATACATTGTTTGCTCGGTGTTTTATCAATGATGGTGCATACATCATCCACAAAGAAAACATTGTACCCCTTTTGAATAAGTTGTCCAATACTTATGAGGTTACATTTCATTCCAGGAACATAATAAACATCTGCTATGGTTTTCTTCTCACCTTTCCTTGTTAAGACATTTACTTCTCCTTTTCCCATAACAGAAACTTTATTATCAGTCCCTAGTGTGACTTGTGACTTGACACTCTGATCTAATATAGAAAACAGGGCTATGTTTTCTGTCATATGGTTACTACAACCGGAGTCTAGAAACCATACATCTTCACTCTTTGCTTCAACCATATTATAGGCTAAAAACAAATTATCTTCGCTGATATTTTCTCTAGTGAAATTTGCACTAGTTTTATTACTCATATCATGCTGCTTCTTCCTACATTCATTTGCATAATGCCCATATTTTTTACAATAGTGACATTGGACATTGGATTTATCATACCTTTGTTCTTGAGCATGATGTTGTCCACTTTGTTGGCTGCTGCCTTGGCCTTGGTTCTGATTTGGATTGCTGCTTCTTCCTTGAGCATTTGCTGGACTGTTTCTTCCACCTATGTTTTGGCTTCTGCCTCTTCCTCTCTTGTTTCCTCTGCCTTGACCTCTTCCTCTTCCAAATAACATTTGGGTCTTAAAGGCATGCTCTAGAGATGAGTTTTCATTTCTACTCAATCTCTGCTCATGTGTCATCATTGATGCATGTAGCTCATCAACTAAGAAGTTTGTGAGATCCTTTGTCTCTTCTATGGTGGTGACAATCACATCGAACCTTGAGGGTAGGATCCTCAATAGTTTCTCCACAATCCTCCTTTCTTCAAGAATCTCTCCATGAGACCTTATCTGTGTGACCAGACCAATCACATGTGTGAAGAATGAGTCAATATTATCTGACTCCTTCATGCAGAGAGTCTCAAAATCTCTCCTCAGCAACTGTAGTTTTGCTGTCTTCACTTTCTCCATGCCTTGATAGGCTATCTTGAGAGTTTGCCATGCTTCTTTGGATCTCTTGGCTACTGTTATCCTTGGAAACACACTCTCATGCACTGCTTGATACAAAAAGTAGAGGGCTTTATAATCCTTCTTCTTATTGCTCTTCAACAGTTCTTTCTCTGCCTGAGTCAAATTATTAAACTCATCTTCATCTGCTGGTTCTTCAAAACCATCCTCAACAAATTCCCATAAGTCTTGGGAAGCAAGCAAAGCTCTCATAGTTATTGCCCAATAGTCATAGTTTTTCCCATTAAATTGTGGGAGCTGAGTATTACAGATACCTATGCTAGTGTTGGCTCCAGCCATACTTGCACTCTTAACTATGCTTCAAAATACTTGACTGTGTATTTAAAAATAACTGACTGTCCTCAACAGTAACACAAAAAACTAACTTGAGAAATACCTTGGATTCTTTCTTGACGAGTCTTCACTCTGTTGGAGAAGCTGCTACAACAAGAAATCCTTCCTTCAGCTTCTTTGACACCTTCAAAGAGCCTGGACAAGCTCTGATACCATGTTGGGAATTTCTGATAATTCCAGAACAAAAACAAACAGAGAATAATGCTCTGTTTTTTTAACACAGAGAAACTAAAATTGAACTTGGGGAGGACAGAGTTTCACACACACACAAAAGACTTGTATTCATTAACAAGGCTAACTGTTACAAAAGATTCTAGGCCAAGTAGATTCGTCAAAACGCAAAGCTTGGTTCATAATTTATTTTCTGCTGCCAACACTAGACGCAGAGAATTTCAATGTGCTTTTGGTGAAAGGGAAAAAAGGCAACGCATCATGGCCTCCATAAAGATTTTTTTTGGTTTCAGAAACAAAAAAAAAAAGACGAGAGTGTTGAAGTTTTTGAAAATGAAATCAGGGCAAGTGTGACAGTGACTACGCGTCCCTCAAAATCATGCAAATACAGTGTCAACAAATAGAGAAAGGAAAGGGCGTGGAGTAGACAACATCCACTTGAAGTGGCTGCCTTACGATCCAATGTCGAACCTGGGAAAAAGATATTACAACAAGAATGCTTCAGAGGCAGTTCCGAACTTCACTCTCTCTCTCCTGAAAAAAAAAATATAGCATGGAGATGTCTACGGTGGCATACAAGCACTGGAGATTTGACAAACAAGGATTGCCTGCAGATCTCCTCAAGAGGTAATCTTAAATACTACTGACAGAAATATGAGCCTGATCTATGTTTTTTTGATCATCAATTCGAGCTTTGATTAACGACTTGATAGGGGTATGGCAATGGTGGATTCATCAATGCCCCACGGAGAATTACCACCATTCCGTAAAATGTGGTGCGGTCGCTGTTTAATGGCAGATTCCGACAAAGGACTGGTGCTGCAGTGGAAAGTAATATTTCAACAAATTTAAACTGTAAAAAGCTATGTACCATAGGTGTCTTCAGAACATACAAAAAAAACAAAATCAGATGAATTTAGAAAAACATTGTTTAGTATTATTATTTATGTAAAATAAAAATTGTATGTAAGTGAAGAAACACATTTTCGCATCATTTCCTTTCCCATATGACCTGAGACAAAAACACAGCTGCACCGTTGAAAACCAATATATTGTCCAATTTGACTGAATTTATCGGGCGACTATGTTTTAGGGTAAATGGATGGAGTGATGTCATTATCCACCGCGCCAAAATTTAGTGATTGGCAGGTTGATAGCACCCCCATTCAATGTATTTGGCAATCTCTATCCAATGGTAGACTCTCAAACCCGGACGCCAAGGAAAGGACGGAGACTGATTTAGAAGACAAATATAGTGGTTTATCATGTTATTATGAGGTAAATTTTCCACTCTCCAGATATTTTACGGTACTTTGTATAACAATCCATTTCATAATTTAGTTAGCCATGTGAGTATAAATTTGATGTTAGCCTAGTTCTACAGTTGAAAAATGAATGTGATTATGGTTCCTCCGACAAAGACTATTATAGCACGTTGAGGAATATTTTATTTGGAAAATAATAATTCTACATGGTAAAAATGGTGAACATGATATATCGCAAATAAAGTTGCGGAGGTGAACACGTTACTTTAGAGCGATATTGAAGAAGATCATGTGAAAAGAGAGAGCACACGATTGACTAATCTTCCTTAAGGAGTCATTCGTACATATTTTCCCTTCTTTGTATAGGATGAACTTGCTGTGATAGAAATTTCTAGATGTTAGGAGCTTTTAGATATTAAAGTATGTGAATCTAGGTTTGGTTTTTCCTTTTCTTCAGATACCTTTTTCAAATACAAATAAAATCTTGAAATTAATAAAAAAGAGTCCAAAGATAAGATTAAGATATTATATATATCACTGTTAAAAAAATATTTATATTTCTAAAAAAGAGATATACATATTCTTTTTTTCTAGAAAGTTTTAAGGATAATTGAAATTTATCTTTACATATTCTTAAAAATTGACCAGATATTTATGCAACACAATCAAGTGTTCACTAGGTCTTGGATATAAGTGATCACTCATAGATGTTAAGTCACTGGTTCAATTCCCAGCCTTATTCAAATGTTATTCTTGGACATGACCATGATGTAGTTCACTAATGCCTACAAATAAAAAGCAATATTGTACTAATTTATCTTAAAAGAAAAAGAATTCATAAATGATTAAAAAATTATTATTTGGCCCTAAGACTCTTTACAAGAGACATTGCAGTTGTAACATCCCTATAAATCTCGTACAAAATACACAAAATTAATTTTTTACTAGTTTTACCAAAATGTAATATTCGGAAATGACTTATCCAATACTTTTTAATTAATAATCCAACGCACTTAGAAAAGGGATACCAAATCTCATGAAGTAATAACCATTAATGCAACTTATTAACATAATGCACATTGTTCATTTAATCAAGCTTGTTAATAACACATTGGACGATATAAGTTTCAACATCATGCAAGGTAGCAATATTATCAAAATAACATAATTGGTAAACACATAAGTGGACACCAATATAACCTGGAAATCAAGAACGTTCGTGAAGGAGTTCACCCCACTTAATGAAAGGTAAGAGATTCTATCCCTTGTCCATTGTTGAAATTTTACAAAAGGAAATGTAGTCTTTAATTCAACATAATGAACGAGAGGCCATTACATTAATATGATGTTAGTTTTCTTAAACACGTTACACACCTATTTTTTAAACATAATGTCTTTGCGGCATGGTTGCTTCCTTTACTAAGTTACCCTTTACCATTGGTAAGTTGTGTTTGATGATCCTTCACTCTGCATGTAACAATAGTTATGCATAGTGACCCCATTGCTTGCCATAGTATTAATTATAGTCCATCTTTCGATTTTTGCAAAGCGGATTAGTTTAGAAAAGTTGCCCTCCATCATTTGCAAAAGTCATGATTCTTTACTGCATTCCCTACCATTATTATAATGTGAGAAAATAAAAATCCCCCTATATCCAACATTCAATTTTTATTGGTTATTCTTTCATAACATTCTACCCATTATACTTCTTTTCAAGGTAATACTTTCTTGCATATACATAAATAGAAGTAAAATCCATCTCCATAACTACTCTTTACTTTTACATGCATCCACAAGTACCAAAACCACAACTATTCAAGACATGCAACACCTTAATTACTATATGAAAAATCATACTTATAGTGCATTTAATTAAAGTTCAAAACACAACCATGGTATCGTTTTCCCAAGTTATCCATGTTGTTGTGAAACCATGGTTAGCAATCTACTAGTTTCTTCTATTACAAAACCAATTTTGTTATTACCATTGCAATAACATAGGTTAATAATATAAAATATTGTTAGTATGGTTGACTTCACTTCTAAAACATAATACCAATGTAGTTATAAGTACATGGTTGTTTTCCCATATTTCAAATTCACTAATTAAATGCACACAATTCTATAATTATGTCTATTTATTTACATTTCACATGC